>JAPVLO010000047.1:3612500-4305000 GCA_027257055.1 Cephalopachus bancanus
TTCCCTTTAGACAGTATACTTTCTCCAAGAGAATATCCGTGAGATATTTTGAAGTAGTTATTTTGTTTTTTTTTATTTTAAAGATGTGGGGTACAATTCAGGGTTAGGTATACAAATGTTGATTATGCAGGTACCCTTGTTGATGAGGTGTGCCCCTCCCTCCCCTAGCAATTTCCCTCATCTGCCAATCCCACCCCACCCCTTGGCAGTTTCCCACTACTGCCAATCCCTTTCTTATAGTGTTATGGTAATTGTTCAAGGTCCACTTATGAGTGAGAACATATGGTACTTTGTTCTTTGTTTCGGTGATAGGTCACTGAGTATTATTGACTCTAAATCCATCCAAGTTGCTCCAGACTGCATGTTTGTTCTTCTTTATGGCTACATAATATTCCATTGTGTATATGTACCACATTTGTTTTTTATCCAGTCCAACTTTGATGGGCAGCATGGTTGGTTGCGTGTTTTTGCTGTTGTTAATAGAGCTGCAACAAGCATATGTGTTCAGGTATCTTTTTTGTAGAATGATTTGAGTTCTTCCAGGTATATTCCCATAAAGTAGCTATTTTTAAAAACAACTTTATACCAAATTAGGTGTCTGTTATAATGCTGTTTGTCTAACTTCCTTAGAGCTTGTCCTAAAACTTATTTTGTCTTAGAAGTCAAAGCAGGCATATACACCAACTTATGGGATAATGTCTACAGCCAATATCAGAGTAAAACATACAAATGTTGATAAAGCTGAGCTTTTACTTTATTAGCTTACTTGTGCCTTTGACATAAAGTTTAAGCCTTTCCTAGAATTCTTCCAGCCTTAAACTCTTACCTAGTAGTCTTAGGCTTTATCGCCTTTAATTAATATAATTGCATTACTTAGACTTAAAAAAAATGAATGTGGTTCTCTTTATCATCACTGTAGGCACAGAAACTTCTGTCTTTGTTCCCTGTGTCATCCTGACTTAGTAAATATAACAATAAATGTTATAAAATATAACTTTTTATAAAGTTAAAGCAATTTTAAAAGAAGCATGCTTTTATTTTTTATTGATACATAAAATATTTGTACCTATTTATGGAAAACAGGTGATATTTTGTTACATGCACAGAATGATCAAGTCAGTGTAGAGTATCCACTACCTCGCGTATTTATCATTCCTATGTGTTGGGAACATTTGAAGTCCTCTACAATGCATTGTTGCTAACTATAGTCACCCTACTCTGCTATCAAACATTAGAACCTACTCCTTCCATCTGATTGTATGTTTATACCCATTAATTGACCTCTCTTCATCCCCGCTTCCATCACCCCAACCCTTCCCAGCCTCTGCTATCTATCATTCTACTCTCTACCTCCATGAGATGACCTTTTTTTTGGTTCACATATATGAGTGAAAACATGTGATGTTTGTTTTTCTGTACCTGGTTTATTTTACTTAATGACCTCCGTTTCTATCCATGTTGCGGCAAATGGCATGATTTTATTCTTTTTTTGACTGAACAGCATACCATTGTGTGTGTACAACCCCCTCCCCACATTCTCTTTATCCATTCATCTGCTGATGGACGCTTAGGTTGATTCCTATCTTTGCTGCAATAAGCATGACAGTATAAGTATCTCTTTGGTATACTGATTTATTTTCCTTTGGATAAATACCCAGTAGTGGGATTGCTAGATTATATGATTTTTTTGGTTTTAGTTTTATGACAGTTCTCCATACTGTTTTCCATAGTGGCTATACTAATGTACATTCCCACCAACAGTGTATAAGAGTTCTTTTTTAGGACTGGGTGCAGTGGCTCAAGCCTGTAATCCCAGCACTTTGGGAGGCCTGGTTGAGAGGATTGCCTGAGCCCAAGGGTTTGATAACAGACTTGGCAACTTGGCAAGACCTCATCTCTACAATAAAATCAAAAAATAGCCAGGCGGGGTAGCATACACCTATAGTTCTGGCTACTTGGAAGGCTGAAGCTGAAGGATCGCCGGAGCCCAGCAGGTCAATGCAGGGGGTAGCCTTGAGCATGCCACTGTACTCCAGCCGGGTGATGGAGTGAGACTCCAACTCAAAAAAAAAAAAATTCTTTTTTTCTGCATTCTTGCCAGTGTCTAGTTTTTAAATTTTATTTATTTATTTTAGAGTTATGAGATTACTTATGTAGCACATCCTCATTTGCTACATAAGTAAGTTGCTTGCAGGTAAGGCTTGGGCTAATTCTTAGCGAGCCCTTTCTCCCCGTGGTAGTAGACATGGTACCCAGTGGGTGGTTGTGTCACCCTCACTCCTCCTCTCTTCCTCCTTCCTTTACTAGTGCCCAGCATTTGTTGTTACATTTGTCTTTTTAATAATAGGCATTCTTAGTGGAATAAGATGATGTCTCATTGTGGTTTTGATTCACATTTCTCTGATGATTATTGATGTTAACCATTATTTAATATACTTCTTGACCTTGTATGTGTCTTCTATTGAGAAATGTCTATCCATGTCTTTTGCCCAGTTTTTAATGGGATTGTTTATTTGTTTGTTTACTGTTGAGTTGTTTGAGTTACTTGTATATTCTGGATATTACTCCCTTGTTGGATGAGTAGTTTGCAGATATTTTATCCCATTCAACAGGTTGTCTCTTCACTCTGTTGATTGTTTTCCTTGCCATGCAGAAGGCCTTTAGTTTAATATAGTCCTATTTGTCTATATTTGCTTTTGTCGTTTATGCTTTTTGAGATCTTAACCATAAAATCTCTGCCTAAACCAGGTCCTGAAGTTCATCTCTTATGTTCTCTTCTAATGGTTTTATAGTTTCAGGTATTATGTTTAAGTCTTTAATCTATTTTGAGTTTATTTGTGTGTATGGTGAGAGACAAGAATCCAGCTTCATTCTTCTGCATGTGTGTATCCACTTTTCCCAGCACCATTTATTGTCCTTTCTACAATGTATGTTCTTAGTGCCTTTGTCCAAAAATGAGTTGGCTGTGACACAGATTTATTTCTGTGTTCTCGATTTTGTTCCACAGACCTGTTTTTATACCAAATACTGTGTTGTTTTGGTAACTATAGCCTTGTAATATATTTTGAAATCAGGTAATGTGATTCCTCCAGCTTTGATCTTTTTGTTCAGGATTGCTTTGACTATTCAGGCTCTTTTTAGTTTTTATACAAATTTTAGGATTTTTTTATTTCTGTAAAAAACTACTTTAGTATTTGATAGAAATTTCAGAGTCTATAAGGTTGTTTTGGGTAGTAAGTAAAAGTATTATTTAATGGAAAACATTATAAAATGAATGGTTATCATTGCTATATGTATTTCTTAATTTTGAATGGAGTTCCCTTCACTTATAATACCAATCAGCACTTTACTTGTGAATGTTTAATATTCATTTTGTAAAATTTCTAAATTTTAGGTCTGGTATTTCATCCTGAATTCACTTGCTAACAAGACTAACCCTTGTTTCTTTTTAATATTTGAAACAATATTACAAACTTAATAAAGCACAATTATTCAGTCTTTGGACATTTAGACACCATGGGGATCAGGCAACTCACTTAACATTTGCAGACTTCAGTTTCTTCATCTTAAGAAGTAGAGTTTAACTAGTTCACCCATGACAGTGGGTAGTTATTAACTAGTGCACTCATGGCAGTGGGTAGTTAATGTGCCTGGACAGGAACTGGCAGTTAATTATAAGACTTACCTCCAGTTAGATGCAGTCCTTTCTACATATATATCTAGGCAGCCAGTTAATTTGATTTTATTCAAGAAAGGAACCACTGGACATCTTTGGACCAACAACCTTTTAAAAAAAAATTATGTCTTGAGGGACTTTTGAAACTTGATCTTTATGGCTGCTGCCATTTGATCTTAGAATGATTTCTAACTCTTTGTCACTAGCCTTGGAGAAATCTGCTTCATTGTGGTTGATCATCTAGAGTTGAACCACTCTTCCTTCTCTACCCCAAACAAACTTATGTTTCCAATTTGTTTTCTTATTAATGGCGTCATCTTCTACCAGTTACTCCATAATAAAATATCTAAGAAAACCATAGAAATTACAGGTTTCACGGGAATTTTAGGTGCCTGTTTACCAGTGGACACATTTTCAGTTTAGACCTCACTTGTTTTCTGTAGTATTTTAGAATGTTGACCACTCATTCCTTTTTACGCTCTCTCAGCCTTTTTGTTACTCAATAAAATTTAGCAGTGTTTCTAACAAGGCAAAAAGAGGAAAATTAGGCATTGAAGGTGCTAGAGAAAAGGAATCAGTACAGGATATTGAAATTGTAAGATGGGGGGTGATTATTAAAGCAAAGTCCTGAGGTAACTTCATGCTTAAAACTTGAGTCATGGTTTGATTGTTGTTCTTGAAAATTTTTATTTTCAGTGATTCACTTATTGAATATTCTAAGCCTGCCCCCACCTCAGGGGCATGTGTTTTTTGTTTGCTTGCTTTTGTTTTTCGCCACAACGATTGTCCTTAAGTTATTTGCATGATCTACAATCTCACCTCTTACAGAAATGTCCACCTACATGTCACTTTAAAGGAACGTTTCAGACCACCCTCTCTAAAACAGTGCTTCCCACCTTGGATACTGTCTAGTCCCTTAATCTGCATTATCCTTAATTGTTTATTTTAACTTTGTACCATATGTATATAAGTGTATATATATATGTGTATATATGTGTGTGTATATATATATGTATGTTTGTATATAAACTTGTTTATGAATGCGCATAGGTTTGTCTCTTCTCCTTACTATGTCCCCTCTGGGCCTAAAACAATGCCTGGCTTGTAGTAAGCACTCAGCAGACACTCTGAAAATTACTGCTTTCTTAAATTAAGTCCATACTCCTCAAGTTGATCTTCAAGGTCTTGCGCAATGTCTGTAATTTAGTTTTCCAGTCTTTTATTGGAAAATTGGGCAGAAAAGGAAGTTGGAGCTAGATTATGGAATACCCTGAATACAGACTTAGAAAGTGTAGGACTGGAGATGTGGCTTTAACTTTAATAGTATCAGTGGATCTAAAGATCCTCATGAAGTGTGAGTTATCTCTCCAAATCCATGAATGTACTCAAGAAGATTAAGGAATGCAGCTATCCTGAGAGTACCCAGAAGAGAGTCCTATTATAAGCAACTTGTAATAATATAAAACTAAATCAAAGTTTATTTCAGGTAATTTCAAGAACAGGTGCTAAAGCCTAAGGGGCTCCTTCAAATCAGGATGTTGTACTGGGAGATTTGCATCACTGCTCTATATAGAAATCGTCAGCAGCAGATTTCTACCAACTGATTTCAATGTAATTCCAGTCCTTCACTTTTGAAGTCTCATTCTTCCTTTCCACATTTATTTCTTAATAATTCTCCCAAATAATAAATAGCCTGGCCAAACAAACTACTCTTTTGTTCTTTGGGTATCTTATTTCATGTTTCTGTACCCTTGTCTCCTACTATCCCTCCGTGTAGAGTTCCTTCCATTTTGAGTAAATCTGTAAGAGCTTGACTTCCAACTGCCAAAATGATGTCTTCATTCCCATTACAGACATGTGAAGGCTGCCTCCCTTTTTAAATCTTTGTTTTGGAGCTTGGCATGCTTCATCTCTCCATATATATTATAGTCATTTGTGTAACTTACCTTTTCATTCTATAAGCTTCATGATGGAACAACTTGCTCACAATTAGGTTTCCCCATAACACTTAATGCAATTTCCTTTTCCACAGATATTTAGTTAGAGGCTGTAGAATTGAATTAAGTCTCTTAAAAAGGACTTTAAGGTCTTCTAAGGAAAGTTGTAATTTAGCCAGGGAGACTATTCTGTCATTTTAATAGAGAAGGACTTTTGCAGCTAATGCTTCTTTGCAACAAATTATTGAATGAGTATTGAGAAGTTTTAAATTTACATGAATATTTCAGTAGATTGTTGTTCCCTTTTCTATGCCCCTGTCATCTTTCTGTAACAATTATCAAACAGTTGCATAACAGATAACAAAGCAATCAGCACTCATTTTCTAACAATGTGAAGAGAACTGCACCATTTGAAAATTATGAAATTTAGGGTGATTGTTTAGACATCAAACCAGTCACTTCTAAATTAATTTAAAGTTGTATTAAGAATACATCCTGGCTGGCAGCTGTGAGTAAATGATTAAGTGAACAAGTACCCAAGTAACACACCTACATTATAGCCACTTCAACAACTGAATCAACTATTTTTGTACTCATTTGATTTACAATTTGGCATTAAAATCATTAAAATATGGACTTGATTCTCCCACGCAAATAAGTTTGGCCATATACCCATCTGTATTATGTTCTGTGGCCAGGGCATAAAAACAAGCAGGAGGAATTTGTCAACTAAAGAAGGACACAGTGTCTTCATCTGTAAGGACACATAACAGTAAAAAGGGAACATTTCTAATTAACAACAGCATATTTTTTCCACCTCTAGGGCCCAAGAGGACCAGACGGTCTCTCAGGGGAACAAGGTATACAAGGTGCCAAGGTAATCACTGATTTTTTCACTTCATATGCAGTTAAATTTCATTGGACCCACATGTCCTACTAGTCTAAAAAATGATGTATTTCCTTATAAAAGTATGGGTCTAAATTTTCTGTTAGTCTAAGTATGAAACATGCATAAAGTTTTTTACACACACACACACACACACACACACACACACACACTCACAGATATTTTCTTTCCAATATTGAACTATATACTTAATATCTTATTTTTTGTATATGAGTACATGCTAGAAAGTATAAGACCATAATTCACAATCTTACTAATTCACCTGGTCTTGAAACTTTATTAGGGTGAAAAAGGAGGTCAAGGAAAAAGAGGATCTCATGGTCTTACTGTAAGTAATAAAACATTTCACATTAAAAGTTAACATTTACAATCTTTTCCGTTTTATTTGGTGTGTGGTTAATATTTTGGGAGGGGCTTACTTGACTCAAACATTTTCTTTCTCGTGTAGGGTAAAACTGGAAACCCTGGCGAGAGAGGTGTTCAAGGAAAACCAGTAAGTAATAAAAAATAATCAGGCTATGAACAGTTTTTTCTGCTTTTTCACAAGAAGAGTGTTTAAACAATGTTTTTTGGGGTTGACAAATATGAATTATATATATTTACAGAAAACAATATGGTATTTTTTTATATTAATATATACTTATTATGAGATGATTACCTTAATCTGTTTCATTCTCTGTTAGACTATTGTTTAGTATTCAGTATGTTAGACTAAGAAAGCCACTTTTAATCACTGGGTCATTGTTTCATTGGAACAAGTTGCTTATTCACTAACCCTTGGTTGTACCTATCTATAAACTAATGGTGATAACTGTTACCTTTACCTCACTTTAGTTATGATAAATTAGTTTTTAAATGAAACCCATTTCAAAATAAAATGGTGTAAGTTAATAATATAAGACGACATTAATAAAACTAACATAATAAATAACTTCTTTGAAACCTCTGCCTACTTTATTTTAACACATACACTTTTCATACCTTTGGAGTGTGAAGTGGTGGTGTGTGTCTTCATACTTTCCCATGGCGCCACTCAAAGAGTTTTTAATGTTTTATAATGCTAGATTTTTCCTACTGCCAAAAAAATCTTACCAGAATTATACATACATTTTTTTCCCTAAAAGGCAACGTTTTGTAGTTATCACCAAGTAAGTGAAAAAATATTTGTTTTTTTAATAAGAAGAGATATATACACACATGTAAGATATCAAATGTATATGAGCACATAAGCTTAAATGTGTGTGTATTTTAAATTTTATTCTGAATCCTAATTTTAATGAAGCAATTTTGATTTGTCATATACATGTATATATAAAATGTAAAGTTATAAAATCAGGTAATATAAGTAGATTGCAGCTGAGAAATCAGAGAATGACAGGATAAAAATGTGTTAGCTGCTATAGTAATTACCGCTAATGTCACTTTGTTTGCTGGTTCCTCTTTGAAATCTGCTTCCCTTGCCTGTTGTTACCCATAATAGCATTATATCTGACAGTGATTGAGCTTAAAATATCAAAGAAATAAAAAAGAAAATAAGTGACTGTGTCCAGGGAAAGTACTTGTCTGTGGCATTGCATTATTAAACTTATCTCCAAAGAATATTCCTGAAGTATTAATATTCATCATCTGTATTTATGTTATATCAATGTAAATAGTGTTCCAATAGATTCTGACCACTTTGCTACCCCATAAATGAAGTTGATATGTTGCAATGAGTGGAGACATTTGGAGCTTATCAAGTTCATTCCTCCCATGTTAGAAAAATGAAGCTCAAAGAAGTAAATTACTTACTCACTTTGTACATTGTTGACTTTCCTTTGAATTTTACCTTCATTCCCAGACCATCAAGTATGCTTGGATAAATGTGATATTTGATGTTTGACTTCCTCAATCAAATTAAAGATACTAGACTCATTTTATAACCTTAGCTTGTGTCAAACAAATCTCATAGACTACTGAAAGAGTTCAGTGAGCCCAGTCCCTGACATGGGCTGAACACTAAATCATGAGTTTATAATAGTTATTGTGGTTTACTTAGCTCTTACAAATATTGTCTCCTTCCTTGAGATCTGTGATCTCAGGGAAGCTAGGAACAACGAATCAAAAAAGGGAAACAAACCTCCAAGATTCATTTGATGCCTCAGCGTAATTGTAATGTCTCTAGGCATTTAGCACTGTCAGAGAGCAGACAGTGCTGTATAATAGAAACATATTTGAGGTCAGATTGGCCTTTGCTCTGGTGCATGCTCCTGAGAACTGCATAACCTTGTTTAAATTGGTTAGCTCTCTGGGTCGCGTTTTCCTCTTCTGTAAAATAAGGAGACTGATAAGATCTCCAAGACTCCTTTCATCTCTAACTTGTCATAATTCTAAAGACAAGCATTAAATGAAAACTGGCAACACATCTCGTGGTGCCCTGATAGCCCAGATAACCAGTAAAAGTAGATTTGTCTGTGGGCCAGCACTGTATCCTATACAATATTTGCTTTCTATCCACACATAGATATTACACAAAGAGGAAAATCCGGAAGAGAGGCCACGACTTGTTGTGTTATTGAGGTGATAAAGCCTGGGTCACTATGTTCGGTTTTCAAAATCATACAAAAACCATAGCAGGTCATAAGTTACTGATTATTTAATCTAGGTATTCTGTCAATTGATGAGATAGTGGTGTAAAAAAATCTCCAACTATGGTTTTGTATTTCTCCCTTTAATTCTATTAAATCTTGTTTTATGTATTTAAAAATTCTATTTTTAAGTGTATTCATATTTATAATTATTATGTGTTTCTGATCAGCTGATCCTTTTTATTGTTAAAAAATCCTCTTTATCTCTGGTAGTACTTTTTACTTCCAGTTATATCAGAAAAAGTAGATTTCAAAGCAAACAGTATTACTAGGAGTAAAATGGGATAGCTTTCATAGTCATAACAAATGATGTTTGTTATGTGCTTGGAGCAGGCTCTTGGTAAATAACAACCAAAATAGTCATTATTATGCCCATGATCATCATTGTCAAAATTACTAAGTTGAAGTCATGGGACAGCAAGTTCTGAAAAGCCTTAAAAGAGAATTTTAATTTTGTTCCAGTTTGTGTTTTTTCACTTCATCCCCAATAAAAATAGAACCCATTTAAATTTCATAACTTGCAAAATAGCTTTTATGCACTGTCAACAACATTAAAATACACATTATGCTTGATGCTAAGCATACTTTACAAAGAAAATTGGGAAGATTTTATTTTAAGTTCTGAACTTTAACTGTACTCCCGGCCACCGCAGCCTCGCCTGCTGGGCTCCGGCGATCCTTCCGCCTCAGCCTTCCGAGTAGCCGGAATTACAGGCATGCACTACCATGCCCGGCTGATTTTTTGATTTATTGTAGAGATGAGGTCTTGCTGCCCAGGTGGGTCTCAAACCCACGGGCACAGGCAATCCACTCACCTCAGCCTCCCAAAGGCTTGGGATTACAGGCTGAGCCACCGAGCCTGGCTAATGTCATATTTTTTATTAGCTTTTAGTTTTTAAGATACAATGGTAATTGTAGTTTGCTATATAGTTAACAGCCTTCCTGAAGTCAATAACGTAGAAGATGGGACTTGCAAATGAGATAGTGTATTATATGTCATCAGTTGTCATCGTGTCTGACACACAGTAAACACTTAGTAAATATTTGAATGGAAGGGGCACACAGGACTCAGAATTTGGTTTAGAGTTCTAGCTACTGCTTTATAATATACTTCATATTCAAGATTCTTTTATGATACCATAGGTAGCATAGTGTAAAAATGAAAAAAAAGAAAGTTATAGGTTCAATATGATTATTTCTGGTCATCTATGTTCTGAGACCTCTATACCTTGCCAGGTTTTAGGACCATAAGTCATATTTATGAGCACAGGGACTATTGAAATTACTATTAAATTAATTGCTTTTAAAAAGAAAATTTTATATTAATATAAAGGTATAAAGAAATCCGGGCCGGGCTCGGTGACTCAGCCTGTAATCCCAGCACTTTAGGAGGCCAAGGCGAATGGATTGCCTAAGCCCGTGGGTTCAAGACCCGCCTGCGCAACTTGGTGAGACCTCATCTCTACAATAAATCAAAAATTAGCTGGGCATGGTAGCATGCACCTGTAGTTCCGACTACATGGAAGGCTGAGGTGGAAGAATCACCAGAGCCCAGCAGATCAAGACTGTGGTGGCTGGGAGCGTGCCACTGCACTGCAGTCTGGGCAACAGAGTGAGACTCCAACTCAAAAAAAAAAAAGAGAAATCCAAATTTAAAATAATTCTGGATAATTATTTGTAACATTATAGGAGTGAGGATTAAGTAAGAATAGATGTAGATATAAAGAATTCCTACAACTCAAGAATGAAAAAACAACCCAATGAAAAAATGAGCAAAGGACTTGACTAGACATTTCTCCAAAGATACACAGATGACCAAAAAGCACATGAAAATGATGCTCATTAGGGAAATGTGAATCAAGCCATGCTGAGATACCATTTTACACACTGTTATTAAAGGTAAAAAAGAAAATATGTGTCAGCAAGGAGGTTGGAACCCCTGTGCATAGTTGGCACTAACATAAAATGAGAACACCACTGAAGAACGCAGTTTGGCGATTCCTCAAGAAGTTAAACAGAAGACGACCATACGATCAATCAGTTCGACTTCTAGGTATATACCCAAGCTAATTAAGAAACAGGAACTTGGACAAATACTTGTATACCCATGTTCACAGCCACATTATTCACAATAGCTAAAAACTGGAAGTAACCAAGTGTTCATTGACAGATGAATATATAAACAAAATGTGAACTATGTATGCAATGGAATATTAGTCAGTCTTACAAAGGAAGGAAGTTTTGAGACACACTATAGCAGGGATGAACGTTTAAGATTTTATGCTAAGGGAAATAAGCCAGTCACAAAATGACAGATATTGTATAGTCTCATTTAAATGATGAGGTATTTGGTAGTCAAACTCATAGAGACAGAAAACAGAATGGTGGTTACCAGAGGGAAAGGGGTTGATGCGGAGTTAGTATTTAATGAGTACAGAGTTTCAGTTTGGGCAGATGAAAGATTTCTGAAGAAGGATACTAGTAACAGTTGCACAACTTTGTAAATATACTGAATGCCACATAACTATAAACTTAAAATGGTCATTTTTCTATTATACACATTTAACCACAAAAGAATTGAGATAGGCAGATAAATCAGGTGGAAGGATCCAGAAGGAAAGCTAAGGTAAGGAAACGGAGTAAAACATTTTCAAACACCATTTTTTCTACAAGTTTTGCCTTTATTTGTACAGGGTTTACAGGGACTACCTGGAAGTACAGGAGACAGGGGACTTGCAGGAGAACCAGTAAGTTTATCTAAACTTTTCTACTTGTTTTTTCTCATAATGTACATTTACTTTTCCATCATTATTGCTCTGCTGTGCCAAAAGTGGTATGTTTTAGAAAGCAGCATTTATCATAGACACCATAAACTATGCAGAATTAATATTTGCTGTCATATAGTTTTTAGTGCCTTTCTGGTTTCATATAGTCAAAAATAATACTGTTTTTCCAGAGCTGTTAAAACAGCACATTTTGTTTTCAAAAAAGAAAACTCTTTTATTGAATCTCAGACATTCTCTTTCTAAACAGCTTGCTGTTCTTATAATTATTACATTGCCACACACACACAATCACATTTATGAGGCTGCTTCTATAATAAAAGACCATATGAAGAAGTCAAACTCTACATCTGATGAGCCAAAATGTACCAACATGACAGAAATGCTGTTACATCAACAATACAAAAACTTACATCACAATTTCATAAATATTATTCAATTATAGAGTTTCTATGAAAAGTTAACTGTGAAAAGGAAAGACCATGTCACACCTACTTTCTTACAATTTATTATTTGTTGGCAGTGAAGTCATTCTTTTAGTTAATGATGTCAGATGTAATATGCTGTAATGTGTGTCTAAGATTTGCAATACAATATTGTCTTTCAAACCACTTGGTTGTTTTTTATTGTCAGTTGACACAAACGTTTACAGGTGTCCTTTGTATAATTCATTCGGATAGAAGCAAGTGGAAAGTTCTAACAGTCAAAGAACTATTTTTACCATAGGTCTTTCCTCATTTATATACTTAACCTATGATATAAGCTTTCCAAACAGTAAGTAAAGCTTTGACACAATATGCTTAATTCTTTCCAAATAAAGAAGCTTAGATATGGTTTAATTTTATCTAGCTAATTTCTTCTTGGTTATCTCCCTAATTTATATGTCTTAAACTGTCATCCCAATTCTATCACTTATTTGAGTTAAAATAATGGAATTCTTGTGTGCATTATTTTCTTAAATATCTGACTTCCCTAAAAAGTTTGTAAGCTCCTTGAAGTCAGACATCATTTCTTTTGTCTTTGTATTTCCCTTTCCTGGTATAATATCTGGCATACTAACTCTATGCAATGTTTGTTGAAATGACAAAAGGTCATCTACCCAAAGGTAGTCAGCTGGTAGATAACATTACATGAAGTGAAATGGAATGAAAACGAATTGAGTCTTAATAAAGACAAAAATGAGGTAAAGATAAGTGTGTCAGTTGAGCTAGGACAACAGCAGAGACAATATTTTAGGATTTACACAAAAAGACTTGTTACTGTTGTCTGAAATGACTAAATGACTTAACAACACCTGAAAATTAGCATGCTAATCATGATTAGCTTGGTTGGTAAATAGAATATAAATCAATTATAATGATATAATGAGTTTGTTTTATATGTTTGAGCTGCTTGGCCCAATCAGAAAAGAAAAGAAGTTAAAAACAGAAAAGAAATGTTGAAACACACTTATATTTTGAGAATGATAAGAGAGGACTATAGCCTTTCTATAGCCAATACCTCTAAAAGTTGTCTCTTTTCCCTAGACAAGATTCAAAACTGGTTTGCTCATTGTAGTGCAAGTATTTGGACTTGAATAGGTGACCGTTCATTCTTTTATTCAATCAACAAATATTTATTAAGAATTGGCATTTGAGATAAAGTGTAAGAGTGACGTTTTCAATCTGGAGATAGAAGTAGACATCAATTAAATAATCACAAGCATAAATGGATATTTATAAACTGAGATAAATACTATAAAATATAGGAACTCCATTCTAAGAGGAACTATTACAGAGTAACTGTCCTCACTGGGGAGTTAGGAAAGGCATCCATGAAGAAAAGCATTTGAGATGTAACCAGAAGAATGAATAGTACTAGCCGGGCTTGGTGGCTCAGCCTGTAATCCTGCGCCTTGGGAGGCTGAGGTGAGTGGATTGCCTGAGCCCATGGGTTCGAGACCCGCCTTGGCAACTTGACAAGACCTCATCTCTACAATAAATCAAAAATCAGCCGGGTGTGGTAGCATGCGCCTGTAGTTCCAGCTACTCAGAAGGATGAGGCAGAAGGATCACCGGAGCCCAGCAGGGCAAGACTGCAGTGACTGGGAGGGGCCACTGCACTCCAGTCTGGGTGACTGAGTGAGACTCCAACGCAAAAAAAAAAAAAAAAAAAAAAAAAGGATGAATAGTACTTTCTTGGGTAAAGATGAGGAAAAGTCATTCCAGAGAGAAGCATGAGTTGGGAGGAAGCAACTCATATTTATTAGAAGAAATGAGTTAGACCAGCATGGCTGTAGCATAAAGAGTCAGGTGGAAAGTACAAGATGATGGACAGGGGAGCAGGTGGCAAAACACACAGCCTTATGAGCGCTAAGATTTGGCATTGGGGATGTAGTGGTAAGAATGGAGTTTTCATTTATATGAATATATATTCATTTACATGAATATATATTTATCTCATATTTATATGAGAGAAAGAATATATATATAAAAGAAAGAATATATGAGAGGATTTGTGTTTTTATCCTTTGAACATGGAATGTCTTTGAGGAGGTGAAGCTCATTGTATGATCAGATTACTGTTTTGTAAATATCTATTGAACCACAAAATGGAAGAAGCCAAGAATGTCTCTCTTTTGCAAAATCCAGATAAGAGATAGTAGAACCTTTTATATTAGCAGAGAAAAGAAGTGGACAGATTAAAAGTCAAAAAGAGATCGAATCAACAAGAAATAGAGATCCTCTGTGTGAAGTATAATTTGGTTTATCATCTTAAAGAGATGATATAATTCACTGAAACTGGGAAAACCAACAGAAAAGTAGATTTGGAAGGGGAGACTATAAATTCAGTTGAACTGTGATGAATTTGATGTGTCTTTGAGAAATGTGAAGTTGGCAGTTGGGTTCAGAGCAGAGGAATGCACAGAAGTTAAAAATATTGGAGTCATTGCCTGTGGAGATAATTTAAAACTGAAAAAAGAAAAGGATCAAAGGCCGAGGGTTAAAGAATTGCAACATGTACAAAATGCTGTTAGAAGAAAATGAAACACAACAGGAGACTGACAGAGATAAGAGGAAAATCAGATGTAAGTTAGAAGTTTCAGCCCTGACCATAAACTACCTTAAAATCCTTATGACAGCATTAGATTTCTTTAGAAGTATATAGGCATAAAGAGGGATAGGCAAACTCCAGCTTTCAGCCCTGTTAAAGTTTCATTGAAAAATAACCACAACTCTTCACTTGTGTGTATGTGACTGTTTTCACACCACAATAGCAAAGTTGAGTAGTTTTGATAGAGACTACATGACTCACATGCCTAAGATACTTACTGTGTGGCCTTAAAAAAAATTAAAAATACTGACCTCAATATAGATTTTAATCACGTATCCAAAAAGAGAAAACAAAAGAAAATGTCTCAACAATTCAAAACCGATATAATAATGTTCCTAGATTTGTGCAATATACAGTCTGCACAAAAATGTACATAGTGGCCCTCAATATGAGAAAAAAGGTGGTCTTCCTTGTTTTCTTCTTTCCTTCCTTCCTTCCTTCCTTCCTTCTTTTCATTTCTATTCTTTCCTTCTTTTTGTTCTTTCATTTCAGAAAACTGGAGTTGAAAAAAACATCTATTGCCAGGCTCGGTGGCTCAGCCTGTAATCCCATGCCTTTGGGAGGCTGAGGTGAGTGGATTGCCTAAGCCCGTGGGTTCGAGACCCGCCTGGGCAGGTGAGACCTCATCTCTACAATAAATCAAAAAATCAGCCGGGTGTGGTCGCGCGCGCCTGTAGTTCCAGCTACTTGGAAGGCTGAGGCAGAAGGATCGCCGGAGCCCAGCAGGTCAAGGCTGCAGTGGCCGGAAGTGGCCACTGCACTCCAGTCTGGGTAACAGAGTGAGACTCCAACTCAAAAAAAAAAAAAAAAAAGGAAAAAACATCTATTAACCCAAATAAATATCGTTGATGTCTCTAAGAGTTGAAAACTGCCTTTATAAAGGGGGCCAAGGGGAATTAATTCTTTCTTCGTTTGTTTTATATCTCCTATAATTTTAAAGATGCTATTTTCTAGATACTCTCTTGGTTAAGTACCAGAAGTCATTTCCACTTGCCTCAAATATAGTTAATAAGATTCTCAAGCTAACTAAATGTGTATGATGAAACTTCACTCGGTTCCCCCAGTGAATTACTTATGAAGATAAATGAAATGGCAACAGTCTTGGAAAGACAAGATAAAAGAGGACTGTATATCAGCATCTCAGAATTTTGACAGTAACAAAGTCAGGTAAAGATAGCTGCGAAAAAAAAGCTGAAGATGAATTTTACTTACAAATATGATTGTGAAAGTATAAACACCAAATAAAACAAGTAAAATTTAACTGTATGTATGCCAAAAATTGTATGCACATTTTAAGTATGATGTTCACTCAAAAGATGACTTTAATCAAATGAATACTTGCGCCACCATGTGACAGGCAGGACAAAGAAAATGGCAGAAGCATGGTTGAGTGAATGTCATACTGCACATTGTTACCATAATTTAATTCAACTTCAAAAAGTAATACATAGATAACATCTTTTATAATGTATATATATTTTTGGCACCTCCTATATATATATAAAAGAGGACTGTATATCAGCATCTCAGAATGTATATATATTGCTTGCCTCAGTGAAGTAAAGGGGAGAATTACAATAAAGGAAAAATTACTAAGGATTAAGGAGCCCATTAATATGACTTATCACAGATATAATTAAAAAATAAAAAAGTACTCTAAAATTCAACAACCGTTTTTGATTTCTTAAAAATAATAGTGTAAAAGTTGTCAGAATCTAAATGGAGCCACTAATGTTAAAGAAAAGAAAAAACAAACCCAGCAATTACCTGTCCAACTCTGGACTGATGTCACCTTTGTTATTGATATTTGTAGCCAAGGACAATCATTTCAAAGCAATTATATAATTCTTCTTATTTTTCCTTTAAAAATGTTTGTCCTCCTTTCCCTCCCTGAATATGCATATAGCTCAAGGGTCCCCAAACCCTGTGGGAGGTACCAGGGGTGAGGAACTGGGCTGCACAGCAGAGGTGAGCAGCAGGGGTGAGCGAGCTAAGTTTCATCTGTTTTTACAGCCACTCCCCATCATTTGCATTACTGCCTGAGCTCTGCCTCCTGTCAGGTCAGTGGTGATATCAGGTTCCCATAGGAGCATGAGTCCTATTGGGAACTGCACATGCGTGAGGGATCTAGGTTGCGTACTCTTTATGAGAATCTAATGCCTGATGGTCTGAGGTGGAGTTGAGACGGTGATGCTAGCACAGGGGAGCAGCTGCAAATACAGATTAACATTAGCAGTGAGGTTTGATTGTACAGAGACCATAATAAATCAATTGCAGATGCATATCAGGATCATAATTTCATAATAATTTCATTTTATATTACGATGTAATAATAACAGAAATAAAGCGTGGGATAAATATCATGCCCTTGAATCATCCCAAAACCATCTCCTCTCCTGTCCGTGAGAAAGTTATCTTTCACAAAACTGGTCCCTTATGCCAAAAAAGGTTGGGGACTGCTAATATGGTTTACTAGGGTCCCATATTTCCATCGCAGTGCTCTATTGCTAAATAAATATCTTTTCTTTTAGAGAGCTTCTTTTTGTTTGTTGTTTGGGTTGGCAATAATAAGTGGCTGCTGGTTTGAAATGTAAAGAGCTGGTATGTGATTACTCCCATCCTCATAACAAGAAAAAATATGAACAAACTGAAATCAGTAACTTCTTAGATTTATCAGCGAACTGAGGTCACAAGACTAGAATACTGCCCCCCAAAATGGAGAGACAGACAGGCAAATACAGAGGCCACATCTGGACGGTATGGAGACTTTAAACTGTAATTAACAATTGCTATAAAATCCAACACCCCTTCTTGATAAAAACCCTCGAACATCTAGGCATATGTGGAACATACCTCAAAATAGTAAAAGCCATCTATGAGAAACCCACAGCCAGCATACTCCTAAACGGATAAAAATTGGAACCATTTCCCCTGAAAACTGGAACAAGACAAGGATGCCCACTCTAACCCCTGCTGTTCAATATAGTATTGGAAGTCCTGGCTAGAGCAATCAGAGAAGAGAAAGCAATCAGGGGTATCCAAATAGGAAAAGAGGAAGTCAAGTTATCTTTCTTTGCAGATGACATGATTGTGTACCTTGAAAACTCAAGAGAATCTATCAAAAACCTTCTTACACTGATAAAAGACTTTGGCAAAGTCTCAGGGTATAAAATAAATGTGCAAAAGACAATCGCATTTCTTTACACCAATAATAAACAAACAGAACCCAAATAAGAAGCACAATTCCACTCACAATAGCCAGAAAAAAAATGAAATACCTTGGCATCTTCCTAACCAGAAACGTGAAAGACGTTTATAATGAAAACTACAAAACACTGCTCAAAGAAGTCAAAGATGACAAAAGCAAGTGAAAAAAGTATCCCATGTTCATGAATTGGAAGAATCAACATTGTGAAGATGTCCATCCCACCTAAGGCAATCTACAGATTTAATGCAATATCCATCAAATCACTAGCAACATTCTTCTCAGACCTAGAAAAAAACAATACAGAAATTCATATGGAAACACAAATGACCAAGAATAACCAGAACAATCCTCAGCAAAAAAAACAAAGCAGGAGGTATCACATTACCAGACCCCAAACTTTACTATAAAGCTACAATAATCAAAACAGCTTGGTATTGGTACAGGAATAGGCATATAGACCAATGGAATAGAATTGAGATTTCAGAAGCAAAACCTCAATTTCTCAACCAACTCATCATCTTTGACAAAGCCTCCACCACCTACCACTGGGGAGAGGAGAACCTATTCAGTAAATGGTGCTGAGAAAACTGGCTGACCACATGCAGAAGACTCAAACAAGATCCCTATCTATCCCCATACACAAAAATTAACTCTAAATGGATCAGAGACCTAAATATAAAACCTCAAACCATAAGAACCTTAGACAATGCAGGACACACCCTTATGGAAATGGAACTGGCATCCAATTCCTGAGCAATACCCGAAACGCATGAGCCATAAGAGATAAGATAGACAAGTGGGACCTCATTAAACTGACAAGCTTCTGCAAAGCCAAAGAAACCATCAAGAGAGCAGGGAGACAGCCCACAGACTGGGAAAATGTATTTGCCAACTCCAGGTCTGACAAAGGCCTAACATCTTGGATCAACAAGGAACTCAAACGTGCTGAAAAGAAAAAAACAAACAACCCCATTACAAAGTGGGCAAAAGATATGAACACTAGGAAGAATCAACATTGTGAAGATGTCCATCCTACCTAAGGCAATCTACAGATTTAATTCCTTCTCAAAGGAAGACATCCGAGCGGCCAAAAGACACATGTAGAAATGTTCAACCTCACTAATCATCAAGGAGATACAAATCAAAACTACACTGAGATACCACCTAACTCCAGTCAGAATGGCAGTTATCAATAACTCAAAAAGTAACAGATGCTGGAGAGGATGTGGTGAAAAGGGAACACTTCTACACTGTTGGTGGGAGTGTAAACTAGTGCAACCTCTTTGGAAAGCAGTGTGGCGACTCCTAAAAGCTCTAAATATCGACCTCCCATATGACCCTGCAATCCCCCTACTGGGAATATACCCTGAAGAACTCAAATCACTCTATCAAAAAGACACCTGCACACATATGTTTATTGCGGCATTGTTCACAATAGCAAGGACCTGGAACCAGCCATGCTGTCCATCAAGAGTGGACTGGATTTTAAAAATGTAGTACATACACATGATGGAATACTACACAGCCATAAAAAAGAACAAAATCTTGAATTTCACAGCAACCTGGATGGAGCTAGAGTCTATAATACTGAATGATCTCTCAGGAAACAAAAATCTGAGTATCACATGTTCTCACTCATATAGTGGACCATGAACATCTGTCATAATACTATAAGAAAAGGACTGACAGTGTGGGAAACTATGGGGGGGGTAAGGAGGGGAAAGGAGATGGGACTAACGGTAGTCAATATCTGTCTGGGTACGGGGAGACACCCCTTATCAACAAGGGTGCCTGAATGATGCATATTTTGTAAACCTAACCCTTAACTGTACCCCACAATTTTAAAATAAAAAACATGTTTAAAATGAAAAAAAAAAGAAATTTAATTGCCTTTGTAACAATATTAAGAAGTGAATAGGCTAGATCTATACTCATGATTGTGTCTAATGACTTCTAAAAAGGGCTTTTGGAAGTAAATCCTTTCTTGTGGCTCTTCGGCTCTTCTGCCATGCCAGGAACAGTATTTCTCTCATGAAGAGAATACAGCATTCAATGTGCCATCTTGGGAGGGGTGACCAGTCCCTCATCAGATACTTAACTTCTAGGGATCTTAATATTGGAATTTGCAACCTCCAGAACTGTGAGTCAAAAAATTTCTGATTATTTCTGGTATACTGTTTTAGCAGCAAAAATAGACCAATACTGTATAACTGTATATATAGTATGTATATGCAACTATAATAGTACTTGCAATATTTAAGATAATTTGTTTTATTAGGTAAAATTCTATATATTAATGTACTTCCAACTTGGAATATATAACAGGTTTAGATTTGAGCTCTAAATTTATTAACTGTTACTTAGTTTGTAAACAGTATTTGATTGTATCATTAAACTTAGTATTCATAATAAACAAACAACAAAAAAAAATTGCTGGAGACAGTTTAGAGCAGCTTAAGTTAAAAAACAAAAAAGAAACAAACACAAAAAAACTCAGATAGGGCCTGAGTTTTGGGAGGTCCCCAAACGTTCCTGAAGCCCTAACTAGATTCTCAGTGTAAAGGTCAAACAAAAAAATTCCCTCCTGCTTCCAGCAGAGGGAGGAAAAAAATAAGTAATTTGAAACATGCCTAGAATTTCTCCCTCAAGGGAAATTATTTATCAGAGCATAAACTGGGCTTTTGGGGTTTTACCAAAAACTCACTGACCTGGGAGAAGGGCAGTACTCATTTTCAGCCTCCTCTAGCTTCAGTTGGAGGAAGAAAAATATTTTAACTCCAGCTCCCTCTGACCTTTGACATAGGAGAAGAGAACTATCCAACACAGGCTCACTAAAAGACTGAGACCTAATCACAGCACTGTAGAACCTCTCCTACCCCATACCTTGCCACCATATCAATAGCACTCCTGTGTTACAAGATATTTTAGCTGAAAGAACTGCAGCTACAAACCCTATTTAAGGAGTCCCAGGAAAGCCTAAAGAAAACAGGAGAGTCAAAAACAGTGAGTCTAGAGGAAATTTTAACCTGATACCACAGCTACAACAGCCAGTAAATACAATCTAACTCCTAGCCAAATAACAAAATCTCGTGTTAAAGGCCTATTCACCTTGGATCCTTTTACTTTATACATCATGTGTAGCTTTCAACAAAAAAGTATAATTCAGGCTCAAAGAAAGAAAAACAATCTGCAGAGACAAATAATCAGAAACAGACTCAGATATGGCAGAAATTTTCGAATTATCAAACTGAGAATTTAAAAGTGAAAGAGAAATAAAGGCTTTCTCAAACAATTGAATGAATTTGTCACTAGTAGACCAGCAAGAAATGTTAAAAGTTCTTCAGAGAGAAGGAAAGTGATATAGGTAAGCAGTTCAGTTCTAGGAGAGAACAAAGGAAGAGTGCTAAGAAGGAATAAATAAAGGCAAAACAAAATTTTTAAATTGTTCTAACAGATAATTTATACAAAATAGTAATAGCATAATATATTTGGTGTTATATCTTATGGATAATGGAAATGCAATAAGGAACAGGAGGGAGCAACTGGTATAAAGTACTGGCACACCTCATGACGTAGCATAGTGTTATTTGAAAACTGACTTGATCTTTTGCCATACGACCCTGAATATGCCCGATTTCATCTAAGAGCTAAGTAGGGCTTGGCCTGGTTAGTACTTGGAAGGGAGACTGCCTAGGGATGCCAGGTGCTGTAGAATATTTAAAAAAAAAAGAAAGAAAGAAAAAAGATAATCAAGAAGGATGGAATGCTCCCCAACTCATTTTATGAAGCCAACATCATATCGATACCCAAACCTGGCAATGATCCTACAAGGAAGGAGAATTACAGGCCAATCTCCTTATGAACATAGATACAAAAATTCCCAACAAAATTCTAGCAAATTGGATCTAACAACACATCTCAAGGATTATCCACCATGACCAGGTAGACTTCATTCCTGGGATACGGGGCTGGTTCAGCATTTGCAAGACCATTACATAATTCAGCACATCACCAGTTGTAAAACCAAGAACCAAATGATTATATTATTAGACATAGAAAAAACATTCAACAAAATCCAGCATCGCTTCTTGATAAAAACCCTTGAGCACCTAGGCATAAAAGGAACATTCCTCAAAGCTACACAGTCATTTATGATAAACTCACAGCCAGCATTTTGCTCAGTGGGCAGAGGTTGGAAGTATTCCCTTAAGAACAGGAACAAGCCTGACTCAGTGGCTCAGCCTGTAATCCCGCGCCTTTGGGAGGCTGAGGTGAGTGGATTGCCTGAGCCTGCGGGTTGGAGACCCGCCTGGGCAGTGAGACCTCATCTCTACAATAAATAAAAAAATCAACCGGGCGTGGTATCACGCGCCTGTAGTTCCAGCTACTCGGAAGGCTGAGGTGAGAGGATTGCTGGAGGCCAGCAGGTCGAGGCTGCGGTGGCCTGGAGCGGCCACTGCACTCCAGTCTGGGCGACAGAGTGAGACTCCAACTCAAAAAAAAAAAAAAGAACAGGAACAAGACAAGGATGCCTACTCTCACCCCTCTTGTTCAACATATTGTTGGAAGTCCTAGCCACAGCAATCAGACAAGAGAAGGAAAAAAGGAGTATCCAAATAGGAAAAGTGGAAGTTAAACCATCCTTTGTGGACTACATGATTCTGTATCTTGAAAATGCTAGCGAGTCTGTCAAAAGCCTCCTTGCACTGATAATCGACTTTGATAAAGTCTTGGGGTACAAAATTAATGTGAAAAAGACAGTTGTATTTCTATACACCAGCAATAAGCAGGTAGAGAAACAAATAAAAAGCACAATCCCATTCACAATAGCCACAAAAAAATTAAATACCTTGGGAGACTCCTAACCAGAAAAGTTAAAGATCTTTACAACAAGAACTACAAACCACTGCTTAAAGAAATCAAGGATGACACAACCGAGTGGAAAAACATTCCACGCTTATGGATCAGAAGAATCAACATTGTTAAGATGAGCATCCTACCCAAGGAAATCTACAGATTCAATGCAACGCCCATCAAATTACCAATATCATTTTTCTCAGACCTGAAAACGACCATACAGAAATTCTTATGGAAATAAAAAAGAGCACAAATAGCCAAAACAATGCTCAGCAAAAGGAAGAAAGCAGAAAGTCTCACACTTCCAGACTTTAAACTTTACTGCAAGGCTACAGTAACCGAAACAGCCTGGTACTGGTACAAGTATAGACACATAGAATAGAACAGAGATTCCTGAAGCAAAAACTCGGTCTCTTAACCAACTTATTTTTGACAAAGCCACCAGTAACAACCACTGGGGAAAGGAGACGACATTTAGCAAATGGTGCTGGGAAAACTGGCTGGCCACATGCAGAAGAATGAAACTGGACCCCTACCTATCACCATATAAAAAAATTAACTCAAAATGGATCAGAGATCTAAACATACAACCTCCAACTGTAAGAATCCTAGAAGTCAACGTAAGAAGCACCCTTCTGCACATTGGAGTAGGCAACGAATTCTTGACCAAATTTCATAAAAGTGAATGCCATAAAAGCTAAGACAGACAAGTGGGACCTCATCAAACTGAAAAGCTTTTGCAGAGCAAAATAAACTATCAAGGTAGTGGGGAGGCAACCCACAGAATGAGAAAAATATTTGCAAATTATGTGTCTGACAAAAATCTAACATCCAGGATCTGCAAGGAACTCAAACAAAGTGAAAGGAAAAAATCAAACCCCTTTAAAAACTGGGCAAAGGACATGCATAGACACTTTTCAAAAGAAAACATACAAGAAGCCAACAGATACATAAATCAAGCAGCCAACATACAAGCAGCCAACAGATACATAAATTCCACTAATCATCAGAGAAATGCAAATTAAAACTACAGTCAAATGCCACCTAACTCCAGTAAGGATGGCCATTATTAATATACCAAATAACAGGAGCTGGCATAGGTGTGAACAAAAGGGAATACTTCTACACTATTTGTGAGTGTCCAAGCTAGTTCAACCTCTATGGAAAGCAGTGTGGCATTTCCTAAAAGAACTAAAAATTGACCTTCTATATATCCCGCAATTCCTCTCCTGGGGACATACCCAAAGGAACATAAATCATTCTACAGAAAAGACACCTGCACACTCATGTTTATTGCCACACTTTTCACAATAGCAAAAACATGGAACCAACCCTACTGCCCATTTAAATTGGACGGGATAAAGGAAATGTGGCACATATACATGATGGAGCATTACACAGCCATAAAGAACAAAATCATAAACTTTGCAGCAAATTGGATGGAGTTGGAGACCATCACTTAGTGATCTATCACAGAAACAAAGAATTGAATATCACATGTTGTCATTTATAAGTGGGACCTGAACATTAATCTCATTAGCACAAGGGATGGATCAGCAGTCACTGGGCATTGCCTGGGGGGAAGGGAGGCATATACCAATACAAAGGGTACCTAGTCCTATACCATGAGAGTGAGGGCCAGTTGGAGACCAGACTTCACCTGCATGCAGCCTACCTGTGTAGTTAATCCTTATTTGTACCCCACATCTCTATAATAAAATAAAATTTAATATTAAAAAAGGAAGGAAGGAAATGGTCTTGCTTTAATTGTAAATAGTATTGCAAACTCTAGAGCAGCCACTTAAAAAAAGTTTTAAAAGTAGTATAGTTTGTATGTTAAAACGGGGGAGAAAATGGAATCATATAAAATGCTTAATTAGAAACAGCAAAAAAAGTGAAAGATGGAGGAGGAGGGGGAAACAAAATACAGGGGCAACAAATGAAAAACTGATAATTATCGTATATATTAGCCCAGCTGCATCAATAGTCACTTTAAATGTGAATGGTCTAAATACACCACTTAAGAGATTGAGATTGTCAGAGCAGATAAAAAAAATAGCACTCACTTTTAGAAAATGCAGGAGACACCCTTACAGAAATCAGAGTAGTCAACCAATTCCTGATCAAAACCCCAGATTTCTATGCCATAAGAGATAAGATAGACAAGTGGGACCTCATCAAACTGAAAAGCTTCTGCAAGCAAAAGAAAACATCAAGAGAGTGAGGAGATAGCCCAAGAATGGGAAAAAATATTTGCCACTGTATATCTGAGAAAGGCCTAGCAATCCAGAATCTACAAGGAACTCAAATGAGCCAGAAGGAAAAAACAGCCCAATTAAAAAGGTGGACAAAAGACATGAATAGACACTTCCATATAACCCAGCAATCCCCCTACTGGGAATATACCCAGAGGAACGCAAATCATTCTACAAAAAAGATATCTGCACATGCATGTTTACTGCACACTATTCACAATAGCACAAACATGGAACCAACCATGATGCTCACTGGACTGGATTTAAAAAATATATATATATATATACATATACATGTACATATACACAATGGAATATTACATGGCCATAAAGAAAGATAGACATATTGACTTTGCAGCAACTTGGATGGATTTATAGTTTATAATACTCTATGATCTATCACAGAAACAAAGATCAGAGTACCATATATGTGGACTCTGAATATTTGCCATAAGACTATAAGAAAGGGATTGGCAGTAGCAGGATACTGCCAGTGTGGGGGTGAAGACACAACATCAATAAGGATATCTGGTCTCAAATCAGGTGAAGTGGGGGACCAAAGGGAGGCCCAAACTTTACCTGTACAATGTTCACTTTTATACCTAATCCTGAATTGTACTCCACATCTTTAAAATTAAAAAAAAAAACCCCACTGTATATTGTCTTTAAGAAGTTGAGTTTAAATATGAAGACACAAATATATTTAAAATAATGGGATGGAGAAAGATATACAATGCTAGCACTAGTCAAAAAAAAGCTGAAATGGACATATTAATTTCAGACAAAGCAAGGTTTCAGAACAAGGAAAATTATTAGGAAAAAGAGGAGTATTACATAAAGATAACAAGAGTTACTTCTCAAAAAAAAGGCATAACAGTACTTAATGTCTGTACACCTAAAAACAGAGCATCAAAATACAAAAAAAAGAGCAAAAGAGAAAAGGCTGAGAGAACTCCAGTGAGAAATAGATGAATCTACTATTATAGTTGGAGACATTCACACTCTTCTACCAGTAACTGAGAGATCCAGCAGGCAGAAGATTAGTAGTGAGTTGGACAGATCAAATTGACATTAATAAAATACTTTATCCAACAACAGAAGAACACACATTCTTCTCCAGCTCACATGGAGCAGTCACCAAAATAGACCACATTCTGGGTCATATAACACACCTTAGCAAATTTAGAAGAATGGATACCATTCAATGTCTGTTCTCAGACCACAATGAATCTAAAATAAAAATCTGTAACAGAGTCATGACTGGAAAATCCCAAAACATTTGGAGATTAGACAACATACTTCTAAATAACATATTAGTTTAAAAAAAAAGGAGCTTCAGGAGAAATCTTAAAATATTTTAAACTAAATAAAAATATAACTTATCAAAATTAGTGGAATGCAGTGCATAGTAGAAAATTTATAACATTCAATGCAAATAGTAAGAAAAAAGATCTCAAGTCAATAACCTATGCCTCCAGTTTTTGTAAGCCAGAAAAAGAAGAGCATAGTAAATCCAAAGTAAGCAGAAAAATAAAAATAATAAAAATCAGGGCAGAAATCATTGAAATTGAAAATGAAAAAACAATAGAGAAAACTAATAAATCAAAAGCTGGTTATTTTAAAGGTTAATAAAAGTAGTCAACCCCTGGCCAGGTTAGCAAAGGGAGAAAAAATAAATTGCTAATATCAGAAGTGAAAGCAAGGTTATTACTACTGATCTCATGGACATTCAGATGACAATAAATGGATATTATGAGCAACTCTATGCCCATAAATACAATAACTTCTCTGAAAATATGCCAGTTCCTTGGAAGACATTTTCTACCAAAACTCACATAAAGAGAAACTGAAAATCAGAGTAGTCCTTTATTAGTTAAAGAGATGAAATCAATCATTAATAACCTTTCAAAATAGAAAGTACAAGGTACAAATGATCTCACTGATGAATTCTACCAAACATTTAAGTAATAAATGATACAAAATCCCTACCAGAGAACAGAAATAGCAGAACACTCCCGAACAAATTCTGTGAGGCCATTATTACTCTAACTCTAAAACCAGGCAAACACATTACAAAAAAATAAAACTACAGACCAATATCATGAACATAGATGTACAAATCCTCAACAAAGTATTAACAAATTTAATCTAGCAATGTAGAATTTTATATCATCATCAAGTGGAATTTATTCCAAGTATGTAAGGCTGGTTCAGCATTAGAACGTCAGTTCATATAGCCCATCACCTCAGCAGGCTAAAGAAGAAAATATGGTATAAAGTGATGCAGAGCCTTCACATTATCTGAATACCTGGCAGGCTCCCTTTAGCACCAGCGAAATGGTAGCAGCCTCATAGGGCAGCTAGACCCAGAAGAGCAGCGGGACTCATGTGGCTGAACCCTCACAGATTACCTCCCCCAAGGGAAGGGGGAGTGTACCACAACAGGGGACCACCCTGTGAGATGAAGAAAACAATTTTTAAAAATTCCACAAATGGCCACCCCAACAGGAGCAACCTTATCTGACTAAAAAAACAGCAAAACAAGAAATCAGAAAAGAGTTTGCCCTTAAAGTTGAGGAAAAACCCGTGACGATACACTGGCAACCCCCAAAGCCTTAAGAAGTCAGCATCCCATAAAAAGACTTCCCAGATGTCAAGCAATGGAACCCCTCCAAAACGTCCTGACCCTGATGACAGACATATAGAATGGCTAAAATCCAACATTCTGACAATACCAAATGCTGACAAGATGTGGAGCAATGGAAATTCCCATTGGTGGTAAGAATGCAAAATAGGACAGCCACTTTGGAAGACAGTTTGTCAGTTTCTCACATGTGCTTACCATACAATCCAGTGATCACACTTCTTGGTGTTTACCCAAATGAGTAGAAAACTTATGTCCACACAAAAACCTGCACATGAATGTTTATAACATCTTTATTCAGAGCTGCAAAAAATTCGAGGCAACCAGTATGTCTACTGTGATCAGACTGTGTTTTGCCAAAATTCCTAGCCCCTAAGGTAATGGTATTAGAAGATGGGATCTTTGAGAGGTGATTAGATCATGAGGGCTGTGGAATTCGTGCCCTTATAAAAGAAGCCTGAGAGAACTAGCTCATGAGAGCACAGCTGGGAAGCACCATCTACGAAGCAGAAAGTGGCCCCTCACCAGATACTGAATCTGGTAGCACGT
This sequence comes from Cephalopachus bancanus, assembly GCA_027257055.1. Lineage (NCBI taxonomy): Eukaryota > Metazoa > Chordata > Mammalia > Primates > Tarsiidae > Cephalopachus > Cephalopachus bancanus. The sequence continues at coordinate 3,641,037 of JAPVLO010000047.1, forward strand.
TGATCTTGTACTTCCGAGGCCCTTAGAACTGTGAGAAATAAATTTATGTTGCTTACAAGCCTATCAGTTTATAGCATTTTATTGTAACACCCCAAATGAACTAAGACACTATCTTTCAATAGACATATGGATAAACAAACCGTGGTACACCCATACAATAAAATATTATTCCAGCAATTAAAAATAAATTATCTATCCCCTGAATTGTACCCCACATCTTTATAGTAAATAAATAAATTTTAAAAAATAAAAAAATAAGTTATCTATCAAGCCTTAAAAATGTATAAAGAAACCTAAAAGCATACTGCTATGTTAAAGAAACCCAGTCTGAAAAGGCTACATGGTATATGATTCCAACTACTGGAAAAGGAAAAACTATAGAGACAGTAAAAAAGATCATATATTTATTTCTTAGAAATGCAATTTTGTTTGTCACATATTTCCTAGGAATATTAAGGAGAGGGGTAGTTGTCATACCCATTAATAAAGATAACTTGTGAAAGCACAATATGTGATACTTACTAGGAGCTTGATAAATGTTTGCTGAATGAATTAGTGCATTAAGGAATAAAAGAATGGTCCTTTTTTGTATCTTTTTCTTTTGATCCAAGCATAGATTAATAATTGTATTAAAAACACAGATTAATCAACTAAAGATATAGTTTTTATACAGAGTAAAGTAATATGTTGATAAATGTATTCTGTATTTATATAATTATGCATTATATAAATATATGCTGTTATAAATTGCATATCTAGATGTTTATGTTTATTGAGACAGAGTCAACTTTTGTTCTCATACTTTAAATTTTATTTTAATATAGGGACTACGAGGACTAAAAGGTGATGCTGGTCCTCCTGGAGAGATGGGCATTGAGGTAATTGATTCATGTCTCTTTCTTGTTCAATAGTTCTTGTAAGACTTTAAGGTAAAATGAGTACATAGAAGTTATGAAGAATTATTCTGTAGTATTTTGTCTTCTATTCAGAAAATAAAATCTTAAATGCCACTAAAAGTAGGGATGATTATTGTACAAATCTAATTTTATGCATATAAAGTTCACCTCTAATAATTAGCTTATTGAAATTATAGAACAAAAAGTAAACAAAACAAGCCCTTAGAGTTGACTTGGTAGCCTCTTATTCAAAGATTATATATGTTCTTTGTAAAATAATATTGAGAAGCAATTCTGTTTAGGAATAATAAGCCACATGTTATAATTATTTTTAAATCATTTTATTTCTGTTGTTTAACTGTAGCACTAAATAAATTAAACAAATTCTCTTTTCTCTTGCCTTCTGTGAAACTACTTTCTCTTGATTTTCCACTTTACCTTCTTATTAGCCTTTCACATTCTCAACATGAACTTACCCTTTTACTTCCTCGGCTTAGTCATCATATTATCACAGTGACTTCAACTACCAATATTATTTTGATAACTCTCAGCTTGATTGCGCTAGTTCATGCCTCTCTCCTCAGGTCCAGTTATTGATTTCCTGTTGTCTTCTAAAATATCCGCCTAGGTATTACACAGACATCTCAAATTCACATGATCTAAACCAAGCCCATCCCTTTTCCACTGTTCTTTCTCTTCCTATTCTCATCTTAATAAAAGGTATCCCTTATATTCAGTGACCCCAAATCAAGAGTCAACCTTGACTCTTCCTACTGTTTCACTCTCCAGTCAGCCATCTTTTCCCTTTGAGTAAGCTTCCCCCTATTCTCTCTATTCTTTTTTGTATTATAAAGATCTGGGGAACAATTCAGGGTTAGGTACACAAACATTGATTATGCAGGTACCCTTGTTGATGAGGTACGCCCCTCCCTCAACTTTCCCTCAACTGCCAATCCCACCCCTGCTCCCCTGACAGTTTCCCACTATAGCCAATCCCTTTCTTATAGTATTATAATTTTTCAAGGTCCACTTATGAGTGAGAACATATGGTACTCTGCTTTTTCTTTCTGTGATAGATCACTGAGTATGATCGACTCTAAATCCATCCAAGTTGCTGCAGAGTTCATGTTTGTCCTTCTTTATGGCTGCATAATATTCCATTGTGTATATGTACCACATTTTTTTTAATCCAGTCCAGCTTTGATGGGCAACACGGTTGGTTCCATGTATTTGCTATTGTGAATACTGCTGCAACAAACATGCATGTGCAGGTATCTTTTATGTAGAATAATTTTAGTTCCTCTGAGTATATTCCCAATAGGGGAATTGCTGTTGGAAGCATATGGAAGGTCAATTTCTAGTTCTTTCAGAAATCGCCACACTGTCTTCCAAAGAGGTTGTACTAGTTTGCATTCCCACCAGCAGTGTAGAAGCATTCCTTTTTCTCCACATCCTCGCCAGTATCTGTTGTTTGTTTTATTAATGATGGCCATTCTTACAGAGGTTAGGTGGTACCTCAATGTGGTTTTGATTTGCATTTTTCAGTTGATGAGTGAGGCTGAGCACTTTTTCATGTGTCTGTTGGCTGCTTGTATATCTTCTTTTGAGAAATGTCTGCTCATGCCTTTTGCCCACTTTTTAATGGGGCTGTTTGTTTTTTTCCCTTTGGCGTGTTTCAGTTCCTTATAGATCCTAAATGTTAGGCCTTTGTCAGATATACAGTTGGCAAATATTTTTTCCCATTCTCTTGCCTGTCTCCCTGCTCTCTTGATGGTTTCTTTTGCTTTGCAGAAGCTCATTAGTTTGATGAGGTCCCCCTTGTCTATGGTATTTCTTAAGGTATGGGTATTTAGGGTTCTGAATGGGAATTGGTTGCCAGTTCCAATTTCCATAAGGGTGTCTCCTGCGTTTTCTATGATTCTTATAGTTTGAGGTTTTACATTTAGGTCTTTGATCCATTTAGAGTTAATTTTTGTGTATGGTGATAGGTAGGGGTCCTGTTTCAATCTTCTGCATATGATCAGTCAGTTTGCCCAGCACCATTTTCTGAATATGTTCCCAGTGAAGAGCCCCGGTGGTTGTTGTTGGAGACTGTCAAAGATGAATTGGTTGAGAAATTGAGGCTTTGCTTCCAGAATTTCTGTCCTGTTCCATGGGTCCATATGCCTGTTCTTGTACCAATATCAGGCTGTTTTGATTATTGTAGCCTTATAGTAAAGTTTGAAGTCTGAAAGTGTGATACCTCCTGCTTTGTTTCTTTTGCTAAAGATTGTTTTGGCTATTTGTGGTCGTTTATGTTTCCATATGAGTTTCTGTATTGTCATTTCCAGGTCTGAGAAGAATGATGCTGGTAATTTAATGGGTATTGCATTGAATCTGTAGATTGCCTTTGATAGGATGGACATCTTAACAGTGTTGATTCTTCCTATCCATGAGAATGGAATATTTTTCTATTTGTTTGTGTCTTCTTGGATTTCTTTAAGCAGTGTTTTGTAGTTTTCATTGTAAATTTCTTTCACTTCTCTGGTTAGGAAGATGCCGAGGTATTTCTTTTTTTCTTTTTTTGTGGCTATTGTGAATGGAATTGTGCTTTTAATTTGAAGAATCTCTGTCTGCTTGTTGTTGATGTATACGAATGCAACTGTCTTTTGCACATTTATTTTGTGCCCAAAGACTTTGCCAAAGTCCTTTATCAGTGGAAGCAGGTTTCTGACAGATTCTCTTGGATTTTCAAGGTATAGGATCATATCATCAGCAAAGAGGGATAACTTGACTTCCTCTTTTCCTATTTGGATATCCAGATTTCCTTCTCTTGTCTAATTGCCTGAGCTAGGACTTCCAACACAATGTTGAACAAGAGGGATGAGAGTTCCAGTTTTTAGGGGAAATGTTTCCAGTTTCTGTCCATTTAGCAATATGTTAGCTGTGGGTTTATCATAGATGGCACTTACTATTTTGAGGGTTTTTATCAAGGTGTTTGAGGGTTTTTATCAAGAAGGGATGCTGGATTTTATCAAAACCTTTTTCTGCATCTAATATAATCATGTGGTTCTTATTTTTACATCTGTTGATGTATTTAATTATATTTATGGTCTCGCAAATGTTGAACCAGCCCTGCATCCTGGGGATGAAGCCTACTTGGTAATGATGGATTATTTGTGAGATCCAGTTTGCTAGAATCTTGTTGAGGACTTTTGCATCTATATTCATAAGGGATATTGGCCTATAATTCCCTTTGTTTGTTGGATCTTTACCCAGTTTGGGTATCGGTGTGATATTAGCTTCGTAAAATGATTTGGGGAGAATTCCATCCTTCTAAATTGCCTGGAATACTTTCAAAAAGATTGGTATCTGCTCCTCCTTGTACGTTTTGTAGAATTCTGCTGGAAAGCCATCTTGTCCAGGGCTTTTTTCTGTAGGTAGTTTTTGTATAGCAGAGTTAATTTCCTGGGTTTTTATTGGTCTATTTAGTGTCTCAATGTCTTCTTGTTTCAACCTGGGGAGGTTGTGTGATGTCAGAAAGTCCCCCATTTCATTTAGGTAATCAAGTTTATTTCCATATAGGTGTACATGGTAATCTCTGATAATCTTTTGTATTTCTTTGGGGTCAGTTGTGATTTGATCTTTTGTATTTCTGATTGTGTTTATTTGGGCTTTTTCTCTTTTTTTCTTGGTCATTCTAGCTAGGGGTCCATCAATCTTGTTAATTCTTTCAAAGAGCCAGCTTTTTGTTTCGATTATATTTTCTATGATATTTTTGTCTCCTGTGTCCCATGTTTGGACTCTTATTTTGGTGATTTGGATTCTTCTGTTAAAGTTGGGGTTTTGGTGGTCTTCTCTTTCCAGTTCCCTTAGGTGATTTGTTAGGCTCTCCACTTGTAATTTTCTGTTTTCTTGATGTATGCTCATAGAGATACAAATTCCCCTCTTAGAACTGATTTCATGGCATCCCAGAGGTTTTGGTAAGATGTTTCTCGTTTTCATTTGTTTCCAGGAATCTTTTAATTTCTGCTTTGATTTCAGTGTTGACCCAATAGTTCTTCAGCATCATGCTGTTTAGTGCCCATGTCTTTGTGGGCGTTGGGGAAATGCTGTTGGTGTTGATATTTATTTTTATTCCACTGTGGTCAGAGAATGTACATGGCAAGATTTCAATCTTATGGGGTTTGTTTATGCTTAATTTTATGGCCAAGGATGTGATCAGTCTTGGAGTACGTTCCATGTGGTGATGAATAGAATGTATGTTCTGTGGTTGTTGGATGGAATAATCTGTAGGTATCTATTAAGTCCATTTGGTTGAGTGTCAAATTTAGGTTCTGAATCTCCTTGTTGATTTTTTGCCTCAATGATCTATCCTATCTAGGGCTGTTAGTGGGGTATTCAAGTCCCCTGCTATAATAGTGTTAGAGTCAATATCTTTTTTTGGCTTACTTAGCAATTGCTTTATAAATACTGGTACTCGTGTGTTGGGTGCATATGTGTTTAGGATGGATATTTCTTGTTGATGGATTGAACCTTTTATCATTATGTAGTGTCCTTTTGCATCTTTTAAAATTTTTGATAGCTTAAAGGTTGTTTTGCCTGATATTAAGATTGCAACTCCTGCCTTCTTTTCTGATCCATTTGCCTGGAAACTCATTTCCCATTCTTTAACTTTGAGTCTGCGTGTGTCCCTTGAGGTGAGATGAGTCTCCTGGATGCAACAAATAATTGGGTCATGGTTTCTTATCCAGCTTACCATTCTGTGCCTTTTCAGTGGTGCATTTAGTCTATTCACATTCAGGCTGATTATTGAAATGTGATTGTTTATTGCTCTCATGAGGTTCTTTTAAAGTTTTTTCTTTGTTTGTTTGTTTTCTTTTGGTTGGGGTTAATGTATGAGTGTGTTTTCAAGTTTCTTGTTGCATTATATTCTCTGTTGATTCTGTGCTCTGCTGTTCTCTTGGGAAGTGTGTGGTCATTCTTTTTTAAAATTTCTTCTGTGCTTAATACCTTTTTAAGCATCTCCTGTAGAGCTGGTCTGGAAGCTGCATAATCTCTTAGGGATTGGATGTCTGGAAAGGATTTTAATTCTCCAAACCTGATGAAGCTGAGCTTGGCTGGATAGGAAATTCTTGGTTGAAATTGTTTATCTTTGAGGACTTTGAATATAGGGCTCTGGTCCCTTCTTGTTTGTAGTGTTGCTGCCAATAGGTCTGCTGCTATTCTGATTGGTTTTCCCTGGTAGGTAGTCTGACCTTTCCCTCTTACTACCTTTAGAAATTTTTCTTTTGCGCCTACTTTGTGTAGGTAAATTACTGTGTGTCTAGGGGTTGGTCTTCTCATTTGATGTCTTGGGGGGGCGTTCTCTGTATCTCTTGTGCTTGTCTGGTCACATCTCTGGTGAGATGGGGAAAGTTTTCTTGGATTACCTCCTGGAATACTTACTCCAAGTTGTTCTCCATGTCCCTTTCTTCTTCTGGAATACCAGTCAGGCATAGGTTCAGCCTCTTGATATAATCTCACATCTCTTGTAGGCTTTGTTCTTTCTTTCAGAGTCTTTTTCTATGTTTTTTATAGATCGGGTTAATTCCATGTTCTGGTCTTCAAGTTCTGAGATTGTTTTTTCAGCTAGATTAATTCTGCTTTCCATGTTTGTCATCTTGTTATTTATTTCCTGGATGAAATTTTTTATCGCCAAAATCTCTGTTACAAGTTCTTTCAGTGTTGCATCTTGTCTTTCTTAAGTATTATTCACTCTTCCCATCCATTCCCTAATCCCTGTCATATTCTGGGGTCAGTCATTGGTGACTTCCATTGTCTGGGCACCAAGGTCTGATTTTTCAGGAGTTTTGTCTTTGGTACACTTGAAATTGCTTGAGGTCTTCCTTTGGTTTTTCCTCATTTGTGACAGATCTCTTGTTTTTCTCTTTAGTTCTGTTATTCAGTGTCAGTGGGAGAGGGAGGCTTTCCTTTCTGATGTTTGCTCAGTCCTCTATTCTTCCCTGATCCAGGTTCTGGATTTGTTCTTTTTTAAAATAGGATGGTGGATAAGAAGCTTTGCTGTCTTTTGTAGTTTTTGAAATTCAAATAAAGTAAGGGATGGGGCAAAAGGATTCAGAAACTACTTGTAAATTACAGTGTTCACTTATTGTGATATGTGTTCCCTGAGACTCACTCCCTATCACCACTCTATATGACGATGCAAAGCAGAAACCAGTGCAAAAAACAATTGAACACACACACAGACATACACACACACCCCAAAATAAACTGGAATAATAACAAAGTGAAACAAAATAAACAAGAACTACAAAAAAATCAATAAAACTAAGCACACACACACACACACACGCACACGCATGCACACACACACGCACATGCATGCGTGCGCGCGCGCGCACACACACACACACACACACACACACACACATACACACACCCCTAGCATACATAAAGTGAATAGAGAAGAAAAACAGAAAGATCAAAGGGAGGAAAAAAAAAAAAGGAATTCAGGTCGAACCCTCACACATATATTGATACACACCTTAAACTATAAAAAAATGAAAATAAACCCAGAAGGACAAAAGAGCAAAACCAAACCAACAACAACAAAATTGAAAGATGAACGCTCAATCATTCACATACAAATATAAACAGAAAATGACAAATAAAAGAAGAGAAAGAAAAAATATTTGTGTGTGGGGGAGCAGATCAAACCCTCACATACACATTCATGCACAAAGGAAAATATTTTTAAAATAGATGAACTGACAAACAGTCAAAAAATTATTTAAAATGTTTTTAAAAATTGAAAATTAAAAAGATGACCCTGCCCTCTTGTGGCAGGCTCTGTAATTGTTCCTCTAATTGGGTCTTTCCTGCAGAGCCACCTCTCTCACTCTCTCCCATCAACAGGGAAGGAGGAGGGGCAGTGGAGGTGGGTGTGGCTGCAGTCCTCCCCTCCCACTCTCTATGGTCAGGGAGATCTCCTCGTAGGGAGGTGCGGGATGGTCGCTTCCCCACTTGTACTGGCAGGGAGTGCTCCAGCCAGGCCTATCATAGAACGGAGTTCTATTATGACTGACGTCCAGTCTCCACCTGGGTTTGTCCCTGTGAATCGTGGCCCAGCTGTGTGGGTCTGACGTTCAGAGGATTGCTGGGGAGTTGGGGATTTGGGTCAGCCCCAGACTCATCACTGATCTTTTTGGAGTCCTTCCTCATCCTTTTCTGGCCACACGCTTTGCCGGCGGCTGGATTAGGGTAGGGGGTGGGGCACCTGGAACTCAGCACTCATCAGGTCCCTCCAAGTCTGTGCTTTCAGGATATTCCCTCTGGGTCATGATCAAGCCCTGAGTAGGTTGATCGGCCAGTCACAGAGATCGAGACTGTTGCTCCATGGTGAGCGAGTCGGAGCACTTTCCTGCCCTGCCTTTAAGATGGTGGCGGGGTGCCTCTCTTGTCCTCTTCTGTGGGACTTTGCCTCTGGACTCCCTCCACACCCCCTACTGCCAGTGCCCTGCCAGGCACTGACGTGGCGAGGCAAAGCCAGGAGCCAGCAGTCTCTCTCCTGCTGCACTGGCGAGGGAGAGCCTGGGGTGATATTTTCTCCCCTCCACTTTTGTCCATTTTTTAAAAAATGGCGCTTGGCCTCTACTACCTGTGAAGAGCCAGGGACGAAGCAGAGAAAACTACAGCACCAGGGGCCTGGCCACTTGCTCAAGAGTCCCCACTTAGACAGTCCAGGGAGGGTTTGTTGATTAAGAAAAGAAAAGAAAAGAAAATGGCACTCAGCTTCTGCGTCCCAGGAATCGCTAGGATCCAAGCCCAGCACCAGGACAGCCCTGACCGCTAGCTCCCTAGCCCTGGCTCAGTTAGCACTCACGACCACTCGCTCACCAGCACGTACACAAAGTTTTCCATACACTCACTCACACGGGGACTCACACAGTCCGACTGGCTTACTGCCATCTTCCCGATCTCCCCCGTTCTTTCTTAAATCCATTTTTCCCTTTTTGTTCCTACTGCCAGTGTTCTAGTCCTCCACTTCTTTTATTCCAATGTGCATATGACGGTTTTATTTATATGTATATATACACACATATACATATATTATTATTATATATATATAATTCTAAACAATTCAATTTATGTAAAGTTCAAAACCAAGAAAAACTAAAGTAAATATCAGTGATGCATGCATAGGTGGTAAAACCATAAAGCAAAACAAGGAAGAAGGAAAGGGGCTGTGATCCGTACGATAGGTAATTTTTTAATGTGCCAAGGTGACTATGTCACAGTTCCCAGATGTTTAGTTAAACACCATTCTAGATGTTGCTGTCAAGGCTGTTTTCAGATGTTGCTAACATTATTTATTTCTTTATTTTAATTTCAATAGCTTTAGGGGATCAAATAGTTTTTTGGTTACATGAATGTGTTGTGTAGTTCTAGCTCTCCACTCTTCCACCATGTCTCCTTCGAACCCTATCATTCTATCAGTTACTTGATGCCAGTTTATCTTTGCTATATCGTTCATCTCCTTGAAATTTTTCAAGCGTTCTCATTGCCTTTAGATAAAATGCCAGTTTCTTAATATGATAAAAAATGTTCTACATGATGTAACTTCTGCAGACCTGTTTAACCACGTCCCCAATTCAAACTCCTTTCCTTCCCCATGTGCTCCAGGTTTATTGACCTATTTTTCATTCCTTGATTAGTTCATGCTTTCTTACCGCCCACTGTGTACCTGCTGGGAGTACAAGAATGACTAAGATAAGGTCCCTAACTCCTTCAATAATTCGTAATCTATTCCAAAAGATAGCCATGTAAAAGATCACTGTATTGCAATGTATTCGACCCGATGATAGAGCTATTGGCAGGGCAGTAAAGGAGCACAGCAATAAGCACTCAACCCTGCGTAAAGATGGGGATTCAAAACCAAGAAAAACTAAGACTTATATGTATGTGTGGGGCAAGGGAGGGGATAATGAGATTTGTTCTGATGAAGACTAGGAGTCACATGAAAAGAGGGAATAAGGATAGTGGCATTCCAGAAAAGAAGGGATAGTATGAGCAAGAATTATGCAACTATGAAGCAATATGGATTATTTGATGCTTAAAGTCAAAGTAAGGAGTGGTGATAATGAAATTGCAGGGAAGTGGTTAGATCATGAAAAGTTTTGCATATTCTGTTAAGAAACTTGAAATTTTATTTTATAGGCTATAGTAAATCAGATTGGTTTTATAAATGTGTGTTATGAATATTCTTCAGAACCTGCATATTTGTGAAATTTGGGAAAAGAAGTAAAAAGTATTCCCATATTTTAGGTCATGGGACAGGATGGATGGCAATACCTTTTCCTGAGAACAGAAAATAAGACTTTTAGGGAGGTTAAGGCCTTATAATCTGCTAATCTGCCCTATGTAAATGGCTAATGAGTGGTAGAGCCTGGCTTTGATGTGACTCAAGAGTTAATGTTAATGTTGTTACCTATACTATATCACATCCTCTGAGTCTAAAGACAGCTGAAGAAAGTCATAACTTATATGAAATGATTTGAGAAAGTAGGATAATAATTCGGTTGTGATAGGAGTAGGTGACTTGAATAAAATATGAATCAGAATAGTGATTGAGGATAATGAAAGAGGGAAATGCCCAAAGACAAGTAAAAGAGTAGATATGCATCAATAAAAGTCAAACTGAAGTAGAACACCGAATTTATGTTATATTAATAATGATGATGATGATAATACTTAACAATTACAGAGCACTTTCTATGTTCCTAACATTATTTATGTGCTTTATTGTATTCATGGATTCTTACAACAACTCTCTGAGATAGGTGCCATTATCCCCATTTTACAGATGAGAAACCTAAGATGAGAAGTGGTTAAGCAATTTAATCAAGAGTAACAGCCAGAAGTAGTAGAGCCTAGATTTAAACTTAAACAATCTGCCTCCAGAATCCATGCTTTTAGCCACTGTGCCTCTCAACGTGTAATGATGTCTCTTTGCACAAGACTGCAATTTTCCAGCATATTCTTCTGGGAATAGAAATAGCAAAAGCAATTTAAAGTGTTGATCCAGGGTTGATATTACAGAGGAGGTACCACAGAGATCAGCTACAGGATTCAGTTTATGAAAGGATTAAAAGAGGCTAAAATGTACTAACAGATGCTAAGAAAAAGGGGACTAGAGAAGGTCTATGAGATTAAAAGCAGATTATTTTTTTTAATTTGACAGGTAACGTGGTATGTATTTATCATGTATGATATGATGTTTTAAAGGATATATACAATGTGGGATGATGAAATGTAGCCATCAACAGATGCACTGAATCACAGTTATTTTTTGTGGTGAGAGCAGTCAGCGTGCACTCTCTTTATGTTTTTCAAAAATAGATTGTTAACTGTAGTCATCTTGCTGTACAAGAGTTCTTAAATTTATTCTTCTTATATAACTATAATTATGTTTCCTTTAACTATCATCTTCTCATCCACCTCTTCCCCTTGACCACCCTGGCTGTAGTAACCACCTAACTCTGTACATCTTTGAGATCAACTTTTTTAGATTCTACAGATGAGTGAGACTATGTGGTATTTCCCTCTCTGTGCCCGGCTTATTTCACTTACTATAACGTCCTCCATGTTTATTCGTGCTTTTTGCAATTGGCAGGATGTTCTTCTTTTTTATAGGTGAATATTACTCCACTGTGTATATGTACCACATTTTATTCATTTATTTATTGATAGACAGACACTTAGGTTGATTTCATATCTTGGCTATTGTGAATAATGCAGCAATCAACATGAGACTGCAAATATCTCTTCAAAACATTGATTTTATTTCCTTTGGATATTGTCAAAATGTCCATACTGTCCAAAACAATCTAAAGATTCAGTGTAATTCCTATCTTCACAGAAAGAGAAAAACAATCCTAAAAATGTGTATGGAACCACAAAAGGCCCTGAGTAGCCAAATGAATCCTGAGCAAAAAGAATGGAGATGAGGGTATCACACTATCTGACTTTAAAATATACTACAGTAATAACCAAAATATTGCAATACTGGCATAAAAACAGACACAGAGACCAATAGAACAGATCTGAGACCCAGAAATAAATCCACACATTTATAACCAACTGATTTTCAGCAAGAACACACAATGGGGGAAAGAACAGTCTTTTCAGTGAAAGGTGTTGTGAGCGCTGTATATCTCCATGCAGAAGAATTAAATTAGACCCTTATCTCTCATCATATACAGAAATCAACTAAAAGTGGATTAAAGACTTAAATGTAAGACCCAAAACTACAAAACTACTCGAAGAAAATATAGTGGAAAAGCTTTATGACGTTAGTCTAGCTAATGATTTTTGAGCTATGACCTTAAAAACACAGGTAACCAAACAAAAATAGACAAATGAGATTGTATCAATCGAAAAGACTTCCCTGCATCAAAAGAAACAATCAGAGTGAAGAGACACCCTACAGAATGGAAGAGAATCATTGCAAACTGTATATCTGACAAGGGACCAATATGCAAAATATATAAGGACCTCAACTCAATAGCAAGAAAACAACTCAATTAAAAATGGGCAAAAAGCCGGGCTCAGTGGCTCAACCTGTAATCCCGCGCCTTTGGGAGGCTGAGGTGAGTGGATTGCCTGAGCCCGCGGGTTCGAGACCCGCCTGGGCAGGCGAGACCTCATCTCTACAATAAATCAAAAAAATTAGCCGGGCATGGTAGCGTGCGCCTGTAGTTCCAAATACTTGGAAGGCTGAGGCGGAAGGATTGCCAGAGCCCAGCAGGTCAAGGCTGCGGTGGCCAGAAGCGGCCACTGCACTCCAGTCTGGGTGACAGAGACTCCAACTCAAAAAAAAAAAAAAAAAAAAAAAGAGCAAAAGACTTGAATAGATATTTCTCAAAAGAAGACATAAAAATGGTATGTGATAATGCTCAGTAATACTACTTGTCAGGGAAATACAAGTTAAAACCACAATGAGATTTCACCTCAATCCAGTTAGAATGGCTATTATCAAAAAGACAAAAAACAATAAATGCTGGTGTGGATGTGGAAGAAAAGGAACTTTCACACAGAATTATGGAAACAGCACAGAAGTTCCTAAAACAAACTTAAAATAGAACTACCATACGATTTCGCAATCTCACATCTAGGTAAAAGCAGTTTTGAATATGGCAGATGTTCTGAGAGAATTGGAATCCTCTCTCAAAAGAGTTTTAATCATAGAATGACATATTAAGTTCTATAATTTCTGAGGTATGCAGTTTCACCAGTAGCTTTCTTTCCCTTAAGTACTGCACTATTTTGCCTTTAATAACAGTGAAGACATTACAAAGCTAACCCACAGAAGAACTGATATGACAGTTCTTTAAAAATTGAGAAGCCGGGCTTGGTGGCTCAGCCTGTAATCTCGCGCTTTGGGAGGCTGAGGTGAGTGGAGTGCCTGAGTCCACGGGTTCGAGACCCGCCTGGGCAGCAAGACCTCATCTCTACAATAAATCAAAAAATCAGCCGGGCGTGGTAGGGCACGCCTGAAATTCCGGCAACTCGGAAGGCTGAGGTGGAAGAATCACTGGAGCCCAGCAGGTCGAGGCTGCGGTGGCCGGGAGCGGCCACTGCACTCCAGTCTGGGTGACAGAGTGAGACACCAACTCGAAAAATAAAATAAAATAAAAATTGAGAAGACACTCTATCGCATGAAACACAGTAAACATTTTGAGACATTTAAAAAAAATTGAGAAGGCAATGGTGAAGGGAGGTAGCACAAGAGAACTAAACTTTTAGCAAGGTGATATCAAGCAGTATAAGTATACTTATTGAGTTATAAAAGTACCCCTAGGAGAACTACAAACAAAAATTATTTTAAAAAGGAATTTCCTCTGAGGAATGGAACTGGGGCTTTTCATTATAAGCCCATCTATTCTGTTACGCATGTATAACTTCTTTTTATTTTGAAGACAAAGTGAGTATGAATTGCAGAAACTACATCAAATGGAAAACAAAACTTTCTCCTATCAGAATTATGACATAATGATATAAAAGGTATTTTAATCTCTAATAATTGTAAGGAAGATTATTATTTATGGATCAGAAACATTGAAGAATCCCTGAAAGATAGAAAACAAACAGGAAAGAGAGGGAAGGGGGGGAGAAAAGAGAAGATAAGGGAAAGTGGAGTAGGTAAGGTGAGGAAAGAGGGGGAAGGGGAGGACACACATAACATGTTCAGAAAGAAGATAAATGTCTCTAGAAGACAAGAGCATGCATAATAATCGGAGGAGCTCAAGGCCTGGAGGTTGCAAGAAGTTGTATGTTTTCAAAGTAAAAAAACCAAAAGCTTCCCAACAAAACTGGATCCGCTCACAAAAGAAGGCTGGAAAAGAAGCTCCATGTATGTGCGAGCGTGTGTGTGAAATTCATCTCTTATTTGTCTGATATTTTTTATAAAACCTGTGAAGAAAAATGAATTTTTTAAAAGTGGATTTAGGAAGGCACAACAGAAAGGAATAGGGAGAGCAAATGGGAGGAAATGCAGAGAATGGTCAAAGTAGAAAAGTAGAAAATTAGAAGAGGAAGTAGGAGGTAGTTTGTTTTTCATTCTTTCACCAAAGTTTAAAGGGTGAGAGGAAGGATTGGAAGAATGGTCTTAAAAGTCCTGATTTTAGGTGAAGTTGTTTTGGCATTTGTACCATTAAAGGGTACCAGATAGTACCCTTTAATGGTACAAATAATCTTATGCCATGTAGTTTATAAGAGCTCAGCAGTGACCGTGAGCTAAATATTACCACCATCTTCTTATGAGGTTTGTCTTGATAATGTTTCAGTTTATTCTCTTATAGGGACCTCCAGGCATTGAGGGAGAATCTGGTCTGCAAGGCGAGCCAGGTGCAAAGGTAACCTTCCTAAAGGGTAAAGGGGAGGGTCTCTAAATTTTCACCACTGAATCCCCTACATCTGCCATACTTTGACAAACATGCACCATCTTGAAAGCAGGTGGAGGCCAGCATATATAAACTAGAAGTGTTCTGGAACTCCTATCCCTAGACATCCCCTCCATAATTAGACACACAGCACACATACTAACGATTTTCTACTGAGAAAAGAGTTTAATCATTCCCTGTGTTTCTTCAGGGAGATGTTGGACCCGCAGGCAGTCCTGGAGGAACTGGGGAACCAGGGTTACGGGTAAGTACTGGAAACTGTTTTAATCCACTGATCCACTTATTTCAGAGACTCAAAATGTATCACCTAAACACTTCAAAAATAGCATAATATGCCGAGTGCAGTGACTCATGCCTATAATCCCAGCACTTTGGGAGGCCAAGATGAAAGGATTGCCTGAGCCCATAGGTTCGAGACCAGCCTGGGCAACTTGGCAAGACCTCATCTCTACAATAAATCAAAAAATTAGCCAGGTAGTTCCAGCTACCTGGAAGGCTGAGGTGGAAGGATCTCCTGAGCCCAGCAGATTGAGGCTGCAGTGGTTGTGAGCGTACCACTGCACTCCAGCCTGGGTGACAGAGTGAGACTCCAACTCAAAAAAAAAAGCATAATAAACTTTCCTGGTGTGTACATATAGAAAATGTTTGTTTTTCTTTTATGATTTCAAAAACGGCATGCCAAACCCAGTCCCCATTCTAATTTAGTAGAATTTAAAGTCTTAACCTCATACATCCTTTTCTCAAATTCAGGTACACTCCATAGAACCTTTGCCAAAAATGAGAAGTCACTGTGGTTGTCACTAATGTTAGCATTAAGAAGAAATTCACAAATACCAGTGATCAACTCTCAGGATATTTCCTGATCTAACAAGACAGATAAAAGATTGAAATCTAGTTTATATTTTAAAAAATAAACCTCTAATCATGCAAAGTTAGCAAGATACAAGGGAATAATTATAAACAGTTGTAATCAAATAACTTAGAGAAGTTATACGAATATAGACAGCCTTTATTTTGAGCTGCAGTAAGGAATTTTTTTTCTCAATATAACACGCCCAAGATAATTTTAAGAGGCTTTTGTTCACTAAAAGGCAAAGTAGAGACGTATGTTTTGCATCCAATTTTTTTCTTTTCAGTTATTCCTTTTTTGTGTGATGGTATGAGTGGGAGGTGAAGAAATTGGGAGTGTCAGCAATAGGAGAGAAGTATGAACGAGCAATAATTTACTTGTAATTAACTAAGGTATCAAGAAATCTAGTGCTGCCTTTACAGCTCCATAAAGTGTGGCTGTGCATTCCTGCAAGTTCTGTATCTAGAAGACAGCTTCTTAATGTATCAGAACCTTAATCTTTGCCTCTCCTCTGTAAGGGAGAAAATACAGAACCTCAAAATGTGATAGAGAGATCATAACTGAATCAAATTGTATTAACCCATGTAAATTGAATATAGCAATGCACACTAATTTTATGAGATGCAGTATTTATGTTCCTTGAACTCGGAAACATAGGTCAAGCTGTATAAATTTCTAGCTAGCTGAGCTCGGTGGCTCAGCCTGTAATCCCACGTCTTTGGGAGGCTGAGTGGATTGCCTGAGCCCGCGGGATCCTGACCCGCCCTGGCAACTTGGTTGAGACCTCATCTCTATAATAAAACAAAAAATTAGCCGGGCGTGGTAGCGCGCGCCTGTAGTTCCAGCTACTCGGAAGGCTGAGGCGGAAGGATCGCCGGAGCCCAGCAAGTCGAGGCTGTGATGGCTGGAAGCGGCCACTGCGCTCCAGTCTGCGCGACAGAGTGAGACTCCAACTCAAAAATAAATAAATAAATAAATAAGTAAATAAATAAATTTCTAGAGCTACCAACTGGTTATATATTACCTTTAATTATCCAAAATTTCTTAATATTCTGGGACCATCATATATTTGAATTTACAATACTCTGACTCTTTAAATCATCTGCAGCACTTTTCAAGGCAAATTAAATCATGATTATTATACTGTCACATCCCATTTAGAAATGAAGTAGCAATAAATGAACACAAACCTACTACTTTGTATACATTCTAGGGGCAAAAAAATAAGATAAATGATATGGCAAAAAATGAATTTTGCTGTCTCTGCTACAAAATAGGGTGAACCAGGAGCTCCCGGAGAAGAAGGTCTCCAAGGAAAAGATGGATTAAAGGTAAATTATACATTTTTTCTCTTTATTTTATTATTGAGATGTGGGGCACAAGTCAGGATTAGGCACATAAATAGTCTATGTACAGGTGAAGTCTGGGCTTCCAACTGGTCCTCACTCCCCCTGGTTTAAGCTCAGGTATGCTTTGTGATGCCACGTGCCCTCCCTTTTTCCTTCCTCCCCCGGCAGTGTCCCATGATTGCCAATCCCTTCCTTGTGATCAGTGTTCAGGACCCACTTATGAGTGAGAACATATGATATTCAGTTCTTTGTTTCTATGTTAGACCACTAAGTATGATAGACTCTAAATTCATTCAGTTTACTGAGAAGATCATAATTTTGTCCTTTATAGCTGAGAAATACTCCATCAAGTAAATGTACCACATTTTCTTTATCCGGCCCACTTTTGATGGACAGCAGAGTTGGTTCCATGTTTTTTGTTGTTGTTGTTGTTGTTTTTTGGTGTTTGTTTTTTGAGTTGGAGTCTTACTCTGTCACGCAGACTGGAGTGCAGTGGCCGCTCCCGGCCACCGCAGCCTTGACCCGCTGGGCTCTGGCGATCCTTCCGCCTCAGCCTTTCAAGTAGCTGGAACTACAGGCGCGCGCCACTATGCCCAGCTAATTTTTTTGATTTATTTTGGAGATGATGTCTCGCCAAGTTGCCCAGGCGGGTCTCGAACCCGCGGGCTCAGGCAATTCACTCACCTCGGCCTCCCAAGGCGCGGGATTACAGGCTGAGCCACCGAGCCCGGCCTTGGTTCCATGTTTTTGCTATTGTGAATAAAACTGATGTTTTGTAAAATCTTTAAAATATTAGACATAATTATTTTTGTATGCCAAACAAAACCCTGCTTATTGTGTGGTGTAATTACTTCACTGCATTCTTTTAAAAAGAAACAAAAATATTGGGTTATAGGGAGTTCCAGGAGAAAGAGGCCTTCCTGGAGAAGATGGAGAAAAAGGAGAGATGGGCTTACCAGGAACTATAGGGCCCTTGGGTAGACCAGGTCAAATGGGCCTTCCGGTGAGTACTGCTGGGTTCATTTTCAAATGTTAACTGAACTCAGTGACTATATGTACACATGCACACACTTTTGAGCACGCACACAGACACACACACACTGCCCTCCTTGCATATCTAATGGACAATGAGAGAGGTGGAACTGTGGCTTGAGGATGAGACAGATCAAGGACTGATTATCATCTCTTCTAAGATCCAAGGGGGCCACACACTATTTCCATATGCCATGGACTATCTGTCATAAAGCATTTGTAAGGGAATGCTTTGTGTCGTCTCATACTTAGTTTGATGGAACATTTTGGATCTTTATTCATAGAACTGACATTATTATCGTAATGTCTTCACTCCAGGATGAAATGAGAAATTCTTTGCAAGCAAAATTAAAGCTATCAAATCTAATCCTAAATTTCAGTCTTACCTCGAGGGAGATTCAGAACATCGTACTGAACAAATTATTTCATTTTGAGGCAAATGGAAGATGTGAATAGACAATGAGAATCAGATCTCTCTTGCTTAAATGCTTAATTTATGATGTTTGATATATTCTTCCATATATGGTCTCCCTGGTCATTTTACTGTTTTACCTTACTGTTCCCTCTCCATTGCCTCGTTTATTTATTTATTTATTTATTTATTTAGAGTCGGAGTCTCACTCTGTCACTCAGGCTAGAGTGCAGTGGCATGCTCACGGCCACTGCAGCCTGCACCTGCTGGGCTCAGACAATCTTTCTACCTCAGCCTTCCAAGTAGCTGGAACTACAGGCGTGTGCCACTATGCCCAGCTAATTTTTTGACTTATTGTAGTGATGAGGTCTTGCCAGGCTGGTCTCAAACCTGTGGGCCTAGGCAATCGTCTTGCCTCTGCCTTCCAAAGTGCTGGGATTACAGGCATGAGCCACCGCACCCTGCTTGCCTCATATCTTTAAACATAGTTTCTCCCTAAGATTGTCCTGTCTTCTCTAAGTTTTCTTGCCTTTGAGTATACCCTCCTAACTTAGTAGTCATTCCTTTGACCCTACCAGAAAATGATGTCTCTTTCCTCTGGACTCTTGACAGTCTTATTCTGCCTTTTAAAGATTGTACCTTGTATGTAAGTTCCTTGCCCCTGAGAAGTCATAGCTCTTCAAATCCAGGTGCCCTGTCTTTCCTCCTGCCTATAAACCACACTGCTGTGCTCCAGTTTTTCCACATGCAGGCTCAGTGAAGACTGAAAAATTAATCGTGAATGCACTCATCACTCAAGCAGGCTAGGAGACAAAGCAGTGGTTTATAAAGTGTGTAATTTTCATGCGTTTTTCCTGTCCTCCTCTTTCTTTGGCTTCTAACCTCCCGATCACTGAATATAATTTTATTTATATACTCTCATGAGGCCGCCCCTCTCAGCGCAATTAGTTTTATAGAACTAAAAGGAAAGTTCTGTCTGGAATACAATAAGTATCCTAAACGAAACACAAAGTGCCTATCTCACCATTCACATTCACCAATGACGATAATTCCTTTAGCAGCAATTAAAATAAGACTGTAACACCCCTTCCCCCAAAGTAATAGATAGTTGTGCCAACATATTGCAAAATGACGTTTGAAGAATGAAGACGAACCAGAAATGTCACATATTTGGGGGCACTGGGAAAAAGAATCTTTCCTTCCTTCAGTTTTACAGCAGTGGTAAAGTGCCACCTTCCTCCATAGTGCTGCCCTCTCAGTCCTGGAGAAGTGTGAAGGATCTTTCACTACAGCAAATACAAAGAATTGAGAATCCCCCCAAAGCTATTAAATGGCATTGGTCCAGACACTAAACAACATGATGTCATTTATATGCTCTCAAAGAATCCTCCCAGTAACCTATAGATGTTATTATTCCCCATTTTACCAGTGGAAAGAACTCAGGCTCAGAAAGCTGAAAGACGTATACAAGATAATATAGCAGATAGCAGAACTGACACTAACTTATTGATTTTCTGGCTTATGTATCTCCAAGCCTCACTTATCTGTGAGTTAGCCAATTTTGGCCCCATAGTTTGCCTTTCTGTGGTTCTTAACAGTTTTCATCTTTTCTGGAGGACTCTTCCATTCACATCAGGTCTAGACCCACAGGGAAGGCAAGTAACAAATGCCAAGAAAGTATGATTTTCTTCCTGATAATTCTTGTCTAATTTATTTTTTATGGAAAAAATCCATTAACAATTATTCATACTTTAGCATGGGTTTCTTAGCTCAACTAGCCCGGTGCCCTAGCAGAATCCTAAGAGTTGGTAGGGAGAAGGAAAAAACAAGTAAAAAAAAAGAAGGCCTAAACATACGCCATTGGATAACATACAAGGAGTCCCAGAGAGGGTGATAGGCAGAGCAGAGATGAAAAGGGAGCTCAAAACAAGGCATGGAAAAAGGATAAACACAGATTTCATCTGCTTCATAATTTTTCCCAGGAACAGTCCTGCCTAGGACACATCTTTGGTGCCTTTTTTTAGTAACAACACATGTGTGTTTCTTTTTTATTCTTTTTGTTGTTCTCCTTGGAATTTTAAATGCCTTTCAGTTTATAAACTCAATAAAAATACCATGGCATATTTTTTCAAAATAATTTTATGATCCAAGGAACTATTGCTTAATCAGAGAGCCTGATGCTGGATTTATTTTTGCACTTTTAGAGTTCTTCCTTAGGCAATGTGACAAAGATGCTACCTTGGATTCTTACAAAGTAAACAAGAGAATAAAAGAAAGAAAAAACCTTTTTTTTTTCAAGGAGAGAGAAAGTCTTCTTACTTCCTAGAAGACTGAGGAATAAGATCTGGATTGAAAACTAAGGCAAGGGAAGCATCAGTAACAAATTCTAAATCCAGAAGATTTCTTTAAGCAGAAGGAAAAGTTGTATGTTCTGTGCTAGAATTCTGTTCTAAAATGTTCAGTTGCCTAAATGCAGAGCTCTATATGAGAAAAGAATTGGAAAACATCTGAAAATTTTTTGAAAATCTGCCTGACTTATGGTCTCTCATTCATGCTTTAAAATCTACCACTATGGGATGTGAGATCTCAACAGATGTAGTGCTGTGAACCAAAGTTGAATGTGTTAAAACGAAATTGTCTTTTTTTTTTTTTTTGTCTTTTGGACAAAATTCAGTTGGATTTGTTGAACAGTAGTTTTTCCAATCTGTTTAAGGTGGTGTGTTATTAGCTAGAGGTAAATATCTTAAGATGGAATAAAATAAAGCACCTTTCTCTGAGGTCTTAAAAGTGAAGTTATAAAGATGAGAGGAATATCAATAATAGTTATAAAAGAATGATAAGACCTATGTGGCCCTTATTTCTAAGACAGTTTCCTTGGAAACCCTGAAAAACAATCCCGGAAATTTGGAATCAGTGGCATTAAGGAGTAAAGGATTATCTAAATCTTTATCATCTGAATGGTTTCTGTGACTCTGGTGTTGGGCTAGTTTGTTCTGAATGGTTTCGTCGTAAAGCAGCACAGAAACAGAAAGCCCTGCACCGACCACTGTGCAACCATTATTCAAACTCTTGATCTCGCACTAAAGAGCTGTACATTTTTGGGTGAATCTTTCTTTGGTTTCTAAGTTCACACGTTACACATAATAAAGGGATTGGAGCTATCCAGAACCTCCCAAGATGGCTGCGTCAGGAAGGATGCTGAGTTAGCAGGGCTCTCTTCCTTCTATGCCTACATTAGTCAGAAAAGATCTTTGAATGTCTATGTAATATATTAGCTTTTATTTAAGTTTTCTTTGGAAAAAGTTCTTTGGCTTTAAAAAAGCATTAGCTTAGATTTCCTAAATTTTTATTCAGCCCTGCATACTGTGATTCTATAAAATGTATTTGTGCATTTTTTAGTACCTAGCCAAGAACTCTGCCTATAGTACCTAGCCAAGAACTCTGCCTATAGTACCTAGCCAAGAACTCTGCTAAGCATCGGAGATAGGGAAGAAGACTTAGCAAGTTTCCTGATCTCAAACCGTATAACCTAGTGTAGAATACTAACAGATTAAAAATCATTGCAGGGTATCATAACTCAGTGATGGGAATATACAGGTCGATAAAAGAGAATGTACTGGTTAAGGCTAGGAAAGCCAACTAGATGAAAGTAGAGAACGTATTTCAGCAACTGCAGTGAGGGAAGGTTTTTCTGAATAGGGGACAAGTAAATTGAGACCTGAAGAATGAAAAAGAACCCATCATGCAAAGACCGGGAAGATCCTTCAAGGCCGATGGAATGGCAAAGGCCAAGATGTAGAGGTGAGAATGAGCTAATAATTTTTTTAGAAAACTAGAAGGAAACTGTAGCAGCTGCAGCATAATGAGTAGTGAAAAGTTGTTCAAAGTGAACACGAAGAAGTAGGTAAAAAACAGATCATGAAGATGCCATTGAAGGGTTTCAAGCGGAAAAGGAACATAGTCTCTGATGGGAATTGCTCTAGAATGTCCAACTTCATTTGACAATATCTAGTATTATTGATTATCTCGAGGTATGGAGTTATTTACAGGAAAAGAGCAAAGTAAATTTGAATTTTAAAATTATGTGATGCAGCTGTGCACAGTAGTTCACACCTATAATCCCAGCACTTTGGGAGGCCTAGGTGAGAAGATTGTCTGAGTCCACAAGTTTGAGACCAGCCTGGACAACTTGGCGAGACCTCATCCCTGCCATAAATCAAGTAGAAAAATTAACCGGGCATGATGGTGTATGCCTGTAATTGCAGCTACTTGGAAGGCTGAGACGGAAGGATCACCTGAGCCTAGCAGGTCAAGGCTGCAGTGGCTATGAACATGCCACTGAACTCCAGCCTGGGCAAGAGTGAGACTCTGACTCAAAAAAAAAAAAAAATTATGTGATGTGCTAAGACAATTTAATGAGCGAAAGAATGGGCTTTTCAAAAATGATGCTAGAACAACTGGATAACCCCATGCAAAAGAATAAGATTGACCCTTCCTTACATTATAAACAAAAATTAACTCAAAATGGGTTATAGACCTAAATGTAAAACACGGGAAGCCGGGCATCACAGCACATGCCTGTAATCTCAGCACTTTGGGACACCACAGCAGGAGGACCGCTTGAGAACAAGAGTTCAAGACCAGCATGAGCAACATAGCAAGACCCCATCTCAACAAAAAAACAAAAAGTAAAAAAAACCAGGCATGGTGGTACACACCTATACTCTTAGTTACCCGGAGGCTGAGGCAGGAGGATCACTTGAACCCAGGAGTTTGAAGCTGCAGTGAGCTTGATTGTGCCATTGTACTCCCGCCTGGACAACAGAGTAAGACCCTCTCTCTTTAAAAAAAAGAAGTTATGGGGAGAACACAGGAGTAAATCTTTGTGACTTTGAGTTAGGCAAAGGCTTCTAAGATAATAACAAAAGCACAAGTAAATTAAAGAAAAAAGATAAATTGAACTTTATTAAAATTAAGTTTTTGCTTCAAAGGAAACAGTCAAGAAAGTGAAAAGACAACCTACAAAATGGGAGAAAATAGTCACAAGTCATGCATGATAAGTGACTTTGTATCTAGACTGTATTAACTATTTAATAATAAAAAGGCAAATAACTTAATTGAAAAATGAGCAAGTGACTCACATTTCTCCAAAGAAGGTATACAGATGGACAAAAAGCAAAGAAAAGATGCTCAACATCAGGAAAATGCGAATGCTGTCAGGAAAATGAGATACCACTTTATACCCAATAGGATGGTTATAATCAAAAAGACAGAAAATAGTAAGTGTTAATACAAATATAGAGAAATTAGAACCTTTGTACATTGCTCATGGAATACAAAACTATGCAGTCTCTTTGTAAACCAGTGTGGGAGTTCTTCAGGATGTTAAACATGGACTGACCATATGACTTAGTGATTCTGCTCCTGGATATAAATCCAGGCGAATTGAAAACAGGTGTTCAAACAAAAACTTGTACGTGAGCATTTACAACATATTAATCATAATAGCCAAAAAATAGAAACAACCCAAATGATTTTCACCTAATGAATTAATACATAAAATGTGGAATATTATTTGACAATAAAAAGGAAAGATGTAATAATACATACAACATGGATGAACCTTGAAAACATTGCACTAAGTAAAAGAAGCAAGTTACAAGAGACCATTTATTGTACTATTTCCTTTATATGAAATGTCCCAAGTAGGTGAATCTATAGAGAGAGAAAGTGGATTCGTGGTTGCCTATGGCTGGAAGGACTGGGAGGATATAGGAGGAGACTGCTCATGGGTATGAAAGTTTATGGGGGGTGATGAAAATGTTCTAAAATTGATTGTAGTGATGGTTGCACAACTGTGAGTATATTCATGTGAATTGTACACATTAAATGGAAACATAATTCATGCACATGGTATGTGAGTATCATGTACAAATGCATGTATGTATCATGTGATTATCACATACATAAATGTGAATTATCTCTTAATAAAGCTTTTAAAAATTGATGTGATGTGATACATCTGAAACAAAACAGTTACCCTCACAGAATTTAAAAAAATCAGTCGGGAAGCCCGGCTCAGTGGCTCAGCCTGTAATCCCGCGCCTTTGGGAGGCTGAAGTGAGTGGATTGTCTGAGCCCGAGGGTTCGAGACCCGCCTGGGCAGCGAGACCTCATCTCTACAATAAATCAAAAAAATCAGCTGGGCGTGATAGCGCACGCCTGTAATTCCGGCTACTCGGAAGGCTGAGGCGGAAGGATAGCCGGAGCCCAGCAGGTCAAGGCTGCGGTGGCCGGGAGCAGCCACTGCACTCCAGTCTGGGTGACAGAGTGAGACTCCAACTCAAAAAAATAAAATTAAGTTAAAAAAGCAGTCGGGAATCCCAACTTGTTCCTCTATTTTATCAGTAGACATCAAGCTGATTATTTTCTATCAACATGGCATATGTATGACATTAAAAAATCATATAAAATAGTGTTGTTGTTGTTGTTGTTGTTGTTGTTGTTGTTGTTGAAGAAACAGGGTCTGGCTGTGTTGCTCAGGCTGGGCTTGAATTCCTGGACCCAAGTGATCCTCCCCCCTCAGTCTCCTGAGTAGCTAAAACTACAGACACCCCCCCAAAAATGTGTGTGTGTGTGTGTGTGTGTGTGTGTGTGTGTGTGTGTGTGTGTGTGTAGCATTCTTTTTTCTGTAATTATTGAAGAAATACATTTTAGCATGCACCTTGTAGAAAATGTTGCCATTTTTCCTATGTGCCCTGCAAGCCTCTAAATATAAAAATGGGTTACAGTGAATAATGTTAACCTTTAACATTTGGAAGCAAAATATTACCTATGCATTTCAGGACAAGGAATGAAGTAAACAAGCCTATTCCCAGTGGAAATTTACCCCCTCAAGAACAACAACAAAGCTTTGAAGAAAAAAAGTGAGCAAAAGTACCAAGGAAGATCTTCCTGATTATAAAAAACAAGAAAATACAATACAGAATAAAGCGACCCCTTTTCTCACACATAAGGGGGCCTTCAAATGTGTGCAAAAGCTCACTGTGCAATAGGTTTTGAAAGTTATAATTCATTAATATGTTATAACTGATCTGGCAAGCTTTCAAAAATAAAATATACTAAAAAAACTTAAAAATTATCTCTGGCTTTAAATAGGTTATGATATCTATGTGAAGATTCAT
Source organism: Cephalopachus bancanus (assembly GCA_027257055.1). Classification (NCBI taxonomy): domain Eukaryota; kingdom Metazoa; phylum Chordata; class Mammalia; order Primates; family Tarsiidae; genus Cephalopachus; species Cephalopachus bancanus. The sequence continues at coordinate 3,666,703 of JAPVLO010000047.1, forward strand.
GGTGTCCTAAAATAAATCATCATTGTTTTTATTATTATATTCATTTCTTTTACATTGTTGATTGTACCTATAGATTTTTTTTAGTTAAAATACTTAATTTTCACATCTTGTCATGATTTAAAATTTTGCTATTAAACTTGGTACTTTAAAAAAAAAAAGTTCACTGTGCAAAAAAATTCCTAATCCATATGTTCTATTTCCTAGAAGCTAAAAAAATTACAAAAATCTCCTGTTACATTTGGTTTCTTAGTCACAAACTTGGGTCTTGCTTTCAATATTTAGTACATGCTCTTTAAAAAGTTATTTTCCTACAAATGAATACCTAGTAGACTATCATACTGTCTGATTAAGGCGAATTATTTTCAACTTCGGGCATGCATTCTGTGATTCATTTATTCACTTATGAAATCTTTATTAAGCATCAGCTGCATTCCAGGCACAGTTCTGGATACTAATGTTACAACAGGGAGCAAACAGACAAGATTCCTGCTGTCATAAAATTTATAGTAATTTATATTCCAGTGTGGAAAGACGATGTGAGCAAGAAAGTTAAACAAGTTTCAAGACCAAAAAAAAAAACAACCAAGTTTCAAATAAAATTAACCAGATCACTGACCATCGGATGCAGTTATCTGGAGATCAGTTGGTGAACTAGAAAAGAACAGCTTCAGAGGTAGGACGAAAACAAAAGCCCAACTGGAGAGAGAAGGAGAAGTCAGAAAATAGTGACAGTGAGCATATGCATGTCTTTCAAAAAGTGTGATGTGAGGGTGAGACAGTGAATGGGACTAAAAAAGTTTGTAAGAAATAGGAGAGAAGGCAGGGAGGAAGACACGTAAGGTCAAGGTGTGTTTGTGTGTCTGTTTTTAACAAGTAATTTTAATCATGTTTGAATGTTGTTGGAAATGATCCAGTAAAGAGAGAGAAATGGATAGTGCAAGTAAGAGAGGGGATTCTTTCTGAAGGGAGGTCCTTGAATAAGTCAGAGGGCGCGGACTTCAGAGCCCAGGAGAGGAGCTGGCCTCACACAGGGAAGGATGCTTCCTGTAAGTAATGAAAATGTAAGTTGTCACTCAGAGTAATAACAAATGCCTCAATTAGACATTCTTACGAGACTAATGCTCGTCACCAGTGTTGGCACTTTTATTTTTATGTTGATTATGTACTGCAGATCCACACATTTTTATTAATCTTTAAATATGTATGTAAGCACAGTGTTGCCAAAATTGAATTATTCATTGATGGTACATCCCTGTATATCAACTGATACATGAATGCTTAAATCCAGAGTAGTGTGAAGTGCTGATATAATCAAGGGGCTTGTGAATTCCCTTGGCACCAGTATTGCAACAGAGGTTTAGCATTTTAAAAATTATGAATGTAAGTCACATATTCACAAATTAAATAAATAAAAATACAACCATCTCCATAGATAAAACAAAGAGCAGTTAGTAAAATTTAATATCTACACATTAACTATAACATTAATGGTGAAATCTCAAAGAAATAGCTAAGATTACCACTATTCACTATTTCTATTTAACATTTGAGTCCCAGCCAGTACAGCCAAAAATTAAAAATAATAATCGACAAATTACAAGAACTAATGAGAGTTCACCAAGATGCTACCTATTAAATTAATATACATAAATAAGCCAAGTACTGTGTTATATCTGTACTCCCAGCCACTCAGGAGGCTTTGGTGAAAGGATCACTCAAGCCCAGGAATTTGAATGTAGCCTGGGCAACATACCAAGACCCCATCTCTAAATAAATAAATAAATTAGTCAAATCAATGTACAGAAATTCTGTTGTTCCTCATCAGCAACAAGCAGTTAGAAAGATATTTTTAAATAAAATCTCCAACACAATTAGCAACAAAATTAATATTTAGGAATAAATCTAAATGAAATATTTGTAAAAATATTGTAGAAACTTTTTGCAATTAAAATTATATAACAGTTTGTTAAAAACAAAGTAGATATTTTATATTCATGATAGGGATACTCAATATGAAATTATCAATTCTCCCCTAAATTAGTTAATACATTTAGTCAAAATCCTTATGGGTTTTTAAAATAAAACTTGATTGATGAAAAGTGATATTAGAATTTATGTAGAAAACTGAAGGACAAATATTAAGACAGTTTTAAAGAACAAGCTATGCAGAAGTGGGGGAGTTGGCAGAGGAGGTGAAAGGGAGAACTTGACCTAACTGATGTCATAACTACCTATTAAAGCTAGAATAATTAAGTTAGTGTCACACTCATTCACAAAGACTGACCAGCCGACCAATAGAATCAGAAGATAGCCTAGAACCAGATCAAAGTGTATTTTGAAGCTTGATTTTTGATAAATTGATTATAAGGAAATGATGAACTATTCAATAAGTGGTACAAATACAATTGGCTCTCCAAATGGGGGAAAAAACACACACAAATGTGCACAAACACACACACAAAGAATTAAATTCCAATTGTATTGAATATTTCATTGTTAAAATAAAAATTTTATCATTCTTAGGGGAACATTTAAGAGAATATTTTATGACCTCATGAGGGCAGGGAAAACAGTAAGCTTCTCTTAAAACACAACACTAAAAGAGACAGAAAGAAAATATTGATGAAGTTGACTACATTAAAATTGAAAACTTGTATTAATCAAAGTTGTAATAAAGTGAAAAAATAAGCTGCAGGCCGGGAGAAGAAATCTGTGATAAATAAAATGAACAAAATGCCAATGTATATAAAAGCATTCATATATATATACATATATGTACACATATACCCATATCTCACTCAATATGAAAAGGACAGCCTAGTAAAATAATGGACAGAAAATGGAAAACAGAAATTAACACATAGATGTCTAACAACTTTATGATTGGATAGTCATCTCCTTAATAACCAGTAATATAAATTGAAAACATAAATAACATCATCCTTCTACCCATATTAGGTCTGATAGCGCCAAGCATTACAGGAGATATGAAGTAAATGAAACTCTTAAACTTTGCTGTGGGGGTGTACGTTGGCAAAACAGCTTTTTTTCGTGTTCTTGAAGATACACATATCCTCAGTTCAGCAATTCAGCTCCAACGTATAGACCCTAAAAACCTCAACAGGAGCACACAGAAACATGTACACAGTGTTTATTGCAGCATTCTCTATAGAGGAAGAAAAGAAAACACCAACCAAAACAAGTTAATCAGTAGGAAAAATGACTAAATAAGTTGTGGTTAGATAATAGCATGGAATCCTGTAGCAGTAATAAAAGAGAATGAGTGAATGAAAGACACTGTTCAGAAACAGAATGTGGCATTTTGAAAAAGTTTCAAAGGAACACATAGAATATGGTATTACTTTTTTAATGTTTAAAAAGATGCAAAATAACCTTAGGATGCTTGGAAATACATACAAATGGAGTGAACGTATTAAGAAGTGCCTGGAAACAATAAAATCCAGAACAGTGACTGCACCTAGTGGGCAAAGAGAATGATGTGTTTGGACAGGTGTATGTGTCTACGGGACTTCAAGTATATATTTCTTACAGTGAGTGATAGGTACATGGGTTTTCACTGTACCTTTTAGCATTTTACGTATATTTAAATATTGCATAATACACTTTGTAAAAACAGCAGAAGTTAGTGAGAACTAACATTTATTGAGCTTTTCATTGTTAGTCTAGTCCTTTCTAAGCTTTACATACATTATTTTACCTAATCTCAGTAGCTCTTTGAAGAGATTAGATTATTCCACTTTTATTTAGCAGGAAATCAAGACCTTTAGAAATTAACTAATCGACCTTTGGCCATCTGGCTATTAGGTGCCGTTGCCAGAAAATGAAACTGAAGCAATCTGACTTTTAAAAGCTCACACCCTTCATGTCTATGAAAATTAATCGACCTTTTTTGAAAAGGCCTCATTAACAGCAAAGTCCTCAGGATAGTGCAACTATCATTTCTACCTCTGGATGCAGCTGTAAGTACAGCAATAGAGCGTGACAGCTTTGGCCTCCAATTCCAGCGACTTTCAGAGGCTGGAAGAGCATTTGCTCAGGAGCACAGGGCATGAGTCATTTCCTTAGGTATCTGTTTATTCGTTCAACAAATATTTATCAAGAGCCTACATAGCACAGTGGTAAACCACAATTTATTTCTTGTCTACATCATCTTTGCTGCTTGCCAAGCTTTTGGGACACAAATTTGAGATTTCCATTTTCATTTCCAACTAACGCAAGGAATGTTGTGATTAATTATTAGCCATTTTAGAACTTGCGACCTGGCTTACTGTGGCTCTCACTTAAGCCTAACCGTTGTTGATCTGAAAATTCACATGGTGTCTCACTTTTTACTTTAAAAAGTGTATATTGAAAACTTTTGATCTACTTTTGGCTAAACAGAGTACAGATTAAAGTGAAAATGTTATTTTAAACAGTTTAATATGGCTACCTCCTTTTCCTCCCTGTATTTCCTTCTCTTCTTTCTTTTTCCACAGATCTAAGAATATCTATTTAACTCTCTCTACTCCAGTGACGCTGTGAGATTTTCCTTGCTCATGTATTAGATATATTTTTATAATCCTGTATTTCATACAAGATGATCAGCTCATAAGAGCTCATAGAAATGCTGAAATGGATGCACTTGGATTTGCTTTGTTTTTTAAAATTTTTTAATATCCTGTGACATAGAAAGCATGGGTTTACTTTAACCACATTCTTACTAATTAAAATGAGTATATGAAACCAAGCGATATTCTTTCTAGAATAATGAACAGTGTAATTTCGTCTACCTTGGCCAGTTTGTGTATGTGAACTTTATAGTTAGCCACAGTTACACCTCTAAATCATTATGACCTCTTTTAAAATAATAATACAAACATAATGTTGTTGAAAAGTAACCTTCATTTTTACTTAGTAGTCAAATCAGTCATTATCTAATATAAATATTTAAACACTTCATCTTGTCTTTCCTTTAACTATTTATTTCCTTTTTCATGCTGAATATTTCAGGGACCTGAAGGAACTATGGGAATTCCAGGACAAAGAGGTCGTCCAGGAAAAAAGGTGATTTTTTTTTAGTGCTGTTTTTCTTTCTTCTGATGTGCTCAGAACTCCATAGAATGCTGTCATGGTTTTATTTGCACTAGATACAAAGTAATGAAGAATTCTAAATTAGGCCTAAAAAGATACATCTTTATATATTAATATTTAATTCCAGATAGGCATACTTATTGCCTTGATTATGTGAAGACAAATTTTCTAGTTTGCAGTTTGTAAAAAAAACAACTGGCTTTTCTTTAGTCTCCTGTTTGCCAAAAATTCTTTTCATAGACCATGGGCAAGAAAAGACATAAAAGGAAAACACTATACTTTTGTACTATTTGTGCTATTCAATAAAAGCTTTAGTAAAATATTTGTGGGAAAAGAATATGATTATAACTGTTTTAGGGTTTGTCGTTAAAGTGTTCATCTAAATTGAAAAGGTGAATGATTGTTTTTCTTTTTTCTATATATTAGGAATACAAATCAAGAATATTTTTGTTTATATTTTACTAAAAGGGATATTTTTTAAATTCTAGTACATTATAATGAAAAATTTATCTTTGGGGTTGGTAATTTGTTCAAATATTGATAAAATATAGGAATGGTTTTCACACTGGACTATGACAGTTTAGAATATATTTATTATAATTAACTTCAAATCACACCATATTCTGGTTCCCAAAGTCCAATTCTGGCATTTCTGTAGATATACACCTAGTTCATCTTTCTCAGGATTTTTGGGACAGTAGAAGCCATAATAAATAATAAAGATAAATGAATGAATGTAACTTTTAGTTGCCATTATGCCGATGAAAACGACCCCGATATTGAAATCTCTTTCATTGTACATGGTGTTATGTCAAAAATCAGCACTGGCAGTGAGACAACGCAGGTCTTTACAACAACCTGCACCCCTGGGAAAGCACAATAAAACTTATAAACTATTATGGATACCAAAAATTCCTGACTGTGTTCACAGTTTAGTTTTTCTTTGTGTCTTCTTGATTATCAATAATAAAACAGGTTGGTTCCTGCCTTCAGAAAAATGAATAATAATGCAATGTTGCATAAGAGCAGCTGTATTTTGGGGGCTAAGGAGAGGTCAGTCAATCTAATGAAAAACAGAAGGCAACTAGTTTTCAGAGAGATGTAAAATGGTATAAAAATATTACGGATGTCTGAAGGCATACTCTAAGCAAGTGAGTCATGATCCTCAATATACAGAACTGGAGCTTTTTTGGCATTGAACAGACAAGTCTGTAGAAACAAACATCATAGGGCCTGTGTTTTCTCATGACAGTATATGCATGTGCACATACATAACAAAATTCAAAGTAAAAAAAAAAGGTGATTTGGGATTCAACATAAGCACCAGATATCCTCTGCTTGTTTGCACAAAATTATTTTTTAATCTTCTTTTCCCCAAATTACTTTTATCCCTAGAATAATTTGTATGGTTATGGTATTAGTGATGATCCGTGATATCAACTTAAAGCAAAGTTGCTATTTCTAGAATTTTGCATACCAAGTATCCTCTGTAGTTATTCAGGTATATGGTATCGTTAATGAATCTAAGTATAATTTGTTTTTTTGTTTTGTCTTGTTTTTGCTTTGCTTTCTTACTAATATAATCCACAGGGCGATAAAGGACAGATAGGACCCACAGGAGAAGTTGGAAGCAGAGGTCCTCCTGGACAAACCGGGAAAAGTGGTCCTAAGGGTACCAGAGGAACTCAGGGTGCTGTGGTCAGTATTTGATTTGCTTCCAGAACCAAGCCACTGTGGATGGGAAAGAAATGTATCCATGCCCTTAAAGCCTCTTCCCCTGATTAACTTTACAGAAAAGGCAATAGTTCCATTGAAAATAATCTACCTCCACGGGATGAGGAGAATTGTAAGCATTCCACAGTACTTAAATGGCTTAGTGGTTTCTGGACACGAAAAAGGAAAGGAAAAAAAAACTGAAAATGGAAATAAAATATGAAATGAGGTTTTAAAAAATCAGATTATAACTCCTAACCAAAGTAGGAAAGTTTATTTGGCTAGCTCTTAAAATTGGGATTTAATATCTGTATAAAACAATGCTGTCATGGTTAGCAAATTGCTTTGAAAATTGGGTTTACTTGAAATGGGTTTTCTTTCTATACTTGGAAAAAAAATACTTTATCTGGAGATTATTTTTCTTACCAACTGTGATAAATCTCCTTACATCTAATTATATCTTTCATCTTTTGGTGAACTTTGCATGATGTTGGGAGCAAGAATAATGTGATACTTATGAACCTCTAATGGCAAAATTATATTTGGGCCTGTTCAGAAAAATCACAGCATGAAAGAGATGCAAAATATTTTTTTAAATTTTTTAATTTAGTCTTCTGGCTATTTTATAAACTTATTTACAAAATACTTATATACTTCCTAGTCTCCACTTAAATGTCACAAATACTAGACTTTTCAGCAAGACTTTTTGGAGAATTACATAATCTATTTGCTGTCTGAGGACAGTTTGCCTCAGGCTCTTTCTAAGTATTCTTTATTGTTACCTAGACTTTTTTACTTTCTTGTAAATTACTAATATTTCTCTGTCTTTAGCCTATGTGTTCAAAAACATTCAATATTGTGATTTTTTTTCAGTTTTGACACATTACCAAACTATTTTCCCAAAGATTTTGACCAAATTTGCACTCCTGCCACCAAAACTTAATATTAATCCTTTTGATGTTTGCCAGTCTGGTGAGAAAGCATATCTCATTTTTCTATTTACATTTCTCCTATTGCAACTAAGTAATTTGCATTTTTTTCCTCCAATAGTTGCCTATTCATGTCTATTATACTTCATATTTTTCTACTGGGATGTTGTCTTTTTCTTATTGATTTGTATGTTACAAAATACACTACAAATATATTTCCCTTTCTATCATTTACCTTTTAATTTTGTCCATGATATCTTTTGTTGCATAGAACATTTTAATTTTTACATAAAATTTTCAGTCTTTTCCCTGAGAGTTACTGTGTATTATTTCTTCATTAGAAATGCTTTCCCTACCTAAATTATATAAACATATTCTTTAGACATGTGGAGTTAACTTTTTGGTATATGAGTTATAGAAAACTAATTTTATTTTTTCTAAATTGATAGACAGTTGTCCCTATTCCACTTGTTGAGCAATCTATTTCCTGCTTTTCTAAAATGCTATCCTTACCATAAATTAAATTTTCAAGTATTCATTGGTCTGTGTTCATCCAATTTGCTTCTCTCAATCTAGTAATCTGATTTGGGGACAATAACATTATTATTATTATTATTTTTTGAGTCGGAGTCTCACTCTGTCACCCAGACTGGAGTGCAGTGGCGCTCCCGGCCACCGCAGCCTCGACCTGCTGGCCTCCGGCGATCCTTCCACCTCAGCCTTCCAAGTAGCCGGAATTGCAGGCGCGCTACCACGCCCAGCTGATTTTTTGATTTATTGTAGAGATGAGGTCTTGCTGCCCAGGCGGGTCTCGAACCCGCGGGCTCAGGCAATCCACTCACCTCAGCCTCTCAAAGGCGCGGGATTACAGGCTGAGCCACCGAGCCCGGCTAACATACTATTTTAATTATTATACTATTACAGGGCAAATACTCTATAATTAATTTTTCAAAAAAGTTTGGCTCTTATTATGATTTTCTCTTTCATATGAACTTGAGAATTGACTCATCATTTTCCTTTGATATTGAATCTTTCTCTAGAGAAACACCATATCTACATATATTTACTCCTATCTACATATATATCTTTCAGTAATTTTTTTTTTTCTTATCTCTGTTCCAAAACTTACTTGTTAGGCTTATTCTTAGTTTGCTTTTTGGGTTTTTTATTCTCAGTGTTTAAATCATTCTTTTTCCATTACATCATCTTAGGGGTGCTGTTTAAGAAAACTGTTTACTTTTATATTTTGATCTTATATCCACTTTGATGAATGTAGATGATTCCCATAGATTCTTTAGGTAAATATCATCATGTCCCCTTATTTGTTTTCTTGACTTACTACATGGATTAGAACTTCTGTTATAGTAGTGAATAGAAGTCATGACAGGGGAAATCTTGTCTTGTGGGCCTGTCTTTAGTGAAAATGCTTCTAATGTTTTATTATCAAGTGTTGTTTACAATTGTTTTTTTAAACATACCCTTTATTAATTTAAAGAAATTTCCTTTTTAAGTGGGAGTTTTGATCAAGAGTAGATGTTGCTAAAACGTTTTTTAAATTATCAAATATTTTTACAATATTTGTTTCAGTAAGTCCCTGCTTTCTCTCTTTTGTTGATATAAGGAAATTCATTAATAGAATTTCAAAAGTTGAATCAATCATGAATTCCTAGGATAAATCTTACTTAGGTATGATTTTATTATTCTTTTAATGCTTCCTGGATTCATTTTTTTCTAATATTTTATTTAAGAGATTTATTTTTGTTTATTGCATTAGTTCATCTTAGGAATTTTGTATCTGTATTTGTAAGCAAAATAGGGCTGTGTTTTGTTTGTTTTTTTAGTGTGTACTACCCTGTTGGGTTTGAGTATAAGAGTTAAGCAAGCCTTATAAAATGGATTGGTAAACTTTCCATATTCTTCTGTACTCTGTAACAGTTTAGAACATAGATATTATCTGCTCTTCACAGGATTTGATAAAAATTGCCTTTAAAACAATCTGTGCCCGATGTTATTTTATTAGTCTTTAACTTTCTTTTCAAATTTTGTCTCTCCTTGAATAAGGTTGTAAAATTTGTTCTCACACATCATCTATTTGACCTAGATTTTTATATTTAGTGGATAAAACTTGTAATTACTATTTTCTTATCATTAAATTTTTTTCCTATGGTTATGTTGTTATTTTTGTTCCTAGTGTTTTATTGTGTCTTTTCTTTTTCTTCATCAGATTTACCAAAGACTTTGCTATTTTATTAGTCAGTTCAAAGAGTCTACTTTGTTTTTTACTCAACTTTTATTTATGGATTTCTATTTATATTAATCTTCTTTTTTCTTCGGGCTTATTTTATAGTTTTTTATCTTCTTGAATTAAATATCTAGCTCATTTATTTTATTTCTTTAATTTATTTCATGCATATGAAGCCACTTGGGGTTTTTTTGGTGTGATAGTTTGAACATAACCCCCATATTTTAGTGTTTTTACCAGTATTTACCTATAAATAACCTTCTATTTCAGATTCTGTTTTCTCCTTAGCAAGCTTTATTTTAAAGATTTTCTTATTTATGATTTAAGTAGATTATCTTTGGTATTGATTGCTTATTTTGCATTATATTCCATTGTAGCTAGAGAATGTACCTATATGATTTTTGCTTTGGGGACTTAACATTTTCTTTGAGGTCTGTTATATGCTCAACTTTTGTGAAAAGACTATGCATTCTTGTTTTAAGTGAGTCTGTTAGATAAAGCTTGTTAACTGAGTTGAGATACTCAAATCCTTACAGCTCTCATACTTTTTGTGGTTTTTTTCCCCACTATTTAATTCATTGATTTCTGAAAGCAGTTATTGAGATCTACTCATCATGGTAGCTTCTCCCCACTTATTTTGGGGGGACTACTATTTTGAAAATATACTTTAGGTACATTAAGCCTGATTCATGTTATCTTTATGAATCATCCTTTTTATTTCTTGTTGCAGTGGATCTAGAGTCACTGGGAATCGGCAGCAACCTTCCGCACCGCCTGCTTTTCTGGCCAGTTCCCATGCTCATTCATTGCTCCTCCAGGCAAATGTTGCTGCTCTCAGATCCCAGCACAAGCAGGAGAGTAGGAAGGCCTTCTGGCTCCGCTTCCCAGTTAGTCATCCTGACCGGATCCTTTAATCTCTTGATTTCAGAGTTTGAAACTTCTTTGAGACCATTTTTGTACTTGCAGCTATTTTTTCCTTTGCATACTTTCAGCCCTAGTTTCCTGTCTCAAATCACAAAATATTGGTCCACTGATAATGTTTATTTATTTACCATTGTTGATATTACAAAGAGCTTTCTTTTCTCCTCTCCTCTCCCCTCGCCTCCCCCCCCCCCCCCCTGCTTTCCGCTTGGGACTAATGGAACAAGCATGTGTCACTCAGCCTTCTCAATCAAATATATACTGAGATCACTTTAGCAACTTTTCTTATGTCATTTTTAATTAGTAGTATGATTTGAGTAGTTACATTCTAGTCTAAATTATTCATCTAGATAATGCCTGAATTCTTATTAGTAAAAATTTGTCCAATTCTTTTTTTAGACTGAAATTTAATCTTAACTGAATGAGTCTAACTTAACTGCTCAATGGTTAATAATTATAAACTTTTTTAGAGCTGGGACTTTGAAGAAGTCTTCAAATATAGTGAAACAGTGTGATCAGTTGGGAAGTCCTCTACATTCAGAATCAAGAGACCTGGTCTAGTGTGATATTTGGCAAGTCACATACCTATCCTGTGCCTTAATTTCCTCATTTCCAGTCTGTTTTGAGACTCACATAGGAACGTTGATGTGAAATCTTTTTGACAATATGAAATACAGGACTTTTAAAGATTATTATTTTGCTTCTTTTCAATTGTCTGAGTCATCTTTTCAGTAGGCTAGAGGCATTTACTGTTTAGTCTTTAATTTATATGGTTTCCCTATCTGTAAAATACTGATAATAAGAGTAACCATAGGGTGACTATTACACATGGGTTATCGGCCATTTCTATTTTAACAACTTTGACCTAGGACTAAAATCAAACTTATCAAAGCAGCTAAAATGAACAATGAGTATGGCATTTTCTGGATCCCATAGTGACAATGTCAGAAACTCTCAGACTGCACCCTCCAATATTCAGTGACTTACATCTGCCACAAACATTGACAGATATAAACTACATTTCCAAGAATTTTCTTAGGGACCAACAGGATTCTGACAACTGAAGGGTTTTTTTGTTTGTTTGTTTTGATGTGATGTTCATATTGGAAGTAAACCAAAAAGACATTTTTTGTGGCACTTTTGTAGTTCAGTGAAAAAATAAAGACAAAAGTTGGGGTGTTATTTTTTGTTTTCCACTTCAGACTAGGTAGAATTTCAACCTTTAAAAATCTAAAGATAACAATTTAAGTAATAGGAGTGAAAGTTTAATGATTTAAACAATTTTTTTTCTGTCACTAATATTTACTTTATTTTTTAGGGACATTTAGGATTGATGGGACCTGGTGGTGAACCAGGAATTCCAGGATACAGGGTGAGCATTTCTAATTGAAAAAAAATACACAATATATATTTGCATGAAAATATTTATATTAAAGATGAAATTCCAAATTTCCAAATTATGAAACCACTCTGATACATCTTTCTAACTTATTTAGGTCTCATCCTCCTATAGAGTAAATCCCTTTGATATTTCAGAATACTGTAATATCTAAAACATGGGTTAGGTGGCTTTCAGTAAAGCATGCACAGATAACATAGAGAGTGTCTACTTGTCCTTTTTTAGGGCCATCAAGGTCAACCAGGACTCTCTGGGTTGCCGGGACCTAAAGGGGAAAAGGTGTGTATATGTATATTGACTTTTTAATCCTGTAGTTAAACACTGAATTTAAGAATTCTTCCTGAGAGAATGCATGGAAACATTTTCAAGGAATGAAGGCAATTTTTGGATTGAAAATTTTACTGCTGGGTTCGGTGGCTCAGCCTGTAACCCCGCGCCTTTGGGATGCTGAGGTGAGTGGATTGCCTGAGCCTGCGGGTTCAAGACCTGCGTGGGCAACTTGGCGAGACCTCATCTCTACAATAAATCAAAATGAGCCGGGTGTGGTAGTGTGCGCCTATAGTTCCAGCTACTTGGAAGGCTGAGGCGGAAGGATCACCGGAGCCCAGCAGGTCGAGGCTGCGGTGGCCAGGAGCGGCTACTGCACTCCAGTCTGGGTGACAGAGTGAGACTCCAACTCAAAAAAAAAAAAAAGAAAATTTTACTTATTCTAGAATAAAAAAATAAATATCAAGGAGCTAACATTTAAATAAATTACTAAAATATTCTCTATGGGTTGCTTCAAGACTGAGGCAAAATAATATGTAAAAATGCTCTGCAATCTGTAAAGCTTTATAAAAGTAAAAATAATTGCTTATTTAAAGAAATTATAGGGCTCTAGATTAAATGATTAATTATAGCACATTTATATTATTATAATTATTTTCTTTCTTTGGAGACAGGATCTCCCTATGTTGTCCAGGCTGGACTCAAATTCTTAGAGTCTCCCTCCTCAGTCTCAGGAGCTGAGACTCCAGGCACGTACCAACACACCTGGCTCATTTATATTAAAAATTTTTGATGGCATACGTATAACTATAACAGTACTCTTGACTTAAAATATTATGAAAACCTGACAGTTTGAAAATTCCTAAGTTGCTTCTTATGTCATTAAAGCAGATTAACACTTCTAGGAAGAACCCAATACAAATTACAACTCTGTAAGATATCATATGCTTCGTTCCGTAGGTAAAAGCTTTCTGATTAAATCAAATTGTCTCCTAACATATTAAAAAAATAATAGGCTGTGTACACTTGAAGGTTACTTCATCAATTTAGTTTTGCTTATAAATCATTATTTTCATTTTAGGGCTACCCAGGAGAAGACAGCACAGTCCTAGGACCACCAGGGCCTCGAGGTGAACCAGTAGGTTTTTTCCTAAAATTATTTTGATGCTTCAAGATACAAAATACAAAATACAATCATAGTTTCACAGCACCAGTTACATTTTGTCAAGGAGTTTTATTTCATTAGTTTTATAACATGGTTTGATAGGAGAGCAGTGTTTGCTATCACAGAATCTGAATGACATGAAAGTCTTCAATATGAGAAATATGCTGGTCAAGATCCTTAGCATAATAAATAGGTTTAATGTAGTGACTTCCCAAGTTGAACTTTCATCACTGAATACATGGTGGCACCTTTTACAAAGATTTCCGGAATTGTATGTACTCTGGACATTTTAGGGTAAACATTTTTTAGCTATCGTATTCAGATGTATTCTTAAAGTGTTTAAAATCTGATCTGTATACTTTTTTATGGTAGTTTACACACAGTTGCCAAATGATTTCCAAACCTCTCTAACTAGTTATTAGAACCAATAACCTTTAAAGATCATTGATCTACATAATCTTCTAATGAAACCCTTTAAGGGCTAGCTATAACCACCATGATTTCTGAGAAGTAGCTATTGTAGCTTTGATTATCTGAATAACTGTCTCTAGGTACATGTTTGACCAAAACAATGTCTAAAGAACATGTGTGAATTAAACAGGTTAAATGGAAATTCTTAGTTCACAGAAATAACTATAATTGGTTATATTCTCCATGTTTTACATGGTATCAGATGGGATAAAAGAATTCTAAGGCACAGGATCAGATTATGTAGTCACTCCTGTTCATTTGAATTGGTTTTTTGGAGTTGGTTTAAAGTTATACTTTGTTTTAGAAGTAGGAAAGGTTCTAAGATTTTCCTGATTCAATCAAGTCATCTCATATAGAGGCAGGCATATCTGAATGGATATGTAAGTTTCTTTATCAAATATATTCTAGTCTCTCTAAACCATTAAGAGAGGATACTATATGAAAATAATGCAAAACTGTTAAAATAAATTGGAAAAAATTGGCAAGTGGAGTATAGCAGTGCTTGTTTTTCCCAGATTCAGGTGTGCCAATATCAAAGAATGTCAGCTGAAATGTAAAAACCATATTAAAAGTCTAACATGATGTAGTTGTATCCAGTAGACATGGGACAGGCATGAAACTTAAACCAGGAATATTCTAAATAATTAAAGCAGAGTCAGAGATTGTTCTATTTGCATTATGTCTTTTAATTGTATCCACACAGGAATAAGTTAAACTTTGTTAATTAATATTCCATCATAAATTCTATGTTCTGCCAACTGATTTCAGTTTAAGTTTCTATTCAGCAGTAGGTTCTAGTGTGTGATAACTGATATTTCTATTTCATTTTAGACTAGATAATTTGGACAGTTTATCATATTAAAGATTTTCTATTAGAAATATTTAAAAATAGTAAGTATGAGTTGTTAGGTTAATTTCTGCCTTACAGATAAAAATTAACAAGTACAATTTTTATTAGACTGATTTATGCCCTGAGAATTAAAAATTTCACAGGTTAAAGAATAAACAATAGAATTTTTGTTAAAGAAAAGTAAAGAATTTACTGATACTTTTTAAAAGCTCATTTAAACACAATCTAATATAATCAATGGAATTAAGTGACTGAACAGTCCTGCTTAAATCTTTTTCAATCGTTTTAACAGTAAGTAAAAACGTAGGTTACCTTGGTGTCATGTGTAACATACTGTACTCATCTAAAAATTCATATTTTTAATTAAGCTGCACTTTTAAAATATTTTTCCTAGCAGAATCATTATGATAGTCTCGTTATATAATTCAGTGCTTGGCATGTTCTCGGTATCATTGAAATGCAATGTTTTGAAAGTATTTCATGAAACTAAACAAATTAATATATTTTTGGTTTTATATTTTGCCAAAATAGTAAAACACACTAATTGTATCAACTGCATTCACGAATGCTTCAATCTAGCTGTGAAATTGATTGTATCGTGTGTGGTCTCTGTAGGGTCCAATGGGGGAACAAGGAGAGAGAGGAACGCCTGGAGCAGAGGGATATAAGGTAATCACAGCAAGTTATACACCTTGCTTCTCAATTTGAGTAGCGTGTTCTGTGGTTCTATTCAATTTCAAGTGAAAATAAGTATCATTGGGATAACTAGTGATGTCTTACTTTTTTAATCCTAGAAGAAGCCTAGCTCTTTCTACTTTCTGTTCCTTTTTCTAAGAATTTTCTTTGTTTCTTCCCCCTGCTGCATTTTTCTCATCATTCAGATCTTGGCTGATACGCTACCTCCAAAGAGGCCTTCTCTAACTGCCCTATCTAAAATAGATCTATAACCACCACTGGGTATCATACTATTCAATTTCCTTCATGACATTTTGTGCTGTGTTACCTTTTCAATATGTGTGTTTATTGTCTGTCTTCCTCCACCAAAATGTAAGATCAGTGAGAATAAAATTTTGTCTTTCTTTTTCGTCATTATGCTCCCAATTTCTAGAACACAGAATTTCTGATCATATCATAGGAATTCAATTAATAGTTGTCAAATGGATGGATGAATACCATTATACGCTTAAGACATAATTCGTATCCTCTTCCATTCCTTAGAGGGATTTTATAATACCAACTTCATCAGCTACATATGCACTAAACTGTGTGTAGAACTTAGTATCAGTTTTGAGAATCACATTTGTGTTGAGCGTGTTCCATATTTCTACCTTATATCTCTTCCCTCTCTATTTACAGTGTCAGTTGCTAAATGAAATGGTCATCATCTAACTCTGTCTACAGTTCCTGTCTTATTCCTTTGCTCATAACATTCTCTGCCTGTCTTCAACATTATGTCACCTTTACTTACACATACATGAATCCCATGTGTCCTTTATAATTTCAGAATCCTTTTTTCCCAACCTAATAACTTGTCCTGTAATACTATTTATGTAAGTTACCAACACAAATATTTTACCATTTTCTGTTGCTAGTGTTTTTGCTACTTATTTTTTAATGTGCAAGTGTTTTAGCTCTCTACTTTGAACATGGCTTCCTTCTTTGTTGTACAATATCTAGCTCTGAGCCCTGTACATAAAAGACTTTTAATAATTAATTGACAAAGTGATTAATTCCACACGTCCTTCTCTCAAGGTAAAAATTCTGTAGTCATTCTGAAAGGCAGACTTATATTAGTCATACTGAATGGACAAGGTAATAGATAGCTGTCATTAATAAACTGATTTTCTCAAGCCAAAGGAATCTGAAAATTTTTTTGCTCTCTAAAACTCTCTTTGAAGCAGATGTTGAGGGTAGCTCTAAATGTTCATGAAATTGTTGTGATGGCCATTTTATATTTTTCGGTTTTTAAAGAAACATTTTTAAGAAGGTTATATGTGTTCTGTTTCCAATTTATATCACATGTGTATCTACAAGTGTCTCCTAACCCAAGGGATCCAGTGGATTTACTTGAAATTTACTTTTCTTTGTGTTGGGAAGTCCACTCAAAGGCTTCCAGCATAATCTAAGGAGCTCCCTAAACTTTCTCAACTTTTTCTGTGCATGACTTCTACACACAATCTCAGGAAAATCAAGTTCTCGCAGTATCTTCTTTTGACTTCTACCAATTAAAAAACATTCGGTAGCTAAATCAGTATATTTACTAGCAAACAGGCAGTTAACTATTCCTTTAGAAGAAGAAAAGCATCACTTCACCTAGCTAGCAGAAGAAAAGCTTTGCCCCCATTATTCTGGACAGAGACGTTCAGAAATTCTTCATCAGAGGGAAGCTTTTCCCTAGAGTCACTATGGAATCTGTTTCTCTTTCTTCATCCGTGTATACCCTTGATGAAGTTTTCAGTTGTAGTTGTTTTATAAACTAGTTTGATCCACATTTCCTTTTCCATTTTATTTCATCCTAAGTCCTTAGGATTTAGGGATTGTTTTATCATTTGTTGATGGTTCTATTTTAAACAGTCAACCATCTTGTTCCAGACAATCACACTAATTTTATTACTTAAATACCTCCAAATTTTAAAATGCCCATATTTCTTCCCCTGCCAAGTATGGGGAACCAGCACAGTTTGACGTATATAGAGAAACCCTGCTTTATTTAGAGATAGGTTATCTTGTAGCAGCTTCAGGTGATATTTTAAAGTATTGGTCTATGTGGCTATTATATGTACTGTGATTTCACTTTGGTAAACTGATGGTTAGCATTATCACCAAGCTTTTTGGTTGTTTTGTGGTAAAATACACATAACGTAAAATTTACCATTTTAACCATTACAAGCTATACAATACCATGGCACTTAGTACATTCACATTGTTGTGTGTAAGGGAGGAAACATATTTTTTCCTTCTACCCTTCTGAGTTCTTGGCCAGGACCCCTCTAACAAAAGACAGATTAACAAGAGAAAAGCATACAGACTTATTTAATGCACGTTTTATGTAACATGGGAGACTTCATAAGAAAATGAAGACTCAAAGAAACAGTTAAACCCCATATTTATGCTAGATTTGATGAAGAGAGGAAATTCATAGATGAATGTAATAGAACAAGGGTATAAGAGTGGTAAACCAGGGAAAACTTAGCAAAGACTGCTCATTCGGATTCTTCTCTGCATCCCTTTATTTTCGGAGATAAGGACACTCCTTTCCTCCAGGTATAAGGAGGACACCTCTTGCATGAGAGTCCTATGATTTGCCTCAGGGAAAGGTAAGAAAGTCCTTCCTGCAAATGCTGTTCTTCACCTTCCTTCAGCCTGACATAGTCAACATGCGAAGGTGCCATATTTGGGGGTACTGTGTCTTGAATTCCCTCATGTGCAAGCCATTACCACTGTCTAGTTCCAGAACATTTTCATCACTTCCCAAAGGAAGCTCCACTCCCGCTAAGCAATCGCTCCCTATTCTCCCAGTCCTTGGAAACCACTGTTCTTTCTGCCCCTATGGATTTGTGTATTCTGAATATTTCATATGCATGGAATCATACAGTATATATCCTTTTGTGTCTGACTTCTTTTACTTAGCATAATGTTTTAAAAGTTCATCCATGCCTGGGTGACAAAGTGAGACCCCAACTCAAAAGAAGAAGAATAATAATATTTTACATGTATCAGGTAAAATAAATCATATTATTAAGTTTTTTTTTTAAAGTTCATCCATGTTGTAAAATGTATCAGTACATTTTATCATATTTATCAGACTTTTAAAAAACACTTTTACAGTCACAAACATCTTTACAGTTGTAGTGAACTCATGAATATCCTAGGAAAGAAAAATGAAATGGATGGTCCTTTTTTGTTTCTGTTTGGTTGTACACTATTGGAATATTTTTTTTTAAATCCCACTATTCTTTGTTCTCTTTTCCCTTTGAAGAAACTTAGAAGGACAAAAATCAAGTGTCTTGTTTGATATTAATAATAAATACTTATACGGACATACTTTATGTGTTATACTTGATAGGAATTTTGAAAAATTAAATCTCTGGTCATTTAACAGATATTTGAAGTGTCTGCTGTGAGCCAAGAGCAGAACTAGGTGCCATGGATATAACACTGGACACCCCAGACACAGCTCCTGTCTCCATAAAGTCACATATATAAGGCATATATGCTAAGAACATTTAATCAGCATAAAAATAGACATAGTAAATCACAGCTGTAAAATAGGTACAATTATTTCATGTCAACTAAAAATAAAAGAAAAAACAATTATAGCTATCATCCTTCAAACTATAGATCACACAGGGCAAGATAAAGTCATTTGAGGCTTGAGAGGGCCAGAGGACACGGGAATAAGCATATTATTCTGACAGCATCCACTTTTAAAGATATGAACAGAAATATGTACCCACCATTAAATCAAACTAAGCTTGTATGAGACAGCCCCAGAAATACATTGTATAAAGTATGCTGCATCTCAAACTCCTTTTTCCTTTGGCTTGGCAAAGGCCACAGACTTTTTACTCATAGTAAAGTAACTAAATCCCAACCTGGCCTTCACTCCTTAGCATCAGACGTGCATGTCCAAATATCTATTGGGCATCGTCACGGGTACCTTAGACTCGGTGTGTCCCATGCCATAGTACCTCATCCTCCCCAAATTTGATCCAATCTTCCTCTGTCACATCCCCAGCCATCCAAGTGTCCAAACCAGTAAATGAATTCATTCTCATTCTCTGTCCCACCCTCCCACCCTCCCCCCCGTCTCCCTCCTTCTTTCCCTCCCTCCTTCCCTCTCTCTCTCTGTCTTCCTGTATGTCTTTCTCCCCACTTCTTTCTCTCATCTGTCACATTCAATCAGCTACTTCTTTGACTCTTAAATATTTCTAGAATCTAGTTACTAAAGTAGTTGCCCTACTTTAGTTCAAGTGCTCATCATTTTTTTATTTTTTTTGCCTGAATTATTTCAGTAGCTTTCTAACTAGACTCCTTGTCCCCAGTTATAGGCCTCTCAGGTCCATTCTCCTCTTAAACATGATCTGTCAGATGAATCTCGACTTATTTCCCATGCTATTTCCTCCAACAAAATGTCCTCACTTTACTGCCTGGAACATTCATTTTTCAAGATTGAATTTATCGTCACTTCCCTTATAAAATCCTCTCCAGGCTTCTTTTGGCCATCCAACTCATCCCAGCACTCATATTATCTGACAAATTCCATCACTTTCATAACCTCTCCTACATAATTTTATGATGGCATTTACTATAGCATATTTAATTTTTATCACTATGGAAAAATGATCATTATCCATTTTTGTTGGGATAAAATGGACTGGAGTAATTGTAGTGAAACTCCTAGAAAATGAGTTTGTCTTGCTGAGATTTGCATTCATACTTCACAAAACCAAGAGAGGCAGTTGGCTGTTCCGTGATCATTCTGAAAAAAAAAAAAACCCTGTAAAATTACAGACAAAGTGGTGGTGGCAAAGCCATAATTGGCCATGATAGTTCTGAGTTTTGTAGTTTGCTCATATGCTCACTCACACTTCACTTTGTACAAGTAACTCAACTTTTCACCAGCCACATCCCTCCTGAATCTTGTTTGATAAATGACCTACAAACACTCATGTTGACTTGTGTTACACTTCCTCTTGGTTGACCTAATTCTATTATTTGCTGACTCTGCTCATGTTTTGCTAAGGAGTCATGCATGGTAATTATTTTTACTTTAGTGTGGCCATGTGCTATACAGAGAGAAAAATTTCAAACTACCCTTTCTCTCCTGTCACTATTCACTTCTTCAAACAGGTTTCATTTCCTTTATCAGAAAGTTGAAACTTAAAATCGTAAACATTTACCTCACGGAATGCAAACAAAGAAGGTTTCAGTTGACCTTTCTGTGAAAATAAATTTTCTCAGCTTCTGTGTGCAGTCCTTTCTTCTAGCCCAGAGAAAGGAGATGAGCCTGGTGAACTGTCTTTCCTAAGGCATTCTCTATGTAATACACAGAGGTAGGAAGAAAAGATTCTGAGGAAAGAGAACAATAGAAAAAGAGAGAAAAGAGATTACATGCAGAATTCTTCCTGCATAACTCTCAACTGGCATACTCCTGGGTTGTAGCTAGTTTCTGTTTACACACTTGCAAAGGAAAATGTGGTAGGTCAGCATTCCTTCTTAGGAGGACTAAGGTGATGAAATGTCAGAGTCATTTGATGTTTCTTGGTATTGTGTACAGTAACTGCTCCCAGTGTTCAGCCAGTGAATCTGCTATCCAAAAGCTATGAATGTAGTTTGTAAAGATAGAGAGTATACTACACTTTACAAATGGAATAGGTTGAAAAAAGGCATTTGTTTTCAAACTCTATTCCCTTGTTATTGACTTATATTAGCTTCCTGAGGCTGCTGTAACAAATTACCATACAATGAATGGCTTAAAACAACAGAAATTAATTTTCTCAGTTCTAGAGAGCAGAAATCCAAAACCAAAGTTTCAGCAGGGCCACACTCACTCTAGAAGGTCTAGAGGAGAATCCTTCTTGCCTCTTCCGGTTTATTTTTTTTTTGTTTTTTTTTTGAGTTGGAGTCTCACTCGGCCGCCCAGACTGGAGTGCAGTGGCCGCTCCCGGCCACCGCAGCCTCGACCTGCTGGACTCCGGCGATCCTTCCACCTCAGCCTTCCAAGTAGCCAGAATTACAGGCATGCGCTACCACACCCGGCTAGTTTTTGATTTATTGTAGAGATGAGGTCTCGTTGCCCAGGCGGGTCTCGAACCTGAGGGCTCAGGCAGTCCACTCACCTCAGCCTCCCAAAAGCGCGGGATTACAGGCTGAGCCACCAAGCCCGGCCTCTTCCAGTTTCTAGTGGCTGTCAGCATCTCTTGTGGCTGTGTCCCTCCGATCTCTGCCTCCGTCTTCACCTGGCCTTCCCCTCTGTTTGTGTCAGTCTCCCTCTGTGTCTCTTACAAGGACACTCTTTATTGGATTTAGGGCCTATATGGATAATCTAGGGTAATCTCATTTTGAGATCTGTACCGACATCTGCGAAGACTCTTTCCAAATCAGATCACATTCGCAGGTGCTGGGGATTAGGACATAGACACATCTTTTGGGAGGACACCATTCAATTCACCACATTAACTGACATTTTTAAAAATCCTGTACCTTTTCTCAGGCATCACAATATCCAGCATCTATTATGTTCTAGTTCTAAGAAGAATCATAATCTCTATGCTATTTAAATTGAGTTTTCTAACACTTTGCTACCATTTTAAGTGACAATATCCTGTTCTTTGAAGTCACGTGTCTCTGCATTAATAATATAATCTTTTCTATTCCTAGGGTCATGTGGGTATACCAGGACTAAGAGGTGCCACTGGACAACAAGGGCCCCCAGTATGTTTTGAAAGCATTCTTTGTAATTCTGGCATTTTAAAAAATTAACATTAATGTAACTTATTTGTCCTCTGCTTCATATGTGATTTGTTTTGGTTCCTACTAAAGGGTGAGCCAGGTGACCAGGGTGAACAAGGACCAAAAGGAGAGAGAGGATCTGAAGTAAGTTGATGTTCTTTAAGACAATTTGAGATTTATTGTTGGCTTAGAAAGCAGGGGATTGCTGAGTTGTTATTTATTGTAATATAAACGATCATTCATCCCTTCAGAATAGGGATCACTATAGGCCTCTAAACAGGGTATTTTCAGTAATTGTGCTAAAACATATAATAGATCCATTCGTATGTTTTGACTGTTATCCACGTTTTCTATTTTACCAGCAACCTCCTCTGGCTTTGTGAAAATTGCCTAAGTTTGGCAATTAGTTTGTGAAAATTGCCAGACTAATAGTTTCTTCTTAAGGTTTCAAGCAGAAATACCAACAAGCCTTAAAACCAGCATTGTAAAGTGAAAAGCATGTCAGTCAAAACTATATAGTTGGTGTAAGGAAGTATTTAAAAATTTTTTCAGCCGGGCTCTATGGCTCAGCCTGTAATCCCAGCACTTTGGGAGGCCGAGGCGAGTGGATGGCCTGAGCCCATGGGTTCAAGACCTGCCTGGGCAACTTGGAGAGACCTCATCTCTACAATAAATCAAAAATTAACCAGGCATGGCACGCACGCCTGTAGTTCCGGCTACTTGGAAGGCTGAGGCAGAAGGATGACCAGAGCCCAGCAGGTTGACACTGGGGTGGCTGTGAGCGTGCCACTGCACTCCAGCCTGGGCAGGGAGTGAGACTCCGACTCAAAAAAATTTTTTTTTGTTTAATGATGCTTGCTAAAGCATGGTAAGGAAGACTTTATTCAGGACTATCACAATTGCTACAGGGACCAATGCAATGGGATTTTGCAGTGGGGGAGGGATATTGAGCTCAACTCTGGATACAGCGTGGGCAAGTGAGAATTTATAGCCAAGGAGCAGGGTGGGTGTCTGTAAATGGAAAATTACTAAGAGGGAACATCAAGAGTAAGGGAGACTTTAGTTAAACTGACCCAACAAGATTCTTGCTGAAAACAGGCCAGGGTGATCAGACTTCACCCGAGGGATGGTAGAGGATGAGGAAACCAATTAGAAATCAGATGTCAAGGTGATCAGGTATCAAGGGTGGGGATTTTCTCTAAACTGACTTAGCAGGGAGTTCTCTGCTAAAACTGGATTTTACAAGGAAGTGCACAGATAAGTTTAGAAGGTTCAGGAGCCTGACTAAAGTCTGGCCAAGCAAAGAATCTTTGTCATAATGTAAAGAGAAATAACAGTCTGACTGTGGTTCACAGACTTACAATTGGTTTAAAAGTTTTTTTTTCATAAGACAAAGCAATTAGTTGCTATCAAACAAACTAAAAATCTGTTGATTTGTTGAATTTAGTCTTCCCTACCTCTGTGGACTGACATTGACTCAACCTTGCATAGCAACTGGCTTTGTCATTTGCACTTTCATTGTTCTCCTACTTTTAATGGCATCCTGACTTCACATGCTATTGATTTTAAATTAAATTCTTAAGAACATTACCGTAGTTTCATAATAAATTAGATGAGTATGAATAAAAAGTAATGAATTTGAGATCATGTTTCTCCTAATTTGTTAAGCAGTCTTCATCTATACTTTTGTTTCCCATTTGTAGAAGTAAGTCATAAAATGGAATTGAATCAGATATATTAAACTTACTTAATATAAATACATTAAATTTAATATATTCACTCACATGGAAGCCATTTTGAATAGTCTTGGCATCTACTCAGTAACCTTCTGTCAGATTTCTTGATGAGTAAGATTTAATAAATAGTAGGTAAAAATATCTTATTGAAGACAAACCTGAACAAGAAAAAAATGCAGAGAGAGTAGATGGTTGCCTCATTCACTTAGACTGTTTAATACCTAATTTGGAAAAAGTCATGGAAAAAACTGTGAACTTGGAACACTGCTATGTTGTCATGCAATTTCCCTATATTTGCATGAAGTGCCTGAGAATGCAGGTGTTCTCCAAGATTTGATCTTAAAATATCTTTTTTTTTTTTATAATTAGTACTTTCATATTTACAAGTGTTCTTTTTCCTTTTTGAGGGATCTCAGGAAGAAGAAATGTTCTGATCCTAATTAGTGTATGTTAAAATTGTGCCAATGAAAATCAAATAATCTTACTATAGCTGCCTGTCCAGCTTGCATGGTCAACTCTTCTTGGATCTTGGAGCTGAAAGGTTCTAAGAAGCCACAGTTTAAATTCTGTATAATTCAGGGGAACTAATTTTTCCTTTGCTGGCCAATATAACCCAAGGGTACATTAAAAAGCCTCTTAGGATTTAAAATAATGTTAATAATTACAAGAACATATTGACTATGTAATATTATTATTATTATTATTATTATTATTATTATTATTATTGAGTTGGAGTCTCATTCCAACGCCGAGGCTGGAGTGCTGGGACACACTTCTGCCTCAGCCTTCCAAGCAGCCAGAACTACATGTGCGTACTACCACACCCAGCTAATTTTCTTTTTATTTATTGTAGAGACAAGGTCTCTCCAAGTTGCCCTGGCTGGTCTCAAACCCGCAGGCTCAAGCAGTCCACTCACCTCAGCCTCCCAAAGTGCTGGGATTACAGGCTGAGCCACCGAGCCCGGCCAAGTGTGTATCATTTACTGGAGACATCTTCTTCGACCAGATGGGTCCTGTCCAGTTACTGTCATATTGTTTTGGCAAAGCTCTAAATTTGATTTTTTAGATTTGGAAATGGCCCTTTAAAATCACCTGGACAACCCTCTTATTTTTCAGATGAAGAAAGTTAAATCTGAAAGAGATTCTAATTTATCTAAAATCACTGAACTGATTAGCAACAAAACCAATACTAGAAAATTTATTTCCTGGCTTTCATTATTACACAAAAGCCTTCCATTGGGCTGAAATCTATCACAAATTAAGTAAAATATGGTTAATTTTACTTGATAACTAATTCATTCATTGTGCATAAGACTGTGGGCAACTATAAAAAAGCTTTAGCAAGTCAAAACCAATTGCAGAACCACTGCATTTTTAAAAGATTTTTGTAATGCAAATGTGAGTAAACTGTCCTATAATGGCTTTCAAAGACCAAGAATCAAGCCGAAATCTCATTTTCCTCCCAAAACAAAATTACAGATTTTAGTGAATTGAAATGTCTTGGTTAAAGGAAAAAAGAGTAATTCTTCCTTAACTCTTAAGCCTATGTTTTCTTTATACAGTTGCCCTCCAAAGGAGGTTAGAATTAGCAAAGTGTAGACAGAACTGTCCTTCAGCCTCTTTTAAACAAAATAAACAAGGGCTTGGACTAACATGGTACGTTAAAAATCATGTCCCTTATCAAGAGAATTAGACTACTTCTCTAGTAGTCTTGTAAGCTGGTATAGTCCCATTGAACAGAAGGCTTTTTAAATGGATCTGATTTTAAATGGTCACTCTATATGTTTTTCAGCCAAAAGAGAAAGCACGATTTTTTATATAGTCGAAAGATTACATATAAAATCCATTTGTCTTTTCTATTATGAGGACAGAAAAGTCTGTTCATTGATTTATGAGGTACTTATATTTAAATAAAATAATATGAGTAAGTTAAGTTTGAAAGTAACATAAAGTACTTCTACTTTTATTATATTTGAACTTGGGGGATTAGTTGAAGATTGGCTTCTTTTTCCTTCTATGGTACCAACTCAATTAAGCATCTACCAACACCTTATATGACGACATATTTTCTTTGCCTTTAGCCCAATCTGTAATTTCCTACTGAACAGACCACCTCTGTGTAGGATTAGTGTTTAGGACTGTTTAGTTCTTAGTTCAGTTATAAGACTACCCAGTAATTCCAACTTTGAGATTTTTTAATACACACATTCAAAAAAAGCACTGTCTTAGTTCAAGCTTCTGTAATAAAGTACCATAGATTAGGTGTCTTATAAGCAACAGAAATGTATTTCTCATAATTCTGGGGGGTTGAAAGTCCAAGGTTAGGGTGGCAGTGTGGCCAGGTTCTGTGGGGGTCCTCTTCCATACTACAGACTGCTGGCTTTTCATTGTATCCTCACATGGCAGAAAGAGGACTAGAGAATTCTCTGGGGTCCCTTTTGTAAGGACACTAATCCTATTCACATGGACTCCACCCTCATGACCTCATTATCTCCCAAAGGCCCCGCCTCCTAATACCATTAGGGTTAGTATTCTAATATATGAATTGGGGGAGGTTACACAGACATTCAGTTCACAATAGGTAGTAATGCTTTACACTTTGGTGATGTATTATGTGTTTAAAACTTCCACTATAAGACTGTGTTTTTCTTATAGTTGGACTAATTTATTTTAGTTATGTTGACAGTAATTGTAATAAGGAAGTCATTCCTGAAATCAACTTCCAAGAATAGCAGATACCATAATCTTGTTGTTAAATACTTCTAGTGTTCAATAGAGAAATTTTGCTATAACTTCTACTATAATTAGCAAAATAAACTTTAAAAGTATTCCTTTAATATTATTCACATGTGAGCTGCTTCCTGATGCCTACCCAAGTCTGGATAGCATTCTAGTTTTTTGATGATAGGCCCATAGATGTAGATTCAACTCTTCTGAAATAATCGTCAACACAATGGTCACCCCAAAATGTAATTGATTTGGGTGACCATTGTGAAAAAATGTGAACCTGTTTTCATTTTGTAGTTTGAATGTTTAGAATAAGACTTTCACATACATGTATGCTATGCAAAAATATAGCCTTGTTTTTGTTCTTTATTATAAAGTTTAACATCTGTCCTACATGCCTGTCCTGCTTGGGGGTAGAAAACTAATTGATAGAAATTTAATTAATTGACTGCCTTTAACACCGTTCACACAGATATCCAGCATTTGATTTAGCATTTTCCCCATTCACTCTCTTCTCAAGTTTGCAGTTATAGTCTGGATGGCAATGGTGGACAAGCGGAGTAGGAAGTGAGTTTAGTCTTCATTTGTCATCTGTTCATACTAGCATCCACCAAAATGTACTTCATCCCTTTTGGTACCCAGTTGCCATCATCTCACCATGTTGGCATCTATGTTGGCCCTCCTGGCAGAAGGACTTTGACCTATACTGTCATGTACAACTGTTTTCTCATCTCAGGTATAAGGCTTCTTAGATGGGGCTCTCAGGACCATGTTCTTCTGTTCTTGGCCACAGAGAAATAACATTCTGCTGCTCCCCATGCTATGCAGGGTACTTGGAGGACTCAGAAAGATTTTGTTAAGCCAGTGTCCTAGACATCTCATGCAGAAATTTCTAGTCTAATTTTGACACTCAATATACTTGATGACTTTCTTATGAGGACTTTGATCTCCCTAGGCGTCCTCTCTTTGCCTAAATCCTCAAATTTATCTGGGAGTGTTAGTGTTTCTACCCACCCAAAGACTTAAGAGCAGGATAGGGTAAAGGGCCCTTCTCGGTGATATTGTCAGTGTCTAAAATCTTGCTTCTCTTCTGTTTCTCCTCTTCCCTTTCCTCTACCTGCAGATGTTTATATCCTCTTACATAGGAAAAACTCCTATTGTTATTATTATTGTCAATCTGTTCTTTGTGGCATAACTTTTATGACCTGAGTCTTTTATAACCTCAAAGATAGACTTATTCGAATCAAGCTTTTGTATTTAAAAAACATGATTTTGAAACTGAAAATGTATTTTTTCCCCAAACTATTAGCCCACCATAAGTTTCATTGGATTGTTTTGAAATTCAAAAGCCAAGGAAAAGTCTATTTTGAAAATCAAAAGTGTAGAGCAGTTATATCTCTTCACCTAAAAAGCAACATTGTGAAGGAAAAACCACACTGATGAATGTATTTGATTGTCATCATTCATATGCTATTTAATTGGTACTATTAAAGATGATTGAAATCAGAACTTTTTTTCAGTGTTTAAAATAGTCTTTATTTGCCTGTTTCACTTTTTTATTGTGTTCTGAAAGACATTTTTAATAGAAATCATGTTCCAGAAATTATGTATATTTCAATTAAACCAGATCACCAACTATCCCATTTTCTAAGTCCTCATCTGTAGACTTTGTATTAGTAACTTTTTTTTTTTTTTTGAGTTGGAGTCTCACTCGGTCGCCCAAACTGGAGTGCGGTGGCCGCTTCCGGCCACGGCGCCTCAACCTGCTGGGCTCCGGCGATCCTTCCGCCTCAGCCTTCCACGGAGCCGGAATTATAGGCATGCGCTACCACGCCCAGCTGATTTTTTGATTTATTGTAGAGATGAGGTCTCGCTGCCCAGGCGGGTCTCGAACCCGCGGGCTCAGGCAATCCACTCACCTCAGTCTCCCAAAGGCGCGGGATTACAGGCTGAGCCACCGAGCCCGGCTGTATTAGTAACTTTTAAGACAAGTAAAATCTTTTTCAAAATCGGAGGTAACACTCTTGATTTACATATATCTCTCCAATATCAAATTTTAACTAAGTTGAATTTTTTTTATCTCTTACAGAATATGTTTTTTCCTATGATAATATATACTATTTCTTCTTAGGGTGTTTAAGAAGAGAATTTTGAGAAAATATAACATCTACTAAAGTTGTTTGTTGTTGTTCAATTGAATCTTTGGCATAATTTGTCTTCATATTTGAATAACATCCTGTTTTAATGGAGTTATCCTGTTTAGGAGAACTTTTAATGATATCTGGTCATGACAATATGATTCTTTTTCTTATTTGTGAACCAGGTCACTCTTTTCCACATTTTTCTTCTTAAAATACCTTTAGAGTATCATCAGAACAATGGCATGATTTGCAAGGGCAAAGTTCCTAACTATCCTGGCAGACCAGTTAGTGCTAAATCAATTATGATTTAAAACATCTTGTACATGGAAAAACAAACAATTCTGTGGGAAGTAAATATATTTTCCTTGAGTCATGAGTATGTTTCTGTCTGTGCTTCCAGAGAAGCACATTTTAGGCTATTGGTTTGTGTCCTTCACTACACTGTAAGTGAGAGCGGGAACTTTGCCTTTGCATTCCTAGCACATAACAGAGTCCCTGATACATGATACTCAATAAATGCTTGCTAAATTAAGTATTTAGCATCTCTCTCTCTCTCTCTCTCTCTCTCTCTCTCTCTCTCTCATTTTCTCGCTCCCTCCCTCTCTCTCCCCCCCCCCCAGTCTCTCTCACTGTCTCTCTCACTCTTTCTCTCTCCTGAAACATTACAGGATAGGCAAGTGGCAGTTGCAGGTATTGTGCAGATCCATGCTGTCCAATACGCTCCAGACAGTTAGCCACTTTCAAAAAGAGATGAAGGTCCTTCCTGAGAGTGACGATATTTTGTTAAGTAATCTATTCAGTTCCCTTTTAGAACTGTGATTTAAATTCTCAAATTATAGAATCTGGAGCTAGCAGGGAATTCATAGATGATTTGGACACACTCTCTTATTTTCACATAAAGAAGCTGACTCCCCGGACAGTTAAATGGCAGCTTCAGTGACAGACAACTTAGTTAGCATCTAGGTCTCGGTGTTCTTTTCTATGGCTTAGTTTAAGTGGGTTTATTACGATCAATTGACAACTGTGTTTCCCATTTTTAGGGTCATAAGGGAAAAAAAGGAGCTCCTGGTCCTTCTGGGAAACGTGGGATTCCTGTAAGTAGCAGGCCTCTTTCATCTTTCTTGATTTTCTAAATGGAATTGGCAACTTCAGTAAGCAGAAAAGCTTGGAGCCAACTATGTCATGTTGGATAAATCAGATTGTCTTGGAAAAAATTTTAAGCCCATTCTGGAACACAGAGGGAGAAAATATGACCATGAACTCCAAACCAAACTTGCTATTTAGATATTAGGCCCTGCGGTTAAAGGATGCTATTTTCCTATGTTATGGAGCCCTCCTGGTGGACTCATCCGTCTCCCTGAGGATGAACCACTGAAAAACAGGGAACTTGGAATCGTGACTAAATGAATGAACAGTGGTCAGAGATATCAAGCATCACTGAAAAGAAATGAACTAGATTTTATTTTATTTTTTTTTAATTATAAAGATGTGGGGTACAATTCAGGGTTAGGTATACAAACATTGATCATGCAGGTACCCTTGTTGATGAGGTATGCCCCTCCATCCCCAAGCAGTTTCCCTCAACTGCCAATCCCATCCCACCTCCCCTGACAGTTTCCTATTACTGCCAAATGCAGAAATGAACTAGATTTTAATTGGAGGACTCGACGTCTCATTCTTCTGGCAACTAAAAATTTTTTTTAAAAATTTCATCAGAGACAAAGATTAATTTTTACCTTAGTCATCAGTTTCCGTCTCTGGCCAGGGAGAAATGTGTTGACTGACTCATTAGCAAAGACTTCTTACTGGCGTTCCTCTAGCCAAGGCTTTGATGCTTTGATGTTGGTTTGGGGGAAAAAAGAGAGAGAGAAAGTGAATGTAAATTATAAGCACATTCAAATCAGAGATACCTATAGAGAAAA
This sequence comes from Cephalopachus bancanus, assembly GCA_027257055.1. Classification (NCBI taxonomy): domain Eukaryota; kingdom Metazoa; phylum Chordata; class Mammalia; order Primates; family Tarsiidae; genus Cephalopachus; species Cephalopachus bancanus. Next base: position 3,697,732 of record JAPVLO010000047.1, read on the forward strand.
TCCAGTTGCCCAAAAGTAGAGACAACAATATAGTTTTTGCAGATGGCTAATGATACAGCCTGTACCCTAAGCTGACAGGTGCATTTAACTGATCTTTTCTCCACAGCTGTATAACCATGGGCTGGCACAATAAGAAATACCAGAATTAGACTAAGCTTCAAAATGTTACACAGTAAATTGTTGATTAGCTAGGCATTTTTGTTTGGGGAACTTTTAAAGACAATTATCTTTAAAATAGTAAACCATTAGTGAATCCAGGGCACAGAAAAATTTGTCCCAGAAGAGGGTATAAAAATGTAAACTACCCACCTCAGCAAATAAAAAGCCATTTGAAATTTAAATATCTGTTCAGCATCTCTCTATAATCCAAGTAATTTTTAATTATCAAGGGACTTCCAGGCCTTCTTGGGCCAAAAGGCTTGCAAGGATCCCATGGAGCAGATGGTGTTTCAGGAAGCCCTGGAAAAGTTGGGCTACCAGGAAAACAAGGACTTCCTGTGAGTAGTGTGGATATCTCTTTTCTGTTTATGAGGGGAACGCAAAAAAAAAACAGAATTATTTTTGGGAGGGCGGGCCCGTATAGAACAGGCTTTCCCCACTAGGTAAGTGTACTAGGAATCCATCGGCATCAGTGTACCAGCTAATGTTGTTGTGAGACACTGCATTCAGCTTCAGTGTTTTGTTTTGGTTTTTTTGGAGATTCTTTCAATGTGTTTGCCAATTTCATGATGGGTGATTAATGAGCACACCTACCCACCCTGTGCTGAGCGTTCAGCAGTTTTTGACCAAAATCGGCATGAACCCTATGCCCCACCCTCTTTGTTCACCCAATCTCACCCTCAGCAACTGTTTTTTGGTTTCCCTGAATTGAGAAATTCCTCAAAGGGAAATGTTTAGCCACTGTAGAAGAGGGAAACAAAAAATGACAGAAGCTCTAAAAGGCATCATTTTTTAACAAGTTCAAAAACTGTTTTGAGCAGTGGAATAAGCATCTCAATAGGCATATTGTATCAAACAGAGAATACTTTGAAGGCGATTATGTTTAAACATGTAAGTATAAATACACAATTTTCCATAAATAAATTTCAGTTTTTGAGGTCCTCCCCCTTGTAGTTTTTACATATGTGTGCCTCCTTGCTAGACCATAGATATTTTGGCTATGCTTTTTAGCTTTGGCATTAGCTCAAATTAAGATAATTCATTTCTTTAATAGTTGTTTTGGAATTGTTTATGATTTCCAAGGAATGTCAGTGGGTACATTCTCCTGGGTATTGTATATGTAATAGCCCATAGTGTTAATAATTTATCCCATTTTATACATATAAAAGCTTATAAAGAAGAACTATTAGGAAACAAAATTCTAAGGACTACGCAACCTGGCTGTACTTTGAGTTCATCAATGTTTTAAGCTACCGATGAAACATTTAGGTCTTGGAAGTAACTTAGGGTAAATCTGTCAAAGATCGTTTTCCCTTTACTTTTTTTTTTCTTTTTTTTGAGTTGGAGTCTCACTCTTGTCGCCCAGGCTGGAGTGCAGTGGTACACTCATGGCCACTGCAGCCTCAACCTGCTGGGCTTAGGTAATCCTTCCACCTCAGCCTTCCAATTAGCTGGAACTACAGAAGCATGCCACCATGCCCGGCTAGTTTTGTGTGTGTGTGTGTGTGTGTGTGTGTGTGTGTGTGTGTGTGATTTATTGTAGAATCAAGGTCTCACCAAGTTGTCCAGGCTGGTCTTGAACCCCCGGGCTCAGGCAGTCCTCTCACCTCGGCCTCCCAAAATGCTGGGGTTACAGACTGAGACACCGCCCCCGGCCTTCTCCTTACTTTTATAGCCTCAGTATTTTACAAAAATTGTGTGAATATTCTCTCTGTGTTCACATAGTTCATTGCTTGCTATAGTACATTAACTCTTCTACATGATGTGTAATTATTCATGTTGTGTGTTAAGTACATTTAATGATCAGAGAACATTTGTTAAGAACAGCAAATCCATATCTAGAATATGTGTCTACCACTGAGAGGATAATTCTGGCTAGCTCCAACTGACCCCCCAGGGATCATTGCCATGTTGGAGCTCAGCGTTGGCTTCTGCTCTTGGCAGCTTTGTCAGTCACCAGGGATGGTAGCCACATCAGCCTTGGTGAAGAAAAGTCCACATTGTTGAATTTCTGCCTATGAGCCCATTGAACAACCACTATGATTCCTATGGGGAAAAGTGATTCAATGATATGGTTTCACTCTTATTTTTATGTAAATTTCTATCTTTTTTATTTGATTAGAAATTTAAGAATCATATTTTTGTCCTTAGCCATTTTCCCGCTCTTCTCTCCTAATAGTCATCCTAATCTAGATATTTTTGTTAGCCCATGTTGTGTTTTCACTCCAGACATTAGAAGAATTAACCACATATTTATAAGAAAATAGTAAAATTTACTTTTTGACATGTTAGCCATTTGGATATGGTTATTATTGATTCGTTCACATTTTCTTAAATAATACGTTAATCCTAGTTGTTAATTTAAATCTAGCATGGTTCTGTACCTAAGTTCAAACACAAATTAATATTCTTTTTCAGTATGATATGGTGTTTTTTTTTTGTTTAAACAAAAACTATGAAACTATGCCCTAACCAATTTAATTATTTCAGGAATAAATATCTAGTCAGATTTTATCTGAAAAGATAAGTACTTTTAAGGAATCTTAACATAGTTTCCATTTGTTTTGAGGAAATATGTCAGAACATCAGAACATCAGATTAGGAACTAGAAAACTTTGAGGGCCAGGCTGAAGTTTTTCATTAAAATAGATGTTTTACAGACTTCAGTCTTGTTAAAAGAGGACTTTACTTTGAGATCCCAGTCTTCATGGGAGCTCAGGCACTGGGTTTCATCTTCACACTACTCTCCAGACTTACCATGTGATAGTCTTAAAATGAAATTGTAAATTTTTAAAAATACAATGGTAAAACACTTTGTATTGGTATGAAAGCATACATTTTTGTGGATCAAGTTGACTGGGAAATGTTTAGTGAATCCTTTCTTATTGCTTTCAGTAAGATTTTGAGAGTTCAAACAAGAAAAACTACATTTGAAAATACATCAAATTTCTTGCTGTTATGCACAAAGTTTAATCATGTTGATGATATGTATGTGGATGTTTTCAGCAGTTTCTGAGGCTAAAGCGAATTGTAAATACCAATAATGCAGATAAACGTATGTAATTATTAATGTATTATCAGTAATTAACTTATTGGGTTTTTTTTTTTGAGTTGGAGTCTCACTCTGTCGCCCAGACTGGAGTGCGTGGCCACTTCCAGCCACCGCAGCCTCGACCTGCTGGGCTCCGGCGATCCTTCCGCCTCAGCCTTCCAAGTAGCTGGAATTACAGGCATGTGCTACCACACCCGCCTGATTTTTTGATTTATTGTAGAGATGAGGTCTCGCCAAGTTGCCCAGGCGGGTCTCGAACCTGCTGGCTCAGGCAATCCACTCACCTCAGCCTCCCAAAGGCACAGGATTACAGGCTGAGCCACCGAGCCCGGCTAGTAATTAACTTATTTAATAGGAATAAGAAGTCATTTGTTCTCAGGCTAAAATACTACTAATCCATATATTCATTGCAGATATGGATAATAGAAACCAGTATCCTACATATATGTGTTTAATAAGAATTTCAGATATTCAGTATGCGAGCTATTCATTAGAACAGCAGTGACACATCAAAATCATTAGTGACTTTTTATATCAGGTCATTTAATGGTTCATTGTGACAAACAACTTTCCAGCCATATGTGATACATAAAAACCCCCTGGGAAAGATTGAAAATTCCATGGAATTAAAGCATTGATATAGATTATTATAAAATTATGAACCACTTCCTTTTGCATAAAAAACTGCCATGTGGCAACTGGTTGCTCTCTCCTGATGTTTCTAGAAAGAAAGTAGACATTTTCTAACAACAACCTAATTCAATTGTGTGGTAATACTTAAAGGACAGTAACGTAATAGCTTAGAGAAAGCCAATACAGAAAATACCAAATTAATGCAAATAAGATGCTGATTTCATTCAACACCACTCTAAGCCTTATTCCTGGAATCTGTCACACCAGCTTTATTGGCTGTGTGAGCAAAGGCTCATGCATGAAATTGAAACACTGGCTTTATCTAGAATAGACAAGTAGGAAGGGACTGAAAGCCAAATGATGAGGCCAGTCACATTCCAAGACCCAGTTAGGGCTTGGAGGTATCAGCCATGGCTGTTTCGCTGTAAACAAAAATCTCCTCTGGTTAACTTAAGCAGAAAACAAATTATAGGAGGAAAACAGATTGCTTATGGAATCAGCAGAAAGACTGGAGTTCTAGGGCCAGAAAAAACTCTGAAATGAAGGAATACTTGCGACAGGACTCTCCAGGCGAGGAGCAGTCTATTTAGGATGCCACCAGAGACTTTGGCACCCATTGACACTGCCACCATTGGACTCTCAGTGCCAGTGCCACTGCATTATGAGCACTTTCTAAACTGGCATGCTTCTGCGTGCCATTTGCTCAAGATTCAAAGACCTAAATGAGCATCCAGTCATTTGAATGAAGTCATCTGCCAGAATCCTAAATGCCAGAGGAAGAAAAACATGTTCTTACAACTTTAACTTCTTGATTCTTTTAGGTTCTTCACTCTCTCTGTTTTGCCCTAGGTATAGAGTTGCTGAGGTGATCATATTAATGAATGTATGGCATATTGTCATCAGTTTTTGCGTAGACCTACTCTTTGACCGATTTCCTATTATCCTCATTCTTATTCCCCTCTCCCTAAAATAGTCAAATATTTTGTGTGTTTTAATGTATATTTTTATCTGAATGTGTTCTCCTAAAATACACTGTTTTTTAATGCACTTATCTATAATATTAAAATACCATTAGAGCATTCTGCTTCTTAGGTTTTTTGTTTTCGTGTTTTTTGAGTCAGAGTCTCCCTCTGTCACCCAGGCTGGAGTGCAGTGGCACACTCACGGCCACTGTAGCCTCGACCTGCTGGGCTCAGGTGATTCTCCCGTCTTAGCCTTCCAAGTAGCTGGAACCAAGTAGCTACACCACCATGCCTGGCTAATTTTTTGATTTACTGTAGAGATGAGGTCTCACCAAGTTGCCCAGGATGGTCTCGAACCTGTGGGCTCAGGTAATCCTCTCACCTCAGCCTCCCAAAGTGCTGGGATTATAGGCGTGAGCCACCATGCCTGGTCATGCTTCTTAGTTTTTTCACTTAGCACTGGGTTTTTAAGATGTATTCATATTGCTATAGGTACATTAGCTCTGTCTCTTCCAACTGATGTACAATTATTCATGCTGTGTGTCAAGTACATTTTAACTACTCCTCACATCTACTAAAAGTCCATCTTGTTTACCTGATTATTGAGAGCCTACTCTATAGAGGATGCTCTCTGTTAAATATTTATATGGCATATAGCTATCTTCACATTGACTCTGTTTTGAGAGCTCCATCACCTCATCTTCCACTGAGGTGAGAGGACTGTTTGAACTCGGGACTTTGAGACCAGCCTAGGCAGCACAGTGAGACCATGTCTCTACAAAAAATTTAAAAATTAGCCAAGTGTGGTAGCATGTGCCAGTAGTACTCAGGAGACTGAGGTGATGGATTGCCAGGGCCCAGGAAGTTGTGGCCGAGGTGAGCCTTGCCCATGCCACTGCATTCCAGCCTGGGCTGCAGAGTAAGACCTCCCAACTCAAAAATAAAAATAAATTCATCTTCCTTAGGCCTTATCAGTAGTCTTTCGTTTCCAAGACCAAATTGACCAACCTCTTATCCACTACTCTCTGAATTAGTGTAAATCTGTATCTCAACTCATATCTTCTATGTATATTGCCCCAAGTTCTGCCCACCGGAAGAAGTTCCCTTTACTGTATCTTCCAGGCTCTAATGCAACAGCTGTCTATTTCTGACTGATGTTGACAATCAATTAAGATCTTTCCATAAATCAAGCCTGAGGTTTTTTCCTTCCTTCATTAACTAGTAAAGAGAATTCTCTCAGAAGGCTGAAGAAGTATACTGTCAGAGCAGTGGAAACAGGTATCGTGGAAATCTTTATTGCCTGCTTACACATATTGTCTGTGCTTCCTGGACTTGCCAAGACCACATCTCAATATATGCCATTTCCATTTAAGAGTAAAATGCTGGAGTATGTATTCAGTTTTATGGCTTAGTGGATCGAATATTACCCAGTTCATAATGGTCAGATCAGAGCAAGTAGCCATTTGATGTCAGTCATTCAGTATCAACCAGAGCAAGCTCACAGCTGCATTCCAAATGAGAAATTTCATGTGACAGGGCATAGCCTGTCTTCAAAATGTTATGACTATAAGCTGGGGATTTTTTTTTTATGGGGATTACAAAAAGGCCCACATAACATTTCTACCAGCTCTAGACCCTTCTGATAGTAGATACGCTCAGTCATATGGTCCAAATAGCATTGTAACTTACATAGTATCCTGAATCTGCTGCAGAGCTTTTTTTTTTTTGCTTCAGGGTCTACTCAAAACTAACAACCTGGCAAAGGCCTGGAATAGGCATTCATCCAAAGACGATTTACAAATGACCAATAATCCTATGGAAAGATGTACAACATCACTACCATTAAAGAAATGCAGATACTTCACACACATTAGGGTATCATTATTAAAAATATACACATACACAGAAAGTCACAAGCATTGGCAAGATGGAGGAGAAATTAGAATGCTAGTGCATTGCTCTTGGGCAGGTAAAATGATGCATCACTGTGAGAAGCAATATAGCAGTTCCTCAAAAAAATAAACATGGCATCACCACATAATCCAGCAATTCCACTTCTTAGGTATATACCCAAAAGAGTGGAAAGCAAATACTTAAAGATATGTTATTTTATTTTTTAAAATAAACTTTATTTTGTAAATTTAAGGTGTATAGTATGGTGCTGTGGGATACATATATATAGTAAAAACCTTACTATGGTGAAGCAAATTAAGATACCTATCATTAAAAAAATTTTAACACCAGTGTTCATATCAGCATTATGCAACCAATAGGTAGAAGCAACCCAAATGTTTATCAGTGGTTGGGTGTATAAATAAAATGTGGCATAAACATACAATGAAATATTATTCAGCCTTTAAAAGGAAGGAAAGTCTAGCACAAACTACAACATAACTGAAACTTAAAGGACATTATGCTCAATGAAATAAGCCAGGCACAAAAGGACAAATATTGTGATTCCAGTGATATGAGACCCCTACAGTCATAAAATTCATAGAGACAGAAAGTAAAACGGTGGTTGTAGGGTTTGGGGGAAAAGGGGAGTGAAGAGTTATTGTACAGTGGGAACAGAGTTTGATTTTGGGAAGATAAAAAGTTCTAGAGATAGATGGTGGTGACAGTTGTACAACGATGTGAATATACTTAATGCCACTGAACTACACACTTAAAATTGTTAAAGTGGTAAATTTTACTGTATACACACACATCTCCACAACAATGAAAACAGCAACCTTACAGATTACCCAGTAGTTAGAGCAGCACACCCAAATCTGGTATAAGTTGACTCCATAGTCAACAAAGGCTCATCAAAACTGTGCCTCTTTATTGTGATGACTAGTTGGTGCAATGCGCAACAACTTGTCTCCGCTTTTAGAGGAGACATCTTAATATGCTCCAAACCATTGTTTCTGGACTTCACCTGATTGGCAGTTTCTTGAATTCTCTAATCTTATTCTCTGGTATGTCTCTAGGTACTTGTTCTTTTCTATTCTCCAAGTCCAGTTAGCATAATGATTAATAGAACTCCATTACATTTTGTGAGATATCAAGACTATAAATATATCTGCCCAGTCTGATTTAAGACAGAGAGGAAAATTGAGTTGATGTAGCCCTGAGGTAAAACAGGAAAGGACTACTGCTATTCTCGCCACATGAAAGCAAGAAAATTGCTTCTGATTATCCTTACTAATAAGAACGTGGATAGGAAACATGTTTGCTAGGTCAATAGTGCTGTTGCCAGTGATTATGAATTTTTGTCACAATACCATTTCAGAACCTGCAGCTGTGGTTGGCATCACCCCCCATTAAGTTTGCAATAAACTACAGTTATCTGCAAGACTTATCTGTTGTTTGCACCAGCCAAACAGATGAGTAAAATGGATATGGGATATAACAGGAATCACTGCCCCTGTATCTTTCGGGTCATGCGATTTTCCACAAGGATATTGGTAATATGAACAGTTTTTCACAAGGAAGTGGGATTACCTTAAGTTTATTGGAAGGAAGAAGGAAGGTAGTTGCAGGGACATTGACTTGTCTCTTTCCACCTTACCTTAACAGCCTTTACTTTATGAGTTAGGGAGTTTCATTATACTCTGGGATTAGAGGGGGGAAAAAAAACAACTGGGCTCACAGTCCCACTGTGCCCACTTGGAAAAGGAATTGGATCACAGCACTATTTATCACCTGGCCTTCATAAGCTTCCATTCATATGTATGTATATATATATATATTCTTTTTTTCCACAGGGATTATCATAATTGGCTATAGCCAGTATCTAACAGCCCCAGAAAGACCTGGAGTTTCTCCACCTGTTCCCCACCCTCCCCCCACTACCCATGTTCTGCCATAGGTCCTTCTAAATAGGGCTTAAGGGAGGAGTCACAATATACACCTCTGACCACATTGCAGGGTTCTTTCTCAAAGAGAGTCTACCTCCCCCTCAATCAAGGGATTCTGATCTAGGAACTGGCTTGGATCTGAGAACTGAGTAAGAGGCCATGAATCTCAAGTACAGGGACTTATATCCGTAAGACCTGGACTTTTCCACTTATATATTAATATATTCTAGTATGCTATGGTGTGTTTCATTTCTATGGATCCTGTTTTCGCTTAACTGACACCACAGTTCTGTGCAAACATTCTGATTCTACTCTATCCTTGTGGCTTATTGTGATAATTGTTCCTACCTTTTTTCTGATAGTAAAACACTATCAGCTGGACTCTGCCTACCACTCAGGGATCCTAAAGTTCCCATTTAAATCAGAGAACCTACTTCTGATGACATTTCTCAACACCTTCGTAAAGAGTGTACTTTGAACCCTTCTAAGAGCTATGGTTAGGGGGTGGCTGATTAGATTGCATCTCCACATTTCCATCTTCCTGAGCCTTTGGATCACTTTCTATACAGTATACAAGTACTAGGGAAATTGTATCATATCAACCTCATTGACTTTAGGCCACTACTGAGTCTAGGCTTCAAACTGCCAATCTTCTAAACTATTAATGATGCTCCCAAGTGCTTGAGTAGGGACTGCCTCCACAAGCAAGGGAGGTTAAGAGGAATTGGAGGTTCAAAGTTCTTAGTCTTGCCTATATCTGTTCAAATGTTCCCATTCCTTATCTTTTTTTCTTTTGTTTGAGTTGGAGTCTCACTCTGTCACCCAGACTGGAGTGCAGTGGCCGCTCCCGGCCACTGCAGCCTCCACCTGCTGGGCTCCGGCGATCCTTCCGCCTCAGCCTTCCAAGTAGCTGGAACTACAGGTGCACACTACCACGCCCAGCTAATTTTTTGATTTATTGTAGAGATGAGGTCTCGCCAAGTTGCCCAGGCGGGTCTCGAACCCGCGGGCTCAGGCAATCCACTCACCTCAGCCTCCCAAAGGCGTGGAATTACAGGCTGAGCGACCGAGCCCAGCTCCATTCCTTATCTTAGCATTCTACTCTTTTTCCACCAGTGCACTTATAGTAGTATAGACATCTAGTTAATTTAAGATGTATCAATATGCAAATTCTACAAATCTTACAGTGAATGCTCAGCAGTTTCTGACCAAAAACGATGTGGCTCCCATGCTTCACCTCCCTATTCATCTGATCTCTCCCCACGCAGCTTTTTGTTTGTTTCCCCGGATGAAAAATGTCCTCAAAGGGAAATGATTTGCCGATGTGGAAGAGGTAAAAACAAAAAACAGCAGAAGCACTAAAAGGCATCCAAATTGATGGGTTCAAAATCTGTTTCGAGCAATGGAAAAATGTCTTGATAGGTGTATTACATCAAACGGAGAGTACTTTGAAGGTGACTAAAGTTTAAACATGTAAGAATAATTATATGATTTTTATACATAAATTCTGGTTTTGGGGGCATCTCCTCTCATAGCCATTTTATATATATGAGGAGAGAGGAGGAGACAGAGATCACACCGAAAGGTAAGTTGGAGTTAGTACCATGGAAATGATCGTTGTGGGTGGGGAAAGCAGAAAAGAAGCATTCTAGACAGAGACAACAGCGTATTCAAAGCTAGGAAGAATATGATGTGCTTAAAGAACCAGAAAAAGACCAGTATGGCTAAAGTTTAGTGAGCAAAGTCTAGAATAAAATACAAGGAGTTTGATGCTTTTGAAGTGTGCAGTTATCACATCATGGAGGCTGTTGAAGGACACATTAAGGTTATTGAGTGTTATGTAAAGAGAGTAGAACCCCACTGATGCTTCAGCTCAGGACAGACGTTATCCAATTTTACTTTTTTTTTTTTTTTTTTTTGAGTTGTCGTCTCACTCTGTCGCCCAGACTGGAGTGCAGTGGCCGCTCCCGGCCACCGCAGCCTCAACTTGCTGGGCTCCGGCGATCCTTCCGCCTCAGCCTTCCAAGTAGCAGGAATTACAGGCATGTGCTACCACGCCCGGCTGATTTTTTTGATTTATTGTAGAGATGAGGTCTCGCTGCCCAGGCGGGTCCCGAACCCGAGGGCTCAGGCAATCCACTCACCTCAGCCTCCCAAAGGCGCAGGATTACAGGCTGAGCCACCGAGCCCGGCGCCAATTTTATATTTTTAAAGAGTCCTTCTGGCTTCAGTATGGAAAAATGGATTGGAAGGAGACAAGACAAGATGCAGGAGACTAAGAAGGAGAATACTTATTGCAGTATTCCAGGCTACAGGTATTCATGGTCTAAACTAATGGAAAGAAGTGAACGGAGTTAGGTAATATTTAGGAGGTGGCTTTAATAGGCTTATTATTCAATTATGAGAAATGAGGGAGAGAGAGACAGCGATATCAAGGGTAACTTCTAAATATCTAACTTGCACAAGAGTCTAACTTAATACCTTATGATGTCAAATGCTGGAGGGGGTTCCAATTTTATGAACAAGGTCATGACAAGTGGAAACAGGAGTGCATAGGAGGCAGTTATATATTCTGAGCTGGAGTTAAGAGAGGAGGTTAAATATATTTGAGAGTCGTCAACGTATACATAATGTATTAGTCAGGGTCCTGTTAGGAAGCAGATGGAATACTCAACTAGAATTTTTGAGAGACTATTTTCAGAAATGTAGACTGGGTTAAGAGAGCCAACAAAGGATATATTGGGGAGCCCAGAGATGATCAACAGAAGGAAGCCATTGCCATTCTTAGACCTAAAAGGGTAAAGGAAAGAAATGATGTTACCAGAATCAAATTGATATCTGAAACTATTGGAAAGGGGCATCCACAGGAGATATAGTTGAGAGTAACCCAGCCACTGACAGAATGCCAAAACTCTCTCTCCTCCTACCTTTCAATATCTTAGTGGTGCAGCCCATGGGCTCACCCCAACTGGAAGCCAGAGGGCAAGAGAACCCAGGTAATGCAGACCATGAAGGTCAGATTCCCAGGACAAACAGAGCAGGGGGCATGAATCACTCTTGGATAAAAATAAAGAAAAACAACCACAAATATTAAGTAAACAATAGGAAGAAGGTCCAGAAACAAGCTTGAGGAACTCTAACATTTAAAAATCAGATAAAGGAGGAATAGGACACTGCACAGAGACTGGGAAGAGTGATCATACTACATAAGAGAAAAAATACAATGTCCTAGAGACTTAAAGAATAGTTCAAAGAGGAGAAAAATCACCACATATCTAATAATCCTGAAAAATTTGTGTTGGACCTCTATCACTTTAGTTTTTGTGGGGATTGTTTTTTGATTTTGTTTGTTTTTTTTTTGCTACTCAGCATCTTTGTCCCATTTTTATGTCAAGAAATCTCTCTTTTTGAGTCTTGGTGAGAGGCCATCCTCTGCTACATAAGTGAAAAGTTCCAGCTCTTACTCTCTAGTCATTTTTCTTGAAACAGAGATGCACACCCTGACCTAGGTCTGACCAGTCAGCTGTACTCACCTTCACAGAGGAAGTTAGTGACACATAGAAGCAGGGAAAGTGGAGATTCTTCTATTCTGGTGGCAGTGGCAATAACATCAGCAGCTCCCATTTTCCAGGGATGACACTGGCATTAGTAATAGCACTTGATGTCTAGTAGCAGACGTAGTACATGCTTCAGGGCCCAAATTCTGGCCTCCTAACTTCTCTTAAATTCTGCCCACTTTCCAAACCTGGTTCTCCAGGTTTATGAGCTACCAAATTTCTTTTCAGTGCCTCTTCTGCTTAAGTTCTCCAGGGTTAGTTTCTGGTGTTTGCAAGTAAAGACCTTAACTAATACCTAAATCCAATGCAATGAAACTATGATCATGTGTCTTACTAAATGCAGGTCGTCCGTAACTTTAGCAAAGAACCATTTAATTTGACGAAGGGGGCAGAAACAGGATTGGAATGCTGGAGGAGAGTAGACAGTGAGAAAATCAAGTGATCACTCCATACAGATCACTCAATGGGGAAGTTTGGTTCCAAAGGAGAAAGTAGAGTGATACCAGAGGACAAACTTAAGGTAGAAATTATTTTTAAATGAGAGAATCCTGAGCCTATTTAAAGACTCCTCAGGCCGGGCTCGGTGGCTCAGCCTGTAATCCCGCGCCTTTGGGAGGCTGAGGTGAGTGGATTGCCTGAGCCCGCGGGTTCGAGACCCACCTGGGCAGGCGAGACCTCACCTCTACAGTAAAATCAAAAAATGAGCCGGGCGTGGTAGCGCGCGCCTGTAATACCGGCTACTCGGAAGGCTGAGGCGGAAGGATCACCGGAGCCCAGCAGGTCGAGGCTGCAGTGGCCGGGAGCGGCCACTGCACTCCAGTCTGGGCAACAGAGAGACTCCAACTCAAAAATACATAAATAAATAAAAATAAAGACTCCTCAGAGGGCCTAGTAGCTATGAAGTTGAATACTTAGTCAAAGAAAGGAGAATCTGAGTAAGAATTAGAAGACAATTCTAGCTCCACTTCCAAAGTTACTCTACTTCCAATTGGGAACCATAAAAAAAAAAAAAAAAAAGATTCTGAGCCATAGAACAGATTCTGTTCCTTTATGTATAACTAGAACAGAAATTTCACTGAACTTTGTGATTAAAGAAACTGAAATTAATTACAATAATGTTAAATACTGCTTCAGTAATCCTCCCAGGTTGATGAAGTTGAATGGTATCTGGTATTGTCATTAGTAAGCAATTAACTATCGGATCACAAGTCATCATCTGCTACTTTTTCGCATTTTCACAGTCTAAGTTAGAAAAATTTTACATGCATACTTAGGATATTAAGATGTCATAAGTGTTGAAATTTTTTGTATCCCTCAAAATAAAAACAAAATAAATTTCCCTTGAAGAATTCTCGCTGTAGCCCTAAGGTTTGCACAAGCTGTTGGTATTTATGAATATGGAAATATTTTCTATAAATGTCTCCACTCTCTGTAAAGTATTTGATATGAAATTAGAATTAGAATGCTTTATAAGGAATTATTCTGTTGTTAACAATGAAATTAGGTGGCAATGACTAACTGGTCATTAGGAAAAGTGATTTCTAAGAGAATTATTTCTGAAACCTACTGTGGTAATAGAAAAATGACTTAAGGGAAAATGATACCTTCTCTAAATACTAGCAAGTTCCCTGGAATATTTTCAACCGAGGATAAGGACATCTTTCCGTTGGTCTTTAAAAAAAAAAAAAAAATCATGGCACCATGGTGTTTCTTGGCTTACCTTTAAAGACTACTGAGTTTTTCCACTGAGAAAAATATTTATTCTGGGATTTCTAGTATTATGCAACAGCCTGATTTTCCTAAACAATGTTCTTTCTTTTTTTGATGTGGCCACGGCATTAAAGAATTCCTGGCATATTCACTCTCAGTTTCAGTGTTTTTTTCAAGCTCACGTGACTGTAACTGAAGGACAGTATTGGGGAGGCTCACAGTTGCCGGTGTGAATTTCCTTCTGTACAAATGAGTGTTTTGAGGCCAGTCAACTTAGCACATCTGTAGTAAATGAGTCTACCATGCTGTTTTCATTGAGTTGAACTTCTGTACAAGTATAGTACCTCAATCATTTAGGAAAAAGGAAAACAACTTTTCCTTGCAAAGGTCATAAATCCATTTGTCACCAAAAGGAAGGCTTTACCAGTCTTTTTATTTTTTTATTGCTGCAACTAATAAAACTAGCCATTGAAAAAGATGGAAAGAAACAAAACTAACCAACTTGACTTGGGACAAATCAAGGCCTTTCAATCCTGACTTTGCAGTTTGTCAGGTGAACACAGGCTTAAGTGTTGTCTAAAATGGGATTCTGTCTTAAAAGAACATTGAAAATCTTGAGTTTTCCATGTGTGGATTGTGTCCAGTATAAGGAGGAAAAACACACTTCATCAGCCTCCTCATAATCCAGGCATAGGGTAGCAGGACCACCATGCAAGCCTCCATTAGGAACACCAGCTACCCTGCCACCCATCCGGACCGTGTGTTCTCTAGTCTGTGAGCTAGTCACGCTAAAGAAACTTCTGTTTCTAAGATGCATTTCTTTCTTCACAATGTTTTGGAGAAAGAAATATACCTGCATCAGACAGATTCGCATTTAGCAAATCCTGTCAACTCTTGATGAAGAGGTTGATTACCCAGTGATGGCTTATCCTGATTGCTACATTTTCCCTCTTTTTCTCATTCCCACTTCTCGTATTGGCCCATTTTCTGCTTATTAAGAACTCTTCCAGAACAAGCAAAGCTCTGTCTATTTGGCAGCTTATTAGCAACAAAATGAAAGATTTGTTAAAGGATGTAACTTGTCTTGGTTGAATTTTCAATGACTTCCAGTCAGATAAAGTTCATACTCTTTACAAAATCATGTTCCTTACTTGTCTGGCCTCTGTTTACATTTCCAGACGTATATTCTATCTTGCTTTTCATGTGTGCTGTGTATTTCAGGTATTTTATAATATCTGCTAACAATTATTAAATATTTACTATATGCCAGTCACTACTCCAGGTGCTAAATATCTATGAAGTTATTTACCCCCCGCTTAACATAGATATAGCTGTTATAGCTAGTTTACAGAAAAGGAAGCTGAGACTCAGCCTAAGTAACTTGCCCAAAGTTACACAGACAACAAGTTATAGAACCAGAATTCAAACCAAGCAAGCCAGTGTCAGAGCATGTTCTTAACCACTATGCTATGTTCCTTCAAGTATGGCTAGTTATTTAGACATCCTCCCAAATCCTGTTATTTCCCTCACTTTCTGGCCTTTGTGCATGCAATTTATTCCCTCTGCTTGGAAAACTCTTCCATCTTTCCCTCTAACTTTGTGATTATCTTTCAGGACTTAATTGAACTGTTATCTCCTCCATGCACTTTTCCAGTCAAGGTTAAGCATGTCTGCTCTGAACTTCCATACTCAGTGCACTGCCTCCAACAGAGCATGGATAATATGGATGCTAATTACTTGTCTTCGTGTCTTTCTCGCCTGAGACATCGTAAGCCTCTGTAGATCAGGGATTGTGTTTGATTCATTTTTGTACACTAACACCTTGCATAGTGTCAGGCTCATAGGTCAATAAATTTTTGAGGAATGAATGTTCTTTGCATAGTAGCTATGATCTTAGAGACCCGGGTTGAAAATTTAGGTGTATTAACTATTTAACATCTTAAGCATCATTTATAAAATGGGTATGATATGCCTACTTCATTTTTTTACAAGAATCAAATGAAATATTGTATTAAAGTGCATAGTATACTGCATGCACTTATGAGGTAGCATAATCTTTCCATAATCATAAATATGAATAGTTACACTAATTCATTCATTCTAAAAGTATTTGGCACCTAATATGATTCAGAAGTGGAAGGGTACAGCAGTGAACAATTGGCAAAAAAACTACCCTCATGAAGTTTGGCATGTTCACAGGGTTACTGGAAGATCCAATAAGATAGGAGGGATAGAGTGTTTGTTATTTTTGAAATAAAAGATGGGCATTTATTTCTTCATAATGGTGTGAACCTAGACATGTCTAAGAGCCAAAATATAGATTAGTATCTCCTTTCAGTCCTGTTAGTCCTGTGATTGCTTGTTGAGACTTTGGTAAAGGAGATTTCATAAACTACCCTTATTCTGTTCAGTATTATAGTGACATTTGTACTGTTCATTTTTCAGGGTTGATAAACCATCAAGTGTAAATAATTTCTGTGAAGTAAAAACAATGTCAAAGTGCCCATATGCCTTAAGGCTGAACAAGAGTTTAGTTTTGTTTAAGTTTGGGAATGGACTTAAGTCAAACAAACCTGTCTTCACTACCTTAAGACTAACCTCAACCCTTCTCTCAGTTCCATAAGCGTTCATATGCTTAGAGATGCAAAACCAAAATTACCTCCTAACTTTAGTATACGGCCCATTCATAAATCTTATTTCTTGCAGTTGGCCACATTACTTATGATTGGCACTGTAGGAGAACCTTATGAATGCTACATTATTTATGTGTAATGTAGTCTTGCATATAATCACCTAATAATTATTATTCCACATATTTTTACACAGCCAATTCTTTCCTAGGAGGGATATATTTAGTAAACCAAATAAAATGAGAAATTCCTACTTAAACAGAAGTGTTTTGAGTTCCTTGGAGTAAAGGAAGCAGAGTATTACTTTTATAACTCATAGGTTTTCTGGCATAACAAAAAAATATACTACTTTTGTTGCCTAATAATTCAGAACAGACACTAATTTTTCATGTTATAGAAAGTAATTTAATTTTGATTGCTATCTTCTTACCTAGTTAATAACAACATAACAGTACTATATGCACAGAAGAAGCTTGGCAGTAGAAAGAAACTCTTTTTCTAGAAAATTCTCAAGGCAGTACTTTGAAGAAAAATAGTAACTAATTTGAAATTCAGTGTCATTTAAAATTTATTGTTCTACTATTGAGAAATCAATTAAATTGATATCATAAATGTTTGTAATTTTACTCAGTATAATTTTGAAGATAGTATTCCTTAGCTAATCCTCTTTAAAAATGTGAATTTCTATTGTTGCCTGGATTTAACACATTTTATTTATTACTTGTTTTTTCAGTATATTTTTTTCAACCCTCATGGGAATGAAACAGCTAAATCAAGGAGCAGGGAGAATGACTAAGTGACACTGTCTTTAGTATGTCTCACTATTATAAACACATCAGTGATCATATTCCAAAATCTGTCTCTGTGTCTTTTAAGTGTATGCATTTAGCCCGATTTTCCTTCCCAGATCTTTCCACTCAGTTCTAAAATGAAGACAGACTTAAACTATTTCTTCCTTTCTCCAGAGGGAAGTCAAAGTGAAAGGCGACTCCCTCTTCTTTCCTTAACTGACATCAGATTAAATAAAACAATGCCATAATGCCATTAGTTGCTGACAAACAGAAGGCACTCAATAACAAGTAAGTCCTGTGGTTGTTTTTGTCATTATTAATCCAAGTACTGTTTCCTTAGAGACCTAATATGTAGGCAGCCATCAGTTTTAGTCCTGTCAAAACTGACAGTGCTTTCCTGCAAGGCTTAAAACTGATTTCAGTAGGGAGACTGGCTTCTCTCTGAGAATAATGGAAGTCTCTGGCCAAGAGACATCATTTACTTTTAGCATTATATTAATTTTTTACTCATGCATCTGTTCTGAGGTAAACTGTTCACTGATTTTAGCCTCTTTTTAAAATTTGCTTGGAATAACTTACGTTTTGATGAATGGTTTTAGACACATCCTTTAAAAGACCCTGGAAATAATGGCTAGAGGTTAACATCTGTTTCTCTTGCAAGCAAAATTAATCACCCATCTGTGTATTCATAATAAGAAATGTTTGTTCTTTACTCGTATGAAACATTGTTTGGAACTTTGTACGGAACACTCTGCTACTATCCTCAAATTTCTCTCTAAGAACCAATATGCACAGTAAATGACTTGGAATATATTCGTCGTGCTGGTTTTCCCTAGTGTTCTAGGGGTCAGGATTCAGCACTCTCGTTGTGCTGGGTTAAATGTCTGATAGCGCTACAAGCTAAGTGAACTTTCTAGTATACAGCCAACCATAAGGACTAGATTTATGGTCCTTTATTATTCTCAGTCAAAATACCTATTGACTTCAGGAGTGTTCAATAGTGTCTGAATATATCATATTATCACATGTCACCCAAAAGATGAATTTTTTTTGTTGGAAAATAAAGATCTTAAAAATTACCTAGAATTACAAGTAAAGTGAAGCAAGGTGGTACTATTTTAGAATTATGAAATCTTGAGTTATCTTAACATCATCTAGGGTAGTCTCTTCACATGATGCATCTCACTACAACACCCATTACTTCTACAATACATACAGGAAGAGGAGGCTCACCTTTCAAGCCAACCCACTAATTTTTTAAAAATTCTTACACTGATCTACATCTGTATCTTAGCTTTTCAATGGGTTTAACATGAAACTACTAAGGCATGAAACTACTGTGTAATAGGACAAATCAAGGTATTCCATTTCTATTTCTGACAAAAAATAATCTGAATTACTCTTAGTCTAAGGCTGTTTGACTTTTTTCCTTGCTTACATGCCTTTCCTTCCATCTTGTATACATAACCTTTAAAAATCTACTTTCTCTGCAGGTCATTGGTTTCTTTAGTCTTTCAACTGTTTTTATTTTTATTGGGAAAGGTGCTAGTCATCAGAATTTTGTTTTTAAAATTTGCCTTTCTTGTAAAGTCATATTCCCATTAGAGACCCGGTCATTGGTATAACACCTGTGTCTTTTCTGAACACTTTTTAAGTTTTATATCCTAGTCTCAAGTGACTGTGACTGGATTTGCTTTCATGTGCATTAATGAACTCTAAAATGGCACCATCTCATGACCCCAGGGTTTTCAACATTCATGAGAAAAGTACACTACCAGAGATACGTTACAAAAAGGCTCACAGACCAAATTAAAACAAATGTAAAACACATAGAAGCAAAGGGAAAGAAATAGGATAGGTTAATACACTTAGATTAAGGCACAGACAGCTTGGAAGAACCACAGCATTTTAATCCTAAATTCACAATAAGGATTTATTTTCCTTCTCTCTCCCTCTCCCTCCCCCCACCCTCCTTCTTTCCCCCACGTGTGTGTGTGTGTGTGTGTGTGTGTGTGTGTGTGTGTGTGTGTGTGTGTCTCATTTTCTTATCTCACTTCTCTCCCTCCTTGAGGATTTTGCCTTCATAAAATATTCAGTGCTGTTAATATTGAGAAATGATGGGAGATAAAATGGTTGACATGGGTTGGAACAAAAAAGACTTAAAAGTCAAGCTAAGGAGTGTGAATTTATCTTATATGTACCCTCTGTGTAAGCACCCAGCATTGGGTATGGTACCTAGTAGATATAAAAAAATTGTTTCAATGAGTTTTGTGGTCATCAAAAAAAATCTATTTAGAAGGGTCATTTTAAAAACATATTTTTTTGACCACAAG
This sequence comes from Cephalopachus bancanus, assembly GCA_027257055.1. Lineage (NCBI taxonomy): Eukaryota > Metazoa > Chordata > Mammalia > Primates > Tarsiidae > Cephalopachus > Cephalopachus bancanus. The sequence goes on from JAPVLO010000047.1 coordinate 3,717,401, forward strand.
TAAGAGAATAATAAAATATGTGATGACATAATTTGCAGAAAATATTATTTGGGGAAAAAGGAAAATGATTCAAAATTGCTTTACTTTTTAAATATTATTATCTCAACCAGGCCTTCCACAGAAATTAGTCTATCTCGAACCAAATCATCTCTCTTACTTAAGCCTTAGAGCAATATCTTTGTTTTAAAATCTAGTTCCTTCCCACTGATTTCTTTTCTGATTACCACTTCCCCTCCTCAGAACCTCTCTAGTATTTACTTTGTATCTCTCTTCTCATCTGGAAAGGTGTTTGACATTTTTGCCTTCATTATAATTATTCAGACATTACATTCTTTTTCATTTAACTTTAAGCTTTTTAAAAATAACCATATATTATTCATCTATATTCCTTAGAGGGCTTCCCATGTTACCTTCCTCACATATAGATGATATTCAGTAAATATGTGTTGAATGCATGGAAAAATGAATGCAAAACACAATTTAGTATCTTAGAAATCAACTCAAAGTAACAATCTCCTAGAAGAGAGATCAGCAAACTTCTGTAAATATCAATAAATACTTTAGGCTTTGCAGGGCAAGAAACAAAATTAAGGGTATTACTTAGGAACTTATGTAACAAACAGAAAATTTTTCACAAATTTTTCATTTATGACACTAAAATATAATAACTCAGTACAAATTTTTGTAAAACAAGTCTACTAATGATAAAAATGGCATTCTTTGGAGGGGATAACATTTAGCTTATTACAATTCTCTATCATCAAAATTTTCTGCTTGTCTATTAATGTTGACCTGTAATAAGATTTTGCATATTTTATATATTTCATCTTTGAAAATCTTTTCACACACATAGATATTTCCAAATATGACAGTTCGTGAACATTTTTACCTTGCTTGGAAGGAATTTATAGGATTCTATTAGGTTCTTCTCTTCATATATGTCTTTTATCATGTTTTTCCATTGAAGCTTAATCTTTCCAACTGAAGGTTAGGGGAAACACCTCAAGTGCACAGTCAAATGGATTTTGAAATATAGAAATTTTTTGCATCTAGGCTTAAAATGTGCTGCTGAAACTAAACAGCTCAGAAAATCTACTCACTGAAAATTCGTATAAGAATGGAGATGTCACTTTTGTTTTAATTTGTAGCAGTACAGGAAGTATATAAAGTTGGTTAACATTACTTGTGATTCAAATGTTATTTGTCCTTAAAATTACTTTCCCACAGTATATGCCTCACATATAAGCCCTGTTTTGCCTTGTAATTCTAAGTTTAATTCAATAAATAAACATTATAAAATTTGCAGCAAAACCATTCCAAAGCCATTCATTGCTCAGTTGTTTGAAGTCATTCAGAAAAACTTCAATCTCAGTCTCAAAAAATCTCAATAAACTTTACCCCTGCTAAGGCATGAAACTACTGTGTAATAGGACGAATCAAGGTATTCCATTTCTATTTCTGACAAAAAATAATCTGAATTAACGAAGGTTAAATCCACAAGAGCCCATTGACACTACAGGCTCAAGAACACATGCTAGATTCAAACACTTTCCTCAGAGTGGCTGATGGTGAATAATATAATGAATATCCATAAATTGAAAAACCGTACATTTTTACAGGCTTTGTAAACTTATCTAATAACTGTTTTCTTATCTATAGCCCCTTAGCAGATTCCACTTCCAATTGTATTGATTTAGTATTTTCTTAACTTTGAAAATATTCTCACTTGTCATCATGCCCCCAGACTGCTTATACGAGTTAACCTTGCAACCTCTTCAAACTTAGCATTGACTCCTTGTCTGAACAACTGAGATGTATTGGTGACTTCTGTTGACTCATCAAGAACTAACATCTGGGCTCCGTGGCTCAGCCTGTAATCCCGCGCCTTTGGGAGGCTGAGGTGAGTGGATTGCCTGAGCCCGCGGGTTCGAGGCCCGCCTGGGCAGCAAGACCTCATCTCTACAATAAATCAAAAAATCAGCTGTGCGTGGTAGCGCGTGCCTGTAATTCCGGCTACTTGGAAGGCTGAGGTGGAAGGATTGCCGCCGGAGCCCAGCAGGTCAAGGTTGCGGTGGCCAGGAGCGGCCACTGCACTCCAGTCTGGGTGACAGAATGAGACTCCAACTCAAAAAAAAAAACAAAAAAAACTAACGAGTGCCGTGGGTGGGGAGAGAAAAAAAAAAAAAAAAACGAAAACACCTGAAAACATTTACCTTGTTTTTTAATTGGCTATTGATGCCGCTCCAGTTTGCTCAACATTTCAAGCAATTGTTCTTGCCAAAAGACTAACAATCCTAAACTAGTTTATTTTTTGTTATGCAACTTAATTAAGTCATCATCAATAAGGGACTTTCCTTGTTAAGCTAGCAAATTAAATGAACACTTAGAAACTTACGGGTTTTTTTTTTTAGTTTAAAAAAGATATGGGGTACAATTCAGGGTTAGGTATACAAATGTTCATTTTGTAGGCACCCTTGTTGATGAGGTGTGCCCCCACCACCACCTCCACTGGCAGTTTCCCGCTACTGCCAATCCGTTTCTTACGGTATTACAGTAATTGTTCAAGGTCCACATAGGAGTGAGAACATGTGATAGTTCTTTGCAGAAACTTACTTTAGTTGCAGCCTCAGTTTTATTTTTTTGTGAGGAACTTCTGTTATGATAAAATACTCCATATTGCATTTTCTAATTCTTCTGAGTGTTGCAATCCTGTGAGGTAGGAATATTTTATTGAGTGCTTGGTCTAATAATGTTGATGTATCCTGTGTATATTTTAGGTACAGCTGCGGTGTCGTTGCATAATAAATACAAGACTTTGCCATCTAATTTGGGGACAAAATAGTTCACATTCTGTTGTGCCTTAAGAACACAACATTCAACATTCACTTTTCTTCTTTTGATATGATAGGTTGGCAGTAAAATAAATAGTTATAGTAAGACACTGGTAATAAAATAAATAGTTATAGTAAGACAATATATGTTGCACTTGAAACACTGTCAGATTGAAACTGCATTCCTGCAACTTGCTGTGCACTAAACAGCAAGGCAAAGCAATGAGGGTGCCACGTAAGGTCTCTGCCATAACTGCTCAGCTCCGCTACCACAGTGCAAAAGCAGCCATAGTCAGAAAATGAAGGAATGAGCATGGCCTTGTTCCAATAAAACTTTATTTATACATGCTGAAATTTTAATTTCACATAATTATCACGTCTTTAAAAATTATTGTTCTTTTGCTTTTTTTCAATATTTAAAAATGTGAAAACTATTCTTAGCTCATGAGCTCTATGTGAACAAGTAATGGACTGGATTTGGCTTGCAAACTATAGTTTGCCAACTCTGATTTACGATTTGGTTTTAAGAATATTTGCTTGATTAACTTTACTTCCATTCAAGCTATTGTTAGTAAATTTTCTTTAATCATGTATGACTGAGAAATAGAATTCTCCTCTTAAAAGGACTTTAATCAGTCATTAGAGTTGTCATGTACAACTCTATAACACAAAAGTTAGAATACAACAAACAAGCCTGGACAACATAGTAAAACCTGATCTCTACCAAACAAACAAACAAAAAAATTAGCAGGGCATGGTGGTGTGTACCTGTAGTCCCCACTACTCGAGGATGAGGCAGAAGGATTACCTAAGCCCAGGAGGACAGGGCTGCAGTGAGCCTTGATCATGCCACTGCACTCCAGCCTGGGCAACAGAGTGAGATCCCGACTCAAAAAAAGAATATAACAAACATACTTTACACCGAGGCTACATAAGTAAGAAGGTACTGGCACACTTTGTAGTGCCTCAGTGTTTTCATTATAAAAACCCAAGTTTACTGCATTAACTGTAATTAGAGATTTCAGGTGAGTGGTGGGTTTTCCCAAATGTTATTATTTAAACATTTCACTTATTTGGGAAAGAAGCCCAGGAGTATTCCCAAGCCTGGGCAGTATGTCAACAGCAGCCTTTCGGAATATAATCCTTCCTACATTTACTGAGTCTCTAGATTGGTTTTCTAGGAACTTCCCCAGTTTTCATTTCTTATCTCTGTTATTTAGGGCATCAGAGGCAGCCCAGGAAGAACAGGACTGGCCGGGCCTCCAGGTCCTCGAGGAGTAAAGGGCTCATCAGGCCTGCCAGGAAGCCCAGGAGTTCTGGGCCCAAAGGTACTTTAATATCTGTTCTGATTGATGAGCAGTGTTGGCCATCCTTACTGGCCCCGAGTTTATGGGCTAGATCACAGGGTGGTGAGATTCATAACTTTTAATAAAACTTGGTTAATAGCAAAAACACATTAGGGAAGAGGAAAGTGTGGCCTTGATATGTCTATCTCCCATGATGGCTGCAGTGCATGTAATTTGACATAACAACTCATTAACCCGGGACTAGCAGGGGTTTTAAAACACCGTCTTTAACTCATTTGGGTTCTTCTTCCTTCTCTGTCGTCTACCTTTTCTTCCAAAACAGAAGACTCTTATTTACTTCCAGATACATGCTTTCTCAAATATACTTTCTGTTTCTCTAACTCTGAGCTTAACCAACCAATTAGTAACAGTGCAGATAATATTTTAGAGTCAGAGTAACAGTAACTTTGTCTTGCATTAGCATTCATTGCATGGAGTATGGTCACATGACAATAGACTTTCCAGAAAAACTCCTCTTAGAAATATTTTGTTGCAGGATTGACCCAGACAGCTTGAGATTAGTTCAGTATCTAAAACTTTTTCATAAACGCCTAGGGCACCTTTATCATTATTACCTCTTAACTTGGTTTTCACAGTTATACTTACAGAGAGTTTTCAGATTTCTGACCCACATGGGTAAACTGAAGATGATGACCCAGTTGCTTCCTGTTTACAAATTTAACCTTTAGAATAAACAATGAATTATATATTCATTTTATATTACGAATATCCTTTTCTTCTAAAATTTAAGGCATTTGAACACATGCTAAAACTAGAAAAATAAGAAAGATTCCTACCCCTCATGTGTGAATCTGCATTAAAAACAATCCATATTTGTCAAGTCATAAAGCTATAGCTTTGTCTCAAGACAGTAAAAAATGATTTGCTAATTTTAAAGACTCTTTGGCCAAGGTCTACCAAAAATCACTTTTCATTAACCTGTCTCTGAAGTCCTCCGGATTCCTGTTTATTTTTAGAAATGATGTGAAAAAATATTCCAACTCTCATTTCAAAAACAAAAAAATAAAATAAGTGTGAAAAGTCTTGACTTAAAAAAAATACAATGATGATTAAGTATATACTTAAAGTAAACTTTTAAAGAATAAAGACTGTTTATATAACAGGAAGTTAGGGAAACAGATGATGGCATTTTTAATGATAGAATTGAAAATATAATCATGACTAAAACCAGGATTCACACTTCAGGAGACTACTCTGTTTCTGGTATCAGATAGCTGAATCATCTCTGGATGGTAGGAAAAACTAAAAAGTAATATCAACTCGTAGTACAGATTCTATCACATATGAACGCACTCTCCACACGCCACACCTCATCACCCTCCCTGAAGCTCTAAAATCCCTCTCCCAGGTTTGTAAGTTTCCCCCTTCCCTCTTATTTCCACACTTATCATCACAGTCTCTGGAATTTTTTTTCTCACTGCTACACTTCGTGTTCATTATCATTAAATATCACTTGCGTGGATCATGAAGAATGTGGTTGCTCCAGGACCCTGTACTGTGCCTAAGGATAGGTCTTATTTGGGTTTTATTTAAAAGCCCGTCTATTTATACATTCTGAAGTTAAGATCATCTATCTTGTTCTGTCCATAGGGTGAACAAGGGCTACCTGGCCAACCTGGAACGCAAGGAAATAGAGGTCACAGAGGAGCACAAGGTGATCAAGGAGCATGTGGAGAGCCTGGCCTGAAGGGACAGCCTGTATGTACCACCTCAGAGAGTCACCAAGCGCTCATTCTGCAGACCAGACCACCGTTCTACAATAGTGATTATCATGTCTCTTCACATTGCAGGGAGAACATGGTGTTCAAGGCTTGACAGGTTTCCAAGGATTCCCAGGCCCCAAAGTATGTTTACATATTTTCTGCTAGTCTTCTAGCTATCGAGAAAAAAGATATTGAAATATTGATAGTCTCTGCCTTGAGCTTTTATTATTTGATCTGCAAAATTTCGGTTGGTACAATGTTATATATTTGAGTTTGGAATATGTTAATTTTATTTGTAACTATACGTTTTTCCTAGCAATTTTATCATAGGATTGGTTTTGTTCCCTCTCATTATTTTTTCCCAAGAAATTTTTTATGAAGATCTCAAACTCAGGCAAAGCGGGGACCAAAGGGAGGTCCAAACTTTACCTGTACTATGACCACTTGTATACCTACCTAATCCAGAATTGTACCCCACATCTTAAAAATAAAATAAACTTTAAAATTATAGGGCCGAGTGTGGTGGCTCAAAACTGTAATCCCAGCACTTTGGGAGACTGAGCCGAGAAGATTACCTGAGCCCAGGGGTTCAAGACCAGCCTGGGCAACTTGGTGAGACCTCGTCTCTACAATATATCAAAAATTAGTCAGGTGTGGTAGCACGTGCCTGTAGTTCCGGCTACTTGGAAGGCTGAGGCAGAAGGATCGCCTGAGCCCAGCAGGTCGATACTGGGGTGGCCATGAGCGAGCCACTGTACTCCCGCCTGGGCGACAGAGTGAGACTCTGACTCAAAAAAATAAAAAAGAAAAGAAAATTCTCAAGCATGGCAAAGCTGAGAGAATTTCACAGTGAACACCTATACCCACTACTTAGATTTCACCGTTAATACTTTACCCTGTTTGTGTTATCATGTGGCTATCTAGCTATCTATCCCTCTCTTCCTCCCTTTTGTGTATTTCTAAGTAAATAGCACCCAAAGTACACTCTCTCCTAAATCCTTCAGCATGCAAATCAACTGTTACATCCCATTTTTTTAGAAAGCCAATTCTTGATAGGTTGGTATGAGATTATTTCATTTGTAGCATGTTCACGTAAAGCTAAAATTTTTATCTTCTTGCTTTTTATTGAATGTCTAGGGTCCTGAGGGGAACGCTGGCATTGTTGGAATATCAGGCCCTAAAGGTCCTGTTGGACAGAGAGTGAGTGTAAAGTTATTCTGCCTACCCAGAAACTGTGGTTCTTTGCTTATTGTAGGGCTTAAGAGCTCTAAAATTAATATACTTCAAATAAAAATGACTTTTAGGATAGAATCTCATACAAGTACATGCAGAGTTCAACCTTTTGCAGATCATATATTTGGAGCAAAATACCTCACAGACCACCCGTACTTCCCAGCTTTTACTTTAAAAAAAGAGGAATCATCAGAATCACTGTGAGGGCTGGATAACATATTTATTAACTCACACCAGGCACCAAAACGTTAGGCAGTTTCATATTATGTGTTACTACAACCAGAGACCACCCCCATGCACCACCTGGCTTGCGTATGACCAGAGCTCTTCAGCCCACACTTTGAAAAATATTTCCTGATAGCTCTGATTTCCCTGCTGTGGGGCAGGTATCCCAAGAGAGTGATGAGGAACTGCTTAAAGAGTTGCAAAAATCGCTGGGTGTGGCTCACACCTGTAATCCCAGAACTTTGGGAGGCAAAAGGATTGCCTGAACCCCAGGGCTTTGAGACCAGCCTGGGCAACTTGGCAGAACCTCATTGCTACAATAAATCAAAAAGTTAGCCTGATGTAGTGGTGCGTGCCGATAGTTCCAGATACTTGAAAGGCCGAGGTAGAAGGAGGTTGAGTCTGCGGTAGCCGAGATCGGGACACTGCACTCCAACCCGGACAACAGAGCGAGAACTTGAATCAATCAATCAATTGAATAAATAAATAATTTGTAAAACTCAGGGTCTGAAGAATTCCTGTTAGCAGTTTAGTGCTTGTCATTGCTAACTTAGAGAATATAAATAAGACAAATAAGCTACCAGTCGTTAGTGATTTTGGTTTTGGATTTTTTTTTCTTTGTGTTAGTTTTTCTTAGTCACAGCCTCCTAATTGATGGAATGGTTTATAAAATGAAAAAAAAAAAGTTTAAAACTTCAAATAATGGTTTTGCTGTAATAATAACATCTCTATGACTACCAGCAGTTTGCTAGGGTGAGTATGAAGAGAACAGAGAGGAAGAAGGGAATCTCCAAGAACTTTTAAATGAAAGTCAAATTTTTGAAGCCCTACATTCCTTCCCTAACTCTCACAATAAGTTATTTTCAATAATACAAAAAGCAGTAGTGTCATGAGGATTGTTCGTTTAAAGACCCTTCTCAGCATTTCTTCAGGTATAAATGTGTTCGTTATTTTCATGATTTCTGAAGAATGAAAGCAAGTTGGTGATTTTATGAAAAGTTCAAGTTTTTATTACCCACAGATAGGTTATGTACAGATAGAGTTCTTTATGATAAATACTGCCTTTGTGTTCTTATTTACATTGTTCCCTCCATTAATTAAACCTATTCGTTCTAGTTTTATTAAGGTCTTAGTTAAATCCTTTGCTGATATTGTCAAAAAGAAGTTGACTGCCCGCCTAGCACCTGTCCTAAACAGAGTCCCTCGAAATGCTACATCAGGAACTAACCCTATATTGCTTTGTGGGTTCAGAAGTTTTATCAACTCATGAATAGTAAAGTTCTGATAATTCGCTCACACATTCTAATTTAAAAGCACTGATATTCATTTATCATAATGACAAGTGAAAAGTTCTGATAGATTACTATTTAGCAAGAAACTGTTATGTACTAGGTCCTGGTGTTCAGTCTGTGCCCCCTTTCTCATTTAATTCTTGTAAAAATCCTATCACAGATACTATCATCCCCATTATGCAGGTGAGGAAACTAAGTCTCTGAAAGATAATTTGCTCAAGACTGTATATGACTAATACATAGAGGAGCCAAAGTTTGAACTCACATCTGACTGACCAAATCATATAAGTTGCTTGCTAATTGTGGAATTAGAATATAGAATGGAGGCCGGGCTCATTGGCTCAACCTGTAATTCCAGCACTTTGGGATACCGAGGTGAGTGGATTGCCTGAGCCTGCGGGTTTGAGACCCGCTTGGGCAACTTGGCAAGACCTCATCTCTACAATAAATCAAAAATTAGCCGGGCATGGTAGCGCGTGCCTATAGTTCCAGCTACTTGGAAGGCTGAGGCAGAAGGATCGCCGGAGCCCAGCAGGTCGAGGCTGCAGTGGCTGGGAGCGTCCACTGCACTCCAGTCTGGGTGACAGAGTGAGACTCCAACTCAAAAAAAAAAAGAATATAGAATGGATATTAAATGGCCTAGTACCCAGTTCTTGACTCTAAGTCAGTAAATATTTGATAATAAAATAAAATTAATTGAACTAGGAAATCTGAATGAATTGTTCTCCATTAAAAGATGAATTTATACAGAAAACTGGTACCCACCAAAAACTATAATACCCTGTCTTTGGAACACATTTAGATAAATAAATAACATTTTGACTGTTTGGGGGCACTTTTTCTAGAGTCCTTGTGTCCCTCGCCATTCTTTTAACAAATTATTATTTTAGACTCCCATCACAGTTAAGTTTATTTATTAGATTAAAGCTTTCTTGGCTTTTTTTCAGGGATAAACCATTTCCAAAGGATACATCATTAGGTCAAGAAATAAAGTCTCTTGACTTGATTGTAGATCTTTGAAATTTGAATATTATATTTACAAATTTTTGCTTAGTTGATCTTTGTGTTTAAAAGTGAATTCATAAACCGGGCTCAGTAGCTCAGCCTGTAATCCCGCACCTTTGGGAGGCTGAGGTTAGTGGATTGCCTGAGCCCGCGGGTTCGAGACCCACCTGGGCAACTTGGTGAGACCTCATCTCTACAATAAATCAAAAAATTAGCCGGGCGTGGTAGCGCATGCCTGTAGTTCCAGCTACTTGGAAGCTGAGGCGGAAGGATTGCCGGAGCCCAGCAGGTCGAGGCTCCAGTCTGGGTGACAGAGTGAGACTCCAACTCAAAAGAAAAAAAAAAAAGTGAATTCATTAGGTTTACTTTTTGAGTGTCAGGTAATTTCTTTGCTACTAGGCTAATATTAAAGCCATCATGAAACTAGAATGAATGGATTTAATTAGTGGGGCACCTTAATATAAACAAGAAGCTTAAAGCCATATTTATTACAGAGAAGATTATTATAGATTGAAGACTACCTGTCATCATCAAGAATTGGACTTTACATAACAGCACGATTATTTCAATTGATTATATGTCCTGTACCTCAAAAAGGATTCGAAAAAGAGAAAGCCTATTAGATACTTACATTTGTATATTCCAGGTTAAGTGTAAGCCAAAAGACAAATTGCAGCCAATGGGAGATAGGGTGGAGTTTGTAGGGGAAAAAAGCTAAAATGAGTATTTTATATTCACTGAAAAACAATAGGCTCCAAATCTAGTTTGGGAGGAATTGGCAAGAGATCCAGCTTCTTCAAGGTTAGCGTCATAATAAAATAACAGTTGACTGTTTTAAAAGCACTTTTCAAATTTAATTCTCACAATAGTCCTGTAAAGTGGTGTTCTTGTTCCCATTTTACAAATGAAGAAAATAAAATGTCCTTGGTCACATATGATGTGCTCTTGTTCCTCCTATGTTTTTCTGTTTCTTGCATCTGGTTACTCTAACATCTCCTTTGACAACTGCATAGACATTTATTCAAAATTTGTTCATTTTTTAAAATATAAAGTAGTTTCATTTGTTGCATAATGACATATATGTAAAGTGCATCATTAAAGTTATCACCACATAAAAACTGTACTGCTGACATATCAGTTTGTTAGATATTATACAGATGTAACTCTACTTATAAGAAACTTTAATAATATGCACAATTGTCACATTATTACTGTGATTTATGCTAATACTATAAGATTTTATAATAAAAAGTATAATAACGTAAACATGGCTATTTTACCATTGCCCGAGAAATTCTCTGGAAATTTTCGGAATGATACTGACAATGAGAGTAACTGTTTTTCTCTAACCTCAACAGGGAAACATTGGTCCCCTTGGCGGAGAAGGGATTATAGGTCCAACAGGTAGAACTGTAAGTTTGTCACAATACAAGTCTTATTTTAATTTTTATACTCATTTTGTTATTTCATCTTATTTTTAAAATAATCCACAAAGAATCAGCGTCAGTGTTTGAGAGACAAAGGACAAAAAGATGTATATTTTCTTCTGGAAGATGATTTCTGAGAATGTAGGGATTGTGTGCGTAATGAAGAAGGTATAATTAGTTAGGCAGGCACATACCTACCTAACTATAAGGATAGAAAATAGAACTGAGTCATGGAGGGGAAAGCATCATAAGCATGGAGATGATTACTTAAGCAATAAAATTAGTCTTTTTTCCGAAGGAGAGAATGTAGATAGTCAAAGAAGTACAGACAACCAAAGGTTTCAGTCTTTGGAAGTACCCCCTATAAAGGAAAGAAAAACAGTGGGTAAGACTAGCAGGAAAACCAGGATAAAACAAGGTTACATAGATGAAAGTTTCACAAAACAAGTGGTCAACAGTGTTCTTTGAGAATAAGTTGCAGTAGAAGATGGACTGCAGGTTACAATGAAGAAGGAAATAGATGAAAATGTTTAACAGTAGCTTTCCTCAAATTCTTTCAGCAAACTTTAGGAGTAGATATTACTATTTTCATCTATGAGATGAAGAAACACAGAGGCCTACCTAGTCATTCAAGGTGATACAGCTGGTGTTTCTTCCTTCAAGACCAATGCTCTTTCCACCCCACTCAAGCTATGTCTGGAAAGGAAACTGACAGAGTATGTGCCAGTGCTTTGAGAAATTTGACTATGAAATAAACTAGAAAAATAAGGCAATGATTGAGGAGTGGTTGTGGAAAAGTTTGCAATGCTGACAACAGTGTAAACCAACAAGAGAAGGAGCACTGTAGAGAGGGTCATATTGAGATTTGGAGAGGAAAAATTTATTTCCCATAGGGAATAAGCATTTTAAATCAATTGAAAGAGTTATATATAGACACACACAAAACACACAGATGGTAAACTGCTGGGCGGGGGCAGGGAGTGGGACGGAAGAGATACACTTCATCGATCAAGGTACCTGATCTCAAACCAAGTGAAGTAAGAACCAAAGTGAGGCCCAAACTTTACCTGTACAATGACCATTTGTATGCCTAATCCTGAATTGTGCCCCACATCTTTAAAATAAAAAAGGAAAAAAATATATATGTAATGAATCTTTCAAGTATTAAATACCACTGTTCTCTTTAAGACGTTTAGAGAAAACTCACCACCAAAGTTATTGGATTTTTTACTGTATTTTTAATCAAAAGAAATAAAATGCGTAACTCAGCATGCCTCTAGACTTTCAGCATTTGTCACTCAGCTATATAAGATTGTAAGTGGGAGAATTCTCATTCTTCAGTGGGTGGTTCTTCAGCAAGCTAAGGACACATACTGTTCTGATTACAGAATGATAGTCCTCTGTCAAAATGTGATGTGTTAATTGGTCAAGGAAAATGTGATAAAAATGGCTCAATTAAAATTCTTACTTTGCTTTGTTTATAGATAGTTCTTAACAGCCTTTATAATATTCAGCATACACATCAAATTTTTTCCATATTCTATTTTTTTCATTCTAAGAAAAGAAGTTCATTATGAAAGAATAAGCATTTCAGAATGGCAAAAACATTGTGAAATTAAATATTGGTGGTGGGTGAGGAACTTGCTTTTCTGAATCAGAAAACAATACTACAAAGTCATTGTAAATGAAACCATATGGTGGTATAAAGAAATAAACAGCTCAGTTATAACCGATTAGAGCCCCAAATTAGATCTAAGCATATATAAGAATTTAATTATACCAAAATGATATATTAGTTAGAATGATTTTGGCTGCAAGTAGTAGGAACCCTGAATCAAACTAGCTTTAATAATAAGGAAATTTATATCATATTGCAAGAAGTCCAGAGGTAGGAGGGGCTTTAGATTTGGTTAATTTGGTGACTCAATCATGTTATCCAAGACATGTTTCTTTCTGTGTCTCTACTCTATGATCCTCAATGCTGGCTTCATAATTAGGCTTACGGCAGGATGACTACAGTTTCTCAAGAGTCACATCCAGGCATAAAAAAGTGACCTATAATTCTATCATCACAAAACAAAAATTTTTCAAGATGTCTCCAATTGCATATTTTCATGTCTATTTACCAGCTTTCAGCTACATATCCACCCATGACCAGGAAGGGAGATGGAATTACTTTGAGTACCACTGCTACTATAATAAATTGGAACCTAGCCTGGGCAACATAGCAATACCCAATATATTTTTTTAAATGGGTGTGGTGGCACATGCCTGTAGTCCTAGCTACTCGGGAGGCTGAGGTGGAAGCACTGCTTGAGCCTAGGAGTTCCAGGATGTAGTGAGTTATGATTGCTCCACTGCACTCAGCCTGGATGAACACACCAAGATCCCATGTCTTAAAAAAAAAAAAAAAAGAAAGAAAGAAAAGGAAAAAAAATAATTGGAACCCCATTTCACCAATTTTTTTAAACCGTAGATGAACATTTAAGGACTTTAAAAAATAAAACAATAAAGATTCCACAAAGCCGAAACATTAAAATAGGTGGGAAAAATCTTTGCAAAGCATACAACATATAGCAGGTTAATACATACATAAAGAGCTCTTATAAGTTAGTTTGAAAAAGATAGAAAACTCTGTAGAAAAATGAAGAACATTCCAGCAAAAAGAGTAGCCAGTCGGGGGGACAGCAAATCCAAAAGTTCAACTACTGTTTTAAAAAAGATGTTCACCTAACTTTAAGTCAGAGGACTGTAAATTAAATTAAAATGAAATATTCCACATAACCTCTCAGAAGGAGCTATCAGGAAAGTCACTGGTAGAAATGTGAATTACAGTCTTTGTGGAAAGATTTGTTAGCTATAGGTAAAGATAGCCTTTAACCAAGCAGTTCCACTTTGAGGAATTTGTCCCATACATATACAGAGGGGGACTCCCCCCAAATTAATTTATTTGTTAAAAATTGTGTTTTATTATGTGTTTATACTTGTCACCTTCAAAATACTGTCCATTTGATGCAATACACCTATCAAGATGCTTTTTCCACTGCTCAAAACAGTTTTTGAATTGATCGATTCCGATGCCGTTTGGCTTCTGTCATTTTTTGTTTTACCTCTTCCATAAGGGCAAAATGTTTCCCTTTGAGAACTTTTTTATCTGGGAAACAAAAAGAAGTCATACAGGGCAAGATTGGGTGAATAGGGAGGGTGGAGCGTGGAGCATGGAGGTCATACCATTTTTGGATCAAAAACTGCTGAACACTCAGCGCAGTGTGGGCAGGTGTCGTGGTGGAAGACCCAATCACCTGTTTGCCACAACTCAGGATGTTTCTTCCACAAATCGTAATGCAACCTTCTCAAAACTTACAGATAAAAATTTTGGTTGACTATTTGATATGGAGAAGCAAATTCCTAGTGTACTACAAGAGGTCTGCCCTCCTAGCCCTTTGTAGGAGGTCCCCCTTCATAAAAATACACAATCCACGAAGGGAATTCTACAGAGGTTTTTTTTCCCACAACACTGTATTGGCAAGCAAGCAAACAACAACAACAAAAAAAAAACCTTAAAAACATATGAATGCTCCTCTGTGAAGGAATGACTGAGAAAATTGTGGTCCAGCAATTTCATGGAATGTTATGCAGTTATTAAAAGGAATTCATTGTATCTGGTTTGGCTGACCTACACTTATTTCACGATGTATTGTTAAGTGGGAAAAGCATAATACATAGAAGAGTATATAATATGATCCTAATATTTGTTTGGTAAAACAGCAGTATCCTTCATACATATGTAAATATATCTGTCAATATTTGATTAGAAAAAATATGAAAAGATATATACCAGATTGTTAATACTGAGTTGGGGGTAGAAAAGGTTGATTTTTTTTTTTTAAAGTGCTGTAACCTATCTTAAAAATCAATTTTTTAAGTCAATCAAATCAAAAATGTTAAAGTTAGTACCCTAGTTTAAAATAGGTTAAGACAAGAAACAAAAATAAGTAATAAGTGGTGAATAAATAATAAGACTGTATTTTTAGCTTGAAAAAATAACAACATGGCATGAATCAGAAGAAATATATACTCTCATATTTTGCAGGTGTGCTTGCAATTTCAAACAAACTTTCTGAAGGACAATCTTTAACAAACATTTTAGAGTACAAGAATATTTCTCACAGCATTGCTCATAATGAGAAAAAATAGGAAAAAATCAATATTTGGGAATTTAAAATATCATAGTGTATTAAATACTAGGTATATTAATTATCTAGAAGAGTATGGATTGATATGGAAGAATACTCACATTGTGAAAGTGTAAATTTGGGTTACAAAAAAGATGAATAGTGTTATAACAGTATTTACTAAAAATAGATAATTTCTTCAAGGATGAACATAAAAATATTAACAAGTTTTACAAGCAGTAAATCCACCCAACAACAGCAGGCACTACATTCTTTTCAAGTGAATATAGAACATTTACTAAGATAGATATTTTGAGTCATAAAACAAATTTTACTAAACGTAAAAGAACTGAAATTATCGAAGGTATGTTCTCTTGTCATCATGGAATTAAACTAGAACCTAGTAACAAAAAGATAATAGGAAAATCTCCAAACACTTGAAAATCACAAACTTCTAAATAATCCATGGATCAAAAGGACAGTCTCTAGGAAAGTTAGAAAATATTTTGAACTACATGAAATTATATACAACAAATCAAAATTTGCAGGATGCAGAAAGAGGAACAGAAAGAGAAGGAAAACACCCCACAACAGGATTTTCAAGGATCGAAGAAAACAAATATTAGAAAAATATAACCTAAATTTAGAAAGAATTTTATTTTTAAATTGTTTTGTATATGATTGCCAGATAAGCTGTTTTGACTTGAGTGAATAAGTAGTTATTTTAGTCTCACCCGAAGGTAGTGCTAGGAACAGCAAAATGAACCAAAACAAACCTGTTGATGTGTTGTTTTTGTTATGGTTTGCTTAGGAAAAGAAAACTAAACAGTATATAAATTAACAAAACAAGTCTTACTGGATAGAAAAATCAAAACCATATTTTGTCATGTTTAGTATACAACAATTTCAGCTACATTTAATAAATAACTATCAATAGCACAGAACTAACATCTTTTTTTTTTCTTTTAGGGACCCAGAGGTGAAAAGGGCTTTAGAGGGGAAACTGTAAGTTTAATTAAATTTGTGATTATAGTATCTGACACTAGGCTATGAGCTCCATGAAAGGAAGGACTCTGCTAGCGTTATTATTATATCTCTGATACTTGTGGAATAAAAATAAAATTACAGTTGTGAGGAAGTAGAATTAACCTAGGTGGTATATTGCAGTGAAATCTGATAAGCCCTAAATTTGTTTAAGAACCTGCCAGTCATATTCTTTCCAGATCACTGTGTGAAATGGAGTATTTGCCTTGTCGGGCATCAGAAGAGCAAGAGAGTCTTCTTCACCAGTGACAGAAAAAGGCACTGCCAGTCGCTTAGGGTCATACCCACTATGTCCAGTCATCGCCAAAGAGGGCTGCAGAGGAGAAACAAATCATTAGCTGTCTATTTCAGCCAATTAGAAACAATGGTGAGAGGGTGGACACAACACTTCGTGACCTAAATAGCTTATACTGGCACTCTTTCCCACGTTTCTAGGATGCCATTTCTTCCAAGCTAAAGAAAGCATTTTATAAAAGGGCCACTTCCCCAACAGAGATCCTGTTAAGCTTATTGTTTAATAAATCTTGTATTGTGTATAGTTAAGGTATGCAACATGATACCTTATGGGATACATATAGATAGGGAAACAATTATTATAGAGAAACATTATATTCATCTCACATAGTCATCTTCTGTTATCTTTGTGGCAAGAACAGCTAAAATCTACTCATTTATCATGGAATTCATGCTGAACTTATTAAATCATCAGCCATAAAAAGACGACAGGCATGGAATTAAATGAGGGGATTGAAACTAAGTACATAAGCCCATAAGAATAAATTTAAATAGAGCAGTAAAGTCTTGGTTAAAAGGTAATGAGATGACATCGTGACCGCTGGGATTTTTGCCTCTCGTCATAGGGCATGCTTGGGACGTAGAATAAGTAAGTTGCAGTTATGTTAATTAGCTGAAAAAGGAAAATTAATGTGATTTCAGATAGCCTAAGAATCCCGAAAGGGCATTTAGATAGATGTGTTCGATTTGCAGAAACGTGACCGTCATCATTTCTCAGCAGACTTACTATAACAGGAAGCAAGAACATATGCTCGCATTGAAGCCATATTCCCAGGAAGAGTGAAAGCGGGGAAGAAAAACAGGAACACTTGGAATCAGCCCACTTCTCACACCTGTCTGGCTCTGCATGCTCTCCAACACCCCTTCAAGTGGCAGGAACATGCTTCCATCAGGAGTAGGAAACCTCAAGCACCTATGACACTGTCACAAGCACTTCATGTGGGGAAAAAAAAATCAAGTGGTTCTGATGGATTACAAGCTCAATGGATTATGAATGCTTAGGTTGTACTGATGGAAATATGACATCCAGAATAAAGCAGGTAGTGGCACCAGTCGGGCCATCCACAAAGAGAGACATGGACTAAATTAAAGCACATTCCGAGAACGGCTCTCTCGGGTTGGTGGAGGATCTGGGGAGAGCCATGTCTTGGGAAGGCTAGTTGAAATATCTGGGTATTTAGCCTCTACCCGGTTCTGCAGCCTGATCACATCTCTCTCCTTGTTTTTCTGCTCTCTGCTCTCTTCCTGGCTTTTGCACCTACTATTTCTCTACATAATCTTTGTGTATGGCAGAGAGTTCTTGCTCATCTTGTGGCTTTTATTTAAAGATGGTGGACTCAGGGCGGACTTGGTGATGTTTGATTGTCACCCTACTCCCACCCCTAGACGTAATACCTGGTACCCAGCACCTAGTAAAATACCTGGCACCTGTTCTTTAGTTCTTTACTTAAATGTCCTCTTATCAGAGACTTTTCCTGACTAAACCTATGTGAAAGGACCCCACCTTACTGAGACCCCTTATCTTTCCTTAACTGTGACCTTCCCACCTGACATATTACTGTATTTATTTGGTCTTTTGTTCGTTTTATCTCCCCTCACTTAGAATGCAGGCTCCATGACATACACATTTTATCTATTTTTGTTTCAATGCTTTGTCCCTAACACTTGACATTGCCTGTCTTATAGTTGACATTCAGTAAGCATTTAATAGATTATTGGTAAATGAATTAGAGAACATTTGGAGTATTGGAACATGGTAGTTGTCTTCAATTATTTGAAAGGTTGTCTTATGAAAGAGAGGATAGATATACTATGAGTAACTCTAGAGGATAAAATTAAAGTGATTTATTTATTGAATGGTATTTTCAGTTTCTGTGCTCAGCTCCCTGAGAGACAGTGAGCTCCCTCAGGGATTGAGATATATTTGATACCACCTAATCCCCAGCCTGTTATAGCACTTAGCACATAATTAACACATAATAAATAGCTAGTGATTAAATGAATCAAATTCTGAGACTGATTTCAGCTCAATGTAATCATAAGCTACTAACATAATAATGAACAGCTGCATAAAACAATAGTTTTGCAAGATAGTGAGCACCTTTCACTAAAGCCTACGACCATCTCCATGAGTTACTGGACTGGTGTTTCCGCACTGAGAGGGAATTAGAAGAGATATCCTTCAAGTTCCTTCCAGACTTGAGTGTCTGTGATTCTACACAAAAGGAAAAGAAATAAGTCCCACAAAAGAACTAACAAAAGTGTAGAGCACATAGAGGAGTTCTTTAAGTAGAGATTAATTCCTGTTAGCTGTGAATCCTTCTCTGAATCCACCCACTCCCCGCATTGTTCATCATGGACACCCTTGTCCAGATCATATCTTCCCTGAACTCCCGACTTTTTTTTCTAGTCTGGTAAAGTAGTATCTCCCAAATTAACGTGCTTATTTGTTTTTTGGTCTGTGGGTTACCACAGTTCTCTTCACAAATAAGGTGCAAACTTCCAGTACTCAAGAGAGAGGGGAAGCGGGTACAATGACAGTGTAGACAGTTTAATTAACTCCTGAAAACAAGGTCTAACTGGCACATTAGAATTATGAGTTTAGTCTGTTTTTATTGTTGAGTAACTGATGCTAAATATCTTTTAATCACCTCTTTTCCTTTTATCCCATTATAGCTTAAGGAGCTTTATAAAGATAATCTTTTAATTCCTAGAGATTATTCTGCAGTTACCTTAATCCATAAAATGTGCCATTAAACCTTTTTCTCTTTTGTTCTATAGAAAAGCTTGGTAACATTTCTTACATTATCATTAGGAGTTTTTTCAGTACATTCTATCAGTTTGTTTTTTTCTTTTTTTTTTTTTGAGCTGGAATCTAACTCTGTCACCCAGACTGGAGTGCAGTGGCTGCTCCTGGCCACTGCAGCCTCCGCCTGCTGGGCTCCAGTGATCCTTCCGCCTCAGCCTTCCAAGTAGCTGGAACTACAGGCGCGCGCTACCACACCCGGCTAATTTTTTGATTTATTGTAGAGATGATGTCTCACCTTCCCAGGCGGGTCTCGAACTCGCGGGCTCAGGCAATCCACTCACCTCAGCCTCCCAAAGGCGCGGGATTACAAGCTAAGCCACCGAGCCCGGCTTTTTTTTTTTTTGAGTTGGAGTCTCACTCTGTTGCCCAGGCTGGAGTGCTGTAGCATGTTCACAGCCACCACAGCCTTGACCTGCTGGGATCAGGCGATCCTTCCACTTCAACCTTCCAAGTAGCTGGCACTACAGCCATGTGCCACCACACCCAGCTAATTATTTATTTATTTATTGTAGAGACAAGATCTCGCCATGTTGCCCAGGCTGGTCTTGAATCCGTGGGCTCAGGCAGTCCTCTTGCCTCCACCTCCCAAAATGCTGGGATTACAGGCATGAGCCACTGTGGCCGGCTCAATTTGTTTTCTTTAAGGGAAGAGTTTAGATAATTGACTGGCTAAAGACTAATCATTGGTTACTGCGTTTCAGAATGTAACATCCTAATGGGGGTCAGTCTCAGATAATACCAGTAAATGAGGTATTTTGGGAATAGATTTTCTTAACTAAGACCTATTATATTGAGACAAGTAAGACACTTAACCCTTTGTACAAAGATCAGAATCACAACAATCCATCAAATTGGCTTTTCAATCTTATTTTTAAATTTCCTGGCATAAGAATGTTTGAGCTATACTATTCTTGGCAAGTTTTATACCTAGATCAAACCATGATCCAGTGACTTTTAAAAAACTACAAAGAAGTTTATAACTCATTACACAACACATGAAAAGTAATCCCTTTAGGATTGGCAGTAGCGGGAAACTGCCAGGGGAGGGAGGTACACACCTCATCAACAAGGGAACCTGCATAATGAACTTGTGTACCCCACATCTGAATTGTACCCCACATCTTTAAAATAAAATTTAAAAAAATTTTTTAAAGTAACCCCTTTAGCATAAATTGGGGTTTCTTGATCAGGAAGTTTCATGTTATCATATCTTCATATCTTCTACAGTTCATTAACATTGTAAATTCTAGTACTGATCCCACGTAGGCCATTTCCATCACTGTTTCCAAGAACTATTTCTGTATTGCCATCTGTAAGTTTCTTTACTTTCTGTTCAATCCTTGCTCCTTGTCTGCCTGCCCGCGGGCTGTTTTTAAAAGGAGTCTCTGGATTCATATATATTCTCTAAGCAGCCAGAGTTTTGTGACATCCTAAGGAAAGTACTAGCAGATAACATGTAGAATTCTCTCTTGCTTCCTCTACTTTAAAACTATTGTGTTATTGGCAGGTTAATCTTGAAAGGTTACAAAAAATGCCTTGGCTGCCCTGAGACTTCAGATACTTTGAAAACAGGATTGAGTAATTTTTAGAATAATTAATGCAAAGCAAACTACTGAAAATAATGAAATACTGTTAGTAAAAAGGAAAAATTTAAATTATAGCAGAAATAATATCCTTGTGTCAACTACCTGAAAATGATTTTGACAAAAATCGCAACTAGAGACATGTAACTTAAAGCCATAGAAATGGAAAAATAGAGAGAGAACAATCTTGTCATGAATTTTTAGATTGTCTGCTTCATTTTCATAGCATATTATTTAATGAAAGTTAGTAAAATGTTGGAGAATTCCATTGATGTTTTTTCAACTATTACCGCTAAGTGTCTTCACAATTCTTGACTTGTGAAGAATTATCTTATTTGCTTCCAATTAGACAGTGAGGAGGATGGTTTAAGGAATAACTAAGGTAGGGGAAATATGTCCTAAATATCAACACATTAGGAATCCAGAGCATATATGTATATATTTCTTTTAAAAATTCATAGAAAGTATAAATCATTCAAAGGAAAAATTCCCAAACTTTTAAAACTCAAATTCACATTCCCCTTACATTCATACAGACTTCAAATTTGCAATTCCCAGCTGTATGCATGTGTACATTTTCTTTCTCAAGATACAAAACATGAGGTAGGTTGAACACAGTGGCACATGCCTGTAGTCCTGGCTACTCAGGAGGCTGAGGCAGGAGGATCTATTGAGTCTAAGAGTTTAAGGCCAGCCTAGGTAGTAAAGACCCACATATCTAAAAGTTAAAAAAAAAGGATTTTTTTATTTTTTTAAACACACATGAGGAAGAAAATTAATAAATTTTCTTGAAAGTCACAATTGTAAAGTGAACCTTGGAGACTATCTTTACCAAACCTGTTATATTACGGTTGAGATATCTAAGATTCCAGTGTGCAACAGTGCACTCAAGCACTGATAGATAGATGTAGATAGACCCTTCACCTATATCAAAGAATAGCCCAGCTACACACACGACATCTTGAAGAGTTGATTCCTATTTGCAAGCATGGCCTATGCCTGTGATGCTCACTGATTCCATCCTCATTACAATACTATCTAATTCTTATTTAGTATTACTAACTCTCAGTGAAACCTTTTAAACCAATGATTCTCAACCAGGAGCCATTTTTCTTCCTCTTCCCACCCCACCCCCAGGAGACATTTGGTAATATCAAGACATTTTTTGTTGTCACAACTGGGGAGAAAGGATGAAATGTTATTGGCATCTAGTGGGTAGAGATGAGGGATGCTGCCAAACATCCTACAATGGAAGCCCCTCAATGTATACATCAGAAAAGGGAAAACTCTGTGACTGGCCAGCCTGAAGTCAAGATCATGAACCTAAATCAAGATTGCATTTGCATAAAGGAAATAAAATAGAGGAATTTACAAAAAGGAAAAGACCAACATACAGGTTTAGGGACATGCACTTACCAGTATTTTTAAAGTCTAATTATAAGATATGTTACTTTTGGAGTTTCATATGTAAATTCCGTGATTAAGTGGAAAGAGAATCTATGTTTAAAGCAGTGCTTTTACTGTTGCCAAATAATCACTATAACTATACACGTTAATTTGGTTTCCTTTTTAGAAAATTAACATAGACAATAATAGTTTTATTATAAACTGCTTTATATAGTATAGAGAGAGCATGAGTCACCCTCCATGATGGCGAACTAACTAGAGCAATAAAAAAGAACTAATAAAATGTTACATTGTTGGAATCATATTTTGTTTTACTTGGCTACTCACCCTACTCTGTGCAGTTACATTGGGGTTGCCCTGCCCTGTCTTGCTGGTTTTGAAGTATTTTGTTTGATCATATTTGTGGTGATCTAACTTGTTCTGGGCAACAAGCTAAAATGAACTTAATAAAATCAGCAGTACAGATAGTTTCCTCATTCTTCTATGATAAACTTCTCTTTCAAAGTTGAAGATAGGATATATGTATTTTCATACTGAACCATCAGTGATATTTTGTGAGATAATACTAAGTGAAGTGAAAGATCACAACTGTGTATTATTTTTACAGTGTTGATCCAGAATGGAGAAACTTACATAGCCAAATTCACTTTGACCCTTTGTGTATTTAAAAGACTATCTTCAACATGACATTTCTGTAACTTATCACGTAACTTCTGAAGTACAAGTTTTGTCCATTCTCTGCTTAAAACTATAATCATAAACCTTGCAACGAAGAAATGACCAGCAGGCATAGTGCTGGAGTACTCTACCCTTTTTAAGTTATGTGTGTTGTTTGTTCTAGCTGTCACAACATACTTAGGACCAACGCTTTGGCAATAAGAGATACTTAATACTTAGTCAAGCATAGTATCAACATCATTCCAGACTCAGATGAAGATAAATTTTGCTTTGCCATCTTTTAACCACAATCTAAGTTTGACTCAATACAGTCTTAACATTCAGTTGACCATCAAGTAAGTTAATTTTTAGCAGACTTACAAGGCCTTCGAGCATTCTTAACTGCAATTACTCTTATTTCTTTTTTTTTAAAAAAAGGTCAACATTAATTTTGACATTTTACTATGCACTTTTTACTTTTATAATTTCTAATTTAATAGTAATTAATTTTAACATTATTCCTTCACTTACTTATTCAGTAAACCTTATTGAATGCCGATCATGTTCCAGAAAATGAGAAGATGACTAAGACACTTTAAGGGACTTGAAAGACTTTCCAATGTGTCATGTTCTGTGGAATGCAGGGGGGAAAATGGCTAGTTGAACAGGAGGGAGGTGGCATGAGAGTTAGGCAAGGCGGATAAAGAGTTTTAAAGAAGACTTGGAAGATGAATGAACCTTCAACAGATAGAAAAGATAGAGTTGAGTGTTTCTGGTCATGGAAATAACACATGCAAGAGAGTGATATGTGAAAGAATTTGGAAGATTCAGAGATCTACCAGTAGTTGTTCATAGATGGTGTGCAGGGTGTGTTGGGAAGGTAAGTAGAAGCAAGGACCAAGCCGGGCTCGGTGGCTCAGCCTGTAATCCTGCGCCTTTGGGAGGGAGGTGAGTGGATTGCTTGAGCTCGCGGGTTCGAGACCCGCCTGGGCAGCGAGACCTCATCTCTATAATAAATCAAAAAATCAGCCGGGCGTGGTAGCACATGCCTGTAATTCCGGCTACTTGGAAGGCTGAGGCGGAAGGATCGCCGGAGCCCAGCAGGTCGAGGCTGCGGTGGCCGGAAGCAGCCACTGCACTCCAGTCTGGGCGACAGAGTGAGACTCCAACTCAAAAAAAAAAAAAAAAAAGAAGTAAGAACCAGACCTCGAAGAAGAGGCACAGAAACTGAGAACATATTCTTTTGTGTTTGGTTGACTTTGTTTTAATCCTACCTCTAACCATCATTCACTGGTCACTTAGTCATTCAATTTTCCTAAATGTAAAATGGAAATATACTTGGTACATAGTGAGATCTCAGTAAATGGTAGCCATCATTATTAAGAAGTTTCTATGTTGTCCTCTATACAATAAAAGGTCACTAAATTATTTTAACTACATAATTACATAATTAGATTTCCATTTTATAGGTAAAATATAGTTAACATAGTAGAGTGAATAAAGTCAGGAAGTCAAGTTAGAGGTAGAGACAGAACATTATGTCTTATTGTGAGCTACTATAACAAATTGCCATAGACAGGGTGGCTTAAACAACAGATATTTATTCCTCATGGTTCTGGAGGCTGAGTAGTCCAAGATTAAGATACCAGCAGATTTGGTGTCTGGACATGGCTCTCTTTCTTATTTGCAGAAGTACACTTTATTGTGCACTAACAAAGCTGAGAAACAGATCATCTCTCTTGTGTCTCTTATTGTAAGGGCACTGAATCCGATTCATGAGGGCTCTACCCTCATGGCCTAATTACATCCTAAAAGCCCCGTCTCCAAAAAACATTGCACTGGGAATTAGGGCTTCAGCATGAATTTTGGTGGAACATAAACATTCAGTCCATAGTACATGATTAGCACTGAACTAAGACAGTTGCTATGAGGGTGAAGAAGTCATATTTTGAAGAGATTTACAGGTGAACTCAACAGGATTGAGAACCAATGTATAGGTAGATGAAGGAAAATGTGGTATCTAAGAGCACTGAAATTTCTATATTTACAATTGGCTGGTAGTCAGAAATAATAATACAAACATGCTTAGACAGTATGAGCTGTTTAATAGTTTTCTTTCATTATTTATTTGTTTGTTTAATTGAGTCATGATCTTACTCTGTCATCCAGGCTACAGTGGCACAATCGGGGGTCACCTCAGCCTCAAACTCCTGGGCTCAAGTGATCCTTCCAACTCAGCTCCTGAGTGACTGGAATTATAGGCGTGCACCACCACAGTTGGCTAATTTTTTTATTTTTTTTGTAGAGACAGGGTCTTGCTATGTTGCCTAGGCTGGTCTCAAACTCATGGATCAAGCAGTGCTCCTGCCTCAGCCTCCCAAAGTGCTGGGATGACAGGCATGAACCACTGTGCCCAGCCAGTATGAACATTTTTTTAATGTTACATTTATAGTAGTTTATTAAAATGAGTAAATTCGGTTTCTACTAATGTCAGTAAAACAAGAAAATAAATATCCAACTTGTTTATGATTATGGATGATAGCTAAGTGCAAGAGCATATAACTTCAAAATACTAAAACAATTTTGAGTTGTATGACTTTCCTGACATGAAAAGACAATGACAGAGGTTGAATATTAGTTATCCTGTGTGTACCCAACCAAAAGCATAGTATATACATAGTGTGCTTTTCCTCCATTTCTTTCAGGGTCCTCAAGGTCCAAGAGGTCAACCAGGGCTTCCAGTAAGTGTATTCACATTTATGTCTGTTTACCATTGATATTTATATGCTTGCCTGGTTTGGGATTTCTACTAAATAAATATATATTTTTTTAATTTGCTATGTTCTAGGGTCCACCCGGAGCACCAGGCCCAAGAGTGAGTTTCCTTGGTTTGGTTTTATTTTGTTTAATCACTACTATATCACTAGTGAAAGTTGCCTCTGTTACCTCTTCAAAGATGTCCCTTTTGCGTTCCTCTGTTCTTTTTGCTAACCTGATACAAGACTGACCTGACTACACTACTTTGAAATCAAAGCCTCAGATTTGGATTGGCATCTCCTATTTTCTTGGGTGGTTTTGAATATTAAATAAGAAGTAAAGACTCAGCATAGGGGCTTAAAATGAGATACCAGTAGCAATAAACATGTAATATGGGAGGAGTCTGAATGTGGAGATGAAAAATACCAAATGTAATGGCTTCTCTTTTCTCTTGTGGAATTGTGTTCAAATCAGAACAGTGCCTTAGAATGGATGTGCCCAACTGCTCTGTACTTATGTAATATTTTAATAAAATGGAAATGTATATGCTCAAAAAAAAAGACTCAGCATAGTGTAGAATGCATACTAAGTGCACAAAAAATGCTAATTCCCTCCATTTCTTCCTACTTCTGGGTCCCAGAATGAGACTCCAACTCAAAAAAAAAAAAAACATGTTCTCCTTTGCCAGTCAGTTACTCACTTCTTCGGTTTTACATGTATCCTTCTCAGTTGCTGGTGGCTATAGAAACCTTCAGACTTCTCATATATTTGCTTGTTATTTGTAACTGCCACCCCAAATTATGCTGCCTCATCTTTGAGGCATTGCTTATGTGGCTTCTGCTATCCTCATGGCCTCTGATGTCCCAAGTTGGTTTCCCCTTCGCTTTGTATTGACTCTCGGATTCAGCAACCATTTTGTCTTCTTGTTTCCTCTGAAAGATCTCCATTTACCCTCCAACCCCACCCATACCCAACTCCTCCAGCCTCCTGGTCAACTGCAATGGTCCTTGGTCATGTTTCCTGCCTAAAAGAGATCCACTATTGGCTACACAATCCAAAACAACAGTCAGGTCCTTTGCCTCCTAAGCCTTCGTTTTTCCCACATGCTGCTCTGATGTCATTTAGATCTCTTAGAGTTCCAGGTGATGGTTCCCTGTGGTCCACTCTCAACAGATCAGAAACTCTTCATTTTTCTCAATGTTTCACTGGGGCAAGAAATAACTTACAAGCAAAGTGCCACAAGGAATACAGCCCCTTTGAAAATGAGACCAGCCGTAATCCCGCGCCTTTGGGAGGCTGAGGTGAGTGGATTGCCTGAGCCCGCAGGTTCGAGACCCGCCTGGGCAGCGAGACCTCATCTCTACAATAAATCAAATAATCAGCCAGGTGTGATAACGCACACCTGTAGTTCCAGCTACCAGGAAGGCTGAGGCGGAAGGATCGCCGGAGCCCGGCAGGTCGAGGCTGCGGTGGCCGGGAGCGGCCACTGCACTCCAGTCTGGGCGACAGAGTGAGACTCCAACTCAAAAAAAAAAAAAAAAAAAAAGAAAAGAAAACAGGAGACCCATTTCTCTGCACTTTTTTAAAAATCACTTTCCCTTTCTAGCCATCCACTGACAGGAACTGAAACCTTCACTGTGTGAACATCAGTGGGAATGTCTTTCTTCCTAGCTCCAAATCATTCTCTGCTTCTCTGTTCTTCCTTTCCTCCTGGGACCCCACTATGTAGGGGTTACAAGTGTCCTTATCAATTGTCTACCCAACCTATAATGACATTAATACATCAAAACTGCCTTCCTGTGAAAGAACAAGTTCTAAAGAATCGTATACCATTGGCAAATTAGAGAAGTGCTTAGTGAAAATTTTCACATTTAATTGCCAAAATGTGGGACACATATCCCTGTCTCACTTGGAAAATATATGTCTTCCTATACAGCCAATATGAGGTAGGACATGTGAGAGGTTTTTGCTCTGAGCAGAATGTGATAAGGATACAGATATACTTTAAGGAATTACTGGGAGGATTAAAAAGGGAAATATTAAAGGGGACCCAAAAACCCCAGAATTTATTTATAGAAACTTATGTATTTATTCTTACATGTTTAAACTTCAGTCACCTTCAAAGTACTCTGTTTTATGCAATATACCCATCAAGATGCATTTTCCACTGCTCAAAACAATGTTTGAGCTCATCACTTTTGATGTCTTTTAGTGCTTCTGCCATTTTTTGTTTCACCCCTTCCACATAAGCAAAATGTTTACCTTTGAGACCTTTTTTCATAGGGTGAACAAAAAAATCACTGGGGGTGAGATCAGGTGAATAGGGAAGGTGGCACATGGGGGCCATGCTGTTTTTAGCTAAAAACTGTTCAACACTAAATGTGTTGTTGTGGTGGAAGAACCAAGTCACCTGTTTGCCAAAACTCTGGACGTTTCTCCACAATTTGCAATGCAACCTTCTCAAAACTTTCAGGTAAAAACTGGTTGACCACTTGATCTGGAGGAACAAATTCTCAGTGTACTACAAGGGGCCTGCCCTCCAAAATATAATTCCTTTTGGGGGGGAGGATCCCCCCTCATGTATGTGCTCAACTCAATAAGTGTTTCTTTGGTTTCTTCTTTGCTTACTTTCTGTCCTCCTTCTAAACAGATTAGGGATGTCTTTTTGGAACTCATAGAGTCCATTGTGGGAAATTGGCAATGTAGCATTGAGAAGTAGCCTAGGCCAGGCTTGGTGGTTCAAGCCTATAATCCTAGCACTTTGGAAGGCCGAGGTGAGAGGATTACCTGAGCGCACAGGCAACTTGGGGAGACCTCATCTCTACAATAAATCAAAAAATACAAAAAGACAAGTCACATCTCTTAGGAAATTTCTGTGGGATTCTTTAAAGCTAGACTATTTCACATGGAGAGAAACAAGGTCTATAATGGAATAGGATCATAGAATTAGAAGTTTTCTCAGTAATTATTCAGCAATTATTTCAGAATGTGAGTTATGATTCATTGGTGAGTGGATTATGAGACCAATTTAGTAAGTCTCATTCAGCATTCTTTTGAAATGAAATAGAATAGAAAAAAATGTAAAGTGACTGCTTTATAGACATGGAGTTTCTTTTGAGGGTGATGGAAATCACCCAAAATTACATAATAGTAATGATTGCACAACATTGTGAATCTACTAAAAACAACTGAATTGTACATTTCAAAATGGTGAGTTTTGTCATTTTTCTTCATATTTTTCTACTTCTCAGTTTGGATAATGTCAATAAGCCTATCTTCAAGTTAACTAATGCTTTCTTTTACTTATTGAAATCTACCTGTTGTGCCTGTCTAGTAAATTTTCATGTCAGTTATTGTACTTTTCATTTTCAGGACTTCTGTTTGGTTCTATTTCCTATAATTTCTGTGCCTTTATTATATTCCCTATCTGGTAAGACATCTTTCTCATGCTTTCTTTTAGTCCTGTAGACATGATTTTATTTAATTTTTTGAACTTACCTAAAATAGCTAAGCTAAAGCCTGTGTCAATTAAGTCCAACATCTGCAATATGTCTTGCAATATTTTGTTGAAAACAGAACATTTTAAGTAATATAATATGGCATCCCTGGAAATCAGATTCTTCTCCACAACCTGAATTTAGTGTTATTGCTCTTTGTTGTTATTATTTGCGTGAGTTTTATGAATTCTATAAAGTCTATATTCCTTGACATGTGTGAACACTGACAACTCTACTCAGTTAGCTTAGTGGTCAGCTAATTTTCCCAAGAGATTTTTCTTTCTTTTTTGAGTTGGCTTCTCACTCTGTTGCCCAGACTGGAGTGCAGTGGCATGCTCCCGGCCACTGCAGCCTTGAACTGCTGGGCTCCGGTGATCCTTCCGCTTCAGCCTTCCAAGTAGCTGGAACTACAGGCACGTGCTACCATGCCTGGCTAATTTTTTATTTATTGTAGAGATGGGTGGGTCTCGAACCCATGGGCTCAGGCAGTCTACTTGCCTTGGCCTCCCAAAGTGCTGGGATTACAGGCTGAGTCACTGAGCCCAGCCCAAGAGAATTTCTTAAAGACCAGTACCAATAAGTCTTCCAGTTTTTTCCAATGAGGTGTAGGTGCATGTTGGAGCACCTCTTCAGTGCTCAGCCAGGTAATTGTCAATTATACCTTAGTCTTTACTTCCTACTGTCATAGAGCCTCAAGGACAGAAAGAGAGGAGAGCTTAGCATCTTCTCGGGTCTTTCCTCAGCATGCACACAGCCCTATGCCTTTACATGGATTCTGCATTTCCCAGGAATATGTCAGAGCTTTTCAAAGTCTCTGTAGACATCTCATTACATTTCCTATAAGCTTTTTGGTTAGCTTATTGTTTGCTCCAGTTGTTATCCACTGTTTCATGTAGTCAAAAATCAAACAATTCTTGCTCATAAACTTTAACAGTTTTCAAGGCTATTGCAGAACTGAGAAGATGGGCATGGAGGATGCGCAAGTTAAAATGCCACAAAACCCACTGCTCTTACCAAGATTAAGTTCTTTTTTTAAAAAAAATGCTACCCAGATTGCTTTAAGCACTTTTGCCAATTTCCATAATTCTAAAACACTTGGTGACAATTTTTGCCACTTTTCTCATTGCTTTCATGGATGAGAGAACTCTGGGAGGTCATTATTCCACCACTTTTGCTGACTGTTTCCTAAGTCTCTACTCTTGTATACAAATCTTTTTTTAAACATTCCATGTGATTAAATGGAAGAACATATAGAGCACTTATACTGCACATCAAAGTATAGTGATTGCCTCAAATTAAAGCACTGTGCAGCTGTTTGAGTTGCAAACTCAACTAGCCACTTCTATCACGGAACACCATTTTTACTTAACAGACTGCCAATGATATTAAGACATGAATATTTTACAAATATTTTCTTGAAAATAAATGAAGCTCCTGTCAATTCAAGGGAAACAACTGTCAGAGTTTGATGCTAATGATAAATTTCAAGCTTTCAAGCCAAAATAAGAATTGAGGAAAACTTGTATGTATCACTATACATTTGACAGCTCCCCAGTCAGTACTTATATTTTTATAAGTGATGATGTTAACAAATGTAATTTTTGACATTGCATAATGAAATGTGTCACTGTTTAGAAGGTCTGTGTAATACCACAAATCAATATTTTCTTAATTATCAATGCATGATGTTAAAATTGTGCATAGCTAAAAGATTTTTATCAAAGTATAAGATCCATAGATCTTCATATAAAAGAATACAAAAAGTTCATGTTCATTGATATGGGTTCAGTTTTCACATAGCAACTAACCTTTAAAAACTACTACTCATCAAGTCTTGGCATAGTGTCAAAGAAGAAACT
This sequence comes from Cephalopachus bancanus, assembly GCA_027257055.1. Classification (NCBI taxonomy): domain Eukaryota; kingdom Metazoa; phylum Chordata; class Mammalia; order Primates; family Tarsiidae; genus Cephalopachus; species Cephalopachus bancanus. The sequence continues at coordinate 3,748,566 of JAPVLO010000047.1, forward strand.
CTATAATTATCTGAAAAAGCCTACTTAAATACTTCTTTTTTTCCAATTGCATATGTCTGTGAGACCAGATTTGCTTCATATGTTTCAACTAAAATAACATATCACAACCAATTGAATGCAAAAGCAAATATGTGAATTTAATTATCACCTATTAATCCAGACATTAAAGAGAAAGTGCTGGAGTGTAAAACAGGACCACCCTTTTTGCTAATTATTTTGGTTTGCTAATTATTTTTGTTTATTAAGATATTTATATTAACATATAATGGGTTTGTTATTATTTTTAAGCAATTAACATATAAATGGTTTTCAAGTGTATGTCTTGGTTTCTACTGTGGTAAATATCAAAAGTTATAACTCACATTTGAGGACTAAACTCTAACCTTTCGTCTCTTATCTAAATCCCTAAGAAGCCTGGGGAGTCACACCTGATAAGGACCCATCAGACAGGAATTTATCACCCTATTACCCTATATGTTGACATTTGTTTACCAATCTGACTCTGGCATAATATCATATAACAGATAAAGAAGGAAATCAGGCCAGAGCAGTGGCTTACGCCTATAATCCCAGCACTTTGGAAGACCAAGGCAAAAGGATTGCTTGAGCCCAGATGTTTGAGACCAGCCTAGCCAACATAGTGAGACCTTGTCTTTCCAAAAAATCAAAAAATTAGCCAAGGATGTTGGTGTATGCCTGTAGTCCCAGTGCTTGGGAGGCCCAGGAAGTCAAAGCAGCAGTAGACTGTGGTCATGCTGTTGCATTCCAGCCTGGATGACAAAGTAAGGCCCCAACTAAAAAAAAAAAAAAAGGAGGAGGAAGAGAAAGACTCTTAGGCTCTGGGCACTGCATCGTGTAAGACACTTATCTATTCTCTCTGAAGTCTGCTACATATGGGATTTCATCTGCATATCAAGAAATATGGAGTTTTTCCACTTCCTTATCTCAGCAAGACATCTCTACTGGTTTCCAAAACTTCTTAGATAAAAGCCTACAAATTGCCAGTCAAGAAATCTTTGAATCCACCTATAACCTGCAACCCCCACTTGGAAATGTCCCACTTTCTCAGGCTGAACCAAACTTCTGCCTCCCTAAAATGTATATAACAAAACTGCAGTTCAACCACCCGATACATGCTCTCAAGACTTTTGGGGGCTGAGTCCTGGGACTGGTCACTCACATTTGGCTCGGCATATTGGTCTGAATTTGGAATTTTTGCATTGACACATAGACAGAAGGCCCTTAATAATATTTAAGAGTACAAAAGAATCTGATTCTGAAGAGTTGGAGAACCATTATGCCAGGTTTTCTGATTAAAGTCACTAATCACCAAAGGGGACCAAGTAGAAAATTTAAAGGTGGCTATTGCTTAGCACTTAATTCAAGTTCCCATATTTTGTGTCAATATTTTTGCATGGCCCCTATCCAAAATCTGCCCATTCACACAAGAAAGATGGTCAGAATTATTTAATCGGAAGAGAACATTTTAGGCTAACCTTTTCGTGATTAAACCATGCTCCTTCAGTCTCGTGGCCTTTGCGCGGTTGGTGCTTCTTCCTGAAAAGCTCTTTTCAAGTCGCTCTTCTTGATTTCAGATCTCAGCTCAGATGTCACCACCTCATGGAAGACTCTTTACCCATCCCTTTCAGCCTCTTACCTTTTCCAGAGTTGATTGATTCCCTAATTTCTCTCATAGGTTCAGGCACTTTTCTTTCATAGCCTATATCACAATTTGTTATTAGGTATTTCTGAGAAGATTTGATTAATGCCTATATCTCTCCTCTAAACTTAGAGTCCATAGGGCAAATTTCTTTTTTGCTTGTCATTTTATCCTCAGTGTGTATCAGTGTTTGGCAGTATACATATATGCAGAATGAGTCAATTCTTTTCAATATGAAAACCACATGTTGAAGCAAGGACGAGTGCATTTTATTGATTGTTCCATCATCTTAAATAGTTTTTTGAATTACTAACCATGAGTTATGAGAGATATGTTGAAAACAGTTTCTATTATATGGACCTCCAAGTAAAAAAGATATCTTAGTACAATCATTCTGAAAGAACTTAGATTGCTTGTTGCACTTATACAGATGCCACTTCCCAGAGTCTTCTCCCAACTCATGCATCTTGGTTTCCAAGCTTTTTTTATTATTATTATTACAAAAAAAGACTTTTACTAATGGTGAAGCTGAGTCTTTTTCTAAAAATATATTTTATTAAATGCACAGGGAGATTGAATTCATTCTGCATTATTTCTTTTGGGACTAATGGTAAATTTTCCAGCTCCAGAAATTGTTTTTAAGACCACAGAAGTATCAGATTAAACTAATGTGGTGACTACCTCAGGATAGCAGTATTTTATTCTATTTTCCTTCCAAGAATATAACTGTTAAAAATTACTACAGTTATTTATTCTTCACTTTACAATTTATTAACTGAGGGAATCGTATTTCATTCTCTTCCATTTGAGTAACTTTGTATGTGTGGTTTCACGTAGCAGAGACAAATAGTTTTTCATTTGAGGGCTCTAGAATTTGGTCCTATTTTAATTAAGAGACCTTTGAGATTTGGATGAAGGCAGCATATTGTCCTTTCAGATACTTAGGCAGTATTTGCAAATCTGTCCAACCATAAGAGTTACAAACCCCCTTCAGATAATAAGTCTAGTATACTTTAACAGCAGAGCTTTCAGAATTTACAGCCTTTACTTTAGAGCACTCAGTGTTGATCTTATTGCTGATCTCAAATGGTTTTGTTTTATACAGAAACAAATGGATATCAATGCTGCTATTCAAGCCTTGATTGAATCAAATACCGCCTTACAGATGGAGGTAATATATCTGGTTTTATTTATATTGGCACTCTCAATATACAAATTAAACAGAGAAATGTTTCTGGAGGCCAAAATGTGGCATTATCTCTAAGATTATATTTTTTAAAAATTTAAAATATAAAACCATTTTCAAAGTAAAAGTAACTGACTTTAGTATAATTAAACAGAAATATATGCATAGGATGTTTTGTAAGGAAAACATTTAAAACAAAAATGTAATATTGTTAAAGGATTTATTTATAAGGAATTAGGTACTATTGAAGAAAATAGTTCAATGACGTTAGTTGTGTTTCTTAGAATGAAAAAAATCTATTATTTCTACTCCTTTGTTTAAATTCTAATTATTTAATGTATAACTTAAAATATACAGTAGGTATAGTAATTCTCAAGTCAGCTTGAAAACTAAATTTTTTTGAGTGTGAATTTGATCTCTTATTTAGAACCGAGGTTAGTAAAACAATCATTTGTATGCTTAAATATAAGCAGTTCTTTACCTCTTACTCCCAGTTTATACTTGCAGTAGGAACACATTTTACCTCTGCCTCGATCCATGTTGGTCCTTAGGTTTTATTGCTTATGTGATTTTTATGATGACTTGGCAGAGTTACCAGAATACTGAAGTGACTTTAATTGACCACAGTGAAGAGATATTCAAAACTCTGAACTACCTTAGCAATTTATTGCACAGCATCAAGAATCCTCTGGGCACACGAGATAACCCAGCACGAATCTGCAAAGATTTGCTTAACTGTGAACACAAAGTATCAGATGGTAAGTTCTTGGTTTCCTAAAACTCTGATGTCTAATTTCATTTCATCATTTCAGTGTGTTTGAGATTTGCAACGTATTCATTTCAAATTATAGTAATTTTGATAAAACCCTGGAAGAAGCCATTTTAATGTCATCAAGAATAAAACACTTGGAGGAAAGCATGCTTCTGATGTCCCCACACCTCAAGCAATAGCATTTGCTTACATTGTATACTTGGAATATAGCACATTTGTGCTAAAATTAAAATAGATAGAACTGATGTTGGGGTTAACAAACAGAAGAACCTGTCAGAACTTGGTAAGTCAGGAAGGCCAAAGTTAACAACATCACGAAAGGTATCATGGAATCCTTTTACCGCACTTCCTAAAAATAAAGTTTTTATACAAAATGGAATTTAAATGCCCCATACTAGAATTGGTGACCATGAAAATGGAGTGGTTTGTCATTCTTGGAAGTTTCTCTTCCCTACATAGATGCCCCAAATTAATTAACCAGAGGTGCAAAAATGAATTTAGAGTGGAAGCATCAAAGAACAGTTTGAAGCCAAGAGGAGCAGTCATCAGTTAAATAGGGGTACCCTGTCTGCTACAATATATCATTATATTTTAATTCCTATTTGATGTATGTGCAATAAATATGCCATTTTTTTTCACCAAATTTCACCATTTTTTTGGTGAAAACTCTCATCTTAACACAATGACGCCTTTGGGAAAAAGTTGTGATTTGAAAAATGTTGATTTGAAAAATCTATATTGTGTTATTCTGTAAAGTAGATAGTAGTCATTTTAATTTTGCATATACACATATAACACTCACACACCATATTCTTGTCCAAAACATCTGCTTTCATTCTAGAAGTGCAATGAAGATATTCATTTTATTTATATTAATAAAATACTTAACTTCTGTAGATATTTCCTGCCCAAAATTAATATAAAAACTAAAATAATGTTTACAATTGTGACTGTCTATAATAATCCTAAGCTTGATTCTTTCCCATATCTGAGGGCATAAAACTACAGTTCTGTAGAACTGAAAGGAACAAAGACATTGTAAGACATACAAAATCAGTATGGAATTTAATTCAAGGTCTGCCTTCATTATAGGATAAACAGTTAAGTTGTGTGAATTGTGGAGTATCAGAAAGATCTTTGTGCCCCCAAAATACTTTCATCAGTAGGAAATGATAAGTGCTATAGGGAAAAATAAAACAACAGGGAAGGGGGCATGCTAGGAAGTGGTGCAGAAGGTGCAATTTTAAATAGAATAGACAGATAAGACTTCTCTGAGAAGGTGACATTTGAGCCATATCAGAAGGTAAGGGAGAATGCTACAAGAAATCTAGAGAAAGAGTTTTCCAGGCAGAAGAGTAAATGCAAAAGCTCTAATCCTGGACGTGTACCTAACATGTCTAGGACTAGCAAAAAGGCCTGTGTGACTTTTGGAAGAGCGTGCATGAAGGGGAGAGTCATAGGAAATTAAGTCAAAAATATATCAAGAAGCCACATTATATAGGACCCTCTAGACTACTAAAAAGTCTCTAGCTTTTACTCTGAATAGAATGGGAAATCACTAGAAATTGTTGAGCAAAGAAATGGCATAATTTGACTCCGATTTTCAAAATATTACTCTGGCTAATGTATTGCAAATATAATGAGGAGCATGGCATAGAAGTAGGGAAACCACTGAAGAGGCTATTGAAATAATCCAGAAGAGATGATGATGAATTGGACTAGAGTTGGTCACAGGGGAAGTGGGGTGGGGGAAGGGTGAGATTCTTGAATGCGCTTTTAAGATAGAGCCAGCAGTTTTTGTTGATAGATTGCATATGGGCTGTGAGAGAAATAGAATGGTAAACAATGACTCTAATATTTTTTTGCTGTAGAAGGGTAGGGTTGCTGTTAATAGAAATAGAGAAGATTTCGGGAGAAGCAGGTTTGGATAAAAGACCAGGAGTTTAGTTTGGGATATGGTTATGAGATGTCTGTTAGATATTCAAATAAGAATGTCAAGTCAAGAGTTGACTATTCAAGTTTAAAGTCAAGAAAGAGGTCCTGGCTAAGGGTAAAAGTTATTAAATCATACACATATAAATAATATCTAATGCCTTGAGACTGCTTAAGAATACCTAGATAGTAGGTAAAGAAAGAAAAGAGAAGAAGTCAAAAACTGTGTCCTGGGACTGGCCAGTGTTTAGAGATCAGGAAGGTGAGGAGGAACTAGCAAAGAAAACTAAGAAAAGCTGTCAGTGAGACAGGAGGAAAACTGGATGAATGTAGTATCCTGGAAACTAAGCAAAGAAAATGTTTGCTGGAGGAGGAGGAAGGGATCAACTGGGTCAGTATTAAGTAAGGTGAAGAAAATTTGCATTTGATGTAGTAATGCAGAGATCATGGAAGACCTTCATCAAGAGTAGTTGAATGGAATGGTAGTAGTTAAAACCTCATCAGATTTTAAGAGAAAACGGTAGAGCTAGGAGCTCCAGGAATGAAGCAGGTAATTCAAACGACCTGGCAAAACTAATTTCTCAAAAGTTAGAAGTATAAAAGAGCTAACAAATAGTGGGGGACTTTCAAGCCAAGACATTGAAGAAGACCGCAGAGAAATGAACCCAATACTTGGAACTACTTTTGCCCTAGATATGTTGAGAAGCTGAGTAGTACTTTTGGTGGCTTCATGGGGCTAGGGATCAAAAATTAAAATCTATGGCCCACCAAAGATGAGGATTTAGGCTTTCAAAGAGCTGCATTCTAGGAGTAAAGATAAACTGGAAGAAAACCAACATTCATATAGACTGTAACTTTGCTTCACATCATCTAGGTATCTCAGAAAAATCTCAAACTTTGAACTCAGATTAAAATGGTTCCAGACTGCTTGCACCCCCACATACCTGTCAGAAACAAACAAAATTTTTCTATAAAGGATAACATTTTCATAAATAATTGCAAAAATACAGTGCCCAGCATACAATCAATGATAACCAAACATACAACTTGACAAAACACTATGAATGAGAACTGGCAGAGATAACAGACAACAGAAACAGACTCAAAAGAGAATACGAAGGATGGAATTTAAATCTGCAAGTATAATGAACACAGTCCGTCTCATGCAGGAACACTGTTCATATACTATAATAAAAGAGAAGGCAGAATATATGTGCACAAGTACAGGTAGGTGGGTAGATGTGATAGAGCTTATGTAAGTTTTCTTCAGATTGCTTCAGTTGTTTCAATGAAATTGGAAAGTTATCAGTCAAGAATAAGAATAAAGGAGTCTGTCTATGATAGTTAACTAGGAAAGTGACAGAGAGAATGAACTATAGAGATATCATGCCGGGCGCAGTGGCTCAAGCCTGTAATCCTAGCACTTTGGGAGGCTGAAGCTAGAAAATTGCCTGAGCCTGCAGGTTCAAGACCAGTCTGGGCAACATGATGAGACCTTATCTCTACAATAAATTAAAAAAATTAGCTGGGTGTGGTAGCACGTGCCTGTAGTTCCGGCTACTTGGAAGGCTAAGGTGGAAGGATCGCCAGAGCCCGGCAGGTCAAGACTGCGGTGACCAGGAGCATGCTACTGCACTCCAGCCTGGGCATCAGAGTGAGACTCCAACTCAAAAAATAAAAAGAAATATCATATTACTGTCTAGCAGCTTTACATACACATTTGAATTTAAAGTGAGACCCATCAGCAATGTTGTGTTTTTCTCCCATCACATTTATCTGTGCAGGTGCAGGCATAGGTTAGGCAGAAAATGGAATTAGTATAGGGTTTATAAGATAGATACAATGAAGGGAGGCAGGGAAAGGGTGTTAAAGAAGTTTCTAAGAAAATGATTACAGTAAAGGACTGTGGGTTTTAAACTGAGCAAGAAGAGAAATGAATGCATGATTATGAGAGACAATGAAAAAGTGGTAATATTAATAGACAGTAGGTCGTGATGAAACCAGAGAATTATTGGAGTCAGAGCACTTGAAAGAGTGGGCTGGAAAGAGAAGTGAAGTGAAATTATGAAGGAGAAGCAATTGTAGATAATATCTAAGGCTAAGATATGGCCTTGGAAGTTAATGATTAAAGTAAGGGATGGGGTGGGGGAGGGTACAGTTCAAGAAACTGAGAGGCCAGGGTATTGTCCGTGTGGGCTCAAAATTACCAAGAATTAGGTCATAAATCAATTTTCTGAAAGTAATAGCTAGCTAGATGCTAAAATCTTCACAGAAAAACGGTCGATAACTGCACCAGGAAGGGTCATGAGGGATATAATGGGACGATAGTAATTTTAACAAGGAGTGTCTTCAGGGAGAAAGTGGGGAGAATGGTCTGGAAGTAGCAGGAAAGATTCCTTCCTTCCTTCAGGCACAATGCTGTGGAGGATGCAGGGGGAGCAGTGTCCTCAGGGGAAAGCCAGCTTTGAGTTAGAACACTCCAGCTCATAAAAGATCGATTATGGTATAGGACCTTGATCTATACAGCTCAGCATACCTTCAAAGAAACTGTGGAGCCCCTACTGGTTCGCCATAGTACAATAGAATGCCTGAATTCAAAGCATTCCATCCCATGTAGTGAGAGTTTGCTTGATGGGAGACTTTCATAAATAATTTGCTATTTCACAAAGTAGTATAGTAGTATTTCTTGGAAGAGAAAAGATATGTCTTTACCCCATTAGATAAGACTGGAAGCCTCAGTTAGATCCTGGTGAAGAATCCAGCTATAATTTCTACAAGCTTTTTAAAGTTCAAACTTCTAAAGAAAAGGAACTAGAAATAGTGGGTGTCTTTCATGTCTTTCTTCCCTATTTCTTTGTATCAGTGTTTCTCCAGATGTGATCCCTGATCTAGAGTTAAATTTTGTTAGAAATGTGGATTCTCAAGCCCCATTCCAGACTTAATAAATCAGCAACCCTGGGGGTAGGGCCCAGCTATGTGTGTTTTAATGATGGTTTGATGTACACTGAAGTTTGAAAACCACTACAGTAGAGGACAGCTCCTACCCTTTGAGCTACCAATTCAGCAGGTATGCGTTTTGAAGCATTAGTCAAATGGTAGAGAGGAGAATATCTGAGGATGTTTTGGAAGTCAAAGGAAGCCCAGGGTGAGCTAAAGGGATCTTTGCTTTGAGGAGGGTGGAATGGAAAAGGATCCCTACATATGGTAGCAAATGACACTTGAAAAAAATATGTTTTCTTGTCTTTTTTTAAGGCTAGAAAGAAGGACTGCCTTATTCAAAAATTCCCATTATTTGTATTTGGAATAAGATACTATTTTATTGTTGTGAGTCTGTTAGTCTGGAATTAAGATGTTAGATCAGTGCTTTTTCAGTCTATTCCTGTAGTCTGACTTTAGGTCCCATGTTATTCTCCTGGGCACTCAGTGGAGGCAAAGACTGGTAACCTTCACTAGCTGTAGGAACTTTTCAGTTTTTCCCATTTGCAAATCTGAAAGAGCACAAACATGATAAACATTTCATTGTAGCTTTTTACTTTCTGAAAACAAAAAAGTTTTATTTTTATTTTGTTCATCGGTATTACACATACAGATATGTTTTTCCTTAAAGAAATTGAAATCGTATTTAAAACAAAGTATTTATTTTAAACTATCATGATTTAGAAATATGCACATATACTACAGTAACCTCAATTTTTCTATGAACTATAACTACAGACAATAAGCTCATCTTCTTATCTGTAGAATAAAGCAATAAATTCAGCCATTCTATCATTTTTATTAAAATTATGAAATCCCCTTAAATTGATAGGAAGATAGCATTTTTAGTATCAATTTTACATTATGCTTGCAGCTTTCATTCATTCACTAAATGTAAATATATTTATAATCTCCTATTTTTTTTAACAAGTAAGACTGTGGAAATCCATGTATTTAAAGTGTTGTGATAACTTATAAGGGTGATTCAGACATATTTTAGCATGGCGCTTAAATTACTTTGCGTTTTACTGTAAATTAATAGGAAAATACTGGATTGATCCAAATCTCGGATGTCCTTCAGATGCTGTTGAGGTTTTCTGCAATTTCAGTGCTGGTGGCCAGACATGTTTACCTCCTGTTTCTGTGACAAAGGTATGTATTGAATTTTAGAACTTATGATGATATATTACAGAGTATCTGTGAGCAATTTGTTTAAAATTCTGTCACTTTAAATAATTATAAATGGTTAACAATGAAAGCAAAGTATCATTCTCTGTCATATATGGAAAATAAGCTTTTTCGTTTTAAAAAATATCTAATCACAGTCAATTTTGACATTTTGATTGTGTTTATGATTGGCTTAGTTCAGCTTACTTAACTGATCATGTTTTTAAAATTCCTGTAAAAGGGCTGGGCACAGTGGCTCACACCTGTAATCCCAGCACTTTGGGAGGCCGAGGCAAGAGGATTGCCTGAGCCCAGGATTCGAGACCAGATTGGGTAACTTGGCAAGACTTTGTCTCTACAATAAATCAAAAAATTAGCTGAGAACAGTGGCATGTGCCTGTAGTTCCAACTACTTGGAAGGCTGAGGTGAAAGGACAGTCTAAGCCCAGCAGGTCGAGGCTGCGGTGACTGTGAGCGTGCTACTGCACTCCAGCCTGGGCAACAGTGAGACTCCAACTCAAAAAAAAAAAAAATTCCTTTAAAAATTGTGTAATAGATGTTATGTTTTTATGAATAGACACACTAGAAAATTCCTAAACAACTGCAGTGTGTTATCCATAATCAGTTACCTAAAGTTTGCTGAAAATTACATCATCATTAAAAGAATTTTGTCACAAAATCTTGCTGTTTGTGGTGACTGGGCACACAGTAACCTTTCTTAAATATACACTGAGTGGTACTTAAGACTTTTTTTATGGAATAATTCCATAAACTAAATAATTAGAATAAATGCAAATTAGTTAACACTGGGTGTTATAACAAATATTTATAAAACCTACATCTTAGTCCTACCTATAACATATGCTTAACACACAACTGTATTCCTTTCTTTTTCTGATTAAACCAGCTATGAGCAAGAATTTTATTTTTATTGACAAGGAACTCAAACATGTGCCTATTGTGTGTTTTGTCCATCATAAAGGGCAGCTGCTGAAATGTACAGCCTTTTTAGCTACTTATTGTTGAACTGCCCTGTCCTCCTGAAACACCTCTCTTCATGAACCAGGTATTTTATCCGTTCATCTCAAGAGGTATTTGCCATTACTACCCCCAAAATAGAGGAAGAAAGGATTCTTCCATTCCTAGGGGGAAGCCATGCACCTCTAATAAAGAGCAGCGTGATACTCCTACTTCTAAAATATCCACATAAACATCCTCACTCCCCTGGAAGTCAGCCCAGGACTATCACAGAAGGAAAGGGGCCGGGAGTGTGAGAGCTGAGCGAAGGAGACAGGAGCCTTGAGGAAGCTGCACTCTAGTTCTTTCCATGCCTGAATCAATTCTCCCAGTTCTCCTATCCTACCCAAATGTAAACACATTTACATTTAGTAAATGGATAAAAGCTGCAAGCATTATATAAAATTGATACTAAAAATGCTGTATGTCAGGAAGATGAGGAGGTTGTCAAAGAACCATAGACTTGGTCCTAAGATCTTCAGAGCGAGTCAAAAAATAAATAAAATTTTGTAAACATTTTGAAAGGACAGTAGGCTTGGAGTCAGAGACCTGGGTTCTAGTTTCTACTACTCTGCTAACCCAAGAGGTTGAAACTGTGAGCCACCAGAAGGCATGCTCTGTGCCAAGCACAATGCTAGGTCAATTACATTAGTCATTTCTAATCTTCTTTAACCCTGTCAGGTCGGTGTTATCCCCCATTTCACTGACAAGGAAACTAAGGCTCAGAAAGATGAAATATTTTGCAAGTTTCTGATTCTGATCTGTCAAATGAAGAAATTGAATGACAAACGCTAATGCATCTTAGGATTATCTTTCCATGTTTTCATACTTATGCCTTTCTTTCGCCTTTCCTCTCTTTGTTATTTTGTTGTTGTTGCTGTTGCTGTTTTACATTTTTTCCTTCTCCATTACCTCATAGCTGATATTTTTCTAATTTTACATTCAGAGACTAGTATAAACTCTTCAGCAGAAAGCATTCCTGCTCGTTTACATTATAACCATACTCCTGCTTGAATAATGCCAAAATAATAATAATGTCCAGAGCTACAGGAAAACCTGTTTTCTTGCCCAAGCCTGGAAAATGTGCAGACTTCTTAACTCTGATTTTGTCCCACATTGTTCACTTTATTAGTTAGTATTTGTTCATGCATTCATTCATTAATTCGTTCAGTAAACATTTACTGATTACTCACTGTGTGACTGAGATTGCATTAGGGTGGTAACACCAAGAATAAGATTCTGTCCTTGTCCTTTGAGGCTCTAATAGTTAAAATTATTTAACCAAATTATTATTATAACTTGTAACTTATTTATGGAAACACTCACAAAAAATCCCAAATGAAGGCATCAACAGAATTGCATATTTTTATGAAAAAGGTTATTAAAGCATTAACCAACAGCAAATTATTATTGCACTTTAGGTACCAGAAAAATTATTTTCCTTTTTAAATTATATGTAATAGCATGATGGTATAATGAATCCAGTTCATATAGGCTCAGAAGAGTCTACTGTTAACATCTTCCCAATGTCATTTTCAGTTGACATCTTGGCAGCCTGAAACCAGCCACAGTGGATGATGAAAGTATTTCTACTACAGGAATCAGAAAATGCTATAACTTAGGAATTTTTTTCCCCTCAAGTGCCAGTAGTTAAACATTTACCAACACACCACTACTGACAGTTAAATCCTAAGAAAAGAGCTTTCTCAAGGCTGCCTTTCCAGGACATTCCTCAAGTTTCCCCAAACTGCAACCTTCTCAATTGCTACCTTATAACCTGCTTGTTGTTTCTATGACATTAGTTGGAGTTTGGAGTGGGGAAAGTCCAGATGAACTTCCTTCATTTACTGAGCTCTGAAGCCACCCACATCATCACCATTCACTGTCTAAACGCCCCAAGGTGGACAAGTGCACAAGAAAGTGGCCCAGGATTGCTTGTTGGTTTCAAGGGATGGAATGGCCAGATTTTTAAAGAAAACACTCTACATGAACCAGAAGTGCTTTCAGATGACTGCAGGGTAAGGGAATGGCACCTTTAGAATTGTTCAATAGAGTCCAATATGATAAAACTATAAAATTTGAATGATTAGAGTAAGATTTTAATTACAAACTATAGAAGGATATTAAGTTTTAATATGTATGATTTGTAACTATACATTTTTCAGGATCAATTATTTGTTTACATACTATCGTGACAACTTTTGTTATGCCTATTGGTCATTCATAGATTTTTATAAGCAAAATAAGTATTAATTAATGTTTATTCTCCATATCAAATAATTATATCATACCTGGTTGGATGGATGGATGGATGGATGGATGGATGGATGGGTGGGTGGATGGGTGGGTGGGTGGGTAGGCATGTGGATGGATGGATAGATGGCCAGAGCATATGGACAAATAGATTTTTTTCATGGGTCTTCACTGCTGTCATTCTACATTTCATTACTGTGTGGAAGAGAAGATATAGAAGCAAGTCAGTTTTATTTTATATTGTCAGTTTCTGTACCTGATACCAAATGTAGGTATAATTACAGATTGACCCTATCAGTCAGTATTTGAATTGTAGCCCTTTTTTTTTTCATTAAAATTAAACAATGGCTGTTATGAAAAATTTATCACTTAAAAATATTGTTTCATTGAGCAGATGTAGGCAAACTACAGTCAACAGACCAAGTCTGGCCCACCACCTGTTTTTGTAAATAAATTTTATTAGGACACAGTCACACATATTCATTTACTTATTATCTGTGACTGTTATCACATTACAATGGCAGGGTTGCGTAGATGTGACAGCGCCTGTAGGACTAACAAAATCTAAAATACTTACTCTCTGGCCCTTTAGAAAAGAATTTGCCAACCCCCATTGTATAGAACTGTCCTCTTTATGTATACACATTAATTACTTTAGGTAGCTTGATCTCCTATCCTTGTGTACTATGAAGACTGTAACTTAGCATCTCTTAACATTTCCAGAGTACTCTACTTTTTCATAACATTTTATTTCCAGAAAAATAGTGCTTGAAAAATCCTAGGCAAATGGTCAGAAGGATGTGGCTCTTATTCTCTTTATTCAAAGAAATCAATATCACTAACATATTCATCTAACTTTTAAAATCTTGCCCAGAAACACTCAGTAACTCGCTAGTACCTCTGAGACACAATCCAAACTTATCAACCATGTTCGGTGCTTACAACAATTAGACCCAACTTGCCTTTCCAACTCGAGCTTTCACTGGTGAACTACTCTAAACTATGGCCAAACTGATCTGTTGTAATAATAACAGGGATAAAAATATCAATAATTCCCACTACTATTTATCAGGGGTTTATTATGTGGCAAGTGGCCATGCATTATATACCTTATTTTATTTATCAAATTGCTTTATAAAGAAAATATTATTCATCCCATTTTATAGGTAAGAAAGTAAAGGCATGGAGGGGTTAAGTCATGCATGCTCAAAGTCATGCAGCTAATCAGAAGAGGAGTGAGAGACCAAACCCCAGCATGTAGACCTCCAAAGCTTCCCTGTACTGCTAGGGACTTTTGATTGAAATCTCTTTTTTTTTAATTTTTTTTGAGTCAGAGTCTCACTCTGTCGCCCAGGCTGGAGTGCGGCGGCATGCTCATGGCTACTCCAGCATCAACCTGCTGGGCTCCAGCGATCCTTCCCCCTTAGCCTTTCAAGTAGCCAGAACTTCAGGCACGTGCTACCACGCCCGGCTATTTTTTGATTTATTGTAGAGATGAGGTCTCACAAGTTGCCCAGGCTGGTCTCGAACATGTAGGCTCAGGCAGTCCTCTCACCTCAGCCTCCCAAAGTGCTGGGATTACAGGTTGAGTCACCAAGCCAAACCTTGATTGAAATCTTATTTAATCCTCACAAGCCTGTGAGGCAGGTTTTTATTATTCCCAATTTATATGTAGGGAAGATGATAATACCTGGATTTCTATCAAACTCTGTGCCAAGTTGAAATCTGTGCTTTTAACTTCCATGGTAGAATAATTTTCCCATCTGTTTTGGTTTGTTTGGTTTTTGTTGGGTTTTGTTTTGTTTCGTTTTGCTGTTGTGTGTGTGTGTATGTCTCTGTGTGTAGTTTATGCCATTCCTTACTCTCAAATGCCCTTCTATACCTCACTAATCAAGTGGAAATTTTAGGTAAACATTAAAGCTCATCCAAGTTTTTCACAAAGCTCTCCCTGACTACTCCAGGAAAAAATGAGGAAGTGGCTGGGTGCAGAGGTTCATGCCTATAATCCCAGCACCTTGAGAGGCCGAGGCAGGAGGATTGCTTGAAGCCCAGGAGTTTGAGACCAGCCTGGGCAATATAGTGAGACTCCATCTCTAAAAAAATAAATTAAATTAAATTAGCTGGACATAGTGGCGTATGCTTATAGTCCCAGCCACTTATGATGCTGAAGTAGGAAGATTGCTGAGCCCAGGAGGTCAAGGCTGTAGTGAGTCATGGTCCCACTACTGCACCTCCAGCCTAAGAGATAGAGTGAGACCGTGTCTTAGGAAGGAAGGAGCTGGGTTCGGTGGTTCAGCCTGTCATCTCAACACTTTGGGAGACCAAGGTGAGTGGATTGCCTGAACCCATGGGTTCGGGGCCATCCTGGGCAACTTGGCAAGACCTCGTCTCTACAATAAAAAAATTAAAATTAAAATTAAAAAACGAAGGGTCTCAGAAAGGGAAGGAGCCAGAACCATTAAAAAATAAAAAAGTAAAAAAAAAAAAAAAAAAATGAAGGAGAGAGGGAGGGAGAGAAGGGGGAAGGGCTTAATACTTATTATCTATATTATTTATATTGTACTTACCATATATGGTCTTGTATTGTGGTTATTTATGTTTTTCCTCTCTCCAACAAGATTTATAAGCTGCTAGAATTCAGAAGCCAGACAAATTTATTCATCTTTAGGTTTCAAGCACTTTAAGAAATCGAGGATTACATAGTTGAGTAAACTATGCCAAATGTATTTAGTGTTCAATAAATATTGCTTGAAAAACTTAATGAATGAATCTAACAGTGTCTTACACACAAAATTTAGGTATATTACTTTAGACGCAGTAACTTACTTTCAATGAGTTTCAATTGCCTTACCTTTAAAATGAAATTTGTAGCTTAAATTATCTTCAAACTTCCTTTGAATTTCAAAATTCATGAAATTTCTGTGAATGAATAAGTGAATTAACTCCTGAATAAAAGCTGCACAAAACTACCCATTGTGTTTCCCTAATGTGTCTTGTTGCATCTTAATCATAGGACAATTTATGATATATTTTGCTCCACAGAATGTAAAAGAAACAAAAGAACATATAATACTAAGAAGGCCTAGAAGGAAGAGAAGAAAGGAAAAACTATATAGAGAGCCACAGAATGGAAAAAAGAAAAAAAGAAACATAAAAGATGATTGTACAGGCGGGACACAGTGGTTTATTCCTGTAATCCCAGCACTTTGGGAGGCCAAGGCAGGAGGATTGCTTGAGTCCAAGAGTTCAAAACCAGCTGAGGCTGCATAGTAAGACCTCATTTCTACACAAATTAAAAAACTAGTTAGACATGGTGGTATGCGCCTGTAGTCCCAGCTACTCAGAGAGCTAAGACACCTCCTGAGCCCAGGAGGTTGAGGCTGCAGTGAGCTGTGATCAGGCCACTGCACTCCAACCTGGGCAACAGCATGAGACCACGACTCAAAAAAAAAAAAAGATATTGAACCTAATTTTAGTATTAACAACCTTCTGACTGAGGCAATTCTGGTTACTTCCTACCTAAAGTACTGAGGATGAGAATGCTCATTCACTTTCATCCAAGAAAAATGCCCATCCTGAAGAATCAATCCCAAGTAAAGAAACACAGAGCAGATGGGAATCACTCACATTAGGAATAGTGCAATCTCTTAATTCATATTTGGTCCAGCAATCCACAGACAACTGAAACAGAAGCCTGGCCTTAGGTGCTGCAAGAGAAGAATTAGAACACACAATGTCATTATAGAGACAAGAGTAAGGTCATGTTTTCGGCTAATATTATTAATTGCTACCACTTATCGTGCATTGTTCTAGCCCCTTTCTAGTCCTTGTCTCCAAACCTTAAAACACTCTACACAGTTTATGAGGGGCACTGTCTGCTGAGAATGACTGCTAATGAAGTGCATATAAAAGCATTTTGTTCTCATTTTACAGATTCAAGATGGCAGCTGGCATAAGGCAACGTTTCTTTTTCACACCCAGGAGCCTAATCAACTACCAGTGGTCGAAGTACAAAAACTTCCTCATCTCAAAACTGAACGGAAGTATTACGTTGAAAGCAGTCCTGTGTGCTTTCTCTAAAGTCTCTGAATTAGTTCAGAATTCATGCTGTTGACCAGGTAATTGCTTCAGAGGGAAAAATGTAGACAGAAAAATACTGTCATGATGAAACGCATGGCTAGCATTGGCTAAATTTTAAAGAATCTCAGGAAGAATCGACTTCCTCCTAAGAAGGAGAAAAGGCATGTTTTAAAGGACTACAATTGATAAAGTATTTAATTCTTTTAAAAATTATATTGATCTCAGCTTTCTTAGCGAATTCCCTAGAGCTGAAAATGTATAAATATGGAATTCTTCAGGGTATCCTATATTTTGTGACTGTCTGAGAACTAAGTACCCATTAGACAGCTGGTGACGCAGTGCGCCATGGAGCAATACTGGCTAATGCTCCCAAATGTGCGATGCTTCTGTCTAAAATGACAGCCACAGTCCAATGTCTTCTTTTCCAAAACACTAAGCTGTATTCAGGTCCCCCGTGGGCATATACATCTTAGCCGGTGGTACACTACCTCTTACGTGTTGCCTTTTTGTGTTGCTTGGTGCTCTTTTGAAAACAAGGTGCTTGTGGCTTTCATAGACTATTTTATTGCCTTTTTCTTCTTTGTCATTCTTTAAGAGTGTATGTACTGGTTACATCAAGATATGTTTTGGTTGTTAGTACTTATTTTAATTTGTTTGGTCACATACTTAATAACAAGTAAAACTATTTATGTGAAGTCCTTGTTTTATTTTAAGATTCTCTTTGTGCATACAGAATCAAAGCCAGCACATTGTAACCTGTGCTTGTACACAAAGGAATTGGAAGGTTTCTTTCTGTTGTCGTTTTATTTTTTTAATTGATGTAAAAATTATTATAGGCCAGCTACATCCAGTAGTAGGTTGGGGTTAGAGATTGGGGGTTGTGATATACTGTTGTAAAACACCATGATCATCTGGAATGATACTTTGTGTATATATATTTTGTAAAGTTTTAATTCAGCAAATCTTTTGAAATTGCTGCTGTTTTAAATTATAAAAACTTTATATTTCTGCTTTATAGAAATTACACGTTTTTGTAGTGTTCATTGATTTTATTTCTCTGTTCTTAAATTTGATGTGCTAGTAACTAAAAGAATTTAACTTACCAGTTTTTAAAGCAATATCCGGGGGGAAAAAAGTCTTTTCCCATTAAAAATAAGCTTAGCCAGCTCCCTCTTGTCGTCACAGAAATGTTAGTTCAATATTAAAAATATTATACCTCTTGGTAGATAGAAAAGCCTCTACATCCATTATAAATATGTTTTTAGCCACAGCAAACAGCCCTTACCCATCTATAATAAAAATGTGCTTTAAATCATTTTGGGTAGTATTCGTTTCTCTTCATTTGTTACAGTATGCTTTTATCATATATGATAGCCCTTCTGGCATAGCTATTTTGTACTGTGTGTATTAGCATTACTAGAAAATATCTGTTTTATACCTACAAAAGGAATTTAAAGCTTATTTCCTATTTTTACAAACTGGGACCAAGACACAGAAATAAACCCTCACATACTTGGCCAATTTTCTTTTTTTTCTTTATTTATTTTTATTTTATTTTATTTTTTGAGTTGGAGTCTCACTCTGTCACCCCAGCATCGGCCTGCTGGGTTCAGGCTATCCTTCCACCTCAACCTTCCAAGTAACCAGAACTACAGGTGCGTGCTACCACACCTGGCTAATTTTTGATTTATTGTAGAGACGAGGTCCCACCAAGTTGCCCAGGCTGGTCTCGAACCCGCAGGCTCAGGCAATCCACTCACCTTGGCCTCCCAAAGTACTAGAATTACAAGCTGGTACTGCCAAATTTGCAACGAGAGAGCCAACACCATTCAGTGGGGAAAGGACTTTGTTTTCAATAAACGGTTCTGGAAAAACTGGATATCCACATTCAAAATAACATGGTAAACCCTTACCTTACATCACATACAAAAATAACTTAAAAGGGATCAGAAACCAAAACAAAAATTTCCAAAACTATAAAACTCTTAGAAGGATATATAGGAGAAGATCTGCATGACACTGGATTTGGCAATGATTTCTTGGAACGACACCAAAAGCACAGTCAACAAGAGAAAAAAATAGATAAGTTGAACTCCATCAAATAAAAAGAAATCTGTGCATCGAAGGATACTATCAAGAAAGTGAAAAGGCAGCCCATGGAATGGGAGAAAATATTTACAAACCATATATCTGATAAGGGATTACTATCCAAAATGTATGAAGGGGACCCCAAACTAAAGGAATTATCTTTTGAAGGGTGGGCCCCTGGTAGTAAAGGCTTTTCCTGCTAGGTAAGAGTTCTGGGAACCCATCAGCATCTACGTACCAACTAGCGTTGTTGTGAGAGGCTGTGTTCGGCTTCAGTGAATTTTTTTTGGAGATTTTCAACACCTTTGCCCATGAAATGATGGGTGATTTATGAGTACACCTGCCCATACTACACTGAGTGTTTATCAGTTTTTGACCAAAAATAGCATGATCCTTATGCCCCAACCTCCCCATTCATCCAATCTCTCCCCAAGCAACTTTTTTTTTGTTTCCTTGGACGAAAAAAACCCTTCAAAGGGAAACTTTTTGCCAATGTACAAGAGGTGAAACAAAAAACAGAGGCATTGAAAATCATCAAAACTGACAAGTTCAAAAACTGTTTTGAGCAGTGGAAAAAGTGTCTCCATAAGCGTATTGCATCAAATGGAGAGTACTTTGAGGGTGACTGAAGTTGAACATGTAAGAAAAAATACGCAACTTTGTATAAATAAATTCTGGGTTTTTTGACTATCCCTCTTTTAAAGAACTCTGCAATTCACAACAAAAAACCAACCAACCCAATTTAAAGAATGGGTAAAGGACTTGGATAGACATTTCTCCAAAGAAGATGTACAAATGGTCAATTAGTGAAAAGATGCTCAAAATCAACAGTCATTATGGAAATGCAAATCAAAACCACAAGCAGGTACCAGTTCTGAGGTAAAATATACGAATATATTTGGTCTTTGTCCCTGGTCTCTGACACAGGGCTCCCAAACCCTTGGAATTTCCTGAGTGAAAGGAATATCTTTTGTTATTTATAATGATTCCCTTTCAATCACATTTGAGTTTATGGTAATATGGTTTTTTAGGGTAGGCCCTCTAAAGAGCCTCAGGATGGAGCTGGTCACCAGAAAGGTAGGGTAAGCAGAGGGTTGGAACTTACAGCCCCACCTGCCTACCTCTAGGGCAAGGCCTGAAGATTGAGCTCTGTAAAAACTTTTGAACAACGATATTCAGCGAGCTTTCCAGTTGGCAAACATCTGGGAAGGAGGCATGCCCAAGTGGCAGGGAAGCTCTGCACTGTATCCTCATCTTTTGCTCTGCACATCTCTTCCTGTTGGTTGTTCCTGGGTTATACCTTTTATAACAAAACAGTAAGCAGAAATGTTTCCCTGAGTTCCTTGAGCCATTCTAGCAAATTGTAGAACATGGGCCATGGGAACCCCACATTTATAGTTGGTTGGTCAGAATTACAGATGGCCTGGGACTTGCAATTGGCATCTGAAGTGGGGGCAGCCTGACGTGAGGACTGAACCTGTTAATCTGTGGAATCTGACTCACTGCAGGTAAGTGTCAGAAATGAATTGAAATACCTCACTAATCATCAGGGAGATGCAAATCAAAACCACACTGAGATACCACCTAACTCCAGTCAGAATGGCCATTATCAATAACTCAAAAAATAACAGTTGCTGGAGAGGGTGTGGCGAAAAGGGAACACTTCTACACTGTTGGTCGAGTGTAAACTAGTGCAACCTCTGTGGAAGGCAGTGTGGCGATTCCTAAAAACTCTAAATATCACCCTCCCATATGACCCTGCAATCCCCCTATTGGGAATATACCCTGAAGAACTCAAATCACTCTGTCAAAAAGATACCTGCACATGAATGTTTATCGCAGCATTGTTCACAATAGCAAGAACCTGGAACCAACCATGCTGTCCATCAAAAGAGGACTGGATTTAAAAAAATGTGGTACATATACACGATGGAATACTACGCAGCCATAAAAAAGAACAAAATCATGAATATTGCAGCAACCTGGATGGAACTAGAGTCTGTAATACTGAGTGACCTCTCACAAAAACAAAGATCTGGGTATCACATGTTCTCACTCATATAGTGGACCTTGATCATCCAATGTATTACC
This sequence comes from Cephalopachus bancanus, assembly GCA_027257055.1. Taxonomy (NCBI): domain Eukaryota; kingdom Metazoa; phylum Chordata; class Mammalia; order Primates; family Tarsiidae; genus Cephalopachus; species Cephalopachus bancanus. Next base: position 3,769,788 of record JAPVLO010000047.1, read on the forward strand.
ATAAGAAAATGACTGACAGTGGTGGGAAACTATGGGGGGAAGGAGAAGGGAGATGGGACTAATGGTAGTAAACATCTGTCTGGGGACAGGGAGACACCTCTTATCAACAAAGGTGCCTGAACGAAGCATTTTTGTATACCTAACCCTTAACTGTGCCCCACAATATCATAATAAAAAAATATTGATTATAAAAAAAAAAGAAATGAATTGAATTGTCGGCCCTTCAAGTAGATGTCTGGAGAACTGAAGAATGGGTAGTTAGTGTTGGAAAACACCTGAGAACTTCACACCACTAGGATGGATGTTTCAGAAAATAAAAGGAAAAGAACAAGTGTTCTCAAGGTTGTGAAGAAATGGAAAGCCTTGTGCATAGCTGGTGGGAAGGTAAATTGGTACAGCCACTGTAGAAAATGTGGGGGGGGAGCAAAAAAAGTATACACATTTTAAGTATTACATTCACTCAAAAGACAGTGTTAATCAAATGAATGCTAGTGTCAACAGGCAGGACAGTCGAAAATGGCGGAAGCACAGTTGAGCAAACGTCATAGTACACACTGCTACTGTAACTTAATTCAACTTCAAAAGGTAATACATAGATAACATCTCTTAAAATGTGTTTACATTTTTTGGCACCCCCTGTAGTTTTATGGTTCCTTTAAAAGTTTAATATAGAATGATCACATCACCCAGCAATTCTGCATCTAGATATATACCCAAAAGTATTGAAATAGAGACTAAAACAGGTATTAATACACCAGCGTTCATAGAAGCATTATTCACAATAGCCAAAAGACATAACAACCCAAATACTGATCAACAGATAAATGAATAAACAATATGTGGTATATACATATGATAGAATATGATTCAGCCTTAATAGGGAATGAAATTCTGATATGCTACAACAGGGGTGAACATTAAAAACATCATGCTAAATAAAATAACCCATACATGAAAGTTCAAGTATTGAATGATTCCGCATATATGAAATACCAAGAATAGGCAAATTCACACAGATGGAAAGCATAATAGAGGTTACCAGAGGCTGGAGAAGGTGGGAATGAGGTGGGAATTATTTTAACCAGTACAGAGTTTCTGTTTGGGATGATGACAGAGTTCTGGAATGGATGGTGGTGATGGGTGCACAACAATGTTAATGTACTTAGTGCTACTGAATAGTGCACTTTAAAATTATTAAAATGGCCGATTTTATGTTATGCATACAGCGATTTTGAAAAATGGCGCCATGGCAAAGATGTCTGTTTTTCTGTTTAGGGAGAATTTAGTTTTTTTTAAAAGAGTACAGAGGTTGATTCTAAATGAAAAAAACCCATATCCTATAATCTAGTTTCAGTCTATGTGCTATACATCCTGTTCCAAAAAATAATAATATAATTTAGTTCAGAGCATAAACGATTTTTCTAGAGATGATTTAAGAAATATGTAGAGAACAGAAATGCCTTGCTTTATGGTTGAAAAGTGATCCTGAAATCAAGTTTAAAGGAAATTTTAATCAACCTAATCCTAGGCAGCATAGTAGTTAAGAGTGCTCTGAGGATTTGCTGTGTGATTTGAACTGTATTATTGAAACTTCATTTTCTGTTTCTTTGTTTACAGTTTCACTGTAAAAAAAGGGGGGAGGGGTATAATAAAAGTATTTATTTAATTTGGCTGTTGAGTGGATTCAGTAAATTAACATGGAAACATGTTTAACAGGGCCTAGCACTGTTTTATAGTATCGCTGTCTTATGGTATCACTATATTTATTTATAGTAATCACTATAAACATTAACTGGTGTTATTTATTGCTTTTAATTAGCATCAGCAGTATAACCATCATTGTTAAGGATTTAATAATTCCATGATAGTAATCACCACAGAAAATTGTACTAAATCTCTTAATTAAAATTATGCATCCGGTGTGAAGCCATGCTATCCCATAATTTGTTTTGTAAATATAGACTTTTATATACTCTATATATGAACTATAAAGGTTTTCTAAAAATAAGATGAAACAGCATCTATATATAATTAAGAAACATAGAAATCACAGTGATCATTATAAGGTAAATATCACAAGTCTTCCCTATCATATAAAACCATAGCAGTAGGAATATCGGAATTTGAGACAGAAAACTTGAATTTAGCCCAAGTTGGCTCTAGCATACCACTGGTTATGTCATACTGTTAGACGGATTGCTTTATCATTATGAAATGTCCCTTTTATCGCTAGTACTGCTTGTTGCCTTAATGTCTGTTGTGTCTATTATTAGTATAATTATACCAGCTTTCTTTTGGTTCATGACTGCATAGTATATCTTTGTCTATCTTCTTTTAATCTTTCTGCATCCTCTTATTTAGTTGTGTCTCTTGTAAGCAGCATATATTTGTATTTTCATTTCTAATCCAGACAATTTTAAACTTTTAATTAGAGTATTTAGACTGTTTACATTTAATGTGATTACTATTATAGTTTCATTTAAACCTGCTCTCCTACTATTATTTTTTATTTTTCTTATCCCCTCCTTTCTTATCTTCCTTTAGATTGATAAAATATTTTTCTTCCATTGTTTCTCTTTTAGCTATTAGTCATACATTGTTTGTATTTTCTTTTAGTGGCTACCCTAGATACCACATTAAGCACCCTTAACTTTGTAGTGACTATATAAATTAGTACCTTCCCACTTTTCAGACAAGACAAGGATGTTACAACCCTGCAACCCTTCAATTCCACATATCACTTTTGACATTTTTGGGGTATAATACTCATGCATTTTATTGTATATTTAAACCCCTACACGATATTATTTACAAATATTTTCATTTAGTTTTATCTGTTTGCTCTTTCCTGAGCTTTTCTTTTTTAAAAAATATTTTTATTGATATATAATAGTTGTATATACTTTGGGGGCACATGTGATATTTGGTACATGTACACAATATGTAATGATCAAATCAGGGTTATTGGGATATCCATCACCTCAAACATTTGCCTTTTCCTTGTATTGGGATCATTATAACTCTTCTAGCTATTTTGAAATATACAATTAATTACCATTTAAAATTTTTTTATTTTAAAGATGCGGGGCACAATTCAGTGTTCGGTATTCAAATGTTCATTATTCAGGTGCCCTTGTTGATGAAGTGTGCCCCTCCTCCACTGGCAGTTTCCCACTACTGCCAATCCCTTTCTTATAGTATTAAGTTAATTGTTCAAGGTCTGCTTATGAGTGAGAACATGTGATACTCAGCTCGTTGTTTCTATGATAGATCACTAAGTATTATAGACTCTAAGTCCATCCAAGTTGTTGTGAAGTCCATAATTTTGTCCTTCCTTATAGCTGCATAAAATTCCATCATGTATATGTACCACATTTTTTTTATCCAGTCCTCTTTCGATGGGCAGCATGGTTGGTTCCATGTTTTTGCTATTGTGAATAGTGCTGCAATAAATATGCGTGTGCAGGTACCTTTTTAATTACTGTTAACTATAATTTTCCTGTTGTACTACTGAATACTCGAACTTATTCCTTCTTGCTAGCTGGATTTTTATACCCCTTAACCGACTTCTCCTCATCTACTCCTCCCCCTTCCCTTCCTAGCCTAGGATAACTGCCATTCTACTCTCAACCTCCATGAGATTCACTTTCTTAAATTCCACATAGGAGTAAGAACATACAATACTTGTCTTCCTGTGCCTGGATTATTTCACTTAACATAGTGCTCTTCAGTTCCATCTGTAATTCTGCAAATGACAGAATTTCATTCTTTGTCACATCTGCATAGTATTCCATTGTGTCTACATATGTATCACTTTTTTTTTTTTTTTTTTTTTGAGTTGGAGTCTCACTCTGCCACCCAGACTGGAGGGCAGTGGCACACTCCCGGCCACCGCAGCCTCAACCTGCTGGGCTCCAGCGATCCTTCCGCCTCAGTCTTCCAAGTAGCCAGAACTACTTGGAGGTGCGTGCTACCACGGCTGGCTAATTTTTTATTTATTGTAGAGATGAGGCCTCGCCAAGTTGCCTGGGCGGGTCTCAAACCCTCAGGCTCAGGCAATCCACTAGTCTCGGCCCTCCAAAGTGCTGGGATTATAGGCTGAGCCACCGAGCCTGGCCAGTATCACATTTTCTTTTTTCTTTCTTTCTTTTCTTTTCTTTCTTTCTTTCTTTTTTTTTTGGAGTTGGTGTCTCACTCTGTCACCCAGGCTGGAGTGCAGTGGCACACTCATGGCCACCACAGCCTCGACTGCTGGGCTTAGATGATCCTTTCACCTCAGCCTTCCAAGTTGCTGGAACTACAGACACATGCCACGACGCCCAGCTAATTTTTGTGATTTATTGTACAGACGAGGTCTCACCAAGTTGTCCAGGCTGGTCTTGAACCCCCTGGTTCAGGCAATCCTCTCACTTCGGCCTCCCAAAGTGCTGTGATTACAGGCTGAGCCACTGCACCCAGCCTGTATCACATTTTCTTTATTCATTCATCTGTTGATGGACACTCAGGTTGATTCCATATCTTGACTGTTGTAAACAGCACTGCAGCACTAACAAGGGAGTGCAGGTATCTCTTTGATCTACTGATTCCCTTTCTTTTGGATTCATACCCAGCAGTGGCATTACTGGATCATATGGTAGTTGTACTTTTAGCTTTCTGAGGAACCGTCATACTGTCTTCCATAATGGCTGTACTGCTTTGCATTCCTACTACAGTGTTCAAGCATTCCCCTTTCTTGCATCCTTGCTAGCGTTTATTATTTTTTGTCTTTTTGATAATAGCCATTCTTACTGGGATGAGATGATATGGTGATTTTGATCTGCAGTTCCTTGATGATTAATGATGCTGAGCATTTTTTCATATACCTATTGGTCACTTTTAAGAAATGTCTACTTGGGTCTTTTGCTCATTTTAAAATCAAATTATTTATATTTTTTATTGAGTGGTTTGAGTCCCTTATACATTCTGGTTATTTATCCTTTGTCAGATGGATAGTTTACAAATATTTTCTCCTGTTCTGTGGGTTGTCTCTTCACTTCGTGTAGTGTTTTATTTGCTGTGCAGAAGCTGTTTAGCTTGATATAGTCCCATTTGTCTATTTTTTCTTTCGTTGCCTATGTTTTTGAGGTCTTGCCCAGAAAAATCTATGCTTTTCTTTCCTCATCACCATACTTTCATCTGGGATAATTTGCCTTCAGCTGGAGAACCCCCTTAAGTATTTCTTTTAATGTGGATCTGCTGATTTTAAAAATGTTCTTCATTTTTTTGACAGAAAACTCTTCCTTTGGTCTGGAAGACATTTTCACTAGGGTATAGAATTACAGATTGCCATTTAATTTCTTTTAAAAATGTTACTTTATCATCCTCTAGCTTCCATTATTTCTGTTGAAATATCATTTTTAAGTTTTATTTTTGCTTATTTTAGGATATTGTGTCTTTTTTCTTTGCTTTTAAGAATTTTTTTTTGTCTTTGGTTTTTAACAGTTTTGCTACTATGTGCCTAGAGTAGATTTCTGTGCAATTATTTGTGTAATTATTTGCTTGGGATTCAAAGTGCTTTTTGAATCTGTGACTTGATCTCTCTGGTAAGCTTTGGGAAGTTTTTGCCAAGGATTTCTTCAAATATTACTACCGCTGATTTTTTGGTTCTCTGCACATTAATTTTAGACATTTACTTTATATATGTAAATATATCTTTTATTCTCTTCTCTGTACTTTTCATCTTTTTCCTCTTTATGTTTCAGGGGTTTTTTTTTACTGATTTATCTTTCACTTTACTAGCCCTATTTTTGCTGTGTCTAATGTGCTGTTAAACCCATCTTTGAGTTCTCATTTTAGAAATTGAATTTTTCAATTCTAACATTTTCATGTCTTTTTTTATGGAAACCTTCCATCATATTTATCATGCATTGAGTATAATGATCATAATTGACTTAAAGTTCACATCTGATTATTCCAACGTCTGCATGTCCTAAAGGTCTACTTATATTGTCTATTTTTTCTCTTAGCTACCCATCATTTGATTTTGTCTTCTGGCATATTTAACAATTTTTTATTAAATGTAAGCTATTATATGTAAAAAAAAAAAATGCAGAAGCTCTGAATGATAAAAACCTCCTTCCAAGAGGATTTAATTTCCTCTTGACAGGTAGTTGAATACCATCAGTGACTGAAATACTTCAAGACTGGCCTTCGGGCCTTCTGAGAGCTGGTCTATTTCTAGTTTTTGAATATTATTGGGTACCCTCAGATGTCTCAACTAAAAGCTTAGGGTCTTTTTTTTTTTTTTTTTTTTTTTTGAGTTGGAGTCTCACTCTGTCACCCAGGCTGGAGTGCAGTGGCTGCTCCCGGCCACCGCAGCCTTGACCTGCTGGGCTCCGGCAATCCTTCCGCCTCAGCCTTCCAAGTAGCCAGAATTACAGGTATGTGCTACCACGCCTGGCTGATTTTTTGATTTATTGTAGAGATGAGGTCTCACTGCCCAGGCGGGTCTCGAACCCACGGGCTCAGGCAATCCACTTACCTCAGCCTCCCAAAGGCGCGGGATTACAGGCTGAGCCACCGAGCCCTGCTAGCTTAGGGTCTTTATAAGGATCCTATCCTTTGTTGCCCCTGAACTCTAAGTTTCATTTCTGACTTCTTCCCCTGCACCAGTCTTGAAAAAAAAAGTCAAAAGCTTTGGGACTCTTTTTCTACTCAACAATGTCCCCCAGGGAAAAAATAGTAAAGAAGTCTGGGTTTACTTAAGTGTATCTTCTCCTTCCTTACAAATTCTCTAGCTATGGCTGCTTTGGATGATCATTAATGCTATCACACATCTTTTTTTTTACATTTATTCAGACTTTATACTTGTTCTTAGCAGCAGGTTTGGTCTGATATGTGAACAACCCCATCATAACTAGAAGCAGAAATTTCCTTATCTGTAGAAAAGGAGAATAATTCCTATCCTTCATTCCATTTTTTTAGTGGTTGCTGTGAGGATTATAAATAGCTCTAATTTATCACAATCTACTTAGAGCTAATATGGAATTACTTCAAGTAAGACAGTATACTTGAACCTTGTACACTTAAACTTGCCATAGCACAGTGCGACTTAATTCCCTCATCCTTTGTACAGCTGTTGTCATATATTGTTCATTTGTATATATTATAAATCCAACATTATAAGGTTATATTTGCTTTAAGAAATTTATGCATTTTTAAGTATGAGAAGGAAATTTAAAATATATAAATATACATATTTTTGTAGGTCCAATATCTGATGATTCCCTTATCATTCTTTAAAGTGTAGGTCAGCTGGTGATGAATTTTCTGTTTTTCTGTTATTTCACCTTTATTTTGCAGGAATTCTTTTCTAAATGTAAAATTCTTGGTTGCATTTTTTTTCCAGTAGTTTGGATCTGTCAGCGAATGTCTTCTGACTTCCAGTGTTTGTAATGAGAAGTTAGCCATTATATGTTCCCCATTTGTAATACATCATTTTTCTCTTGCTTTTTTCAATATTGTTTTTTATCTTTTGCTTTTAGCAATTTATGACATGCCTCTGTGTTTATATTCATCCTACTCAGATTTGTTGAGCTCAAGTCTAAAAGGCTCTGTATCATCATAGTGCAGTATTTTTCTATATCTGTAATTTCTTGTGTTATGTTAATTCTCATTTAGTAACAGCATGAATAGGCAAACAGAAAATACTTATACACATAGAGACCAGTAACCATCAGTCAAAAGCAAAATTTGTAAATTCACAAATTACCCTGTAAACATATTTTCCCTTTGACAAAATAGTTTAGCACACTGAATTAAAGCCTAAATGGTACTACAATTTAATTTTAAGAATCTATCAAATATGCTTTATGTAGAGGTAGGAGAAGCTAACCAATTTAAACTCTAGGGCCCCGAAGTGGCCTTGAGAATGTATCTGAAAAGTTCGCAAAAGTACAATCATTTTTAGTTCTTTTTCAAACAGAAGACCCTAAATGGTATGAGCTTCAGGCTTCACAAAACCCAGGTCTGCCTCTGCTTTTTATCGTGATTGAAACGTAAAGGTAGTTCTTGGCAGAGGAAGCAGAAAGGTTTTGTTTGCCGGCTTGTTTGGTGACTCTGCAGTAAACAAAGAGAAGAAATGCTGTGAGAGCTCTGGAAACAGCCTGAGCAGCAGAAGCTTGGTGTTTGGCAGCAGGTACTTTGACAGACCTCATGTCCTGACCAAAACATAGGAGTCTGGCCCTCCCACCACAAAACTGGTGGTTTTTATAGTTTTGCAAATAGGTGTAAGGTAAGCCTTCAGTGTATAGTGCTCTGCCCTGTTCAGGTATAACTTTTTCCTCATGACCTATATCGTAATTGACTGATAGGTATGATGAAGTCGTTGTCACCTCAGCCTGGGTACACAATTATGCAATCTGTGTGCTTTGGATTCAGTCCTGACACAGTTTAAAGCCAAATTAGAAAAATGATACCTCCATAGAGAAGAGCAACAGCTGGGGAATCTGAGCTATCATCTTGACTATACTTAGAGTTTTAGCACTGCACACAAGAAATCATCTCAGTAACAATCCATTAAAAATAATTTTCTTCTATGAAGTATCTAGCTCAGGGTAAACTTACAGTTGAAAGGCAACAAAACTTCTCACTTCTTCTTGAAGCAAACAGTGGAAACTCAGTTTCATGAAAAGGACATTCTTCATGAAGGGATAAGGATCTCCCTCAACTATTAAGAAATAAAAACTTTATTTGAACTGTACTACTATTAAATTTAATTTTTTAACTCGAAAATTCAATATATAAAAAAGTTATGCCATTTAATTAATAATACTATAGTGCCAAGATACTATCAAGCATTCAGTTAAAATAATATTTGTTCTCAAACATTTCCTACAGGATTCAATATGCCCTAAAAAAATACACAGTCTTCATACAATGAAAAAAAAAACTTTGTAAAAAACTTAATTAGTAGACATTAGCAAGTCTTTGATTTCATAGTTGGAACTAAGAAATTAAAACAATTGGAATTTCTTTAGCTTTGTTTTTTTTTTTTTTTTTGAGTTGGAGTCTCACTCTGTCACCCAGACTGGAGTGCAGTGGCTGCTGCCGGCCACCGCAGCCTCCACCTGCCAGGCTCCAGCGATCCTTCCGCCTCAGCCTTCCAAATAGCTGGAATTACAGGCATGCGCTACCATGCCTGGCTAATTTTTTGATTTATTGTAGAGGTGAGGTCTCGCTGCCCAGGCGGGTCTTGAACCCACGGGCTCAGGCAATTCACTCACCTCAGCCTCCCAAAGGCGCGGGATTACAGGCTGAGCCACCGAGCCCGGCCTAGCTTTGTTTTATAACCAAGTGTTATTCTGGCTAGTAAAACTTACCTAAAGGATGAAGAAGTGTGAGCTTCTCTACAAGGCCTAGAAGTCCTTAGTGATCTGGTCTTTGATTACCTGTCAACCTTTTCCCCCTTCTTTCTCATAGTCAATACACTCCAGCGATTTTTGACTATCTGTTTTAATCCATTTTCTGTTGACAAAGCAGAATATCACAGACTGGGTAACTCACAAAGAAAATAAATTTCTCTCGGTTCTGGAGTCTGGAAAGTCCAAGAGCATGATGCAGTGTCTGGTGAGGGTTATCCTAGCCAAAAGGTGAAAGCGATGGCATGAGAGGCACTCGCTTTACACCCACCCAGTTGTGTGATAACTAATCCACTTTCACAATAACAACATTAATCTCTTCCTGAGGGCAAAGCCAGTCACCCCTCGTGACCCAATCACCTCTCATTAGGCCTCACCTCTCAACATTGTTGCATTAGAGATTAAGTTTCCAACACTTGAACTATAGGGAGACACAGTCAAACCACAGCAGTATCTTATGATCCCTGAACATATTATCCTTTCTTATTCCTGGTCTGGAAAGCTCTCCTGCCTTTTCCTCCTGGCCAATTCCTATACATTCTTCAAGCTCCTCAGGAAAGTTTTCCTAACTTTTCCCACAAAAGAATGCATGCTTCTACTTAAGGTCACATTCCATACTCTAATGCTTGCTTTTGTGTTTTGTTTTTGCTCTCTTCGTGTTTGACTCCCCTCACTAAACTGTGAGCTCCCTTTGGTGTTGTGGTCCAAGCAACACTTTGCTGCTAACCCTCGACATCAACAAATCGAGGGGCAGAAAAACTGGTAGAAGGAAGTTTATTTCTGAATTTGAATCCAGGGAGCAGAGCCTGGCTCCTGGCCTTTCTCAAATGGTTCTGCTTTATGCTTTTCAGTCCACTTTCATAAGTTCAGGGTTGTTGGTTCCTATACACTGACCACATGGTTCCTATACATTGACCAGCAGAGCGTTGTATAGAACTTAAGTTACAGCCACATTTTGTCAATAATGACATTTTATGGTCCACATTTCCTGGTGCCAGTTACCAGAGGTATCTCACAGCTTTTTATCAGTAACACCAGGCAGAGACATTCATCAAGCTTGCCATAGAGTGAAGGGTGTTAACAAGGCCTAAGACATCATTCATTACTACATGTTGTTATACACAAGACTTAGGATTACATTGATACGAAAGTTATACAAATCACAAGACTTATGATTACTTTGATGTTATATTATTCAAACCTATGACTACTAAGAAGAGGGACTAAATGGAAATTTATTTCTCAGTTAATTGGCACTGTCTGCAGGGAAGTTAGGGATTCTTTGAAGTTATTTACTGGAAGTGCATAGGAGATTAGGGAAGCTCACCTTTTGTTAGCTCCCAGGAATGTTGGTAGGTGTGGGCGTGCTCAATCCCTCACCATGCCCTTCCCTAGGGGCTGTGGCAATATGAACAGACAATAGCGGGTCTCTGTATCAAAGGCAAACTGTAGATTTTAATATTTATAATCATTCAGTCTAGCACAGCATGTGATGCTTAAATGGGTGTTCCGAGTCCTTCATGTCTTTATGTTTTCTTGTCTGTTGTGAACCTGACACTGTACCTGAATTGACAATTCAAGTCTAGCAAAAGAGGCAGAATCTATGCTCAATGAATTTACTGTCTGGACAAGAAACTGATGTTAATCAAATGATAATACTAGTGAATATATAATGAAAACTTGGAGTAAATGCTCTAAAAGAAACACACATACAACTCTGGCTGAGCACTGGGGAGAAGAAATGGTAAAAAATGCTTCCCTGAGGAAGTAGGGCTTAACTTGCCATCTAAAGAATGAGTGATTAGAGATGAGACTGGAGAGAAGATAAAAGCCAGAATATGAGGGATCTTTGCAAGGCCATAATACATATTTACTTATTTATCCTAAGAGCAAAAATTTGGCATTGTAAGTTTTTAAAAAGGTGACTGACATAAACAGACTTAGATTTGTCAAGGTGTTCAGACTGTAGTTTGAAGAGTGGATTGAAGAGAAAAATATTTCTTCATTGATTATTCTTTGAATTAACACATTAATAAATTAATTAGCATGCTTAACTAGTTCTTAAATATTTACTTTATGTTAATCTCATCTAATTTAAATATTAAGTTTAATAACACGTCTAGTACAGCCCTGTCCAACTGAAATATAATGAGCCACATATGTAATTTCAAATTTTCTAATAACCACATTCAAAAACATAAAAACAGAATGAAATTAATTTTAATATTATATTATACATAACCCCATTTCACCATGAAATCAATATGTGTTATTGATGACATAGCTTACTTTTTTTGTACTGTCTTTGAAATCAAGTGTGTATTTTGTACTTATGGCACATCTCAATGAAGATAATCTCATTTCAATTGCTCAACAGCCATTATGGCTATTGGCTACCATATTGGAAACGACAGTTGTAATGCCCTCACCCAGTGGTTCCCCAACCTGGCTCTACATCAAAAGTACACCTAGAGACACTTGTTAAAAAATAATGACCTCCCTGCAACTCTCTCCATTTTGATTAAATACCTCCAGGGAGACACTCAGATCTGTTTCTGCTCAAGTACACCAAGGTAATGCTAATGATGCAACAGTCCACGGACAAGCACAGGGGAGTTTCCACATTGTCTTAAGGTTGTGAATATAATGAAACCTTTAGGTATCCTGGGAAAATCTGAGCAATGTCACAGGAAGCCCAGAAGGAAGGACATTTGGGACACACCTCACATAATTTCAGAAATTCCTTACTATACCGCATTGCTGAAAAGTTCAATCTAGTGTCTTCCAGCTCCTGAAAAAATAGCAAACTAACAAAGGTGTATTGTCTCCTGGGGTCCTCAAATCCAATCCTGAAGATGCCACATAGGTCAAAGCAGGATGATAAATATTGAGCCTTGCTAGGAAACTCTGAAAACCCCAGGAGATAAAAGGGTGGGTAGGTGGGGAACAAAGAAGGATAGTAATAAAAGTGGGGGGTAGAATGAAAAGACAGAATCTCTGATTGCCCTTTTCTACACCATAGCCCGGGTGGATCACAACCCACTCCTAATTGAGACAGGCATTAAAACATCAGGGCTGGTCCCACAACTGCCCAGGGAGGTAGAAGAATATCAGGGAAGCTGATAATTGTGCATACAGGTTGGTTTGGACTAGTTCTTTTCTTCCTTCCACCATGGGTCTAGGTGATTACCACAGAAGACAGTTGGCTCTTAGAAGAGAGATGGCAATACAGGAGTACTGGAAGGTAACCCAAGAGGCATATTCTCTTTATGGGAGGACAGACTGGAGATAGTGGAGCCCAGGCTGTTACATTAGAGGCTTTCTGCCACAAGGCTCACCCCCTCTTCTCCTTTCCTGTTCCCCCACCCCCAAAGAATGACCAGAAGAGTCACAATTCAAGTTCTAGGCTTTTGATCCTCCCTTTCAAATGTGAATTACAACTATGCTTGCTGATATTCCCAAAGGAATAGGAGATCACAAAAGAAAATATTGCAACATCTGAGGACTATAATTCCATAAAAAAACTTTAAAAACAAAAACAGGATCCTTTATACTAGAGGAACAGAATTAATGAACAAAAAAGTGAAGAACTTAAAATGGGTAAAATAGATAACTTCAAAGGGATAAGAAAGGATATTAGAAATATGAAACTAGAGACACTGGTTATGAAAAACATAGTGGTTGAAATGAACTTAGTAGATGGGTTGACTAAAAGATTGTGTACCATCAAATAACGAAATACTGAGGAAGAAATTACTTGGGAGATTCTACCAGAAAATATCTGAAAACAATAAAGGAATGGTAAACATAAAAGTTAAAGGATATGAAGAAAACTCTGATAACAAACCCTGAGAACATGACAAGAAATAAGAACTACAGACAAATATCCCTCATAAGCACACATGTAAACTTCTATACAAAATATTTATTAACTGAATCCAGTTATACAGATATAGATATTATAAAATAATGAGTTTAGTAAGGTTGCAGGATACAAAATAAATGTACAAAAACCAATTGTGTTTCTGTATCCTAGCAATGAAAACCAATTGTGTTTCTGTATCCGGGCTCAGTGGCTCAGCCTGTAATCCCGCGCCTTTGGGAGGCTGCGGTGAGTGGATTGCTTAAGCCCGCAGGTTCGAGACCCACCTGGGCAGCGAGACCTCATCTCTACGATAAATCAAAAAATCAGCCGGGCAAGGTAGCGCATGCTTGTAATTCCGGCTACTCGGAAGGCTGAGGCAGAAGGATCGCTGGAGCCCAGCAGGTCGAGGCTGCGGTGGCTGGGAGCGGCCACTGTACTTCAGTCTGAGTGACAGAGACTCTAACTCACACAAAAAAAAGAAAAATCCAAAATGAAATTAAATAATTCAATTCCAAATCACATCAAAAAGAATAAAATACTTAGGAGTCAATTTAGCAAAAGACATGCAAAAATTTGTACACTGAAAACTACAAAGCATTGTTAAGTGAAATTAAAGACAATCTAAACAACTGGGTGACATCTATTTTCGTGAATTTTAAGAAAGGGGGACCAAAAAATGAATTTATTTATGAAAACTTGTATATTTATTCTTACATGTTTAAACTTCAGTCACTTTCAAAGTACTCTCTGTTTGATGCAATACACCTTTGGAGACACTTTTTCCACTGCTCAAAATAGATCTTGAATTCATCAGTTTTGATGTTTTTAGTGCTTCTGCCATTTTTTTGCTTCACCTCCTCCCTACTAGCAAAAAATTTCTCTTTGAGGACTTTTTTCATCTAGGGGAAAGAAAAAGTTGCTCTGAGATCAGTGAATAGGGAGGGTGGGCATGGGTGTCATGCTATTTCTGGTCAAAAACTGTTGAACAGGCAGCATGGTGTGGGCAGGCGCATTGTCATGATGGAAGAACCAGTCACCTGTTTGCCACATCTTGGGATGTTTCTTTTGCAAATCATGATGCAATCCTCTCAAAAGGTCCAGATAAAAACTTGGGTTGACTGATCCAGAGAAACAAATTCCGAGTGTACTCAAGAGGCCTGCTCTCCAAAAGACAATTCCGGTTTTTGGGGGGTCCACCTCCTCGTGTTGTTCAGATGCCAATCCTCCCCAAATTAATCTATATATTCTGCACAATTCTTATCAAAATCCCAGCAAGATCTTTTGTAGAAGTTGACAAGCTGACACTAAAATGTACAGAGACGTATAAAGGACTTAGAAGAGCCAACACAATTTTTAAAAAGTACAAAGTTGGACTTACTATAAAGTTATAATAATCAAGAGACCATGGCATTGGTGTAAGGATAGATATATAGATCAATGAAACAAAAAGACACATTCCAGAAATAAGTCCTATCTTTGTGGTCAATTTATTTTTTTAAAACCTCAGGGTGGCTGGGCTTGGTGGCTCAGCCTGTAATCCTAGCACTTTGGGAGACTGAGGAGAGTGGATTGCCTGAGCCCGTAGGTCCGAGACCCACCCGGGCAACTTGGCAAGACCTCATCTCCACAGTAAATCAAAAATTAGTCGGGCCTGGTAGCGCGCACCTGTAGTTCTGGCTACTTGGAAGGCTGAGGCGGAAGGATTGCCTGAACCCAGCAGGTGGAGGCTGTGGTGGCTGGGAGTGTGCCACTGCACTCCAGTCTGGGTGGCAGAGTGAGACTCCAACTCAAAAACAAAACAAAACAAAAAAAATGTCAAGGCAAGTCAAGGGATAAGGACAGTCTTTCAACAAATATGTATACACATTTTAAGCATGACGTTCACTCAAAAGATGGCATTAAATAAATGCTAGCATCACCATGCCACAGGCAGGGTAGTCAAAAAAAATGGCAAAAGCATGTTTGAATGAATGTCATATTATACATTGCTAGTGTAATATAATTCAGCTGCGAAAGATAATACATAGAAAACATCTTTTAAAATGTGTATTTCTACTTTTGGCACCCCCGGTAGTTCTTGAACGATAAGGTATCCATGTGTAAGAAAAAGAACTTAAACCATTTTTTTGTACTACAGTTTTTTGTTCATATCCTCAGTTCTGTATCTGTGAATTCACCCAGTTGCCAAATTTGATCCACAGCTGAATCTGCAGATATGGAACTCTCTGAGGGTGAACTGTTTACAGATTTTGGTGGGGGTCCTAGAACTCATCCCCCAGATACAGAGAGATGACTGTATAAACAAACACCAACTAAAAATGAATTGTAGACCTAAATGTAAAAGCTAAATCTATACAATTTCTAGAATATATAGATGGAAAATCTTTTTGAGACCTCGGGCAAAACAAAAACATATTAGTGTGACATAAAACTCCCTCATTTAAAATTTGATCAATTGAATTTGGTTAAAGTGTAAAACTTCAAATCTTTTTTTTTTTTGAGTTGGAGTCTCACTCTGTCGCCCAGACTGGAGTGCAGTGGCCGCTCCCGGCCACCGCAACCTCGACCTGCTGGGCTCCGGCGATCCTTCCGCCTCAGCCTTCCAAGTAGCTGGAATTACAGGCATGCGCTACCACGCCCGGCTGATTTTTTGATTTATTGTAGAGATGAGGTCTCGCTGCCCGGGCGGGTCTCGAACCCGCGGGCTCAGGCAATCCACTCACCTCAGCCTCCCAAAGGTGCGGGATTACAGGCTGAGCCACCGAGCCCGGCTAACTTCAAATGTTTTAAAGACACAACTAAGAAAATGAAAAGTCACAGACTGAGAAAATATGTGTGCTACCCTGCAAGGAATTGGTATTATCTATTGCTGTCTATCAATTACCCAGAAATTTAGCAGTTTAAAACAACAAACATTTATTATCTTACACAATTTCTGAGTGTCAAGAATGTGAGCGCAGCTGTGGACCAGAGCTGCAGTCATGCCAAAGCTGGACTAGGACCAGAGAATCTTCTTCCAAGCTCACTCACATGGCTGAGGACAGGCATGAGTTCCTTGCTGGTCACTGGCCAGGGTATTAGTTTACTAGGGCTGCTGTGACAAAATAGTACAGACTGAATGACTTAAACAGCAGAAATTTATTTTCTCGCAGTTCTAGAAGCTAGAAGTCCAAGATCAAGGTGTCAGCAGGTTTGTTTTTTCTGAGCCCTCTCTTATTGACATACAGATGGCCGCCATGTCTTCACATGGTAATTTTTCTGTGTGCATACATCTCTGACATCTCTTTTTGTTTCCCAATTACCTCTTCTTATAGGATATCAGTCAGATTGAATTAGAGCCCACCCTAATGGCTTCCTTTTAACGTAATCACCTTTTTAAAGGCCCTATCTCAGGTACTAGGTGTTATGACTTTAACATATAAATTGTGAGGGGATGCAATTCAGTCTATAAACAGCCAGAGACTTTCAGCTCCCTGCCTCATGGGCCTATCTGTAGGGCTTCTCACAACATGGCAGCTTGCTTCCCCCACTGAGTGATCTAGGAAACAGAACAAAAGAACAAGAGTCTAAAACAGAAACCACAGCCTTTTTCTAAACCTAATCTCAGAAGTAACATGTTACTTCTGCTCTATGCTATCAGTAACACAGACTGATCCCAGGATAATGAAGAGAACATTCTACACATTGGTTTGATCCCAGGTAGGGATCATAAGGGAACATCTTGGTGGCTATCACATACCTGCATCCGTAATATATGAAGAACGACTACAATTTGATAATAAAAAAAACAAGCCAATTAAAAATGGGCAAAAGATTTGTATAAACATTTCATCCAAGAAAATATACAGCCAGTTAGCACATGAAAAGATGTTCAACTTCATTAGTCATTAAGAAAACACAAATTAAATCCACATTGAGATACCACTACACAGCTATAATAAAAAAACTGACAGTACCAAGTATTGGCAAGGATGTAGAGAAACTGGAATCCTCAGCCAGTGGGCATGTAAAATGGTATAGCAACTTTGAAAACAGTGTGGCCATTTCTCAAACATTAAACTTACCATATAGCTCAGCAATTTCCACTCCTGGGTCTTGATTTAAGAAAAGAAAACATGTCCACACAAAGACTTGTATATGAATGTAGACGCAGAATTATTCTCAATAACCCAAACTGGAAATGATCCAAATGCCCAACAACTGGTACATGATGGTATTCAGCAATAAAAAGGAACAAATTACTGATACATGCTGTAATATGAATTCTTTCTGTTATTTAGCCCCTTTTCCCAGTGTCAACATGTAATCTAGCCTGAAAATTTGATCAGGTTCTTCTTGATTCCAAAAACAACTGGCACCTCTCTCCAAAAGAGACTGTCCATGTGGTTCCTCTGGAAGCTCCCTCCTTACAACTCATAAATGGTTTTTCTCAGCACTACTCAATCAGTGGTGTTCCAAGGTTCAAAATTACCACTCTTCCTCACTCTGCTCACCCATTCAAAGCCCCCATTTCCTGAACCATGTGTGAGTGAATGATAACAGCTGAATGCCCTGCAAACTAACAGCATCTGATTGGGTAGCACAAAGCAGCCCAGAACTGAGAAGCCATTTCTTTGAAGTCTCCTCATTGCAGCAAGCAAAGAAAATACAGCTCACAGATATTATGTGAAGATTAGGTGAGAGTGCCTGATGCTTAGCGTGTAATAGTAATAATTTTTTAAAGTAGCTGAAACAGATGCAGGGGTGGTTTTTGGTTGTTTGAGTATGTATGTATTTGTGTGTGCTTAGATCCACTCCTGGGGACTGAATGTTGGCCAAGTCTTTAAACAGGGATATATATACATACAGAGAGTGCCCCAAAAATGTATACACATTTTAAGAAAGGAAAAAAGGTATTAAAGTTGTAGTACTCAATATAGACCGATAACAAAAGATGAAGACAAGTTAGTGTCCTCTTTCTTAACCTGAAATTTACCAGGATTCCCAGTAATAGCAGCAGCCACCATATACTGAGTTTGTGTCAGTCACTGCTAGCTAACTCCCATGCATGACTTAACGTAATCTTCACAACGACACTAAAAGATTTGTCCCTGTTATAGGTGAAAGAACCCAAAGTCTGGAGAGGCGTGACATCAGGTCTGTCCTCCATTTTCATACAAGATTAGATTTAATTGTTAGCACAGATTAGGTGTGTCTTCCCATTTCAAGAGTGTACGGGTTTCACTTTGTTTCTCTCGGCCAGGCTCCTCCACTTGTTTTTTTTTTTAGTTCGGAGTCTCACTCTGTCCCCCAGGCTGGAGTGCAGTAGCATGCTCACGGCCACCGCAGCCTCGACCAGCTGGGCTCGGCTATCCTTCTGCTTCAGCCTTCCAAGTAGCTGGAACTGCAGGCGCGCGCCACCGTGCCCGGCTAATTTTTTTAATTTGTTGTAGAGACGAAGTCTCACGAAGTTGCCCAGGCTGGTCTCGAACCTCTGGGCTGAGGCAATCCCTCTCGCCTCCACTCTGTTCTCAACGAGAAAGCGTGGCGGGCCACTGGGGTGGGGGTGGGGCGGAAAGGAATCAGTGGGCGTGGCCTCATGCAGCTTCTCCCACAGGCTCCGGCAGGACCGCCGCGGAGCCGTAAAGAGCGCTACAAGTCGTGACGCGGCGAGTCGCAAAAGAGTGGCTTTACGGTCGCGCCGGGCCGGCGTTCCGGGCTTGCGGCTTCTCGGCTCCGCACGTGGGCTGCTGTCGGTGTTCAGGACCCTCGTTCTTCCTGTGGGCGTGGAGCAGCCACAGTGAAGGACAGAGTGGCAGCGGGGGCCAAGGGTCGTCAGCCGATGGAGTTTGCTGGGGAAAATGAAGGAACGCCGGGAGGAGGTCTCCAGAGCGCAGCCGGGGGGGCGCGGCCGAGTCCGGAGTCCGCTGGGGAGGAAGGCTGGGACTCGGCGGGGATGGAGGAGGCCGGCGGTGGAGAGGAGGGGGCCGGACCGCCCGGAATGAAGAAGACAGGGGATGGAGAGGAGGGAAGTGGACAGAGGGCGGAGGGGATGCCGACGGGCTTAACGGTTGTGAAGCAAGAAAGGATGGACTGGCCGGAAGTAGACGGAGGCGTGTCGGCCGGCCGGTGGATCAAGCAGGAGGCGGAGGACAAGGCTTGGGTGAAGGAGGAGAAAGCAGGCGTGGTGGAGGTGAAGCGGGAGGTGGACAGTAGTCTGGAGGTGAAAGAGGAGAAGATGGATGAGCCAGAGGTAAAGGCAGAGAAGGTGGAGGTGAAGGAGGAGGCGATGGACTGGGCAGAAGTGAAGGAAGAGAAGAAGGATAACTTGGACATGAAACAGGAGGCGATGTCCGTCGCTCCGGACATAAAAGAGGAGGAGAGGATGGATGGAATAAAAGGAGAGAAGGATCTCCTGAAGAAAGAAGTGATGGATGACCCCAAAGTGAAGGAAGAGCCTCAGATGGATCACCCAGTGGGCTGCAAGCGGAAACTGGCTATGTCAAGGTAGGACAGGGGGATAAGGGCGTGGAGTGCTCAGGTCTAGAAACTGCGCTCTGAGCAGAAGGGGGAATAGCGAAAAACAAGCACGAGTGTGGGTTTCTGGAGTCTGAGTACTGTTGGTGGGGGTCAGGGCACGGGTATGGGTTGGGAAGCCGAGCATGTTGTCAGATGACAACAAATTCAGTGAGAACGTGAAGTTGATATTATCCAATGGGTTGTGGTTAAGTTAAGGAAAGTGAAAATTGGGGGGACCTGAAGACCCTTTGGAACCCGCTCTGGCTTGACTTAATGTGTTCTTGACTGAGTATTCCTTTGAGGGAGGATAGAGATGAGAAAAAGTCTTATAAAACCCAACAGTGACAAGGTGGGTTAAATTAAAATTAGACAAAAATACAGTTAGCGTCATTCAGTTGTCAAGCTTCCATATGGGTGCTATCAGTATTTATTGCTGTTGGTTTAATTTTCTTAGTGTGTGATCATGTGGCAACAAAGGAACTAAAAGAGTGGTCAGAATCTTAGGAATATTACTGTCTAGAACAGTGGGCCAGGCAGAAGTAGCTGTCTTTTGTCAGTATTGCAAGAGCCTAGAAGAGCAGTTGATGGTAATAACATTTCTAGATTATTTTGATGCTTACTCTAGGTTAGGTATGGAGTTCAGGAAAAAAGATACTACTAGTACTCTCTAAATTTGAATGGGTCTTATATTCTTTTTCTGGAGTGCGTACTTTGAAATATCTAAACATAGTTCATGGGTTGGACTTCGGGTTAGACACACATAAAATCACCCAAGCATTACCAGTTTGTCAGGAATAACAAGCTAAAGCATCAGTGAATAATCTCATTCTCTGATTACAGTAGAAAAAGAAGTGAAAAGTGAGATGAATTTTTAAAAACTTAATATGTATTTTCTTGAGCTATATATACTAAAACATTGTAAATGTAGTTATATGGAGAAAGAATTTTCAAATGTTTGACAGTTATCAAACATTTTATGAGTTATTTGTCATTTGTTATGTTATGGTTACATGTTTATAAATTGTGAAGAGTGATTGAATCACCATTCAAAATTTATAAGTAGAGACATAGAATTAATTGATAATTTCATAAGTTATATGTGGGCTTTTGTAGGTGTGAAACTTGTGGTACAGAAGAAGCAAAGTACAGATGTCCACGTTGTATGCGATATTCCTGCAGGTATTTATGTAACTTTTAACCTTATTACCTATATCTGTACCTTTCTTACCTTAAAATATAAAAGTTTTTCCTCTGTTTCTTCAGTTTGCCCTGTGTGAAGAAACACAAAGCAGAACTGACATGTAATGGAGTTCGAGATAAAACCGCATATGTTTCAATACAACAGTTTACTGAAATGAATCTCCTGAGTGGTGAGCCATTTTACGCATAGCATTTTGATGTTCGCTGGCCCGTTGGTATATGTCATTTGTTTATTCTACTTTGAAAATTTCAGATTATCGATTTTTGGAAGATGTGGCAAGAACAGCAGACCATATTTCTAGAGATGTTTTCTTGAAAAGACCCATAAGCAATAGACATGTGAGTATTTTATCTAACACCTTCCAGTTAGAATTTTTTCCAATGAGTTGGATTCATTTTTTTACTTAACAAATATGTGATTACCATGATCTGCCATCATTCTGCTTACGAGGGATGGGTCAGTGTT
Source organism: Cephalopachus bancanus (assembly GCA_027257055.1). Lineage (NCBI taxonomy): Eukaryota > Metazoa > Chordata > Mammalia > Primates > Tarsiidae > Cephalopachus > Cephalopachus bancanus. Next base: position 3,791,215 of record JAPVLO010000047.1, read on the forward strand.
CAGAACAAAGTTCTTCCCCTCATGAAACTCATACTTAGTGGAAGAGACGGGATAAATAGAGAAGCAAATATAATTTCAGGTAGACTTAAGTACATGTAGAAGATAAAGAAAGCTCAGTAAATTAAAGAGAATGAAAATGATGTTTTTTGGAGAGAGGTTGCAGGAGAAGCTTCTCTGAGAGATGATATGTAAGCAGCGATCTGAATGATGGGAAAGAGTTTGTCATGTGAACTTCTGGAGGAAGATTATTCCAGGTAGAGACAGAAGTAGAAGGAGCAAGGTTACGTTTGAGGATCTAAAAGAGGAACAGGATGACTGAAGGGAGAGTGAGTGAGGAGAGGAATGTTGAGCATGAGATTAGAGAAACCAGTGAGGGCTTCTGATGTATTCTAACTGCAAGTGGAAGGGTTTTGAACATGATTATTTTTTGAAAGACCGCTCTGGCTGCTGCGCGGCCCTTAGGAAGCAAGTGTGGAGGATTGGAAACAGGAAGACGTGTTGCACGGCTCTTCCTGTGATCCATACGAGGTGATGGCGTCCTGGGTCATGCTATTAGAATACTTAGATTCCAATTTTGAAGGAGGAGCTAACAAGACTTGCTATTCTAATACACTTAATTTTCTGATGAGATTGAACCCTTTTCAAATATTTCATTGAACATTTGGATTTCCTCTTTTGTAGAGTGCCTCTTCAAGTCTTTTGCTCATCTTTTCATTGGTCAGCTTTTTTTTTACTGGTTTTTGAGAACGCTTGGTATTTCCAAAACAAGTTGGCTGTATGTTATAAGTAGCTTCTTTTATTCTGTGACTTGTCTTATCACTGTATAGTGTCTTATGGTGAACAAATGTTCTTAATTTTAATATACTCAAAATTATCATTTGTTTCATTTATGGTTAGGAATTTTATGTTTTATAAAGAAATTCTTCCCTACCTGAAATTAGGAAGCTATTCTCTTGTAATTATTATCTAAAGGCTTTATAATTTTGCATTTTACATTTATGTCTTTAAACTACCTGGAATTGATTTTTGGTATCATATAAAGTAGAGATCTCATTTAATTTTCCATATAGATAATCCATTTTCCCTAGCACCATTTTTGGGAAAGTTTATCCTGTTCCTGCTACTGTTCCACAAAACTCACCCAGGCTAGAGTGCAGTGGCACACTCACAGCTACTGCAGCCTCGACCTGCTGGGCTCAGGCAATCCTTCCGCTTTAACCTTCCAACTAGCTAAGACTGCAGGCACATGCCACTGTTCCCAGCTGATTTTATTTATTTTTATTGTAGAGATGAGGTCTTGCCAGGTTCCCCATGTGGTCTCAAACCCCTGGGCCTAGGCAGTCCTCTCACCTCTGCTTCCCCAAAGTGCTGGGATTACAGGCGTGAGCCACCACGCCCAGCTCTGTTGGTCCACTGTCTATTGGTCTATGCTGCACCAATACTACACTCTTTCTTTTTTTTTTTTTTTTTTTTTTTTTGAGTTGGAGTCTCACTCTGTTGCCCAGACTGGAGTGCAATGGCCGCTCCTGGCCACCGCAGCCTCAACCTGCTGGGCTCTGGCGATCCTTCCGCCTCAGCCTTCCCAGTAGCCGGAATTACAGGCATGCGCTACCATGCCCGGCTGATTTTTTGATTTATTGTAGAGATGAGGTCTCGCTGCCCAGGCGGGTCTCGAACCCGCGGGCTCAGGCAATCCACTCACCTCAGCCTCCCAAAGGCGTGGGATTACAGGCTGAGCCACCAAGCCCGGCTCACTCTTTCATTTATTGTAGGTTTGTAACTGAAACTTGTTATCTAATAGAGTCAGTCCTCCCACATTGTTCTTTTTTCTAGAGTATGGAAGGTTATTCAGTGCTTTTTGCACACAAGCAAGGCAAATCAAGGTGAATCCAAGCAAGGGCTGTCCGATGACTACAACTTCTAATGGATTCTTTTTCTTTTTCTTCTATTTCAGTCTAACCATACAAGTTTCCTACCATACTCTGGGAATGTTTATTTCTGATTCACCTTTATCTTGAGGGTGTATTATTCTGGGATTCAGCTTATTTTGATTAGGAATTCCCAGATGTCTTCAGTGGTCACTGCTATTATAATCACTGCCATTCCTGAAACTAAAGTCCCCTAGTTATAAAATTACATGTAATTTCTTAAAATATTTTCCTACCTAGCCAGTGATAGCGGGTCCTCCTTTCCCTTGGTTTATGACTTGATTGTAACTCTTTACATTGCAAATTCTAGATCCCCATTCACTTAACAAAAAGCTTGCATTTATACTTTTCTTTGTGTGGTCTTTCTTCTTCCTTGATTTAATAGAAATCTGATGATATTGCTTCCTTCACAGCTATCTGGAGTTGCCTAGTTCAACTTAACCAACCCAAGTGGTCAATGTAGTAACAGATGTCAGAACCAGAATGTCCTCATCCCATTTTGCACTGCTTACGATAGAGGCTACTTTAACCTTTTGCACTCGCAGACATCTCATGGACCACCTACCAGCAACTCGACCGCACTTTTTTGCAAAATAGTGAAACACAGATCACTTCATATTAAATAGTACAGCATTGGAATCAGTTATTTTATTGCAATGACTTTTGGCTTATAGTGGGATTTTGGACATTGAGGAACTTATTTATGACAAAAAAATCAAAATTTTATATCTTTTATTTTTCTAACATGAGGTTACGTGTGTGACAGTCACCAATATGTGTTACAGGTTAATTGATGCATGTTATGCAATAGTAATTTGTTTGACGTCTTCCACTTGGTATTTTTATATTCAAGCAGACAATGCAGTCTCATTTTCTTTCTCCTACATTAATAATCTGTAATTTATTGTCTAGTCTGTTGTTCAAAGAAGATGTGGAAGGATGCACTCATGATTCCTGAAAGCCATTTCTCAACTGATTGATCATATCTCACTCAGAATATATTCTATCTCTTTATTTGCTTTTTTGTTCAATTTGAATGGAAAACTTCAAGGAAACATATCTTTTTGAAGTTTGTGCTTACATAAGTCTGTCCTTTATAATCACCAACAATCGCTTTGTGTCCACAAGAGGGGACATCCGAGTGGTTTGCTAGATTTACGATGTTCCCTCAGAGGAAACATCTAAGTGCAGAGGGTTAAGTTACGCCTTGTACAAGGCCGTGCCATGGTTCCTCCCTTTAGTGAGCCACCTGTCTAGTAACAGCAAGGATATATAGAATTAGCTGGTATAAAACCATCAGTAAAAGAAATAAAAAATTGTGTAAGTAGCACCTATGATTGCCAAATGACCTGTATTTTCTTTGAATCTCCATGAAATTCTTTTTTTGGATCACAGAACATATGGTTAAAAGCATAGGCTCTGGAATTAGACCTGTTTGAATATAAGTTCTACCTCTTGGAACTTAATTTTTATTTCTAAAATAGAGATGATAATACCTATCTTATAGTAGCATTGTGAAGATTAAGTGACATTACTGCTTAGAGCTGTTTGTGAAACATGATACATTCTCAGAAAATCTTAACTGTTATATTACTGAACATTGTTTTACTAACTTTTTAAATTTAAGGCTTTTTAAAATTCATTTGTTTGCTTTTGACTATTAGATGCACTTTATGAAAAATCGTGCTCGAAGGCAAGGTATTAATTTAAAACTTCTACCCAATGGATTCACCAAGAGAAGAGAGAATTCAACATTTTTTGATAAGAAGTAAGTTTCTAACTTTCTTTTAGTGTATCAAGTGATCTGATTTGATCAGGAACATCCTTTAAGGTTTGGTTAATACTGGTCCATGACAAGATAGCAGTGGTAATTTTGTCATGTGACTCTAATAAAAATTTGGACTTGTGGTGTGTGTGTATTCTTCATATCTTTTGAGAAGCATCTCAGATGTTAATGTGCATATGAATATAAGGGATGTATATAAGTAACTGGTGTAAAACCATCAGTAAAAGAAGAATTATGTAAGTAAGCACCTATGATTGCCAAATATAGGATACATACTTTTTAAATGTATAGTTCTAGTCTTTTCTTGGGCCAGATTATTAATATAATGTATGACAGAATCAGGATTCCAATGTCCTATACTTTACCTATAGGGGCAAAAAATAAAAAAGACATTTGGAAGTACTTTGTTCAGGATACTTGTGTCAGCCACTCACATAAAATGACCAGGGTTTTAGATTATTGCAGTGGTATTTACTGGAAGGAGGGAAGAAAGGGATGTGAAATCTATTCCTAGAATACTATTCAGCTCCCACGTATTTTGTTTTTAAGAGACTAGTTTTCAATACTTTTTCAATTAACTTGCAAAAGTTGGTTAAAGCTTTGACTCAGACAAACGTGAATTTGTATATCGCCTACCATTTTATTCATATTAGGTAATCTTGGGCAAGATTTAATTTACTGGGTTATTGAGAGGATTAAATGAAATAGTAACCAAAGTAGTACCTGGCAAATAGTAAATAATATATAATGACATTAAGGTCTAATTCCCTTATGTGAAATCCTTGGGAAAATGTTACATATACTGTATATTGCATTTACCCCTCCTAGGCCTGGGGCAGCACTGCATAGTCAAACAGTACTATTTCTACAGTGAAACCTATGAATGTTTACATTATAATAGATAAATAATTATTATAAACTGGCTTAGTCAGGTTTTGCTGCTGATGTAGTTAAGAAAACTATTTTAGTTTTGTAGATTTGGTGATTTTTGGAATTGTTAGTGAGAGTTGGTCTTCTACTAAGATTGTTATTAATACTCCCTAGATCTTAAATTGGTTCTTTGCTTGTTTAAGCAACTTGAGCTGCAATATAGTAAAAAGCTCAAATAAAAGTTGTTTAAAACTTAAATATTCTAATGGTAACTTTTATGGAATCTGAGTGAAGAATTTTTTGTAGTTTTTTTAACTTCTATAAAGTATGAAGCTATTTCCCAAAAAGTTTAAAGTTAAATGCCCCCGCATGAAGTGTGACTAACATGCCATTATGCCTGAATTACTTCTGTAGAACTATTGCAGGTGACTGTAGCAGCAGATGAAGTAGGTACCTTATTTATTCTAACCCAGGCATCTTTTACAGTAGGAGTTTTTGACTGTTATGACTCTGAATCTCCTAAAATTCTAAGCAAAATTATATGATATGTGAATTTTTCTAAGAATAAGAACTGTCATTTTTACTGAATAGTCAAAGTAGGGTGTAACATTAGCCAGCCTGTGAAGTCAAAAGTGTATTCAATAAAGGCGAATTTTAGAGAACTAGTGAATTTGCAGGAACGTAATAATGGATAACTATAACGAACAAAGAGTTCAGAGATGCTTATACTAAGTTGAGCCAAAGCAAGGCTGACATTCTTTGTTAAAAATAGAGAAGCTTGATAAGGAAATGCTGACCTTCCTACTTATTTTGGAGCAAATTCCAAACTACCTTAAAATAGTGACTCTTTTAGAGGTAGCTCCTTTTCCTATCTCTTTGTAGTAATCTATAACTTTACGTTCACTTTCACCTAGTGCTAATCAAAAACTGTTGAAAGAAATATGAAAGAGCTGTATGAAGAAAACTCTGAAATACTTAATGATTTAGAAGATTTTAATAAATGGAATAAAGTGTTATGTTCCTAGGAGACTCAATATTATAGAAATAACATTTACTTCTTAAGTGATCTTTAAATGTCATGTAATCTTAATCAAAATATCAATGGGATTTTGTTTGTTGTTTTTTATTGAGTTATTCATTTAGTTATTGGAAGAGAGTTCATGACAAAATGACCGAAGTGCATATTGAATTATGCAGGAGAAATGCGAGGAAAAGTGAAAAAGAAGAGTGATGAGGCTGGACTCATTTATGAAATTGTAGTAAAGTTTTACAGAGTTGGCAAGAAATTTATAATTAGATTATAGGAAATAAATGGCATATTATGACCAAGGAAGCATTTCAAATCAATATAAATAATTACATAATAAATGGGTTGAGACACTTACCCCTTGGGGTAAATGTTGGATCTTTTACTAAGAAAACATCTAGATGGGTCAAAATCTTAAACCTAAAATGAAATTTAAAAATAATGGAACATTTTCATAATCTTAAAGAGAAGAAATATTCCATCCAGAAGCTATAGAGAAAAAAAATAACTGTTTACATGAAATTTTGAAAATGTTCATGGCAAAAAAAATACATAATTAAGTTAAAAGACAAACTGGGCCAAAAAGTCTTGAACACATATGTTAAAGAGTACATAGCATTAACAAGGAAAAAAGACTAGCAACTAATTAGGAAAAGAGGCAGTAGGTAAGAATAGGTGGTCATAGAAAGATATATATATACATATATAATGTATAGCTGATAAACATACACATATTAGTAACTTCTGTAATGAAAGTACAGGTTAACTAGGCTACTTTGCCTTTCACTGTTTATATATAATTTTTTTAAATTTTAGATTCATGGGGTACACATGCAGGTTTGTTAAATGGCTATATTGCATAATAGTGAGGTTTGGCCCCTCTTCCACTACTCTTGATATTGGTACAGTCCTTTTAGAAGGCAGTTTGGTTATATTTCTCAAAGTGTTATATATTTTCTTATATAAAATTTTGTGACTATTTCTAAAAATTGCGTATGCCTTAAAATATTATAAACAACTCAAGGAATTTAGCTTACAGATGTATCAGTAAAAGCTTACTAAGATGTATGAACACATGTCTATTGCAGTATTGCTGTAAAAACTGAGAGCAACCTAAAGTATCCTTCAATATGGATTGAGTTAAAGAAATGATGGTACTGTCATACAATGGAATTTCATGCAGCCACTAAACAAAAACAGATGTAGAAGTATTGTCATGGAATGCTATCTGTGATATGTTAGGTGTAAAAAGAGTTGTTGGAGTTTAAAATAATTGTCTGAAAGATCTGAAGCTCACTTTAAATCATTGGTTCTTTGGATCTGAACTACTTTGAGAATCAGTTTAAATACATGAGTTCTGACTGGGCTCGGTGGCTCAGCCTGTAATCCCAGCACTTTGGGATGCCAAGGCGAGAGGATTGCCCAAGCCCGCAGGTTCGAGACCCACCCAGGCAACTTGGTGAGACCACTTCTCTATAATAAATCGAAAAAAAAATTAACCAGGTATGGTAGCGCGTGCCTTTAGTTTCAGCTACTTGGAAGGCTGAGGTGGAAGGATTGCAGGAGCCCAGCAGGTCGAAGCTGCAGTGGCTGAGAGCACACCACTGCCCTCCAGCCTGGGTGACAGAGTGAGACTCCAACTCAAAAAAAAAAAAAATACATGAGTTCTTTTACCAGAAAAGTGTCATGCTTAAGTTTTGGTACATAATGTATGTGTGTCTGTGTTAAATAAGAAAGCTGCATACATGAACCACATCATTTTGCCCTCTATAACAGGGGTCCCCAAACCCTGAGCCACAGAACGATACTGGCCAGGGAGAGAAGCTTCATCTGTATTTACAGCCTCTCCCCAACACTGCATTACCATCTGAGCTCCACTGCAGCAGCGGCATTAGATTCTCTCATCGGAGTGCAAACCTATTGAGAACTGCACATGTGAAGGATCTAGGTTGCACGCTCCTTATGAGAATCTAATGCCTGATGATCTGAGGTGGAGCCGCAGTGGTAATGCTTGTGCTGGGGAGCAGCTGCAAATACAGATTAGCATTAGCAGTGAGGTTGGACTGCACAGAGACCTTAGTAAATCAGTTGCTTGCAGACTCATCAAAATAATAGTTTCATAATTATTATTTTATTATATATTACAATGTAATAATAATATAAATAAAGTACACAATAAATACAATGCGCTTGAATCATCCCGAAAACATTCCCCCTCCCCGGTCTGTAGAAAATGGTTTTCCACAAAACTGGTCTATGATGCCAAAAAGGATGGGGACTGCTGCTCTGTAGTAATAGAATTTGGTTTGAAGCCATTGACCTGTATTGAGGACATTTTAAGAAATTACTCTTTGAATAATCCTGCTGGACTTACTTCAAAGGCTTTGCACTCATAAGCGGGTCTTAAACATTGGGCATGGCCAGGCACAGTGGCTCATGCCTATAATCCAAGCACTTTGGGAGGCCGAGGCAAAGGACTGCCTGAGCCCATGGGTTCGAGACCAACCTGGGCAACTCGGCGAGACCTAATCTCTACAATAAATCAAAAAATTAGCCAGGCATGGTGGTACGTGCTTGTAGTTCCAGCTACTTGGAAGGCTGAGGTGGAAGGATCACCTGAGCCCAGCAGGTTGAGGCAGCGGTGGCCGTGAGTGTGCCACTGCACTCCAGCCTGGGCGTCAGAGTGAGACTCCAACTCAAAAAAAAAAAAAACATTGAGCGCAAGCGCAAAGGAAGGAACAACTGACTCTGGGCACTGCTAATGGGAGGAAGGGAGGGAGAATAAGGGGAACACAGCCGCCCGCTGTGACCGGCGGAGGGGGGCTTGCTAGAAGCCCACACCTCACGTGCAGGCAATTTACAAATCCTCATATATACTCCTCAACTCTAAAATTAAAAAAAAAAGCAATAAATGTCCATTGATAGTAAATTGCTTAAATACATTATGGCATGACTTTGTAATGGAAAAAGAATGAGGCAGATTTAAATGTACTTATATGGAATAATTGCAGGAAATATTGAGGTAGATGTAGAACCATATTAATTTCAAAGTTTACATACATATATGTTTATATTATAGACTGGTAACAGTGCTTACCTTCAGGCAGGGAAATTAGGTGGAAGGGGACGGGGATGGTAATTGTATGCCCCTTTGTGCCTTTTTAAATTTTAGACCATGTACAGGTATTGTTGACTTTAAGACCAAATAACTGAATTTTTAAAAATAATAATTGTGAAAGATATTGATAGATGTGGGCAGGACAGTTATACATTTTGGGTTGTAAATTTAATCTTTGAAAAGTATTCTGATACTATGATATAAAATTCCATGTTTTTATCCATGGCTGCTACTCCTTCAGTTCTGTTTTAGTGTTTTTCTATCAAAAGCCTTAGATATTAACCTGGAGGCTGTATTGGTTGTCTTTGGACAACATGTCTCATCTGGGTGTAGAAATCCCTCATTTTATTCTCCTGGCTATTTTGGTCAGAGGTCATATGCAGTGGGAATGCACCTTGACTTGTCACATAGAAGAATGAATTGGACTGAGGGATGGATCCTTCTCTAGTACTATGTTTAGCTTAACTCCAGGTCTTTTGTGTGGACTAACCACCCATTCCTCAGATAGGGATTCAACTTTTGACTTTCTCTTTCCAGTTGTCTCCACATGACCTTGAGATTCAGTTCTAAGCAACCCTGTCCTATTTACCATTCTTCGGCTACTGTCAGCTTAGAGCTGTGAGGCCTTAACTTTTCAATGCATCCTTTTGGCTTAGGGTTCTTTAGTTGTGTGTGTATGTGTGTCTTGTACTTATAGCATTAAGATAATAGAGCTGTGCCTATTATTAAACAACAGTGTGAATTCATTTTTAAGAGCCCCATTCTTGTTTTAGAAGCTAGCCACTAGGTGTCCCTCTTGTAAAGACATATTAAACCTTTTACAGATTCAAAAAACTTCTTTTTGTTCTTTGGATAAAATTACAGCATCCTAATTATATTACAGTGATATATCCATCCACCCCTGTATTAATGTCAGTAACACTGCTTTCTTAAACACTTGTGTGGTGATGTACTTCTTAAAGCACAGGATTTTTTTTTTTTACATTGTGTCTAACAAGTAGTGTAGTTTATACTTGGCTGCAAACTGACTTTAGGAAAAAAGAAAGGGAAATGAAATGATGGGCTTAGCAGTTGTGGTCATGGGGGGACAAGTGAATTTTGTAGTGGGCTTTGTGGTATTACATAATAGGCGCTCAGTATAAACGTGTTGACTGGTTGAAATGGTTAGCTCTATGGTCTCTCTGCAGTAATTGCTTTGATACAGTTTGGTGGAATGACTTCAGAGCAACAGCAATGACTTAGAACAGTATGAAAGATTAGAAGCCTAATGGTTCCCCAGTTAGCTTTCACTTACTGTGGCCATGTAGACAGTGATAAGGGAGTTCCTATGTCATGATGTCACAGAGGGTGTACCTTTCCACAGCAGCAGCTAGCCAGCATTCATAGAAATGGAAAGGTGAACACTTGATCATCTTGGGGTTCCCAAACTGATTCAGTTAAGGAAAACTTCCTGGTCACCAAGTCCCTTCCTTCAGATACGCCTCCAAATTTGTCCCTTTCTTTCTGTTGACTCAGCATTTATCAACTGTATTGTCCTGTGCAGGCCCTTCTTGTGTCACTGTTGAATGTTGGGGGAGTTCTGAGTGCTCTGTCTACCATCACTGTATCCTCACCTCAGTCCTTCTTAATCACTGCTGCTAGATATACATCTTTCTAAAGCATGCTGTTACCATAACAGCCACCTTCTCAGAACCGTTTAATGCTTATGTGTCTGCAGGAGTCATTAGCTCATAAATACTTCCATGGGCCATAGGGAGCATTGGTAGTAGGTGAAATGTGTCAATTTATCTCTTGAACTGGCACTCTCTGAAGCTCTTTGAGTATTGTAGTCTATTTCATAGCCTGAAATTAACTCCCTCCTCTTCTTATCCCTACCCTCATTTGAAATTGCTACCTTTCTGGCAAGTTGGAAATATAATTTGTTTCAAGTAATTCTCATTAAGCAAAATAACACAAGTCTTCTTCAGTGTTGTTTGCTTTTTAAAAGAGGATAAAATAGTTAATATTTCTTGAATTTTTTTTAGTGTTAAACACAGGATTTAATTTAATCTTTATGTGTAAGAGTTTCCTTGGCAAGTTACTTACCTCCCTGTGTTTGTTGCCTTATCTGCAAAATGGAGTAATAGTGCCAGTTTTTTAATAGTGGTTTTCTGTTTAGAATGCATGTCAGAATTAAGGAAATAAGGAAATTTCAAAATGTAGCTACTTGGACTTGACTAACAGAATTGCTAATTCATTGGTTATTAGGGCATCTTTATTTCTGAAAAGGCCCAGATAATTTTGATGTTTGTCTCTACCTGAAAACCACTGACCCGTGTGCCAGCAATTTGCTGCCCTTATTCTCAATTAGTTCAGCCGGTGGGAGCACAAGACTGCAAGCTCTTAGAGTTTAGTGTAGTTAATGCTGTGATGGAATACTTGTGGGGTGAGATTGCAGCACACAGGAGGGCACACTGCCCCAGTTTTTTGGAAGGAGTGTTGTTCACGGAGAGCAGGGGACAGGAAATACTTTCTAGAGAAGTTAGAATTTGAGCTTATTTTTTGGAAAATGAGGAACAGTTTTGTTGTTGTTGTTGTTTTTGAGTTGGAGTCTCACTCAGTCGCCCCGACTAGAGTGCAGTGGCCACTCCCAGCCACCGCAGCCTCGACCTGCTGGGCTCTGGCGATCCTTCCGCCTCAGCCTTCCGAGTAGCCGGAATTACGGCATGCACTACCACACCCGGCTGATTTTTTGATTTATTGTACAGATGAGGTCTTGCTGCCCAGGCGGGTCTTGAACCCACGGGCTCAGGCAATCCACTCACCTCCACCTCCCAAAGGCGTGGGATTACAGGCTGAGCCACCCAGCCCGGTGAGGAGCAGTTTTTAATGTCTCAGTTTTTATCCAGACAAAGAGCAAAGTTGGTCTGGTGGTGAGACTATCAGATGCAAAACATAGTGGCGCAAATATAGGACATGCAAGAAGTTGGCATGCCTAGAAGCTAGGGTGGGAGTTGGTAAGTGATGAGGGAGAGACTGGAAAGAGGCCCACGCTGCCACGCCAGGGAGTTTAGGGAAAGTCATGCTTTGAGTAGAAAACTTTTTTGTTTTATGAGTGATCTTTATTCAAATATGGATCTTCACAGTCTCCCCCACCTGATTTCCTAATCTACTCAACTAAGTGTGCCCACGCTGGTCACTTCTCAATCCTAGAAAGTCCTCCTCTTCTATATTTTCTAGCCATCTGTGAGAGTACACATGGCTCATCTCCTGCATTGTGTGTCTTTTGCCTAAGTTCCCGTAGAACATATTTTCTCCGTAGTTAACATGAAACAGATGCCAACATTTATTGCTGGTATTCATTTTTGGTATGCAGATATCTGCTCTACTTTCTAGTGTTTCTTTGCAGTAGGAACTGTATTGGCATGTTGAATGGGACAATTTTTTTGTTGTGTGTGACTTTCCCGTGCATTATAGGAAGACTAGCATTCCTTGCTCCTACCTCAAGCGCTCCCCAGTCTTGAAACAACCAAAACCACCCAGCCATTTTCAAACACTCCCACTGCCTCTACCCACCTCCTGTTGAAAACTGCTTTATTAAGTACTTAAGTATTGGAAGTAAAATGTTCTTTTTCATTTCATTTCAGTCCCCACCTGTTACATGCATTTTCTTAATGTACTGTCTACTCAAGCCAATACCACATAGTTAGCCTGTTTCCTATTATTAACGTGTAGTGGTGGTACTGATGTTTAAAGAGGCAAAATATAATATATAACTGTTACTTTTCAAAGTATTTACATGATGATGTGAGACATGAAATTATGGTTTTTATTCTCCAAATTCTAGTTCTTTTAATCCATACCAAGTAACTAAACAGATCCTTTGTATTCATACTTCCAAAAACACTTATTATGATACTTAATACTAATAAAATAGATTTTTAAAAGGAATGATTCCATTTATTTTTGAGAGGCTTGAAACGTTCATCTTGAAATGCATTTTAAAAGATTAGGTGCCTTTGAGTGAAGGGAGTGTGTAGCTATTTTGTACATTTGGGTTTTTTTCCTTAAAGGGTTTCAAAATTTTGTAGATTTTCTTTAAGCTTTAAATTAAAATAAGATTTTATAGCTAACAGTGGAACAAAACTTTTTCCCCCCAGTAACTTTATCAGGTATTATTTGCTGCTTCTAAATGTCATAACAGTTGACAATTTTAGTCTCCCTTTTCTATGATTTATCATTGAAAGAGGAAACCTAGAAAAACTTAATCCATTGTATCAGTCGGGATGCTTTATGTAGCATGAAATAGAATACCAGCTTACCAGCCTGGACAACATTGCTAGACTTTGTTTCTACAAAAAAATTTTTTTAATTAGCCAGGCATGGTGGTGTGTCCCTATAGTCCCAGCTACTTGGGAGACTGCGTTTGGAGGATCACTTGAGTCCTGGAGGTCAAGGCTACAGTGAGCCAGCATCACACCCCTGCATTCCAGCCTGGGTGACAGACTCAGACCCTCTCTCAAAAAAAAAAAAACCAAAAAACAATACTCAATTCAAACTGGTTTGAGCTATGCAAAAGGGATTTGGGCTCTCATAACTGAGTATCAAGAGGTAGGATGGACTTCAGCAGGTAGAATGACTTGCCCATATCTTCAAGGACCAGTTTTATTCCTGATTCTTCAGTGTATCCTTGATGGTGTCAGATTAATCCTCATGGTTGTAGGATGCTATTGGTAACAGTTTAGATTTTAGTAAATATCCAGATGGATTGCTTTCCTCCTAACGATACTGAACAGGAAACCTGAAATTCACCATGATTAGTCCTCCCAGGTAATCTGCCCAATTCTGAGCCGTTGTGTCCAGGAAAATACGTTGATTTTCTTAAGTCAAAAGGTACACATCCCTTAAGTCAAAAGGTGTCCATTCATCTAAGTATAGTTATAAATTAGGAAGGATAGTAGTGAGAGGTAGGGAATGGTTGCCAGATAGATAATTTAAATGTCCACTATACAACTTTAAAATGATTTTAATATATGGAGGCAAATGTTGAAAATTAAAAGTAACTGAGATACATTTGAATTAGCAGGACAGAAAAATAAATGGTTTGCTATTGAACTTTCAGTTCTGGAAAGCATACAGCAGTATAGCAGACTAGAGTGTGAACTCAAGTTATGATATAGTTCTGTCTGGATTTATACAGTTCTGAATAATAACCTTGAGGGAGTAACTTGCTTCTGTCTATCTTAGTGTTTTCATCTGTAAAATTAAATAATAACATTTGGCCTCATAGAGTTACAAAGATTGAGTGAATTAATACATTTAGAACCATGCCTGACATATAAAAATCTCTTAAACTATTGTTATTACTATTGCTGCTTGCTATTACTGCCTGGCAAAAGGATCTATTGTAGTTTTTATAGCTTGTAGTCATTTCTAATTTAATTAGTGATTACTATTCTAAAATCAAATACTTTAGCTAACCAGCTAACCTCATGGAGTCACCTATGTTTAAAAATCAGAAGTTAGCTGGGTTCGGTGGCTCAGCCTGTAATCCTGCGCCTTTGGGAGGCTGAGGTGAGTGGATTGCCTGAGCCCACGGGTTCAAGACCCACCTGGGCAGCAAGACCTCATCTCTACAATAAATCAAAAAATCAGCCGGGCGTGGTGGCGCATGCCTGTAATTCTGACTACTCGGAAGGCTGAGGCGGAAGGATCGCCGGAGTCCAGCAGGTGGAGGCTGCGGTGGCCAGGAGCGGCCCCTGCACTCCAGTCTGGGTGACAGAGTGAGACTCCGACTCAAAAAAAAAAAAAATCAGAAGTTAAAATTTTAGGCATATTTGAACTGACGTGATATATCAATATGATTCTCAAAAGTAGCTGGAAATGGCTTCTTCTAATAACTACAGACAACGGTTGTGAAAAGTTAGTGTCCTGAATATACTACAGAAACACTTATTAGGAAAATTAAATGATAGGATGATGGATGTCCCTGTAGGCCCTTCATTTAACTCTTCTTTAAAATCTTTGTTTTTGGTGCATTAATTACAGAATAGAATCCATGCTGCTTAGCAGAACATTCCAGGCCCTTTACAGTCTGGTATTAATGTGCTTGTCTGGTTTCATCTCCTTCCACTAAACACTAAATTCAGTGTAAGTAGAGTTAGCTTATGAACTCACAGCAAAGTATTCTCAGTTAAAGACACTGTCAGTTTTTATTTCTGTTATAAATCTTATAATTTGAGACATGTATTGAATGTAGAACTATAACGATGACAATAATAACATTTTGGGGTGTTGTTTTCTAAATTCTTGGTGTACTATTTATTCATTTAATTCTGTGATATAAATACTATAAGGGAGTGATCCAAAAGTCCCAGAATTATCTTTTGGAGGGCAGGCCCCTTGTAGTACTCTTGGAATTCCAGATCAAACAGCCAGCCAAAGTTTTTTTCTGGAAGTTTTGAGGTTTTGTCACGATTTGTGGAAGTAAGGTCCTGAGTGGCGCCAAGCAGGTGACTGCTTCTTCCACTGTGACACCGCACCTGCTCACACCATGCTGAGTGTTTTGATCAAAAACAGCATGACCCCCATGTCTTACCCTCCTTGTTCGCCCACTCTTGCCTTAAGCAGCTTTTTGTTGTTTCCCTGGATGAAAATAGTCCTCAAAGGGAAACATTTTGCTAATATGGAAGAGGTGAAATAAAAAACAGCAGAAGCACTAAAAGGCATCCAAATTGATGAGTTCAAAAACTGTTTAAGCAGTGAAAGAAGTGTCTTAGTAGGTATGTTGCATCAAATGGAGAGTACTTTGAAGGTAACTGAAGTTTATACGTGTAAAAATACACAGTTTTTTAATAAATAAATTTCAACTTTTTGAGATCCCCCTCGTATTGTTACCCGTTTTATGGTGAGAAGTCTGAGGTACAGAGAGATTGTCTCTTGCTGAAAAACATATTAGGTAATAAATTATTAGAGAGGGATTCAAACACAGGGTCCACTTAACCTCTCCCCGGGCCCACCTCTGGGTATCACAGTACATTGAGCATTCTTGCTATGTACAGTGGAAATAAAGTACAGGAAACTTTCAAATGAAAATTGTGAAACGGAAGGAAAAATGCAGTCAGTGCCCCGGGGTTGGTGGTTGACTGACTGCTCTAAAAATCTGTCTTGGACTCATCCGCCTCTGAGTTTCTGTGTTCTTACTGCCTGATGAGCCTTTAGAAGTGGTAGTCTTTGAGTAAATTTTGGTTAATCAGTGTTAGAGTAGAATGAGAACTGATGAGTTTTTTTAAAGAACAAGAATGAATATTCAGCTCCTTTGAACTTTGTATTAGAAATCTTACTTAGAATTTAGCCTCATCTGTAACTCTTGGTTGTGGCCTGTTTCTTAGGAAGATAGCTTTGAACCTATCTAGTTCTGGTTAAGTAATAATTTCTAAGATAAAAAGAGACATCTTAAGTAAATACTTCAAATAATGAAATAAGTTTAGAAAGAATGTTAAAAGTATCCCTGTCTTTTCTATCATCACCATCCTGTACTTCCCCCATGAGAGTATCTTTGATTTTGCTGACTGTAAAAAATAACAAATCATTATGTGGAAAATTTATTTAATACAGACAGATTTTTAAGTAAGAATTAAATGTTATAATGTCAAGATATAAAAGTAGCTAAAAGCTTGGGGCATGTTCTTTATACTCGTAAGTGCATGTATAAATCTATTTTAAATATAAATGCCATCATTCAACATGCACTTTTCTGTGTCAGTTTGTATAGTTCTACTTCACTCGTTGTATAGATCTACTATGATTTATTTAATCAATTTTCTGATGATGTACATTTAGTTTGCTTCTGATTTTTTTTTTCCCCTATTATTTAATGTGGTAGCTGGGAGCAGTGGCTCACACCTGTAATCCTAGTACTTTGGGAGGCAGAGGCAAGATGATTGCCGGAGCTCAGGAGGTCGAAACCTGGGCAACATGGCAAGACCTTGCTCTACAATAAATCAAAAAATTAGCCAGGCGTGATGGTACATGCCCATGGTTCCAGCTACTTAGAAAGCTGAGGTAGAAAGATCACGTGAGCCCAACAGGTCGAGGCTGCCATTAGCTGAGCATGCCACTGCACTCCAGCCTAGGCAACAGTGAGACTTAACTCAAAATAAAATAAAATTTAAAAGTGGCGCAGTAGACATTTTATACATATATTACTACTTGCCCAATTATTTCCTTGAGATATATTCCTGGGAAAAATATGTACTATTTCAATTATGAATTTTTATTTATAGTTTTTATGAAATTGAACTGCCAATAACTTGTACCAATTTATACTCCTGTCAACAACAGAGATGTCCATTTTGTCATACTTCCCTGTCATTTCTTTTTTTTTTTTTTTTTTAGTTGGAGTCTCACCCGGTCGCCCAGACTGGAGTGCAGTGGCCGCTCCCGGCCACCGCAGCCTCGTCCTGCTGGGCTCCAGCGATCCTTCCGCCTCAGCCTTCCGAGTAGCCAGAATTACAGGCATGCGCTACCACGCCCGGCTGATTTTTTGATTTATTGTAGAGATGACGTCTCGCTGCCAGGCGGGTCTCGAACCCGCGGGCACAGGCAATCCACTCACCTCAGCCTCCCAAAGGCGCAGGATTACAGGCTGAGCCACCAAGCCCGGCTTCCCTGTCATTTCTAATTTTCAAAACATCTCTGGCTGAGCGTGGTGGCTCACATCTGTAATCCCAGCACTTTGGGAGGCGGAGGCGAGAGAATTGCGTGAGCCCACAGGTTCGAGACCAGCCTGGGCAGCTTGGCAAGACCTCTTTTCTACAATTAATAAAAAAAAAATAGCTGAGCATGGTGGTGTTACATGCCTGTGGTTCCAGCTACCTGGAAGGCTAAGGAGGAAAGATTGCCTGAACCCAGCAGGTCAAGGCTGCAGTGGCCATGAGCCTAGATGACAGAGTGAGACTACAACTCATTAAAAAAAAAAAATTTCGGCAAATCTGATAGGTAAAATTCTATTTCTATATACATTTCTTTGGTTATTAATAATTTGAACATCTTACTGTAACATGAAAGCAATGCCATTTAAAAGGCGCTTATGACTTTTTATTTGCATCTTCCTCGAGGTTATGGTAGGGTTCCAAATGTGAAAATTTGCGATTTTAAGTAATAATGTCAAAATAATAATTGAGTATATAGATACAGAACTTCTTTCCCCAAATGTGTGTCTTCATCATTTTCTTGAAACTGGGAGAGTTTCTAAACAGTTTCTAGTAAGCAGGTGTTCACGAAGTGAACCCTGTATTCTCTCACTGAAAGAAAGTATACAATAATCCTTATTTTCCTAATTTAATACATGTGCCATCTGTTTTTCTGTCTTTTTTTTTTTTCCATTATTGCCCCCCCAGGTGCCTTTTTAACCATTTTTCCTCCCATGATATTTTGGTACCATGGACACACTGTATAATCTGTTGGTGTACAGTGACCCTTTGTAGAGCCACAAACACTGTAATTTCTAAGATTTTGTTGACTCTTCACAGAACCAATTTTTGCCCCATTTGGGGTATAACTGCCTCCAATGAGAATACATGATCAACAGGTGTGTATTGATATTTGTGGTGGGAGGAGCTTTGCTATGCTTGAATAGTTTCTTGGGTTCAGTAGGACTCAGAAGAGGTTAGTGTTTCTGTCAATGTGTGAGGTTGTCTGGAAGGGAACATTAGGTTTAATAATTGCCACCATTACTCCATTTATCAAATTCTAGTCATGATACTTTACAATCCCTAAGTTACCTATAATATTCTAGGTACAATATTTCCATTCTTGAGAATGTTGATTTGCACAATGACATTGTAGTTAAAGGCATTTTGTTGAATTTAGGTAACAGTAGCCCTAATGCATTAGGAATAATAATGTTCACATCGCTGTCCCTGTAGCATAGCGTAAAAAAAAAAAAATAGTAAGTAAAAATCAAATGAGTGATTTTTTACTTCCCAGGGGCCGTTTTACTTCCCAGTATGTGGGAGCATTTTTGGTTGTCACAACTGAGTGTGTGGGTATTCCTAGTGGCATCTAGTGGATGGAGCCCTGGGATGCTGCTAGACATCCTGCAATGTACAGGACCGAGTCCCTGGTGACAAAGAATTATCTGGTCCCAAATGTCAGTACCACCAAGTTTGAAAAGTTTCCTAATGAATGTATTTCTTGAAATCTATCTTTACAAAATAATACAAGTAATCTAAGTAATGTTCCTGAGACTTTGGTTTATGTATATTTTTAAGTGGAACGTATATCACTGTATATAATTATGAAAAATGGGAAACAATTACTTGAGTTTTAAGAAGATATTTGCTTGCCAACGCCATGACTCACATGAATTTCAGCAACACTGAAGGATTGGAAACTGCCTTAGAGAGATAATTAACTTAGCCATTTTAGCAGTTCCTTTTTTTTTTTTTGAGTTGGAGACTCACTCCATCGCCCAGGCTGGAGTGCAGTGGCACTTTCACGGCCACCCCAGTGTCAAACTGATGGACTCAGGTGATCCTTCCGAGTAGCTGGAATTATAGGCATGTGCACCACCCTCATCTAATTTTTGATTTATTGTAGAGGCGAGGTCTTGCCAAGTTGCCCAGGCTGGTCTCGAACCCTTGGGCTCAGGCAGTCCACTCACCTTGGCCTCCCAAAGTGATGGGATTACAGGCTGAGCCACCGAGCCTGGGCCAGCAGTTATTTATACAACACGCTGCAAGTTCTCTTTGTCCACCTTGGGTCAGAATACAGTACGAAGGCTTATCAGACATGTCAGTAGTCTTTTATTTCTCAGAAGAAATAAAAGCAAAGCATCTAAGAAAGATGGCAATATGTAAGTGGGTGAAAGATGAATATGGATGCATTGAGTGTTCTTTATTCTCATTTTCTTAGTTTTCAAAATATTACAAGATCACATTTTAAAAATAACCGTGGCTGGTCTCGGTGGCTCAGCCTGTAATCCCAGCACTTTGGGAGGCTGAGGCTAGTGGATTGCCTGCACCCGTGGGTTCAAGACCCTCCCGCGCAACTTGGCAAGACCTTGTCTCTACAATAAATAAAAAATTGGCCAGGTGTGGTAGCACGCGCTTGTAGTTCCGGCTACTTGGAAGGCTGAGGCAGAAGGATTGCCGGAGCCCAGCAGGTCGAGGCTGCAGTGGCCGGGAGTGTGCCACTGCACTCCAGTCTGGGCGACAGAGTGAGACTCCAACTCAAAAAAAAAAAAGGTAATTGTACTTTTCAAATTTGTTCATGTTTGAACTAAGGCAAACTAAAGATTTTTAGCAATAATTTGGCAGCATATATATAATAAAATAGTAATGAATGGCTTTGTTATAACCACAGCTGGTTAACTACAGCAAATAAAATGATTTCCAAGGGCTTTTCTCTCTTGTGTTTGGAATGTTAAGTACTTTCTGAAGGTATTTAGGGTCTACTGAATGTTTACAATTTAAAAAAAGCAATTGTTTGAAATTAAGCAATGATTGGGTTGATTTAGTATGATTTGCAATTCTACAGGATGACAAGTTGATGATCCTCTCCCAAGTTAATATGGATAGACAAGGTATTGAGAAATAAATCATACTATGCAGTAACAGTAACAAAATCAGTCATTTCTAACTAATAGAAAAAACGAGCATCTCTCAGCTTCTTGATAGTGATGTGCTGTGTTTATTTCACAAATAATGGACATTGCAAAATATTTCATTTTGAAAGATTTATTTAAAACTAGTAACTTTTGCATTTGCATTCAAAAATTATTTTAAGTTTTTTCCTCTGAAATTTTAGACATCTGGCTTTTAGATCAATACAGGATGCTTTTCAGCTTTGTTCCATTCA
Source organism: Cephalopachus bancanus (assembly GCA_027257055.1). Taxonomy (NCBI): domain Eukaryota; kingdom Metazoa; phylum Chordata; class Mammalia; order Primates; family Tarsiidae; genus Cephalopachus; species Cephalopachus bancanus. The sequence goes on from JAPVLO010000047.1 coordinate 3,811,785, forward strand.
AAAAATAAAGTTATTGATAAAGTTATTACAATTGTTTCTCATATGATAAGTAGCTCTATCGACATAAGCATGTCTCTAGCTTGTGCCAAAAACTATTTTGTTATTAAGCAAAACTGCCCTATGCAGATCTGTGGTGACTTATTCTAACGGAAGGGATTTTGCTTGAGTTTGTGGTCATTGTTTTCTGACAAAAGTTTGACTATCATATAAATGTTTGTGAAAGATACTCCACCAGATTATTAAAAGATTATTTTAGATTTGGGAGCCCTGCTGCTATGGAGTAGATTTCAAGGGAATGCTGATTATTTCTTGGAGGAGATGCTGGTAGTCATTAACTCCAATGGACTGTTAGAAATTTCTTATAAGAAAAACATTGTGTAAAACCATCGTGTCGTGAAGACATTTATATTTCTGTAATAGATTCAATATTTTGAGCATTGTTAGTTGTTTTTTAAAAGGGTGTCATTTCTAGTGTCACTAAATTTAGATAAATTAAATAGGACATCTGATCATTTTTTAAAATCAGGCATTTGGTGAATTATTGCTGTTGATCCTATGTCAAACCAAAGTTTAGACCCAGAAGCAAAGGGACTCTAGCTCAAAGTGCGTTCTGCTTAGCAACCAACTTGTTGTCTACTGTTTTGCTACTGAATGCACGTACTCATGCCTCAGAAGTGTATCTGCAGCCAGCTGGACTCAACTGGACAATACTTCATTCACCTAATTTCCAGACTAGTCAGGCAAAGACATCAGCTCATTGTATTTAGTCATGAGGAAATTTATTTGTAAACTTCAAGTAGTAGCACACTGATCTCAAAAGCCCCTGAAACTAGGAGAAATTGCCTTCTAATTCAGGAATGTGAAGTGCTTGGAATTAAGAGCTGCTTCACTTTGTTTTTTCTTTTTAACAACCCTTGCAAGTATATTATTTCAAAAACATAGATTCTAAAATCCTAGAAAAGAGTACTCAGCTCTTAACAGAAAATATATGTTAAATTCTAAGTATCATTTAAGAGTTATCTTAAAATGAAAGTTCAGAAAGTTTGATTTGTGTGCAGACTTTTATTATCTCTCTTTTCTCATACGGTTATTTTCTCTTAGAAAACAACAGTTTTGTTGGCATGTGAAACTCCAGTTTCCTCAAAGTCAAGCCGAGTACATAGAGAAAAGGTATGGTATCACTGTTGTCTAATGAGAACTGATTTGTTTTTATTTTAAGGCTCTCTACTTATATAAAATAAGTTGTTAATTAAATGTTGCCTATATCAATAGTAGAATGGGTAACTAAGTTGTGACATATTATTGCAATTAAATGCTGAACACCACTAAAAAAGAATGAGATTCTGTTTACAAATAGGAAAGAAAAAAACCAGAAAACTAAATAGTGTCTTTTTTAGGAATACCTTACCTACAAAGGTGGTAGAACTCTAGAGATATGGTTAACACAGGAATCATGATGCTGATTACTTCACGAGAGGAGCAGGTGTCAAGCAGAGGGGCGCAAGGAGAATTAGGAAGGCTGAAAAATTCTGTTTCTTGAGCAGGGAGGGGGCGTATAGAAAATGGAAACTGTCTCAAATTCTACTATGCAAAGGTTACTACTATACCGTTATAGTGTATCACTCAGAAAACACATTATTGTAGACACATATATGTATACTCCTAATTGGAATGTATATGCTCCTAATTTGCATAAAGTTTTTTGTCCTACTTTTTTATATTATAAACATTTTCAAGTGTCATTTAAAAATTATAATGTTTCAACTTTGAAATTTTAACTATTTGGTTTCTTGGGTTAGGAAAAATAATTTTTTTTTGCTCTCTGTACATTTTAAAAAAAATTTTAGAACTGTGGGATAACAGTGAGGCTTTACTACATGAGTAGGTTGCAGGCAGGTAAAGTTTGGGCTGCTAGCTGGCCCTCTCTCCTGATGGTGGACCAGGTACTCAGTGTCATACCACATCCCCCTCCTTCTCCCTTTTTCCCTCCCCAATCACTGACCAGTGTCTACCAGTCCCATCCTTGTGCCTGTATGATCAGTGATTGGGGCCTGCTATGAGTGAGAACATACAGTATTCAGTTATTTGTTTCTGAGTCCATCACGTATACGTACCACTTTTTTTTTTTTTTATTCAGTCCACTTTCGGTCAGCATCTGGGTTGGTTTCATGTTTTTGCTATTGTGAAAAGTGCTGCAATAAACATGTGTGTGCAGATGTCTTTTGTAGAGTGAGTTACGTTCCTCTAGGTATATTACCAGATTGGGGTTTCTGGGTCTTATGGAAGCTCAATTTTTAGTTCTTTAAGAAATCATCACACTGCTTTCCACAAAGGTTGAACTGCCTTACATTCCCACCAGCAGCATAAAAGTATTCCCTTTTCTCCTTAGCCAGCACCTGTTGTTTTTTGGCTTATTAATGATAGCCATCCTTACTGGAGTTAGGTGGTATCTCATTGTAGTTTTGATTTGCATTTCTCTGGTGATTAGTGAGGGTGAGCATTTTTCATGTGTTTGTTGGCTGCTTATAGATCTTCCTTTGAGAAATGGCTGTTCATGTCTTTTGCCCACTTTTTAGTGGGACTTTTTTTTCCTGTCAGTTCATTTGAGTTCCTTGTAAATCCTGTCTTTTAGGCTTTTGTCAGACACATAACTTGCAAATATTTTTACCCGTTCTATGGATTGTCTCTTTGCTCTCTTGTTGGTTTCTTTTGCCATGCAAAACCTTTTCAGTTTGATAAGGTCTCACCTGTCAAACTTAGTTTTTGTTGTGTCTGCTTTTGAGGACTTGACCATGGATTCATTGCCTACTCTGGTGTCAAGGAGGGTTGTTCCCTAAGTTGTCTTCTAAGATTCTTCTAGTTTGAAGTTTTACATTTAAGTTCTTGGTCCATTTTTGAGTTAATTTTTGTGTGTGGTGATAGGTAGGGTGCAGTTTCATCTTTCGCATGTGGCTAGCAGTTTTCCCAGTACCATTTGCTAAATATGATTTCCTTTCGCCAGTGTTTGTTCTTGATGGCTTTGATGGAGATGAGTTGGTTGAGGGACAGTGGTTTTACTTCTGGGTTCTCTGTCCGCTCCATTCATTGGTCTGTGTGTCTATTTCTGTACCAATACCATGCTGTCTTGGTTACTGCGGCCTTTTAATAAAGTTTAACATCTGGAAGTGTGGTTCCTCCAGCTTTGTTCCTTTTGCTGAGGATTGCTTTAGCTATTCGTGCTCTGTTATGCTTCTGTATGAATTTCTGTATTGTCTTTTCTAGGTCTCTGAAAAATAATGTTGGCAATTTGATGGGGATTGATTGAATCTTTAGATTGCCTTGGGTGGGATGGACATCATGACAATGTTGATTCTTGTGTTAGGAAAATTTTTAAGTTGCTCTTCAAGTAGTATATTCAGCATATTTCTACACTGGACATAAATGTCCTCTCTGTAATTGTCACGTGAATTTTAGTGAAGAACTTTGTTATTTGAAGTTGTATACCAGACTTAAGACAGGGAAAGAACTTATTTTACAGATTGGGATATGAAGCCAATAGTATATATGAATATGTATAAATGGTTGAGGAAAGTTACTATTTTAAAATAGTATCTTAATTTTGTTTATACAGCTTTATATATAAGTTTAAGACAGTGTGCATAAATAGAGGAAAGTTGGAAATTTTTAAATGTTTTCTTTCCAGGAAAATTAGTATCAATTTTTAACCTGGTCTTATGATTTAGAATGAATAAATTTGAACATGCACTGAAATTAACATCATCTGAAATCTTTTTCCAGATTTTTTATTTCTGTCAGTGAAATATATTTTATCCTGATTTCTTTCTTTTCATGTTTGAGTACAGGTGTGTATTGAGAGAGGCTTATATTTTTATAATTGATTTATAGGGAGCTTCTCAGAATGTTGTTTTTAAAGACCTTGTTAAGTATGTCCAAGAAGTCTTTTTGAACTTTTTCCTAAGTAATTTTTGTTTAAAAGGATGTTTCATTTTGCCAAGAATAAAATAAAAAGTCTTTGTTTAGTTATTTAAGCAAAAACGGCCACAGCATTTAGTAATTCTAAGTTAACACTTTTAGTAGAAAAATCATAAATAGTAATATAGCTTTTTTTTCTTTGTTGGAAAGAGTACCAGATGATAAAACTATTAATGAAATCCTAAAACCTTACATTGATCCTGAAAAGTCTGATCCTGTAATTCGTCAAAGGTATGTTTCAAAAATCTTGTAACTTTCTGAAATTAAAAACGTTGAAGTACTTGCTAGGTGCATATTTATTACTATTAGAATGTGATGTGTCAGTGCACTTTACTTTCTATCTCATTTCTTTGGTATTTACTGAAGGTCAGTCAGTATAAGTAACAACAGTAGCTAATACTTACTGTTTACTGTGTTCCAGATGCTCTTCAAAGCAAATAATAATAAATGTATTAATTCATTTAATCCTCACAACAACTCTGTAAGAGGGATTACTGTGATTATACCCATTTTATAGATGAGAAAACTGATTCAGCAGTCCCCAGTCTTTTTGGCACCTGGTACTGGTTTCTTGGAAGACAGTTTTTCCACAGACCATGTGGGTGGGAAGGTGGATGTACAGTCGAACGTCACTGCTAATGTTAGTCTGAATTTGCAGCCACTCCGCAGCACTAGCATCACCACCTCAGCTCCACCTCTGATCACCAGGCATTAGAGTCGCATGCGGAGCACACAGCCTAGATCCCTCCCATGCGCAGATCACAATAGGGTTTGCGCTTCTGTGAGGATCTAATGCCCTGCTGATCCAACAGGAGAAGGAGCTCAGGCGATAACACGAGAAGTGGGGAGTGGCCATGAATACAGATGAAGCTTCTCTAGCTCACCCGCCACTCGCCTCCTGCTGTACTGCCTGGTTCCTAACAGGCCACGGGCCAGCACCAGTCTGTGGCCCAGTGGTTGAGGCCCCCTGCTTAACGTCATGTATATAACTAGTATATAACTAGTATATAACTAGTAAACAGAGAAGCTGAGATTCAAACCCGGGCAGTCTGTAGTCAAAGTCTGCACTCTTAACCCTTAAACTAAACTGCCTTTCAAGTTGAACCAAAAACTCTGAAAATTAAGTTTCCAAGTAACTGTTAAAAACAGGAAATCCTGTTTCAGCCAAGCCTTCATAGAATTAAGTAAGGTACACTCTGCCTCCTGTCCAGAAATACAGCATGGACAGAAGTGGTTAATGTACTACAGTGGAAAGACTCAGTCATGGATACCTGGGTTAGAATAGCTGTTTCTGTCCCTTATTAGCTGTGTGATTAAGAGCAAGTTATTCAATTTACAGACCTTAATTTTTTCCATTAGTGAAATGAGGATGATAATACCTCCTAGATAGGGTTGTTATGAGGCCTAAGAGAAATAGCATATATAACTTTCCTAGCACAGGACCTAGTATATAGTAGGCACTGCTCAGAAAAAGAACTATTATTAGAGTGTGAGTTATTAGCGCTCCTGGGCAGGAACCCAGTTGACTTTATTTTCACCAGATGGTACTTGCTTGGGATATGAATGAATCCTTGGCAATGGTTCCAGAGCAACTTGGTGTTCACAGTTTAGACTGGGTGGATTCTAAAATGTCTGATTCAGTTCTAGTTATATCTCATTCTTTTGCTTTTGTGATAAAAGATCATGCCCAGACTGAAGCAGACCCATGTCATATATCAAGCAGTATCTTTAGGACAGCTATGATAGTTGTGTTTCTTTTCCTTTTATAACTGCTAATCTCATTGTTAGTCATATATTTAGCAGTAAGGCAAAGTATGTCATTAAAATGAATACATTTTTTAAGAAAATATAGCCAGATTAATTTATTGAAGCAGGCGTTTTTCTTCTTTTTTTAATTTAAGATGCTTTACTGAACAGAGAGGAAAGGTATGTTTTTTAGATCCTTAGTTAGAAAACATCCTTATCTTTTTTTCTATGCTTGGATAGATAAACTTTAATATTAACTACTCATAAATGCTTAATCTTTATAAGACTATCCTGAAATATACTATAAATCCATTTTGCTTCCTTCAGTATGACTTCCTTTTTATTTTAGGTTGAAAGCCTACATTCGCTGTCAGACTGGGGTCCAAATTTTAATGAAGGTTGAATATATGCAGCAAAATTTAGTAAGGTAAAATTGCTCTCCTCCCTATTTCTTACAATATTTTCTAGTTCTGTAATATAATTAAGTAACTTGATCAGCTTAAGTAGCTAGTTATTAAACTAATTATCTGTCTATCAATATAACCTACACTTTAAAAATAACTTTCAAGTCAAAATTCAAAAACAGTTACACTTCTAATGTAGGATACATTTGGTTGAAAAATCACCCTGGTTACAATGTTTTACAATACAAGCATTCCTTGTTTTATTGTGCTTGCTTTATTGCACTTCACAGACACCGCATTCTTTGCAATTTGAACATTTGTGGCAATCTTACATCAAGCAAGTCTTTTTTCTAACAGCATGTGCTCACTCTGCTTCTCATTTTGGTAATTCTCAGCAGTATTTAAGATTTTTTCATTATATCTTTTATGGTGATCTGCAATACAGTAGTAACACTTTGATGTTACTATTGTCATTGCTTTTGTACCCCATGTACTGTGGCCTATAATATGACAACCTTAATCAATAACTGTTATATATATTCTGACTATTCCACTGACCAGCCATTCCTTTATCTTCGTCACTCTCCTCAGGTCTTCCTATTTTCCCTGAGACACAATAGTATTGAAATTAGACCAGTTAATGACCCTACAGTGGCCTCTAAGCGTTTAAGTGAAAGAAAACATCACACGTCTCTCACTTTAAATCAAAAGCTTTAGAAATGATTAAGCTTAGTGAAAGAAGGCATGTCGAAAGCCAAGACAGACTGAAAGCGAGGCCTTTTATGCCAAACAGTTAGCCAAGTTGTGATTTCAAAGGAAAAACTCTCACAGGAAATTTAAAAGTGCTGCTCCAGTGAACACATAAATGATAAGAAAGCGAAACTGCCTTATTGCCAATATGGAGAAAGTTTGAATGGTCAGGATAGAAGATCATTATAGCCCCAACATTCCCTTAAGCCAAAGCCTGATCCAGAGCAAGGCCCTGACTCTCTTCAGTTCTTTGAAGACCGGGAGAGGTTAGGAAGCTGCAGAAGAAAAGTTGGAAGCTAGCAGAGGTTGGGTTGGTCCATGAGGTTTAAGGAAAGACACTGTCTCAATAACCTAAAAGTGCAAAGTGAAGCAGCAAATGCTGATGGAGAAGCTGCAGCCACAAGACTGAGCTAAGATAACTGATGAAGAAGGCTATGCTAAACAACAGATTTTCAGTGTAGGTGAAACCTACTGGAAGAAGACACCATCTGGGAGTTACATATAGCTAGAGAGGAGAAGCCAATGCTTGGCATCAAATCTTCAAAAGGGTAGGCTGACTCTCTTTTAGGGACTAATGCAGCAGGTGACTTTAAGTTGAAGCCAGTGTTCATTTACCGTTCCAAAAATTCTAGGACCCCTAAGAATTATGCTGAATCAACTCTGCCTATGCTGTATAAGTGGAACAACAAAGCACATCTGTTTACAGCATAGTTTACTGAATATTTTAAGCCCACTGCTGAGACCTACGACTCAGAACAAAAGAGTCCCTCCAGAGTCTGCTTATTGACAACTTTGGTCCTCTTTGGGACCCTAAAGAAGGAAAGATACAAAATTAGAGTAAAGGTTTTTTAAGGAAAATGAAGCACAGAGAAGTTCAGTGCCCAAGCTGGGTCATCCAAACTTCGTTCCAGTGCACTTTGACATTTTCACAGTGTAGGTTTGCAACCCCTTGGGCTCATTGGTAAAATAGGTCTTAACATTTTGACTGCTAACTTCCTGAGTGCTGGTCCCTAGGTATCCTGATTCCTTTGTACTCAGCAGCATGATAGCTGTTTACTGCACCCCTTTGGGTCATGTCATTATAATAGGCCTTCGTCTGTCCTATATTATAAACTTTAACATACTTGGTATCCCACACTTGCTTTTTATTGCAAGCAATTCTGATTTCCTTGGATCTTGGAGGAAAAGGCTATTTTGCCAGAGTTAAGTCTGACTGGCTAAGGGAGTTGGCACATTGACCCTCAGAGGTGTTCTCTTAGTAAGCTTATGAGACTAAAACCATAGTGTATTCACCAAGAGTGTGCCATAGCATAAACCATGAGTAACATTTAAATGAACTAATTAGATATTTTTTTAAGAGAAGAAGGGAGAATTATGTAATGATTGACCAGAGGTAAAATCCAAGAGAACAATGCAGATTTTTTGTTTGAACATGAATTATATGGAATTCACTTTAGGATTTTAGTAAACAAAACTGAACCTTTTAATCCCCATAGTGGAGGGAATGGCAAATTAATAAAGTAAAAGGTAAGTGGTGTTGACCATAAGGGACACCTAGAATAAACTCTTTCAATACTACGCCTGAGTCAGACTGAAGAAATGGAAGTACCTTGACTCTACCTTATTTGTGTAGAAAGCTTATCCTCCAGATTTCTCCATTTGGACTGTTTACTTGAACTAAATGACATATGAAAATAGTGCTGGGCATGGTGGCTCACGCCTGTAATCCCAGCACTTTGGGAGGTAGAAGCAAGAGGATTGCCTGAGTCCATGGGTTTGAGACCAGCTTGGGTAACTTGGTGAGACCTCGTCTCTACAATAAATAAAAAAAATTATCCGGGTGTGGTATGCATGCCTGTAGTTCCAGCTACTTGGAAGGCTGAGGCAGAAGGATTGCCTTAGCCCAGCAGGTCGAGGCTACGATAACTGTGAGTGTGCCACTGTACTCCAGCCCAGGTGACAGAGTGAGACTCCGACTCAAAAAAAAGGCCAGGCACAGTGGCTCATGCCTTTCATCCCAGCACTTTGGGAGGCTGAGGTGAGAGAATTACCTGAGCTTGCTGGTTCGAGACCAGCTTGGGCAACTTGGTGAGACCTCATCTCTACAATAAATAAAAAATTAGCTGGACATGGTAGCACATGCCTGTATTTCTAGCTACTTGGTAGGCTGAGGCAGAAGGATCACCTGAGCCCAGCAGTTCAAGGCCGTTGTAGCCGTGAGCATGCCACTGCACTCCAGACTGGGCAACAGAGTGAGACTCTAACTCAAAAAAAAAAAAAAAAAGAAAGAAAGAAAGAAAAGAAAATAGTGCTGAAGCAGAGGAAGGGGATAGGATATGACCCAAGAATTTTGGATTTAAAAATTGCCACACTGTTTAACTTTGCGTAGTGATGATATCACTTGACGGCAGTAGTAGTGTCAGAAATTCCAGTTGAGGTAGCTTTTATCTTGAATGTGGACCTAAATTGGTATAGGGCACATCTTTTTATTTCTGATTACTCAGTCAGACTCAACACATAGTTATCCTAATTTCTAAAGAACCTCCCAGTTTTGTAAGTATTTTTTAATCATGAACAATGAAACTAGATAGTGTGGCGATGTATTTAAGCATTGATTTTTGTTTATTTTTATCATATTTTTAAACCACAGTGTTCTCCACATAATACATTCATGGAAAGACCAAGTTGCACATTTATATTTGATTATATACATAATTACAGTTATATCATTAAAGGAAAATACATTCTGAGAACATCTAAGGAAGATTATCATAGGTTATAAAATGTTAGGCTCTAATTTAAGATAAGCATTCTAAATAGGAGCATTTTATTATTTCCTGAAAAGTGCTTAGAAGGCAGAAACGTGTAGTTTCCTTGTGGCTGCTTGATTTAAATGTATCTTGCAGTTTATAGCATTTCAGTAACTTCAGAGTAAAGTATGTTTACCAACAACTTGATGTTGTCATTTCCACCAGCTTTGTTTACCATTCTTGGAGGGTTTATGACAATTATCTCATGATATCCCTGATCGGTTAGAGCAAGCTTGAATTTCCCAGGTTTTAGCTCTGCCGAGCGTGCCTTATTTTTCAACCATGATTGTAGGATGCCTGTCTAATGCCAAGGAATTTGCTGCTGAGCTATTTGGGAATTTTTTCCCTTGAATACATAGTTCGAATTTGTCCCATGTATAAGCGACTGTAGCTTTTTAAATACATGTATTCATTCAGCAAGCACCTCGGGAATACCTGCCCCTGTGGAGCTCACATTCCCAGTGGAGAAGATTTCGTGTAAGAAGCTTGTTGGTAAGGCTATTCTTGCCCTCTTACCACATTTCTTACCAGCTTTCTGTTCTCAGAAAGTAAGGCACAAGTTAGTTGCCTTCACTCTGCTTTCACAAATTGGTATATAAAGCCAAGAATTTCGATGTAGACCCAAGCCAAAATTAAAGCATTAGCTAGACTTTGATTTCATGAATATCACAAAAATGATTCCTCTTCCTGAGCATACTACCCAGCTGTACTTGCACAGATCCTGTTAGTCGTTTCCTACTATACCGGTTTTAGTTAATAATTTTGGAACGCTTTGTTTGAAAAGCAATCAGCAAAAGTATGAGCTATTTCTCTTGGATGATTTTATTTCCATGCTGAGAGGATGTTTTTAAATTAAAAAAAAACAAAACTCAGTTTACTTTCTTTGGATCCTTATGGATCTTTAATATAAGATTCTTTAAAATAATTTCAGTGAAGTTAAGAAGTAAGATACTTTTTCCTATATCCTTTTAGAGGAAATGATTTTGCCCATGTAAGGGCTTCAGGTGAGGTCCACTTGACCTTTTTTTGGCTTTTATTAATACCCACTCACCAGCAGCAAAGACCCTCCTCCTTCTCCCTGAGAACAGAGATGACACCCCCAGCCCATGGTAATTGCCAGACTCTGACGCCTAAACTCTTGACTCTGCTGCCAAGACACAAGCTTTCAACCTGTTTGACTTTCAGAGCCTGGCTCTCTTGTTTGCCTCACTGCATAGTCCTTAGCAGATCCCTCCTTGCTTTTTGCCTAGCGCGTGCCCCTGCTAGCCGGTTATTTTCCCCTACTGTACAAATCTCCCTGGTTGCACATGTAACCTGTATTTCTTCTTTTCTCAGAACAGTGCTCTTCAGATTTCGGTGTCTGTCATAATCATCTAGGACTTTGGTTGAAAATGTAGATTTCCAACCTGCACTCAGAGGTCCTGGTTTAGTAAATCTTCCATAGGGCCCTGAAACCTACCTATTTTACAGTCTCTGTCTCCCGAGGGGGACCCTAATATAAATTACTCCTGGGACTACACTTTGAACAACACTGCTGGGTGGTAAACTCCTTGAGAACATTTTTGATTCCCATGCAGTGTCTAACATGTTTTCAATATAATAAGATTTTGGTAGATGTTTATTCAGTTGAGTTGTTGAAGTTTTGTAAAGGAAATATGTCAACTAACATTAGATTTTTTTTTTTTAATCGTATTTTTACCTCCTTAAAGATACTAGTCTGTACCCTTTGCCTAATTGACCTGGAAATGGAAAATTAGATGATCTTGTTTTAGGTTTACATTGAATAATTGAAAAATATACTTTAAAACATATTCTAAATAGGAAATTTATAATATTTGTGTTAAAAGCTAAGACTTTTAAAAATAATCTTCGACCATTAGGAAATGGAAGATCTTGAAAGTTAGGATGAATTTGATAATAATGGTTCAGAAGTAAACATATATTAGAGAACAGTGAAGGCATTTCTGAATTTCTAAAAATGGTATTCGCTACTTTCAGCTGTCTTGATAGCCAGAGATCATTTCTGCCCTTTAGGTAGATCCCTTGGAAATAACTGTGATGAAGGAAGGAAGTTTTGTGACTAGATAGGGTTCCTTATACTTCTTGCTTTCCTTTTGAAACTGGATTCTGTTAATGGGTGCTGAGTTGACAAATGGGAAAAAAAATCACTTAATCTGAGAATCAGTAGTAAACAACCTTGCTTCTAGTAGAAGATACCATGAACAGGCCTGATCCATCGTAAGAGATAATTTTACTCTACATGCTTGTAATATATTTGTGTTATTTTGATAATTGTATACTCATAATATGAGGAGGGGACCCCCGAATGCTCAGAGTTATCTTTTGGAGAGTGGGCCCCTTATAGTACAGGCTTCCCATTCTAGTTAAGTGTTCTAGGAACCCATCAGTATCAGTGTACCAGCTAGCATTTTTGTGAAAGGCTGTGTTGCAGAAGAAACATACTGAGTTGTGGTAAACAGGTGACTGGTTCTTCCACTGTGACAACACACCTGTTCACACCAAAAATGGCATGACCCCCATACCCCACCTTCCCTATTCACCCAGTCTCACCCCCAAGCAGCTTTTTAATTTTGCTTCCCCAGCTGAAAAAAGTTCTCAAAGGGAAGCATTTTGCCAATGTGGAAGAGGTGAAACAAAAAAACAACAGAAACTCTAAAAGGCATCAAAATTGATGAGTTCAGAAGCTGTTTTGAACAGTAGAAAAAGCATCTTGATAAATTTACTATATCAAATGAAGAGTACTTTGAAGGTGACTGAAATTTAAACATGTAAGAATAAATATACAATCTTTTATAAATAAATTACAGGGTTTTTTTTTCGGTTCTCCCTTTGTAGTTAAAATTATTCACTTCAGAAGAGATTTTAATATTTTAAACATTAAGATCATAGGTAATAAAATTAAGATTTTTTTATGTACATACGTCTGTTGCAGAAAAGTATGATTGGTTAATCAGTAAAAGATTTTCAAGCATAAACATTATTAAACATAAACTTCTGTTGAAGAATTAGAATGGAAATATGAATTCATGGAGAAAAAGAAACCAAATAAGATTTCTAACTTAAAAAAGAAGAGCTTGCTCATATATTTTTTTAAATGGATGATGTTGGTATCAAATTGCCATGGTATTTAGATTCTAGTGAATTAAGAGTAATATGTTACATTTTAAATCATCAGTATTTACAGTATACCATAAATTATGTTCTTTGTGTCTATTTAACTCGAGAATAAAGATTCTAAATGAAGTTTTAGATATCTGTTCAAAAATATACTAAAGTGTCATTGTTTTCTACAATTATTTTTTGCTTATTTTGTGCAAGCAAAATGTGTGAAGACCCTGAGTAATTTTTCCCAAACACAAAAAAATGTTTGCTTCAAGGGTGAGTTAAAAATCAAGGTTGAATCTGGAGGCTAATAGTTGTCTTTATGGAACATAGTAAGTATTAACGATATTTTATTGAGTGCCTTACTACTGGTTCGGTACTCTGTTAAGCACTTTGTATATATACATTGTAATTATGTCATAGTATTACATACATTATGCATTATAAACATAATTGCATGGATAGCCCTGCCTACAGCTATGTAACCCACTAAATGGTAGAACCTATAACCTAGGGCTGCCTGCTTCCAAAGCCTTAGCAAGTTCTTTGCAATATAGCACATGCCTCTCAGTGCCATAAGTGACCATAATGTATGTTCTTGGATTTCATGAAACCCAGCCACAGTTCTTTGTTATCTCCCTTCTGGAGACTGTTGATTATTTTTCAAAGTAGTCATGGTCAGGATGAGTATGTGCTCAGAGTGGTATTAACCTTTGACCATATATTGGATCTAGATTCTAGAACAAAGGAAGCAAGGTGTTAAGGATTAGAAAATGTTAGAATCAACCTGAAGAGTGTTCACACACGTAAAGGAAGTATATAGAGCAGGCTACTAAACATTCTTATCATCTCAGAGATGACACCCTTCCGGTGATGGAATGGGCTTCACGTGACCTTCTTCCCAAAGCAGTTTTATGATAAGAATTGTGAGCTAAGCTCTAAGGAAGCTAGTTGGCACAGTTGGTATGTGAGTGTTTACAGGACTGATGCATGCTCAAGTATTGAAGTCTTAGTAACTTTGAACTTGAAAACTTTAGTTTGAGAGGCTATACTGAAGAGTAGATCCAAAGTGATATCGTGGTCAAATTTGAAGCAGATTACAAGCCTACAGTTTCCCTAATGATGATCTCACTTCAAATAAATACTTTTTTGGTTATTGGTAAGGGAATGGTATGAGATATAAGAGTTCTCTCTAAAAATGTAGGAACTATTTTAACTCTCAACTTAATGTTACTCTGTTAAATTTATCCATCCTAGTTAAGCTATAGAATATTTTGTGGCCAACATAAATTCTCTTTGGAGGGATCTTGACATATGTAATTGAAATTTATAAGTACCAAAACTGTCTGAATTTTACATGAATTCCCATGTTCGTTCTCTGTTCAGTATTGTAAACATATCCACTCTCTACTCATAATGTAGACCTGGCTTATTTCTGTTTCTGCCTACACATATACTTTCTTCCTAGAAAGCCTTAGTCCTTTCACCTCTAACGAATAAGTACGTTATAGCTCACCATTGTGTGTTTAATGCCGAGAACAGTGTCTAGAACATGGTAGACGCTCAGTAAATATGTGTTGAGTAAGGAATGAATGAATGAGTTGAATGAACTCTTAAGATCTACTTCACAATCCCAACTTTGTATTTCCTTGAGCAACCTTGCGTAAGATACTTAACTTCTCAGGGCTTCATTATCCTTATGTGGAAGACAAAAAAGACTCAAATTCCTGTCAACTCAAATAATATCTTCCTATAATGTAGTTCATGAACTATGTAACCACTCTTTAAGCAAAAGTTTATCTGAGGAACCTAATCATATTTTGTAAAGTAATACATTCTAATTTAGGCTGGAGATGTAAGAGTCTGTACTGATCAGACTTTTGCACTCAGTTTAGCTCCAAAGGAAATGTGTGATTTATTAACACAACTAAGACTGATTAAAATTCTCAATATTGCCGAGGGCAAGGAGAGCACAACGTCAATAAGGGTACCTGATCTTAAACCAGGAAAAGTGGGGACCAACGGGAGGCCCAAACTTTACCCGTACAATGTCCATTTGTATACCTAATCCTGAATTGTACCCCCATCTTTATAATAAAATATAAATAACAAAAATTATCTACATTAATTAGGAGAAAGTGCATTGAGGAGAGATTTTAAGAAAAAGGAAAATAAAAATACTAGGTATATGAGTGATAAATATTGATTAACTTGATTATGATAATCATTTCACAATGTATGCATATATCAAAATATCAAGATGCACACCTTAAATATATACAATTCCTGTTTGTCAGTTATACCTCAATAAAGTTGAGGTAAAAAAGAATGTGCACCAATTAAGAAGAGCGGGTAACTAGGGTTAGGAAATGAAGTAGCTAGATTTTGAAGCCACTGTGCAGCCTGTAAGACATTTGGAAGTAGGTATGGAACAGTGAGAACATTTATTATCTACTTAGCTTTAGATTTCTACCATGACACTTGTACCAATGAAATGTGGTTGTTGTTTGTGTGGCACCCCCAATAAAGTGTGGGGTTTATTTCTATGAACTTCTGTTATGTAGCAGAATACCTGTACATGGTAGGCACTAGGTAAATATTTGAGAAATCAATTGATGCATAAGTGTCAGGCACTATGTTTACAACAATTTTACATGCCTTAATTTTAATAAAGTACATGCTTTGTCTCTATTGTACATGGTAGTAATCTTAGGCTCTAAGCAATTGACTTACCCAAGGAAACCAAGTTACAGTTTATAAGGCCAGAATTTGGACTCTGGTCTGTTTGTCAGTCAAGTTCAGTTCAGGCTTCTTCTACTAACTAGTTTTGTCATAGATTATAAAGATAATTCCTGCTAATTCTGTCATTTCTCTGCTAGGGTTGCCAACTTACTTTTGGAGTATAAAATCTTATTACTAATACTAGCCATTAGCAAGTTATACTTTAGGAACAGTTACACCTATTATATGTAGCCCATGAATAGCTGACTTTACTACCATTCTACTAATGAGGAAAACTAAATCTCTTTGAGGAGTTATAGCTCATAAGGACCAATGATAGGACTGGAACCCAAGCCTTGTGGATTTAAAAATAATTTACCAGTGAGAATCAGAAAATACTCCAAGGAAATAGCATCTAGGACAAGTTAGAACCTTGTAAGCCCCTCTTTAAAACGGGTCTTAAAATCTATAATTTGGCCATTTTATTTCACTGCATCCATAGCTTTCATATTGTGTTATACTAGAATAATTTATCACTACAGTTCTGAACTGTTGAGCTTTCTGAATTGTATTCCATGTCAAGCATGTGTAGTCCCCTTCCACACTAATACATAAAAATCCCAAAACAAAGTGTAGCAAACCACTAATTCAATTACTGATTTTTTAAAAAAATATGAACACTGAAAAGAGATTGGGTTAGAAATAACTGTAGGAAGATCTTTTTCTATGTGACTTGGACATTATGCGTTGCAGAATTGTTACATAAGGTATTTGGAGAAATTTTAAATAATACCTTTTAAAAATAATAAAACAAAACAGGGGCTAAAACTCTTAATCTAGTTACACTTTTAACCCAGAAACCTAATTTGAGAAACAAATACTACTATGTGGCAGTTAAGAATCAAAAACTGTAGAAATTTAGAGCTGAAGGGTCCGTTGTGATCACCTCATTCAGTGACCTTATTTTAGTGGGAAATCATTGTAGCCTAGGGTCTGCTATTAGATTGTTACATTTAGAGAGGCTCAGACTTAGTTTTAATATTTTTTATTTAAAAAATGAAGGTGGAGAGGGTGATGAGCCAGGGAGTATCAGTGATCAGATGGGTAGTAAAGTGGTTTTTTAAGCCGGGCTCGGTGGCTCAGCCTGTAATCCCGCGCCTTTGGGAGACTGAGGTGAGTGGATTGCCTGAGCCCGCGGGTTCGAGACCCGCCTGGGCAGCAAGACCTCATCTCTACAATAAATAAAAAAAAATCAGCTGGGCGTGGTAGCGCATGCCTGTCATTCCGGCTACTTGGAAGGCTGAGGCGGAAGGATCGCCAGAGCCAAGAAGGTTGAGGCTGCGGTGGCCGGGAGCGGCCACTGCACTCCAGTCTGGGTGACAGAGTGAGACTCCAACTCAAAAAAAAAAAAAGTAGTTTTTTGATGTTGTTTTTATTTTTTATTTTTGAGTCTCACTGTTGCCCAGGCTGGAGGACAGTGGCCCCACCCAACTTGTTTTCTTATTTTTGGTAGAGATAGTGTCTCACTGTGGGTCCCAGGCTGGTCTTGAACTCCTATACTCAAGTGATTCTTTCACCTAAGCCCCCCAAAATGCTAGGATTGCAGACGTGAGCCACCATACCCGATGCCGCCTTCTTCTTCTTTTTTTTAATCTGTCTCTTTTTAATTACAGGAGAGAAAAAAGCAGCATCCTCATTTGTTAATAAAGTACAGAGAAAAAGTTTAAGAACTTGGCCAGTTTCTTTGAAATTTAGAGCCAAGATTAAAAGCACAGTCTGGAGTTTCAAGACAACTTTTGTTTATGTGATGTCACTGTAACACCTGTTTGGCCTACTGAGCCATGCTGCCCTCATAATGCCCCTGTGAAGCTGCCCAGAGCAGGGTCAGCTAGTGAGGCTGTGAGAGTGAGCAAGTGAAATAACAAGAGGAATTGTCTGAGAAGGGTCCCAGGGGAATGAGAAAAGACAAATGTTGGTGTCTTAATTCTCCCAAACCTAAGTAGTTTATCTTATGGTAGCAGAGCCGTTTTATTAATGGAAATACCAGAGTCAGTGAAAATTTCAAAAAGATAAAGTTGTCCCTTAGGATTCAATGACTTAATGTTTTGCAAAGAAGCTAAATAAAGCCTAAATGTTTCAGCAGTGCAAAGCTGGACTCTTAAGGCTTGTCTCAAGATAATGGAAACAGAAACATTCAAAGCACTTCTATCTTCTTGGAAATAAATGTGATAATAAAATAATGGTTGAAGGTCGTACTGAAAGTTTAAGGTTACATTTAATGAAAAATGCACATAAAGGCAAATATATGCTTCAGTGGTTATATAGATGCCATTCTTTTTTGATGTTTTGCTTTGAGTCAGGATCTTACTCTGTCAACCAGGTTGGAGTATAGTGGCATGACCACAGCTCAAAGCAACCTCCGTTTCCTGGGCTCAGATGATCCTTCTGCCTCAGCCTCCCAAGTAACTGGGACTACAGGTGTGCACCACCAGGCCCAGCTAATTTTTTTTTATTTTTTGCAGAGACAAGGTTTTGCTACATGGCCTAGGCTGATCTTGAACTCCTTGGCTTAAGCAGCCCTCCTGCCTCAGTCTCCCAAAATGCTGGGACTCCCAAAATGGGGTGAGCCACTGCTCCTACCCATTCTGTCAGTAAGAAATCCAGTGGCTTTGCCGTGAACTAAAGTTTCTATAGGAATGTGTTGTTATTTTAGGTAAATAAAACTGGTGTGCCCATGGCTTAAATAAGTGAGCCTAGCAGTTTTTATGTTTTATTATTCAGCCCTCACAATAACTCTGAGTCGGTACTGTCATTATCTTGATTTTCAAGCATGGAAACTGGGTGGGGATTAAGTTAAGTAACTTGTCCAGGATCACAGACCAGAGAATGTTGGAGCCAGGATATTAACTCAATGTTAGTCTTCAAACCCAAACAACTACTGAACAACAACTGAAAGTTGCTGCTTCATTTAACTAAATTCCTAGTCTATAAAATGTTAACCCCATATGGGCTTGATAGCCTTTTCTTTATGAACAACTTGCATAATTTACTTTTAAGTTACTGGCAAATGTTTATGGTAGATTAAGAGTAGCCACTAGTAATAAAAAAAAATCTAAGAAAGTAAAAATTTCAGCAAAAAGATTATTTGGTGAACTCTCATCTCTTCAGTTAACAGACTAGAACTAGGCTGTAGCCAGAAACTTGCTGGCACTCAATAAAAATAATAATTCCTATGATTAGAAATTTATAACATACCAGATTTCCATTGCATTTGAATAAGATGTTTTAAAATAATATATTAGTTGGCGAATCTTTTATAAATCTTTGCATCCCTAGTGCTTTGCACAGTGCCTGCTTGGCATATAAACTAGGGACCAAGTTTTAGGATTGAAGGTGTATGTAACTTACATGGTAATTTTTAACTCTGAACTCTGCTAGCAGCATTTTATTTTATATCATCAGTTATATTAGGCTCTGATCCCTGTGTGGCTTTTGAAGAACTCTTGTTTCATATTGTTTCAGCTTGGGGAATATAGAGAAAATCAATGAAGATTTAATATTACAAAAGTAGAATCCCTAAAACATTACATATGCATTGAAAATTATTTATCAAAATAAATAAATAAGAAACATTCCCTTATTTGAAAATTGCCTTATGATTTAGTTAAAATGCACAGTAGATAAGTTATTTCAAGTATTTGTAGGATTCTCTTGTTTAAGAATCCAGGTCTTATTTTCTCCCAAGAAAAATTTAGTTACACCATTTTATACTGTACTTTGTAAGTTAATTTTCTACTTGAGTATTGAATACAGTCTTATTTTTCTCTTTTGTATAATTACTGCTAGCTTTTATTTAAAAAACACTGCTTATTTCAAAGGGAAATAATGTTTAAAAGATGTGAAGCATTTAATCCTTGAATGCTGGAACCAGTTTTAAAGTATTGTAAGCACATCTGTATTACATTACACACAGGGAAAAGAATGTATGAATTCTATGGTCTATGGGAGGCTGGCTTAGAAAAGCCGAGTATTTTGCATTTCAAATTTCTTTTCAACATAGAGAATATTCTGCTATTCTAAAATGAATAATTTAATTACGGGGTGGGGTGTGTGGTCAAGGATGCATAAGTAAAGTTTTCATTTTATAATTGTCTTCTCACTTTGTCACCTACTTCTTTGAAAGATGTTAGTTTTTATAGTGAGTGGCATGGCTTTGCGGTTTTTAAGCAGTTTTTGAATCTCCCCAATTTGTAAGCTATTGCATGGGACAGACATACAACACAGAGAAACCACCATACCAAAATTTCTCATGAGTGTGCCACGTGTCTCAGTCAGCTGTGAGTTATGGTAATGAGCAGATAATTTGTTACTACTTAAGAAATCCTAAAGTTTGTGAATGATTTACTCTTAAACTTGCACCGACTTCAAAGGCATCCCAATGATGATCTCACTCTTGATCACTTGTATTCCAGTGTGCTTTTTGAGCAGGAGGGAAAAGGGTGGAGTGATAGCTGTCAGACTGGGTGTGCCAGTCATGTGTGTTTGGATGTGAATATCACCTGTCCTTGTTGGGGATGGAGAAGAAAGCTGGAGAACTTCTGCACTACATTGGGAGACATGTTCTTAAGTTTTTCTTCTTTGACATGAGATTGATGTTCACATGCCAACATATTCCCATATGTCACCTCCAGTGAGGAACTGAATTTGAATTTTTAGCTAGTCATTCTCTTATCCAAGAAAAATGACACATGAAGTGTAGATATTCTGAGTCTTTGTTTCTTATTTGTTAAGGACATTTGTAGAGTGTTCCTAATGCCAAAATGTTTGATATACTTTTGATTTAGTTTTAAAACCCCTATGATAATAGCTCATTTACCTGGTTTTCTTAGATAGTCTTAAACTTGTGTGATAAGGAAATAGCCACTGAATTAATGCCATCACCTTAACAATTTTTTATTGTAAAGAACTCTGATATATTTATGAGTAATTTCGAATATTAAAGGTGCTTTTTGTTTTTTGTTGGCTTTGCCCTTTTATTAAGATATTATGAACTAGATCCTTTTAAAAGTCTCCTAGACAATCTGAGGAACAGAGTTATCGTTGAGTACCCAACATTACATGTGGTATTGAAAGGATCCAGTAATGACATGAAAGTTCTTCACCAAGGTAAGTGTAAATTTGTTCCTGCAACACTTAGAATAACTCTAGAGAGACTGAAGCCAAATGAGACTACCCGTATTTCTTTATATATGTGTTTTCTCATTATATTTGCACATTTACAGAATCTGCTTTGTAGCTACAGATAAAGAACCAAATGAATGAGCTGCTGCTTCTCTTGTGTTTGAGAGCATATAAGCTTATAATACCGACTTTAAATGAATAAAATTGAATGACTATCAAAGGACATTTTTTTGCCCTGGGTTCTGTATATTTTTGTCTTTTTAGCTAATAGTCTTTAAGTAACTGTCTGTCCGTGATCAGATAAATTTACTCCCTCTTTAAGACTTTAAAAATTTCTAAAATCAGGGATTACAAAACATTTTTAGTGTCCTACTTATAGGAAGAGATAATATTGCAAGGAATGTTATTTTTAAAATTTTGGCAGCATTTAGAGTAAGCTGGTGCTATTGGCTTAACCTTCTATCTCTTTTCTTAAACTCACTCGTTTTATTTTCTCTGATTTTGTTTCCTTGGTCAAATGGGGAAGTGTTAAAACTGGGAAAGCTGTATATAAAAGTTTAGTATATAAAATGCCTTATCCATATTTGTAACTACTGTGTTTCTGAATGCAAGACTTGAGAGGATGAATAAGATTTAGTAATTACTTCAAAAGGATGAGAGAGGTTACCCACCTTAACTCAAAGCCATCAGATACCACCTTTTGCCAAGAATTATAGGTACAGCCAAATTTCATAGTAACAAACTCTAAAGGAGCGTAAAATCTTTGTCTTGGATTGAATTCTATTTTTCTAAGAAGTATATGAAATGTGTGGCTCAGGTTGCATTGTTTTACCAGCATTATAGGCTGTGACATACGGTAACCTATGTTGTAAGGCGTTCTCTGTACATATATGTATCTTTGTCAGTGCTACATCTTGAAAGTAGGTTTTAATTAGCAAGCATGATATTTCTCATAATAAATTATGGGCCTCTAATTCTTGTTCTTTATACTTTTCACAATTTGAGAATATCCTGTTTTATTTTCTCAAAATCAATTAGGAATTTTAGCTTAAATATCCAGTTTCACTTTGTTTAAGCTTTGCAATACCTTGCCTTTTCTTTAATAAATTCACACAGTGATCTCTAAATGTTGATCTCAGGGAAAGTTGTTTAGTAATGTGGGTTTCTAGCTAGGGCAAACATCATCTGTGTAAATAAATAGCACACACAAGTCTCCTTTCACCTTGTCTAGAAATGCACATTCAAGCAAAGCTTCCTGTAATGAAATAATAAGAAAAGACTACTTAGGGAGTGTACTTGCAAACTCATTATAAAAATTGCCATTTTTTTCTGGCAGGTATATGAGGTTTGACTTATTTAGAGGAACACAGGTGACTAGTGCGTTTAGTACAGAAGATTATTTAGAGCTGCCTTAGCAAAGAACTAGAGGATCTGACAGGATCTTAAGGACCATACCAGTGCTGTCACATCATAAGTACACACACCTTAAAAATCATGCCAGGTCCTCCTGTATGTGCATTTCTTTCTGTAAGCACTTTAAGATACCTGTTTCTTTGTACATTTTCACGACATTGGATATTCTACAGGGTGGCTCCTTGAAGAGGGAGGGAGATTATATAAGAACTGGGCATTTTCTTTGGAAAGCCTTGAAATTCCTTCTCTCTGGAGGCAAAAAAGTTGAATTTTGATTCTGAGCTCCTAGTACAAGGTGTCTTTTTTCTAGTTTTGGAGTCAGTGTTTCTGGGCCGGGATTCAGTAGTTTCCACACTTGATGGTTGTTATTATAATGTTTGTTTTGAGTATAGATTGCCATAATTTACTTTTTCAAAAAGTCCGCCTGTGTATCAGCAATAGGCAAGTTTTGGGTTTTGCTTTTCCCAGTAATGAAAAAGGTTAACTGTAAAAGGTTAAGTGCGGGGGCCCGCCCCACAAAGGTCGTGAGATATGTTGAAGGAGAGACAGATAGGCGACGGACGAAGTTTATATATATAGACACCTGTTTTTTGAACAGATGACAATTTAATGTTAGTTAATATAGAGCTTTTATATTATTTTTGAAGGGGCAAGACAAAGAAAACTCTTATATACATATATCTTTAAAAGTTATCAGCTAGTGGTTTTAGTAGCAAACAAACCAAGATTCCCAGTGACTTTAGTAGTAAATAAGCCAGGAATCTCATAGGCATTAGACAGGTCCTATTCATAAAGCCAACAATGTCACTCTCAATCCAATGTCCCAAATTACAAATGTTTCAAGAAAGTTTTTTCAAGTGTATATTTCTTTATGTGTCAGGAATATTCTCATCTTAGGCTCTTATGTTTTTTAGAGTCCTGTGATCGCCTCCCTTGTCATCAGGCGGGCCTCCAAGGCTGGCTCCCAACAGTTAAGCAGTTAAGGTCGCCCACTCTAGTGGAGATACAAAGTGCAGCTTGCCCACCTTTGTCAGTCCAGCGGAAAGCGCTCAGCATGCTAGGACTTGCTTCCCAGGCTGATTAGCCAGAGTTAGACTAGCAGATGTCAACGAGTTAATGAAAGCGTTCTGCATTTGGTGGGAATAGCTGGCATGGCAGCTCCTCCTAGGTCAGTCTCTTGTTGGGCCGGTGTGTCCTTTCATCTGTTCTCCCTCGCTCTCCTCACGCCTCCTTGCCCTTCTTCTCTTGCTTTCCCTTTCAGGGATGAGGGGGACGTTCTCAGGCGTGAGAACCCACACGTAAACTTTACAGCACAACAGACACAGGAACACATGTGTGACTTGGCAGTGCTGTAATAGAGTTTGCCTGAGGCGAAGAGGACGCCAGAAGAGAAAGCAGCTAGCTTACAATGTCATGGAGGCACTTGAAGGACCCTGCTAGAGTTTAGGAAATGCCACAGGACGCAAGAACCATATCTTGGATGGAACCTATTCCAGTGCCTTACTCATAAAAAGGACTCGGCTAATACCATTTTGGTTGCTAGGGCAATCTGAAATCTAGGTACATCAGCCAATTCCAAGGAATTTGTCAGTTGGAATAGGAGGCGAAGGTCCAGCTGTATGGTTCTAGCATCAGCTTTTGGCGGCTGTGGGCCCTTTAAGCAGTTACTCTGCCTCTCTGAGCTCTGTTTTCTTTATCTCCCTGATGGAGATAACAGCTATTAAATCTCAAGCCAAACAATCTACATTTTAATCATAACAATTTGTAGAGGGTTTTTAACTGAGTTCCTTTTAACTTCACAGCAGAGTGAAATAAATAGAGCACTTACTCTGATTTTCTTTTTATAGATTTAGAGAGAAACAAAAAACAAAAGATGGAGTGTCATGCTCTACACTGCAGCGGTAGATACAGGGGAGAAAGACTCACTTTCTGCCCTCGGGGAACTCTTAGTTTAGGGTTAGTCTCGCGGGCAATACAGGAGCATCAGAGGAGGGCCATTTCTACTCTGCATCGTCTTTCCTGCGAAAGGAAGGAGATGGCGATTAACTGGGCCTCTGTCAGCCCGCGTTTACTCAACATATACTGACCCTCAATTTTAAGTTTAAAAAAAATCATGGAAAAAATGTATCCAACCACAATGGGCCAGTCTTTGAGATAATAGTGATCTATTCAGTGGCATGGGTATGGGATCATAACCACACTGTGAAGTGACCATTCTTAAGTCTTCCACAGAGTCAGGAAGGACGTTACCTCACAAAATATAATTGCCACTTTCAGACATCATTTCTCTATTTATTGTGGCCAGAATTGTATATCCCAGCTGCCTGGGACATGACACAGTTTGTCCCCATGGGCAGTGCTGTTGCTATGCATCAGGAGGGAGAGGAGAAGGAAAAATAGAACAAGCTAAACAGAAACAGCATAAACACTTGACTGGATGTTTACTTATTTTTTTCTAGTGAAAAGTGAATCTCCCAAGAACCCTGGCAATGAAAATTGAGCACTCCTTCTGGAAGAAGAAGGTGAAAATTTCCAGACAGTTGCAGAGGACTATTCATTGATGGGCTGTTGGATGATTGGGGTATTGTCAGTGGGTGGTGGGGATTTTTTGTTTGTCTGAAAAGTAATTAAACAATCTAAATTTTAAAAAATATATATTTTATAGTCTCTTGGATTAATTCACATGTAAGACCCCTTATTTATACTAACAACTCCCCTTTCCACCTGATCAACATAATGCTTATTAGGCATTGGTTTGTAACATACTTAATTCCATAGGCTGATAACTTTTTTGTTGGTTTGATACATGGGCAAACCCAGGGATTGCCAGTGTCCACCACAAAGTTGGCATTCTCTTGAGTGGAACCTCACTAAAAAGGCCATGCAATGCACCATTGAGTCACAGAAGAATTAATCCTACTTCAGTTGCCCAGTCTTGTCTTTGGGGTTTATACGTGACTTATCCTTTATGAGACAATTTGGATACTTAGGAAACTCCCAAGATGATGTTTTGTACTGGGAGGCTGAGTAAATACTGAATAACTACTATTAATTAATACATTTCTTATATTCCATTCAGAACGTCAGTGACTTCACATTGTTTGAGCTATCAGTGCTAAGGAATTTAGATCTACTTGTTCATACAGTGAGCTGTCTTGTGACTTCTGTGCCTTCCATCCCATTCCCAATCCACTCTCATCATTATCACAGAGGGGTGTTGTGATGACCAGTTTTATACTGTGCTTTGATATGTCTAGCAATAACGAAAGAAAAAAAACCTTGGAAATCTTCAATGTGTTATTGAAATGTATATGTATGTATTCATGTATATACATGGCTTAATTTATACCTTATGGCAGCTTTGTATACGTTATGATCTCACATATTGAAGTTAAAGTTTCCTAATTTTATTGGAATTTATATCGTTATGAAACTACAATATGACAATAAAAGAATAAAAGATTATTACATCTGTATTGCATATGTGTACTTAATGGTTAAGAAGCAGTGATAAAATTGGACATTAATGAAATTCATTTTTTATTTACATTTGGAATGAGTTTTAGACCAAAAAGAAACCAGAGACATTAAAGAGAAAAAGATTAGAAACATGAAAAAATAATGAGAAGATGAGCATAAGAGAAACTTGTGGAACACAAATTTATATAACTTGGGATAGAAATTGAGGAAGAGAATCCAAAAACAAGAATGCCAAAAAGACCCCAGGTATAAAACTACTAATGGAAATGTGATTCATAGAAAGTAAGACATTGCAATTTAAGAAATATATATGTATTTCCTTATATATATATATATTTCCTAAGGCAACTTCAGGAACCTTCTGATAATGATAAAGAATCTGTATAGAATTGTGTTGCTCACAGTGTTACTGGAGAGGCTGAGGTAGGAGGATCACTTGAGCCCAGGAGTTCAAGGTTGCAGTGAGCTATGATCACACCACTGTACTCCAGTCTGGGCAACAGTGAGACCTCATCTCTTTAAAATATTTTTTTCCAATAAATAAGTAAAATATCACTGAATAGACAACTAAATGGGATTTCAAGGATTCAGTTTTAATCCAAAAGTGAAATGTGTCTTATTGAAACAGGCATGAGGTAGGATGAATTGAGTCAAACATTTCATAGAATTGTTTTTGGGAAAAGTAGGGTAAAGTACACAAAAAGAACATGTGATCTGAATATCAGGGTGGAGAGGAATTTCCTGACAGTGAAATCTGTTATGATGTAGTCTCATTTCCAAGAAAAGTTTTGAGTTTCATCCTTCTAGAATTTAAATTGAAAACTGGACAAAAACCAAATGATTTATTCTGTGCTTTCGCCTGCCTGGGAGGAAAAAGGAGGAAAAAAAAACTACATGATTTGACTGCATCCTTGCCTTCTTTATTTTCTAGAATTCGATTAGACTTCTTAATTATAGGCTATTTCTTAAGAAAGGATTTAACTAGCAGAGTTCCCCTAAATATAGCTATCAGCTCATTTGACTAATGTACACATTTGTTCCTGCAGGATTTACAATAAACATGTGTTTTAGTGAATAACCATGTCAATAGCTTGGAGGGGTGAAATTGGAATAATTCACCAAGAGCTCTAGAAGTTTGTAACATTAAGACCCAATTTCTTTTTAGAGGCCTTCTCCATTTTGGATTCTTGACAAAATCTGATGTGTAAACTAACTCTCTGGCCCATGTTTAAGTTCAACATCCTGCATTTTGTTCATGAATCACATTTTAAAAGGAGAAAAGCTCTGCCTGGCTTTTTAAATTTTTTAAGCAATACTTTCCAAGAGAATATAGACTTTTCATAATTGCTAATTATTACATATGGGATTAATAGTCATAAAATATAGTAAATAAACTTGCACCTGTTCCTATGACAAATATGAATTAAAGAGAGTTACTATAATAGATATTTAAGATTCCAAAGTGTAGTTGAGCCAGTTTGTTTTCCTGCAGCAAGTAGTGGGATTCAGGCTTCAAGATGTATAATAAAATGTTAAGTACATAACTATAATGCCAACAGTGTCCTTTATACATTTTGTTTAAATAGGTTGGCATATACTGTGTTGTACCTGATTTCGTATTACTCAATTCATATCACATCATGTGTTGTACCTTATTTTACATCGCTACATTTTTCATGAAGATATTGCATTAATTGTACGGTGCTGTGATCTGGATGTGGTTCGTCCTTACCAAAACTCATATTGGCAGTGCTGGGAGGTGGGGCCTTGTGGGAGGTGTTTGGGGTCATGGGGACAGATCCCTCATGAGTAAATTAGAGTTTTCCCATTGGACTGAGTGACTTCTCACTCTCACAGGAGTGGGTTCCTTCTCACAAAAGTGGATTGTTCAAGAAAAGTAGTGTCCTTAGTGGTCTCCCTCCTGCTTCCTCTCTCACCATGCAATCTCTTTGCACATACCCGCTCCACTTTCACTTTCTGCCAAGAGTGGTAGCAGCATGAGCCAACTAAACCTTTTTTTAAAAATAAATTATCCAGACTCGGATACTCTTATAGCACACAAAACAGACTAAAGCCACCACTTTTGCACTAAAAGTTTATTTTCAGGTAGATATTGTACACCTTTGATTATTAAGCAACTATCCTCCAGTTGTCAGTGACAGAAACTCAGACTAATGTCAGCTTGAAGGGCCATTTATTGGCTCATATGCAGGAAATTCCAGGCATGACTGGGTCCTGGGTCCCAACATCCAAAGAAGGCATCATCCTCACTTGGCTCTGATTTGGTTTTTTGTTTTCATTTTTCTCTGGGTTTTCTCTTTCAGGAAGACTTTCTCTTTGGGATGAGAGGTAGTGAGATGAAGATGGCGGATGACAGCATTGGCAGTTTCAGCCTTCCTCATAATCAGTAACGCAAAGCGTGATAGCAAGCTATATAAAATTTTGGAGAAGAACTTGATTTTGCCCAAAGTGGATAACATTCCTTTCCTGAGCCAATCTGAAGAGGAGTTCCCTCAAAGGAAGGGAAGTTATTAAAGAAAGGGAGTGTGTAGGGAGCAGCCAAGGGAAGGTGGTCATTGAGAATGCAAAAGTGATATGTCCACTGCACCCTATTTGAGTACCAAGAGGTTTCTGATTTGTACTGACAGGATGAGTAAGATCCAGAATTAACCTGGAAATCATCAGTGGCTTTAATTAGAGATTTTAATTTCAGTTTGATACCACTGCTGCTTAGAGTTGCCATTATGAGCTTTTAGGTTTTTCTTTTTTTAATGCTATCCCTTTGTGTTTGATATCATGTTACTGCTGGGTTGATCAGATACACATAGCACCAACCCGTTTCCATAACCAATTTGGAAAATTTTCCCAGTTTTGTCAACATTTGATAAATAATTGACTTTGAAATTAGAGATGTACTGGACAAAAATGCTTCAAAAATAAAGACTACTTAAAAGTTGACTCTCAATCTTTGGGGATCTGTACTTTAATACAAAGTATTTTCTTTAAATTTTTGTCTTCGGAAACTAAAGTAAGTATGCATCTGTTCTTTAAAAATGAACTCTAATATAAATATTTTCCATACTGGAGTGTGGTAGACTGCACTCATTTTGAACTTTAGAACCAAATGTGTATTTTAGCATTTGGCGAACTACACAACTCTTTTCAGTTTCGTTTTTGTGCTGAATGGAGTACCAATGCTCCTTAGCCTGTCGTTTGGTACCCTCCATGACTTGTTCTCAACCTAATTTTAACTTCCTCGCTTGCTCTCTCACTCTCTCCTTTGTTTCATCTTTGCTTCAGTCACACAGAACAACATCAGGGACTACTTTATTCTTTTGCACATGGATATCTACTTTGCACCATCTATTGAAGAGACTGTCCTTTCCTCATTGTGTCTTGGTAGCCTTATCAAAAATAGTTGTCCATATGTGTATGGGTTTATATCCGGGCTCTAATCTGTTCCAATGATCTATGTGTTTATTTTTATAGAGTACAATGCTGTTTTAATTGTTATAGCTTTGTAATATAGTGTAACGTACCTTCAGCTTGTTCTTTTTGCCAGGATTACTTTAGCTACTCAAACTGTTTTATGGCTCCAAATGAATTCTTTTTTTAAGCCATTGGTATTTTGATAGAGATTGCATTGAATCTATATCACTTTGGGTAGTATGAAATTTTTAACAATATTCTTTCAATTCATGAACGTGGGTATATCTTTCCATTTGTGTCTTCAGTGTATCGGTGTCTTATAGGTTCCAGTATAACGATCTTTCAACTCCTTGGTTAAATTTATTCCTAGATATTTTATTGTTTTTTATGCTATTATTATAAATAGGATTGTTGCTTACTTTTTCAGATAATTAATTGTTCGTGTTTAGAAACACAACTAATTTTTGTATGTTGATTTTGTTTCTTGCAACTTTATTGAACTTATTAGTACTAACTGGTTTTGGTGGAGTCTTTTGGGTTTTATATATACTGCATTAGATCATGTCATCTGCAAACAGATTATGTTACTTCTTCCTTTCTGATTTGAGTGCCTTTTTATTTATTTTTCTTGCCTAATTGCTCTGGCTAGGACTTCCAGTACTATGTTGAATAGAAGTGGTGAGAATGAGGACTCTTGTCTTACTCTTTTTTAACAGAAAAGATTGCAGCTTTTCACCATTGAGTATGATGTTACCTGTAGACTTCTCATATATGACCTTGTTATGTTGAAATACATTCCTTTGATGCCTAATTTGTTGAGTGCTTCTCATGAAAGGATGTTGAATTTTGTCAGGTGCTTTTTCTGCATTTATTTATTTTTATTTTTCATTCTGTTAATGTGATTTATCAGATTTACTGATTTACACATGTTGCACCATCCTTACATCCCAGAAATGAATCCCACTTGATCATAGTGTATGATTCTTCTAATGTGCTGCTGAATTCAGTTTGCTGGTGTTCTACTGAGAAGTTTTGTATATAGGTTCATCAGGAATATTGGTCTTTAATTTTTTTTTTTTTTTTTTTAGTGTTCTTATCTAGCTTTCCTATCAAGGTAATATTCTTGTAAAATAAGTTGGGAAGTGTTTTCAAGCCCTCTATTTTTTTTAAAGTTTGAGAAGAAACGGTATTAATTCTTCTTTGTATGTTTAGTAGAATTCATCAGTGAAGCCATCTGGTCCTGGGCTTTTCTTTGTTAGAAAAATTTTGAGTACTGATTCAGTCTCTTTACTTGCATTGGTCTGTTTGTATCTTCTATTCTTGATTCAGTCTTGATAGGTTTTACATCTCTAGAAATATATCCATTTCTTCTAAGTTATCTGGTTTGTTGGCATATAGTTGTTCATAGTATTTTCTTATTATCCTTTGTATTTCCTTAGTATTAATTGTAATGTCTCTCTTTTATTTATAATTTTATTTGAGTCCTTTTTTCCTTGATTAGTCTAGCTAAAGGTTTGTCGATTTTGTTTCTTATGAAAAAACAACTTTTAGTTTTAGCGATTTTTTTCTTTTTCTATTTTATTTATTCCTGCTCTAATCTTTATTATTTCTTCCATTAGCTAAATTTGGGCGCATTCTGTTCTTTTTGTAGTTCCTTGAGGTTTAAAGTTAGGTTGTTGAGATCTTTCTTTTTTCTTAACTTAGGTGTTTATCACAAACTTTCCTCTTTCTTTATGATTACCTTGAAACGTACATAATGCATCTTTTAGCTAACAACAAACTATTTTAAGTCTTTAACAACTTTATGGCATCCAAAATTTCTATACTGATACTCTCTCATTTTAGGTTATTGATGTAACAATGTCTGCTTTTGCTGCACCCAAGTTTTGGTATGTGTGTCCCCATTTTCATTTGTCTGAAGATTTTTAAATTTCCCTTCTGATTTCTTCTATGACCCATTGTCTCAGGAGTATATTCTTTAATTTTCCCATGTTAGTGAATTTTCCAATTTTTCTCCTGTTATTAAATTCCTAGTTTTATATCATCATGGCCAGCAAAGATACTTGATATAATTTGAGCTTAATTGAATTTGTTAAAATTTGTTTTGTGGCCTAACATATAATCTGTCATGGAGAATGTTTCATGTGCACTTGAGAAGAATGTGTATTCTGCTGCCATTGGATAGGATGTTCTTTATATGTCTGTTAGATCTAATTGGTCTATAGTGTTGTTCAAGTCTGCTGTTTTCCTATTGATTACCTGTCTGGATAATCTGTTGTTGAAAGTGGGCTGTTAAAGTACCCTACTATTATTATATTACTCTTTATTTTTGTTAATATTTTATATGTTTAGGTACTCTGATGTTAGATGTATAAATACCTAAAATTGTTATATTTTCTTCTTAAGTCAAATGTAACACTACATAATGACCTTGTCTCTTTTAACAAGTTTTGAGTTAAAGTGTATTGTGTCCAGTAAAAGTATAGCCACCCCTGCTCTCTTTTGGTTATTGTTTGCATGGAATGTCTTTCCATGCCTTCACTTTCAACCTATTGTATCTTTAAATCGAAAGTGAGTCTCTTGTAATCGGCATATAGTTGGATCTTGTTTTCTTATCATGCAGCCACTTTCTGTCTTTTGGTTGGAGAATTTGTGTTTAAAGTCATTATAGATAAGTTAAGACTTAATATTGCCTTTTAAAATGTTTTCTGATGGTTTTGTAGTTCCTTTTGTTCCTTTATCTCTTTCTATCTTCTCTGGGACTTAATGACTTTTTGTGGTGGTGTGCCTTGATTCCTTTCTCTTAATCTTTTCTATATCTGCTACAGCTTTTTTCTTTATGATTACCTTGAAACGTACATAAAACATCTTTTAGCTAACAACAGCCTATTTTGTCTTTAATAACTTTATTGCATCCAAAATTTTTATACTGATACTCTCCCATGTTAGGTTATTGGTGTAGCAATTTACATCTATTTTATATTGTGTATTCATTTTAAAAGTATTATAGTTATAATTTTTAATGTGTTTATCTTTTAACTTTTATACTGGAGTTAAAAGTGATACACATGCCACATCAAATTTACCAATATTAGAGAATTCTAAATTTGACTGTGTATATGCTTTTACCAGTGAGTTTTTACATGCATATTTTTATATTGTTAACTAGTGACCTTTCATTTCAGCTCAAAGAACTCCCTTTAGCATTTCTTGTTAGGCAGGTCTACTGGTAACAAACTCTTTTACCTTTACTTGTATGGGAAAGTATTTATCTCACCTTTATTTCTGAGGAACAGCTTTGCCAGGTATTCTTGGTTGGAAGTTTGTTTTTCTCAATGTTTTGACTATATCCCACTCTTTCCTGACCTGCAGGGGTTTTTTGTTTTGTTTTTTGAGTTGGAGTTTCACTCTGTCACCCAGGCTGGAGTGCAGTGGCATGCTCTTGGCCACCGCAGCCTCGACCTACTGGGCTCAGGCGAACCTTCTGCCTCAGCCTTCCAAGTAGCCAGAACTACAGGTGCACACTACCTCGCCCAGCTAATTTTTGATTTATTGTAGAGACATCTCTCCAAGTTTCCCTGATGGGTCTTGAACCCGTGGGCTCAGGCAGTCCATTGCCTCAACCTCCCAAAGTACTGGGATTACAGGCTGAGCCACCGAGCCCGGCCCCTGCAGGGTTTCCACTGAGAAATCTGTTGATGGTCTTATGAAGGCTTTATGTGGTGCGTTACTTCACAGCTTTGAAAATATTTGTCTTTGGCTTTTGACAATTTAATTGTAATGTGTCTACAGATATTTTCAGGTGCAATCTATTTAAGGACTTTTGAGCTTCATGATTCTGGATTTCCAGTTCTTTCCCCAAATTTGGGGAGTTTTCAGTCATTATTTCTCTTAATAGATGATCTGTACCATTTTCTCTCTCTTTTTCTAGAATTCCCATAATGCATATATTATTTGCTTGGTGGTGTCCAATATGTCCTTTAAGCTTTTTCCACTCTTTTTCATTCTTTTTTCTTTTTCCACCCATGACTAGATAATTTCAAATAAACTGTCTTCAAATTCTTTGCTTTTTCTGCTTGACTGAGTCTACCATTGAAGCTCTCTGTTGAATTTTCATTTCACTCTGTAATTCTTCAGCTCCAGGATTTGTGTTTGGTGGTGGTGCTGTTTTTTAATGGTTTCTATTTCTTTGTTGAACTTCTCATTTTGTTTCTGTATTGCTTTCCTAATTTTGTTTAGTAGTCTATCTGTGTTTTCTTGTCATTCACTGAATCTCTTTAAGAGTATTAGTCTTTGTCAGTTTGTAGGTCTCCATTTCTTTAGACTCAGTTATTAGAGCTTTATTAGTTTGCTTTGATGGTATTATGTTTCCCTGATCTTTTATGGTCCTTGTATTATTTTATTGGTGTCTGAGCATTTGAGGAAGCAGTTGCCTCTATAGGTTCACTTCAACAGGGAAAGACCTACACCAGTCAGCCCAGCCTGGGGTTTTGGATGGGCCAGTTGGTAGCATCTACAGGCAAAGTGGGGCTTGCTACTGGTGTGTGTAATCAGGTGAGGCCACTGCTCATGCTCTGAGGTCAGGAGGGGCTGCTGACCAGGCTCCACAATTGCCTGTTCTCATGTGGGGTCACTGGCTGTGCTCCCTAAACAGGCTGTGCTACTGGCTGGGCTCCATGATTAGGTGAGGCTGCAGGTGATGCTCTACAGTTGGGTAGAGACACAGGCTGATTCCATGATTGGGTGGGGCCTCAGGCTGTGCCTTGCAATTGGGCAGGGTCATAGACTAAGTTTCTCACCTTGGTGGGATGGCTAGCTGTGTGCTCCATGATGGGACAAGGTTGCTTGGTTAGGCTCCTTGGTCAGGCAGGGCCCACTTCTTTCTCACCTCGTGGGAAGGACCCCAGAATGCTAGGGAAGCTAGATGTCTACCTTGGTCTCTCTTTTTCCTACAGGAGAAACTCTAGACTCTTGGGATCTCTCTCCATGTGGTGATGTAACAGCCTGGGGAAAAGGCAGTGTTGTCAAAGTGAAGTAACTCCTTTTACCCTTCTAATACCCTTTTTTTCTTTTTCTTTTTCTGTTTTTTGTGCTCCAGGGGGTACTTCATCTTTACTCTCAGATTCTGGGATTTTGACATAGGCATTTATGTTTGAATAGTTGCTAATCTGGATTTTGACATAGGGGACTAGACTAGACTATCTTGTTGATGTCATCTTGTTTTACAATTCTCAACCAAGTGTTCTATTAGTGTCTCTGGGATTTTCTTCAAAGTCATTGACATCCATTTTGCAAGTCCTGATGCTCGTGGGGTTTTTTGTTTGTTTTTTTGTTTTTTTCTTCTTTCTTTCTTTTGGTCAGAAGGTATTTATAGATGAGTTTAGGTCAACAAAGAAGACAAGGTTTGTGGACTGAAATTTTGAAAGGTTGCAGTTATCAAGTTGTGCCACCAGTAATAACCACCAAGTATCCATATATGCACAAGCCATGTCAACTACATCATGACTATGGACAGGCCAACAGCAGTTCTAAGACTTCAGAGATTTCAGAGAAGTTAAGTTGTGAGCTCTAGAATCAATTAAGTACAATACCATCATCTTCGTTTTATATGGGCAAGGGAACAGGACCAATGAGATTGAGGAATGTGCTCGAGGTCACATGGAAAGTAAATAGATGAGCCAGGGTTCATACTAGCAAATGGGACTTCAGAGGTTATGACTTTAACCATGGCCTCATGAGTGAGTTCTGTCCCAGTTATTGGGCCATCCTGAATTTTTACTGTGTTTCACGATGATTTGGAGTGCATACAATAATTTACTCCTACTTAAGTTGGAAATAATTATCTTAATAGATTACTTATTATTATTTTCTGTAAAGGAGTAGTTTCTTCATAATTTGTAAAAGTGCTTTTCTTAGAGACTTTTCTCTTTAATGATAGAGAGCACGCTGTTCCTCCTAGCATGTTTAGTTCCTGTCTTGAGTCTTTTATTCATGTTACATTCTTTGCTGGTTTGGGCATCAAACACTTCAATCACTTACTTCAAATAGTTTGAAACCAGCTGTGGATGCTAATGCCAGTTTCCTTCAGTGGGTTCCAGGATATTAGTATCAAGTCTGTTCATTGTCCATTGTGAACTATTCAGCACTGCTCAGTTGCACGCTGCTCAAAGGGGTTGCAGCAGAGCTAAGGTAATGGGGCTCTCCAGGATTACCTGGTGAAGGGGGCCCATATTAGGATGCAAAGACAACTGTTAATGACTCTCACATTATGTTGAGCTGCAGGAGGGACATGTGCTTGGCATAATGGTGAATCCAACTATAGCTCTGGACAGGACAGACTTGGGGGGTTGGGCAAGGAGGGTGTCAAGAAAAACCACATGAGAGAAGTATAATTTCAGGACCTGTTGAAAATCTTGGAAAAGGCTTCATAAGTGGAAACGGAATGGCTGGAGAAAATCCATGAAATCGCCAGAAAAGACAAATGAAAGGCCTTGAAAAATGCAGGTCTTAATTTCATGGGATGGAAGCATGTATGTGTGCTCTGAACTATACAACCAAGGAGGAGTAAACTGAATCATGTGATTTTTTTTTTTAAAGGGGAGTTTCCCATCTCCCTCAGGGAATACAGGGACTATCAAATATGATTTCTTTTTCAATTTCAGAAAGCTTCACTTCTCCGAGCTTTCTACTAAACACTGTGGGTTATTTTTACAGTGAGAGGAGATTGTCACACACCGTCTCTTGGTATCATTTCTTTTGGCTTCTTGAAGAGTTGATTCTAGTTTAAGTCCATATGGTATGAATCTGTGGTACAAAGACAGTCCCTAAAGCTCAATAACTTTTTATTTTTCCTAGAGCCCTGTGGTCCTACCCTTGCCTGTGCTGCTCTGTGTTCCTAAAGAAAAACTGTAGAGTCTAATCTCTGTGTTTTGAAGGATCGGTGGTTGGTTAACCAGATGCTGTGATGCTGTGCTTTTAGGGCTTTCGCCAACATAAAAGAGACAGCAACTTTTTCCATGTTCCTGACAGATTGGAAGGTGTTTTTTTTCAAATTCTCTGCTTCAGATCTCTCCCTGGAAAGGTTGGTCAGTTGTTCAGCCAACATCCTTGGCTTCTGCAACTAGTGCAGCTTGGAAGCCTGTAAATAGTTTCTGCCACATTTGGACCCTCACAAACAAAACTTCTAAGCATTGGAACTGGAACGCCAGGGTGGTGAGGAAAGCCAAGTGAGAGCGGGCATCCAGTCTTTCAGGTAATGGGCTCTGTGAGAACGAAGCTACTGTTTGTGGCTGACCTGTGTGTGGACAGTCAGAGAGAAAGAATGGTCCAGATGTTTTTTTCTTGCTTTCCTAGGTGGCAAGGCAAACAATTGTGAGGTTTGGTTTGGCTTTGTTTTTGTTGGTTTTTTTTTTTTAAGCAATCAAATTATCCTTTTCCCTGACCAATTTGTATATTCCGTAAAAATGTGAGGAAAAACAAGATAATTCTCATCTCCTTTGCCCATCAAAAAGTACTTTATATGAAATCCTTTAACTTAGCTCACCCAAAAGTACTTTATAATAGTCTGTAATCTTCCACAATTCTATTTAGTATTTCTCCAGAGAGTAGTAATGAGTCCATAAAGCTTAGGCCAAGTGATATACAAAGTCTAAGTTATATTAAAGGATATAGTAGAAATCTGTTGTTTACTACCCAGCATGCATCCTTCTTCTTTTTGATAGCAATACCTTGAGTTCCCTCCCTCCTGTTCTCAGCCACCTGGTACAAGTAGGATTGAGCCCACCCTAGATCCGGGGGGGGGGGTCCATCAGCCTAAGTTGATCAAACTGTCTCACCCCCGTGATCACATTTTGGTTCAAAACTGTGCAGGTGGCCTAAGCTGGTGCAACCTGAGAGAACCACAGAAATGTGGAGAACAGGGAGGGCACAGACTCTCCTCTGCTTCGAAGGTGTAAGGCTAAATATGACTTTTATCTTGTGGCTCAGCCTGAAATCCCAGGACTTTGGGAGGCCAAGGCAAGTGGATTGCCTGAGCCTGTGGGTTCGAGACCCGCCTGGGCAACTTGGCGAGACCTCATCTCTACAATAAATCAAAAATTAGCTGGGTGTGGTAGCATGCACCTGTAGTTCCAGCTACTTGGAAGGCTGAGGCAGAAGGATTGCCTGAGCCCAGCAGGTTGAGACTGTGGTGGCCAGGAGCGGCCACTGCACTCCAGTCTGGGCGACAGAGTGAGACTCCAACTCAAAAAAATAAATTAAAATATATATATATATAACTTAACCTTTTTTTACTACTGTAAGGAGAGTCAGCCTGAGACTGGGAACAACTCAGAGGAAGCTGATTGGGTCTAGATCAGGGGTGTCCAAACTTTTGGCTTCCCTGGGCCATAATGAATAAAGAGGAATTGTCTTGGGCCTCACATAAATTATCTAATAGAGTTAGTGTATATGTGTATATGCAAAGAAAATAAACACTAAAAAACTCATGATGTTAAAGGATTTTTGTGGGGCCGCATTACTCACTGTCCTGTATGTGGCCCACGGGCCATGGGTTAGACATGCTTGGTCTACATTAAGCCAAGCCATCTGTCCCGGTGGAGCGTTCAGTTACATTAGCCAGTACATTCCTTTTCAAGTTTAGTTAAGTTGTATTTTGTTTTGGTTTTTTTTTTTTTTTGGATCAACTATATCAGAACTTGACACCAGAAAATGAAGTGTGGCAAAAGATAGTCTCTGAATTATAGAACTGGCTAAATCTAGATAGTAAGGAGAACCTCCATATACTAGACTAAAACTAATAAGAATTAGGTTGATCTATAAAAGAAATATAATCTTGACTGTCCCTTTAAGAGCACTTTCTTGAAGTTGCACATAGCACTTTTGTTTACATCCCATTTTCAGTTTGGCCATGTGGCAGACTCAATTGCCAAGGAATGGAAGAAAATCTTTATTCTGCATGGTAATGACCCTAACTAAAAATTGCAACTCTTCTTACTAAGAAGAAGGATTAAATGGGTGTCAGGGGACAAGTAACAGACTTTACTACAGTTGGCCATTGGCCGTTCTTACTTTTTACTTGTGTTATCATTGGTTATTCTACTGTCTGATATATATTGATATATCCAACCCATATGCCTCATAGGCTGCAGCATTAAGGGACTTGGACAAAATGTTCAGGTTGTAGAAACGTATTGGTTCCAGTTGGAACCCATTGTCAATCTTGCAAGAAAGAGACTGATTTACTTCGAAACTGAAGCCTTTAAAAAAAAAGTGAAATAGCATTTTGTTGCAAGAAACACTTCCTGCCTGTGATCTACAATCCAAGGAGACTGAGGGCAGTCATCTGAATCCTTGAATGGAAAAGCCATATTTTTTCCTAAAGTTAAATCAGTTTAAGAAAAAGAAGGAAGAAGAGAGAAGTATAATAAGGTAAGATGGGAGCCTAGTATAAGTACGATTCCCCCAGGCCTCTTACATAATCTAGCCTGTCAAAAGGACCATCCATGCCCCTAGAAAAGATGCAGGTGGTGTGCAGCCTTCCTGTAAACAAGGAGTAGCTGTTCCTTTTCTCTCCAAGTCACTGTTGTATTGCTCTCAGAACTCAGTGTGGAACCATTACTAATCCATGAAATTAATGAGCGTCAATTATTATTCAGGGTTCTCCAGAGAAACAGAACCAATAGGATGAATGCACATGGAGAGAAAGAGATTTATTATCAGGAATTGACTCATACAATTATGGATCCTGGCAAGTCCTAAGATCAGGGTTTATTGGCAAGCCAGAGACCCATGAGAGGTGATGTTTCAGTTTGAAGGCTGCCAAAAAGGAATACTCCTCTCTTACGCTAGAGAGGTCAGCCTTTTTGTCTACTCAGGTCTTTATTTGATTGGATGAGGCCCACCCACATTAGGAAAGACAATATACTTTACTGGGTCTTCCAATTTAGATGTTAATCTCATCCAAAAATACAGGACCTCAGAATAATGCTTGACCAAATTTCTGGGCACCTCGTGGCCTAGTCAAGTTGACACAGAAAATGAACCATCAAAATCAGAAACATATTTGGGAGCCAAGTCATAAGAGATTTCTATCACAGAGAAACGCTCAACTCTAACAGCAATCCTCTATGATTGCCCACTCCTACACCATTAAATCAGTCCTCAGAGTCCCATTAGACACACCCCCATTTACACCAAGAAGCAATGGGCTGTGGAAGCTGTACAGTCCTCTGAAGAGATCTGTCTCGGAAATAACAGGCAGAGAGTGGGACCTCTTGGACTGGACCTTCGCTTCACTGCAAAGTAGCAAGTCTTTGCCATTTATGTTCAAAAAGACTACAATCCATACCAAACCGAGCTTCTCGATTTTTACTAGGAATGCGAGAACTCAACCTTCTCTTCCTTGTTGGACTTCCCTCTGGGGATGTGAGCTTTGGAACTGCTGTAATCACTTTTGGTGCTGTAGGGGAAGCTAGGCCGAGAACCCAGAAGCAGAGCTGAGAGTTGGATCCTAGTGACAACATCTTGCACTCAATTTGCAGCCATTCTGAGACGCTTTCTCCTCATTTGCAGCAACAATAAAATTTCCCAAGTGATACAGGCGATGCGAGGAAATTCAGATGAACGCCTCCTTTTGGTGGTCTTGTCATCTTTTCCAAAGTTCTCCCTTCCAGGATATGTGATAGAAATCTGCAGAACCACAGAATCTTAAAAGTCTTAGACCCAAAAGGACTACAGAAATCAGAGAATTCAGGGTCTCTCAGTGTGTCTCAGGAGGTAAGCAAGGTGATTTTAAGGTGTCTCATGGACATTTTTAATTTTAATAAATATAATCATGATTATGATAATGAGCCCTAGAAAATATAGCCAGTATTTTCACATCACACCTGTGACCTCACAAGTTTGATGTAAAGCTTTTATTAAGAGGAATATTAAGACTTAGATAAATGACTTTTTAAGGGATTGCCCAGTTGGTGAATGAAGGGTGAGAGATGTTAAATGTGGAATCTTTTAACTGGAAGGTTCCCATCCATACTCATCTTTAATGTCACAATTCTCTCCAAAGCATTTCTTTCAAATGGCCATCCAACTTCTACTTGAAGACCTCCAGTGATGGGAAATGTATCATCGTTTGAAGTAGTACATTTCATTTTGGCAGCTCTCATAGTTAGAATATTCTCCCTTACACTGAGCCAAAGTCAACTCTTTGAAATGTCTTTCCACTTGGTTCTTGTCCTGTCACTGAAGCCACTCCCCACCTTCAAATGTTTCAAAACAGTTACTCTTCTGCCTTCACATCTCCCTACACACAGACACACACACACACATATGAAATCTATTTTCATGGGCTATGGTTTTTAATCACGTCATCATTTTTTTATCATTCTTTTTTTTTGAAATTTAATATTCAGATGTCTTTGTCACTATTAAAACTTTGTATCTAGAGCAGGACTTACCACGTTTGTAATGTAGGACCCAACAAGAGCTGTCCACCATTAGGGCAGCCGGAGAGCACCACATCCCATGGTTGACCATCAAGTGGCAGCATCCATCTTTTTTTTTTTTTTAACCATCATTCCATAGTCAATTGGCTGATTAACTGAACCTCAGTCGATGATTCCTGTTGTATTCCTACTTCTTACAATTCTGTCTTGGCAGTCTGTTGAGATATTTTTGGCTCTTGATTTTATCAGCCCATTTATTAAATCTGGGAATGATAGAGCATAAGGGCTTCCTTAGAAACTTAGGTAATTCCAGGACACAAAATAATGTAGTGAATGGAGAAAGCAATAAACCCATGGAAACTCATTCTAAAAGATGGGCATAGACTAAAAATATTAATTAGTCGATTATGGAATAATGAGAGATTAATAGATAGACAATTATTTAACTTTTTAAATACAATCTACTGACCTTATCCAGCCAATACCCCTGCTGTCAGTATCAGAGACAGAACATAGGGTTATAGACAGAGACCTAACTCAGCATGGAATTTCATACCAAACTCTCTCTTCTGCAGAAATAGACCCATCTTTGGCCCTGGGAGCCAGTTCAGTGTACTGGTTAAAGGAACTGGTTTGGGCGCTAAATAGAACTAAGTTCAAATCCTGACTCTATAATTACTAGCTATATATGCTCTCAAAAGCTGTCCAGCCTCTCTGAGCCTCGATTAACCAAGTAAACAGTATGGCTGATTATCAGAATTACACAAGACAACATATAAAACATTTGGTACCTAGTAAACTCTTAATATACCATGGCTGTAAGTGGTAAATCTATCAGTAGCACACACAAAATAATTGGAAAAATTAAAAATAAGGCTATGAAGGCTAGAGCAGTCCAGCATGACTTTGTATATTTTGGTTTAGGCAGTTTCTGTCCTGAGGCTACTCTGTAAATTTGGTGAAGAAAATTCCCAGCCCTCCTAGGACTTTCTTTTTTTTTTTTTTTTTTGAGTTGGAGTCTCACTCTGTCGCCCAGACTGGAGTGCAGTGGCCGCTCCCGGCCACCGCAGCCTCCACCTGCCGGACTCCGGCAATCCTTACGCCTCAGCCTTCCAAGTAGCTGGAACTACAGGTGCGCGCTACCACGCCCGGCTCTAATTTTTGATTTATTGTAGAGATGAGGTCTCGCCAAGTTGCCCAGGCGGGTCTCGAACCCGCGGGCTCAGGCAGTCCACTCACCTCAGCCTCCCAAAGGCACGGGATTACAGGCTGAGCCACCGAGCCCTGCAGGACTTTCCATGTAGAAAGGAGCAGGGCTGTGACAAGATCAGAGAACAGCTTTGATGAAGGAGAGCAGTCACTGGCTGGAGATGCACCATCAGGCTAAGCACAGAAGTGTCTGAAAGGCACAGAGATGTCCCATCCTTTTGGAGGCCACCCTGAGTATCACTTCAGAGGCATCCAGGTGCTGATAGTCTTGCCATCTAAAGGGTGTAGGAGGGAAGAGAGAGAAATGAAGCCGATGAGTTGTTTCTCTCCATGTACTTTTTACCTGCCACTCTGGTTTGCCATCCCACCTGAATGCTTTTTTTTTTTTTTTTTTTTTTTTAGTTTGAAGAAGTTTCTCAGTACATGTGCCTGGGCAGGCACAAGTTTCCAAGGTTTGTGCTTTCAGACACTGACTGTGCTTGCCAGAATTGGGCAAGGTGACCACACCTGATCTGAGAATTATTGTCAGGCAGGAGGGTTTTTAAAAAGTAAATTCCAATTTTTTAACACACAGGAAAATACCTGGCTTCCTACTCCATGAAACAGGTAACTTTGGTTGACTAACCTTTTTGTTTTAATTTTTTGGAAGAATTTTTAAGCTCTAGTACTTTTTTCCTTCATCAATGAAAGAGCAAGCACTGCCTAGATCTGTCTGTGATCCCCAGCTGTCATGACTCCCAACGACTCCCAGACTGACACCTTCTGAGGACCCCAAGGTTTACTCCAGCCCTTCTACCCCTGCTGTCCCTGTAAGCGTTCACAGCTGCCTTATTGAGATGGAGGTACTGGCAGACACTGTATTTACTTGGAGGCCATTCATCTCTAGGTATTCAAAGGGCTGTGTGTGTTCTCTCCTTAGCCACACCGGCTGTTGTCGGGTTGTTGTATTTTTTTCCATCTGCACAGGGTCACATTCAGAGCTCTTCCTCCCTTAGGGGAGGTTGCACATTCGTCACTTCATCGGCCGCCCATTTCCTTCAGTTGGGATCACACAGCCCTTCCCGAGGTATTACCGTTTTTCCATTTCTTCTGTGCTCCCTCCTTTCTTTTAATAACTCTGGGAGACAGGGAGGCACCTTGTAAAGTTAATTTCCTCCAAAGCTTTCAAAGCA
This sequence comes from Cephalopachus bancanus, assembly GCA_027257055.1. Classification (NCBI taxonomy): domain Eukaryota; kingdom Metazoa; phylum Chordata; class Mammalia; order Primates; family Tarsiidae; genus Cephalopachus; species Cephalopachus bancanus. The sequence goes on from JAPVLO010000047.1 coordinate 3,854,639, forward strand.
AAGGCATCTCCCAGTCCAGACGCCACCACCCCTCTCCACCCCTCAGACGACGCACAGACACCACCACCCCTCTCCTCCCCGCAGCCTTAGTCACTCTGGGCTGCGCCCGCCACCGAGGACTCAACCAGGCCCCAGCCCCATCTTGGACACAGTGAACTGCTCTGTCCAGTGGCTTTTTGGTCCGGGGGCAGGGACCCCGTATGGGGAGACTCTCCCCATTTATCTGCTCAGTCCATCCCTCCCCCTTCTCACTTCCTACCTGTGCTCCCCACATCCCCCACTGCCTTCTGCTTCTCTCTGGTACTTTCAGAACTCGGGGGCTGGCCGCCTGCCTGTACCAGGGATGGCATTTCCTCTTCAAAGGCTGTGGCTGCAGCCACCCAGCTCTACCAGGCACACAGACCTTTGGAATTGCTTGTGGCTTTGCTGCCTGCCTACTTGGAAAGCGAGGCCCGTTTTTTAAACACCCCTTTGGTTTCTCGGGGCGAAGCTTTTCTCAATCCTATTTTATTTATGCGAACATGATCTGTGGCTTTTGAATGTTTGCTTTTGAATGTTTGTGTTAACCGACTAAGCTGAAAGCGTTTCCTCTTACCGGAGAGAGGGCCCCGCACAGCTGGGGGCCAGGCCGCTCAGCTCAGGCAAAAGCTGTCCCAGGAGGAACAAGTCGCCAGCCAAGGAAGTCTGGAGGCTCAGAGAGGAATTCATTGAGGCCTTCATGGGCAGCAGCGGTCAGAGCTAGGATCATAGCCTGGGCCGTGAAGCCCAGCAATTCCTTTGATTAATAGGAAGGGCTGAGCCGGAGACATCTAGATTTTTGCAAATATATATTTTTTTAATTGTGCATATATTTACCAAAACTCTGTGGTTTTCAACAGCTTGGGTGTCTGATCTTCCGCCCCATATTCCCAGCCTTCTAAGGCACTCCTGGCAGTATTAAGGACTTCAGAACCTGGTTGTTCCCTGTCTGTACGTTTGTCTGCACGTGACCTGCCATTTGAAGGGTGACAGAGTTCTAGACCAGCCTATTCATGTGCTTCCGGTATATTTCCTTTTGCATCTGCTCTCTCCCTGAAGAGAGAGAAGGGCACTTTACATGGAAAGAGAAACAAAGACTCAAAGGATCTGAGGCAGGTTATTCAGTGTAGATTAGACACAGGTAAGTTTCAGCATACCACACCTGATCACCCTGCAGGCTGGAATGTGGGTTACAAGTACAGCCCACTGTCTTAGTTCATGATTAGCCTAATAATCATTGTAAACGTATATCAAGCATCTTGTCAAAGACAAATGCACATTCTTTCTCCTACGATGCTCACACCCATTGTAGAAAACTGCAGTAGAAGAGAACTCCAGCAATCCTTCTTCTGAGACTATACACAGAGAAACATAAATCGCTCTGCCAAAAAGACACCTACACACAGATGTTCACTGCAGCACTATTTACAATAGCAAAAACATGGAACTAACCCAGATGCCCATTGAAAGTGGACTAGATAAAGAAAATGTGGTACATCTACCAAGTGGAATATTACACAGCCATAAAAAAAGAACAAAATCAAGGACTTTTCAGCAACATGAATGCAGCTAGAGGCCATCATTCTAAGTGAACTATCACAGAAAGAAAGAACTGAAAACCACATCTTCTTACTCAGAAGGGGTCCCCGATCACTGGTCACACGAGCACAAGGGTGGGATTGGCAGATGCTGGACACTGATAGGGAAGGGTGAGGAGGAGCACAGGGCAACATACTGAATACCAGTTCCACTATCAGGGAGAGGAGGGACAGATAGAAGTCCAAACTTCACCTGCACCCAACTTACTTATATAGTAAATCTTCCATTTACCCCACAACTCTAAAATAAATTTTTTTTTTTTTTGAGTCAGAGTCTCACTCTGTCACCCAGTCTGGAGTGCAGTGGCATGCTTACGGCCACCACAATCTCAACCTGCTGGGCTCAGGCGATCTTTCCACTTCAGCCTTCCAAGTAGCTGGAACCACAGGCATGCACTACCACGCCTGGCTAGCTTTTGATTTATTGTAGAGATGAAGTCTCGCCATGTTGCTCAGGCTGGCCTCGAACCTCTGAGCTCAGGCAATCCTCCTGTCTCCACCTTACGTTTTTTTAAAAAAGAAAAAACTGACATAGGGCTCCATGGAATACAGAAATTACAGTTTTTGAGGCAATATGTCCAGGGTTCTTTCATTTAAACTATGTAAGTTCAATGTTGATATCCCTCTCTGTTCAGTTTATACTTTTTCCCCAGGCAATGTCTTCTCATTCCTTGGCCTTGTGGCCACTGGTGACTCCACATTCTGGATCTCTCTCCTGAGCTTCAGACTTAGACACCCTACGGCATGCTTGACCCAAGAATCGCACATGTGCTCAGTGTGACCCAAAGGGGATTCATCCTTTTCTCCTCTTGCCCTCTAGCCAGGGCCTCCTGGGTTATCCATCATAGTCACCATTTTCTTGGTCATTCATGCCAGAAATATCAGAGTTATCCTTGTCTCTTTTCTTTTCTAGGCCATCCATCACTCTCCCTATACCCCTCCCCATTCATTCTGCCTCCAAAATGTCTCTTCATTCTGTCTAGATCTTTTTATCTCTGTGGCCACCAAACTAGTTCAGGCTACCATTTTTTCTCATCTGGCCGCTACACTGGTCCTCTTGGCCTGGTTCTTATCCCCTGGCCGTCCATTCTCTACATGCCAGTTTGCATAATGCATCTAGAATATAATTGGATCATGTTTCTTGCCTGCCCAAATCCTAGGAGTGGCTTTCTCTTCTTTTGAGATAAGGTCTAGAGTCCAAACTCCAACCCTGCTTACTCCTGCCAGCCCCATCAGTCACAGGGCAGAGACCTTGTCTTTCCACTTCTTTGCTATTTCCTCAGCACCTAGAACAATGTCTAGCACAGGGTTGCCCTCTATAAGTAGTAGCTGCATGGAAGAATGAATGACTTCTGTGCATTCAAGGATAACTAGGGGGAATGGAGAATGAGCGAAAGTCAACATGAAAACTTCTCAGGGTAGTCGTACTGATTCTAAGACTTAAATGTTTTGACCCCAGGGCTGGCAGAGTGGAACATATTTGAGCAGACACTGCACAAAAAGGGTAAGGAACGGGACAATTTCCGGTATTCTGCTCCTTGGGCTTCCATTCTACGTATGGGCAGCAGGCTGCCTGTCAGGTTGTCTGCGATGCCTATGGGAACTGACAGGTTTACAAGGTGAAGAGAAGAAAAGGCAACTGGTAAGTTTAGTGTAGAAGATAATTTTGTTTTGTTTTGTTTTCAGAACAAACCAGCATCCATTTCACTTCCTAACAGTCCCCCAGTTGCCTTTTAGAGGAGGATCTCTTTCCCGTTGGAGTCAGTCTTTGGGGACTGTAATTAAGAGCCTGACTTCTCTTAAGGAGCAAGTTAGGCCAATCAAATGCTTTCTCTCTAGAATTAGAGTCTTAAGCACAGAGACCAAGAAACTCAAGACATTTTATATGTGCAGGTGAGGTACTATGTTGGTAGGTAACATAGCTACCACTCCTAGTTGGTAAAACAGCACTTTGTCAGTCTTTCCGGAAGGCAGTTTGACAGTGCCTGTCAAAATTCAATATATGCATATTCTTTGACCCAGCTGTTCTACTGTTTGATATTAAGAGCCAAAGGACACAGGTATACAAATTGGATGCAATATTAATTTATGTTCTTAAAATATTAGAAACAAGCCAGGCGCAGTGGCTCATGCCTGTAATCCTAGCACTTTGGGTGGCGGATGCAAGAGGATTGCCTGAGACCAGGGGTTTGAGACCAGCCTGGGCAACTTGGTGAGATCTCGTCTCTACAGTAAATCAAAAAATTAGCCTGATGTGGTGACATGTGCCTGTGGTTCCAGCTACTTGGAAGGCTGAGGCAGAAGGATTGCCCGAGTCCAACAGTTGAGGCTGGGGTAGCTGTGAGCGTGCCACTGCATTTCTGCCTGGGCGACAGAATGAGATTCACACACACACACACACACACACAAAAGAGAGAATCAATGTAAATTTCCCTTAATAAACTGAATACATTAAGGTATATTTTTACTGTGATTTCACGACTCAGTCTGCATCCAAATAAAACAATGTAGCTGATATGTATGTAATAGAAGTCGAATACATAATATATTAGTTGCACAAAGCAAGCAACAGACTAATGTGAGTAGAAAAAAATGTTTTCTTAAAAAAACAAAGCTATGCACAGACTTTTAATGGCATGTGTGTATGTGTAAATATGCCTGAATGTGCATAGGAAAGATCCAGGAGGATCCATATGGAACAGCTGTCAGTGGTTACCCATAAGGAATGGGGGTGGAGCAATGGAAGGGAGAAAAGAGAGGAAGAAGGGGAAGATTTATTGTATATTTTACATACTTTGGTATTGCTTGAATTTTTATTGCCTTCGCATTACTTCTGTAGTTTAAAATAGATTAATTATAGCTGGGCTCAGTGGCTCAGCCTGTAACCCCGCGCCTTTGGGAGGCTGAGGTGGGTGGATTGCCTGAGCCTGAGGGTTCAAGACCCACCTGGGCAACTTGGCAAGACCTCATCTCTACAATAAATCAAAATTAGCCGGGCGTGGTAGCGCACGCCTGTAGTTCCAGCTACTTGGAAGGCTGAGGCGGAAGGATCGCCGGAGCCCAGCAGGCGAGGCTGTGGTGGCCGGGAGCGGCCACTGCACTCCAGTCTGGGCGACAGAATAAGACTCCAACTCAAAAAAAAAAAAAATTGATTAATTATTTTGTAATTGAAAAAAGTAATGAAAACGACTGAAATGTAGTAAATGAAATAAACAATCAGAAAGCGGCCAAAGTCTCCTTTCCAGAGGTCGGAGGTGGATTTTAACCCACTCATCTAGACAAGGATTCTGGCTAGTCCCAGTGAGTGGGAGCTGATGGACCAGCCATGCCCAGGACACAGCTGAGTTTCCATAGGCGGTAACCACAGCAGGCCAAAGGAGCTCGTCCTGGAAGCCGTCCCTGGGCCTGCATGGAAATCAAGTTCTCAGTAGTTAGGACTGCACATTGTATTGTTTTCTTTGGCTTTGCCCATCTTACCTCCTTCTTTTGTACATGAGCATTTAATTTGCCATCCTGTCATGGATGAATCAATATTCCTCTCTGTCTAATGAACCTAATGATTCTGACGTGGGAGTCTACAGACAGTAATTAGAACCTCTTTGGTTCATTGAAATGTCATAACACCACCAGGTGCCTGCTTTTCATGCTGCCTTGTTTGGGCAGAAAGTTTGTTTATTTGTATTCTACTTCATTCCAAAACACATCACCTCAAATACATTATTTTTTAAGAATGAGAAAGTGGAGGGTGAAAGAAAAATAAGGCTATAGAGATAATATTAAGCCAATAGCGAGGTTAACATACAAACTACATGCTACCTAAAGTTTTATGTACTTAATAAGGTAAGGGTAGGCCATGAACTTGCTTCTGAGTCACCTATTGGTCAATGCAAAGTAGACCTGATCCATTTTGTACAGGATTGAAGTCTTGGTTTTCTTGAGCAGTGAAAGAAGAGAAATTTCCTATGTGTATGTGTATGTGTATGTTGTGTGTGTGTATGTATATGTTGTGTGTGTGCATGTGTGTGTGTGTGTGTGTGTGTGTCTGAGAAAAACTATCCTATAGTCTAATGGACTTGAGAGCTGCATCCTGACTCCTATCGAGTGTCACACAACTTACCAGTGCTCAAAGGCAGTAGTTTCCCTCTTTCGCATCAACTACCTCGAGTCACTTGGTCCCCTGGCAACTGTAGTTCCTTCTCTTCAGAGGGATGCTTGTCCCTTCTCTCAAAGCCGTATGCCTGGGGAGGAATGCCATTTTGTTCAAGTTATTTTTTATCCTTCTGGAACTTCCTAAAGCTCCTGTCATGTGGTTCCAAGTTTAACCATAGTCATTTTGGACATGATTTGTTTCCACAATGATGTATGTCAGCAACCACAGAGTGAGCCTCTTGTATTTTTATATCAATCTGATATCCTTTGTTTATTTGTTCCTCGGGTTTCACTTTCGCTTATGTAATGGGCTGTGGCATGTTTCGGTCATGACCTCATGCTGGGATCTCCTTTTGCTTTGTGCCACCTGATGCGTCACAGCCTTGACTCTTCTCCCTTGGACCTCTTGGATACAATGCTCTCAGCTGGTGGGCGGGAGTGGGTGGGAGCCAGATGACGTGATGACTTCTCCACCCTTCCCCACACAAGTGCTGCCGGGGTTTGTCACCGAGTCATCTTCTGTACTCAGTCTTTTGGCATCCTCAGAGAGCACAATGGCCTAAAACTACAGCAGCTCCGGAACGCATCCGAGTGAGGTAGGCCTAGAAGAATCTAGGCTCCCTTCACAGTTGGGCAGGGGGGCGGGCAGAGTCACCTGAACTCAGGAGCTACACTGGCTCTTTTCCCAGAGTCTGTAGCTGGGAGTGGCCAGTCCCTTAAGCATGCCCTTGTCTAAGCCTACGCTACAGATAGATCTTGAAGGAAACACAGGACTTGAAATAGGAGCATTCCTTGGTATGGGGCTCATTTTCTGAGGGCTCTCATATTCCTATATATAGCTGTCTACTTAGATGCCTGATGGGCATCTCAAGCTCCGTGTTCAGAACAGAACTCCTGCTTGATGTTCCCGCTCCACCCCTACCCAAGTGTTATCCTTGTATTCTCCATCTTGGAAAATAGCACCACTGTTCACCCAGTTGCTCAGTCCAAAAGACTAGCAATCGTGCTTGATTCCTCCTTCCCTCTTTTTCACTTTTCATGTCTCCTTCAAAGACACTGTTTCTACTTCCAACATACCTCTAAATCCATCCACTTCTCTCCATACTCAGGGTTATCACTCTAGACCTGGATGACTGAAATCACTAACTGTGCTTCCTGCTTCCCTTCTGGCCCCGTTGCAGTTCCTCGTTACAGAGTAGCCAAGGGAGACAGAGCACATTATTCCTGTGCCTGAAACCCCCCAATGACCTTCTGCTGACCTCAGAGGGGGAAAAAAGTCCCATTGCTCTTGCCCGTCTCTCAGACCACACCTCGTACGACTCTCCATGTCACTCATGCAGCCCAGATCTACAGGCCTCTTTTCTCCTCCTCAAAAATGCCAAGTGATCCCTCATTCAGGACCGTTGTATCTGCTGTATCTTCACTTGGAATGCTTTCACTTGGCTTCTTGTCACTGAGGTTTCACTTCTTCAGTAAAACCCTCTTCCCAATATTGCTATTAACGAGCTCTTTTAATCTCCTTCATAGTATTTCTTATAATTCAGAAGTACTTCCAGTTTTGATTTATTCATTTGTTTATTATTTGTCATCTTCCTCTGGAAAACAAGCTCAGTGAAGACAAGAACTTTGTTTGATTCATAACTGTATTTCTGGTGAATATTTTTTAAAAAATAAATATATAAGTAAAGGACAAGTAAATACTAGAATATTTGTGTCGATCCAACTTAAACATGTATTGGAAATCTATTATGTACCAGGCACTTGCCAAGTGATTTAAATTCACAGATTAAACTATTCCTGTTTCTTGTCCTTAATTCTGGAAAGTTTTTAGCCATTTTCTCTAAATATTGCCTTTCTTACATTATTTTCTTTTCTTTCTGATCCTTGTAACATCTCATATTTCTCATTTATGTGTCACTCCCTTTTATGCTGTATCCTGGGTAATTTCTTCAAATTTACCCTTCAGTTCCGTAGTTCTCTCTTTACCTGTATCTACTCAACTTTTACTTATTCACCGTGTCTAATTTTAATTATTATATCTTTTTATTTCTAGAATTACTACTTGGCTCTTTCTTCATTCTATATGGTCTTTTTAGACATTATTCCTTTTTCATGTTTTTTATTCCTTTTTTATTTCTTTGGACATTTTAAACAACTTATATATGATATCTGTTATATGAAGTCTAATTCTGTTCACTGGTTTCTGCTGGCTTTCACTCATGGTAACTTGTTTCCTAGTGTGATTTGTAATTTAAGATTGTGATTTTGTGTTCACTGGGGCTTTTTTTGTTAAGACTTCCATGAGACCTGGATTGCTATCCCTTTAGAGAAAGGCTGCTTCTGCCAGGTACCCTTAGAGGCTGTCAAAACCAATTTACACTAATTTTTCAGATGAGGTCTGCTAGATTATATTTAAGTGGTATAAATTCAAACCCTAAACCTGTGTGAGAGAAGATCTGTGGTTTTTTTTTTTTTTTTTTTTTTTGAGTTGGAGTTTCACTCTGTCACCCAGACTGGAGTGCAGTGGCCGCTCCCGGCCACCGCAGCCTCGACCTGCTGGGCTCCGGTGATCCTTCTGCCTCAGCTTTCCAAGTAGCTGGAATTACAGGCGCACGCTACCACGCCCGGCTGATTTTTTGATTTATTGTAGAGATGAGGTCTTGCTGCCCAGGCGGGTCTCGAACCCACGGGCTCAGGCAATCCACTCACCTCAGCCTCCCAAAGGCGCGGGATTACAGGCTGAGCCACCGAGCCCGGCTGATCTGTGATTTTTAACATCTGTGAGTCCAAGGCAAGACAGGCAAACTGCCTTGCTTTTCTTCATTGCAAATAGTCAGACTTCTTTCTTTTCTTTTTTTTTTTCTTTTTTTTCTAGTCTGCCCTTTCACTGAGTACAGATCCCTCTTTGGTCTCGCTTTTATACAGGGGTCTCAGTTCCAACTCCCCATCTTTTGAAGGCACTAAGTCTTGTCTCCTGTTCTCCATAATATCCTTAAAACCAAGCCTCAACGTTGATGAGATTGACAGACTTTCTAAGGCAACGAAAGCTTTAGTGACAGTTTACCACTCTGGATTTCAGTCCGTGTGTGTGTGTGTGTGTGTGTGTGTGTGTGTGTGTGTGTGTGTGTCCGTGGGAATTTCTCTAACTTACATGAGAGTTGGCTATGCATTTGAAAGTATGTTATATTTTATCTATAACATCTTGGTGTTTTGTCTGCCTTGTAGCTAGAAACACAATGCTTCCTATGTTCTGTGGGTATGTGATTTCATTCTGGAAGACATCCATGCAGTCATCAACATTTATTGCATGTTTCTTTCTGTTCCAGACACTAACAACCAGGTATACATATGAATGTGATGATAGGCATGCCCACAGTGACGTGAGGATAGAGGTGAAAGAAACCAATTGAGATGGGAGATCTGGAAGGCTTTGCAGATAAAAGGGGGTTGCAGCTGGATTATAACAGTACTGTCTAATTTTTATCTAGTGCTTACTCTCAATCGACCACTGTGGCAAGTGCTTCATCTGTGTGGCCACCTGGTCCTTACCACAAAGCGTAAAATTGATACTATTCCTAGTATCCCAATTTTGCAACCGAGGCACAGAAAATGTGAGTAATTTGTCTAGAGTCATATAGAAAGGAATTGGCAGTACCTGGATTCAAATTCAATTTGAGTCTTGATCCGAGACTTTTTAGCTATTATGCTATATTGTGCTTGAAAGACAGGGTTTGGGGAAGGGCATTCTATGTATACAATGATGAAAATAATGACTAACTCCTAGATTGTTGTAAGGATTACTGTTGTGAGATCCTCCAAGGAGAAGCAGAGAGCACAGTGCATACCACATGATCGGCACTTGATAAATGTCTGCTTTCTTCCCTCTTAAACCTTGTACCACCAACTTGTCCATAAGTTCCTTTAGGTATGGGGCCATGCTGTACATGAAGTCATGCCTCACCCCCACAGAACCTAGTATTGATCAGTGATTGATCCCTTGACTGGTTCAATGATTCAATTAATATATTAGTGGCTTTGGTACTTAGGCTTGTATTGCTGTATAGCTCTCAAAGCACTTTTATGTCTATTGGCCCAATTCATCAGCACATCAATCCTTAGAGAGAAACAGGGCAAATGTCTGGCTTTAGTGATAAATATGAATATATGAATTCTACTGAGGTAGAAATAGATCAATGCTGGGAACCAGGTGCATTGAACTATGTGCCACTGGACGAGAAAGGACCAGAAGAGAAGTCTCTAACTGCACATCTCTGGGAAGGCTCAGGAGGGACATGATGGCAGGAGACCAGGCTTTTGTTTCTGACGTATCTGTTTAGTTCCCACCCTGTCGTCAGCCACCTGAGAGAACTTGAGCAAAGTCTTCAGTTCCTCTGAGTCTTAGCTGCCTCATCATTCAGCTGACACTCAATGCTTGGATGTGGGATTCCTCTAACATGAAGTCCATCACTGTATGTCATCAGCACTCCCCCATTAGACTGTGAGCTCCCTGAGCACAGATATTCACTGGTTATCACTCCAGCCATCATCACGTGCTAGATTTACAGAAGGCGCTCAATACCTTCCTACTGAATAAATGATCAATGAATGAATGAGTTGGGGAAAAAGAGAGGAGACTCCAGGTCAATGTCAGATTCATAGCTAAGGTACCAAGAAAGGAAGCAAGCAGGAAACAAGAAGCTTTCACCGGAGAGATGGGCCGGCCCAATATGGGACATTTGGTGAGCTGAATATGGTCATGTCTGATTATGAAGCGCCGTAAGAGCCAGGAGGGTCCCCAGTGACTTTAAGCGCAGCCTGTCCTTTCCACTTGTCTAGCCCAACTGGATTTTCTGAAATCGCACAAAGCTGAGCCCTGGCTTTGCCCAAAAGGCCACAGATTGCAGAAAGTTGGGAAGACTGAATTAGTGCGGTGTGTATCGTGAGGTTTTACACCCCTAAGGGGTGGCAGGCGCTTTATGAACGTGGCCCTAGTCAGTTTTCGTCTGCAAAAATCTGCCTTCATTCCTTTGGGATCCTCTTGGTCTCACTCTTCAAGGTCCTGTTCAAAGGCCCCCTTTATACTGGCGGAAGCAGCTGCATACGTTTGGGGCTCACCTATGGGGACAGCTTGTTCTTCTTCCTCTTCATAGCTTCCCTTTCCTTCTCCCTTGCCCAGGGCCTATTTCAGCAAAATTTTGATGGACCAAGAAGCCACAAGCCTCTGGGAAACAGCCCTTTCTTTTGTCTGGAGAATAACAAGACAGGGTTAGATTCGGCCCAAGGAGCAGCATGATGAGATCAGCAAATGAACCCAACACTTACAGAAACAGGATGTGCTTGCTCATCACGACAAGGGGATGTTGTGGAACTTTCCACTGTTAGGTGACTGGGATCGACATTCTCAGATCCTGGGTGGCAGCAGAGTCTCTGGGACCGAGAGGAAGGGGATTTCAACGCACATCCCAGCGGAGAGTCAGCTACCAGCTGTAGCTCATCTCACTTCTCAAGTGTCTCCTCACCCTACTATGAACATGACCTAATTGTGTACAGACAACAGCGATTGCTCAGGGAAAATAATACAGTAATACAAATATCCAAACCAAATTGGAAAAGCAAAGCAAGAAAGAGCCAAAAAACATTAGATCATTCAAATTGCAACCTGGCCAAGACAGCATCAGGGCGTGCACCCTCTATCCTGCTTTCGTTCGCATGCTGTCTTGAATGCCTCTCTGCCTTTATGGAATAGTGGCTCCATATTTGCACAAAACCCTTTGTGTGGGCACATCCTAAGGAACAAAGTTTCTCACAGTGTCCCTTCAGAACATCCAGGGACTTCCCCAGGGGAATACCTTCATGGGTTTCCGGGTCAAAAAAAGTCCCTCCTGTCTCTAAAGAGACGGGTGGAGGAATGGTGTACCTTGGGCCAGCGTATGCATTTTCATCGTGTGACCAGGGACTACCATGTTTATTTCATGCTTATTTTGCTTCCTCACTCAGCCAGTTCCATTTTAGTTCTGAAAACAGAAAGCAGTTGATTACACGAAGAACCTTCCGGACTGAGCCATGGGTTTGGACAAGGAGGTGAGGGTTTTCCATTCCTCTCCTGCTCCATATCTTAAAGCTGGTTCGAGTCTCCCTGAAAGGCTGAGGAATAACAACACAGTGTCTCCTGACACAATCTTATTTCTGTTTCTCTACTGGGCACCCCCCTCCCTTCTATGGGGAAATCACTCCTGGACAGGCTATGGAGTCAGAAGCCCTGAGTGGAACTCTGACTTGGCTCTGCCACTACGGGATCTTAGACAGGGTAGGTGACCTCGTAAAGCTTTTGACCCCTCACGTGGTAAGCAGGAGTAATGACACCATCTGCCTCTTGGGTTTGTGAGGAGACAGTGTTCTAGAGAGCTTCTCAGCGGCCTGGCATTCCAGAAATGATTACCACTTGGCTGTCCTAAGCCTCTTACCTTGCCACCTCAGTAGGCCGTTGGATACCTCAGGCCAAGTTCAGTGAGGAAGCAGCCAAAAAGCATTTCTGATGACAATAGCAAGTTTCACTGGGCTCATGACTGTGACAGCGGAGAATGATATTCACCCGGTGAAACTCCCCCTCCCTTTCAGTCAGCAAGGGCTGGACCTCCTACCATATAGGTTCAGCAGCAAATCACTGCACACTCCCAATTGCATAGTCGCTTGAGAATGTCTTCATGTCAGCGAGTCTCCATTTTTCAGGACATATGAAACCTTAAAAAATGGGGATTTGAGAGGCAGGATTGCTTAAGCCCATGAGTTTGAGACCAGCCTGGGCAACATAGTGAGACCCCACTCTTTAAAAATGTGTTAAGGCTGAGCATGGCATCTCACGCCTATAATCCCAGCACTTTGGGAGGCTGAGGTGAGAGGACTGCCTGAGCGCATGGGTTTGAGAGCAGCTGGGGCAACTTGGTGAGACCTCATCTCTACAATAAATCAAAAAATTAAGCCGGGCTCGGTGGCTCAGCCTGTAATCCCAGTGCTTTGGGAGGCTGAGGTGAGTGGATTGCCTGAGCCCGCGGGTTCAAGACCCAGCTGGGCAACTTGGCAAGACCTCATCTATACAATAAATCAAAAAAATTAGCCGGGCGTGGTAGCGCGCGCCTGTAGTTCCAGCTACTTGGAAGGCTGAGGCGGAAGGATCACCAGAGCCCAGCAGGTCAAGGCTGCGGTGGCCGGGAGCGGCCACTGTCCTCCAGTCTGGGTAACAGAGTGAGACTCTAACTCAAAAAAAAAAAAAAATTAGCTAGGCATGGTGGTATGTACCTGTAGTTCCAATTACTCAGAAGGCTGAGGTAGAAGGATCACCTGGACCCAGCAGGTCGAGGCTTTGGAGGTCGTGAGCATGACACTGCACTCCATCCAGCATGGGTGACAGACTTAAAAAAAAATGTGTTAAAAAATAGTCAGGCGTGTTGGCACATGCCTGTAGTCTCAGCTATTGGGGAGACTGAGACAGGAAGATGGCTTGAGCCGCAGGAAGCCATGAGTGTGCTACTGCACAGCAGCCAGGGCAACTGAGCAGAACTCTGCCTCAAAAAAATAAAAATAAAAAATCTGGAGTTTGGAGTAGAAGTGAGAATCAGAGCGGAACCAGGGACTGCAGACAGACAAGCCCACCCTCCCTGCCTCACCCAGGGCAGCAGATGCCTCGGAAGTTGGCCCGTGCTAGGAGCTGCACCCAGGGCCTGCTCGAGAAGGAATCTCAACACAGGGTCAGGCAAGTGGTCCTGGCACAGGTAAGTTCCACGGTGCCCCAGGAGCAAGGGGCCATGCCAAGCAGAGAGCAACAAAATTTTCAAAAAGTCCTGGATTCACATCTCTCCACTCGCCTTTGCTAGCCCGTTGCTAACCTTCATGGGGCTGGAGGTTTGCATTTGTAAAACGTGGCTGGGGGCCACACCGCCCGGAGAGGGTCCCTGGGGGGTGAAATGGGGCGGGCGGGGTGGCGGGGGAGGGGGACCCGCATCCCCGCGCAGGTGCGGCCTGGCCAGGAGGGGCCACACACCACACACACACACACACACACAGCCACACACGGTCCTGGGGGACGGGTCGCGCCGGCCTCCCGCGGGGACCTGACCCGGCCTGGTCGCCCGATCGCTCTCGGGTTCCACAAAGCCGGGCACGACCCGGGGCTCCGCGTGCGTCAAGCGCCGGCGGCCGGAGCGCCTGGGCCGGGGCGGGCGCTCGCGCGTCGGGCTGCGGCCATTGTCTCTCTGGACGCCCGCGCCGCGCTGGCGGCTCATCGGTCACCGAAGTTGGGGCCCGGCTTTGTCACAAGGGTGGCAACCCAGTTTCTGATGGGTTGCAGAAAGGAGAGAAGAAGAAAAAAGAAAAGATTTAAAGGAAAAGGAAAGGACTCACATATCTGTTATGTGTTGCCATGGGATTCGGTTCAACTGTGTACATATGCAATCCCTTGTTATTTAAAACAAAACAACAACAACAACAAAACAGAAAACCTTTCAAGCTGTGTACTGCAGCAGACAAAGATTACACCATGTTTGTGTTGCAGTGTTGCTATGGAAATGCATATGGTTTTATTTGGTGGAAATTTGCAGGGAAATCGAGGGAAGTCATATGTATGCATGACAAGCATGAATTTCAGAAAGCAGGCCTCCAAACTAATATTGGCATGCAAAGGGCTCTTGACAATAACCTAAAATCTGGGAAGCCGGGGCGTGGGTGCTGCTTAGGCCGGCTGGGTATGCCTGGGCCCTAACCGAGGAGCCAGGGGTGTGACAGTCAAGAGTGAGGGGATGAATCCAGATATGCCACTGACTAGCCGCGGGGCCTTGGGCAGGATTCTGGGCCATGACCGACCTTTGCTTTGCTTCTCTGTGATACAGGGACCGGCAACCCCTCTGTGCATCACTTGTCAAGATGGAAACAAGATGGCAGGTCTTGGGCATTGTACCCAGTAAGTGCTCAATAAATGGTAGCCATCATTCTGGAGTGGTGGCGGCAGTCCAAATTATGCACCAAGGATTTGGAGTCACTCATGAAATGGTCTGAAAAGGTTCAGAAATGTTCTCAGGCCTGACCAGGGATTGGGTCCAGAGATTGGGCCGCAGTTTGAGGCCTTGAGCCTTAGAGCAGTTTGAGGAAGCCAAGGGTATTCAGTACAACCATGCTTGGTTTTGTGGACAGTTGTCACCAGACTGGACAATTACAGAAAGTAGACTCCCAGTTTTCAAGGGAACTGAAAGGGCGCCCACTGCAAACAATGGAAGTTCCAAGTCAGTGAGGTAAGATTGCTCGGCATGTCGGTGACATTTGACAGGTGCAGCACTGTGGCCTCTCAGCATCTGGCTGCGTTCCTCCCACTCCACATTGCCATGGTGCCTGCAGTGGTCCAGACCTTCCACTCACCAGTACCTTTGGGAGTATGGAAGAGCCATCTCCAAAGTGCTTATACCTGTTCCCCGTCCTGAATGAACACTTTTGGAGAACCAGATAATGAATGATAATTGTAACATTTTTCAATCTTCATTTTCAAGTTAATTCATATAGATCGAAAACGGCCAGGGAAGTACTCTGCATACATTTTTGTATGACTTGCATTTTGAAAGATCCACAGACTTGTTGGAATGCTGTCTGCACCGCACCCCCCCCCTCACACTAGAGGTTGGTGAAACACACTTGGAGAGTTTGTGCTAACCTCAGCCAAGTCACTAGATGTATCTGGCCTTTGTTTTCTGATCTGGAAAATGAAGATGCGGGACTAGGCAACTTCTGAGGTCCTTCTAGACCTAACTGGCTGTGACTGCATGTCATTCATCTATCTTGAATAGAATACAAGCGCTCTCTTTCAGTATTCTAGACTGTCAGTGTTTTAACCTACATTAGGAAACAATGAGGAAAAAGCCTGCGTCCTCCTAAACCTGGCATTCTAGTTTCTCTTAGCCCTTCGAAGGGGCCTCAGATACACGCTTCTAAAATATCCCAGCTTGGCTGGGCGTGGTGGCTCAAGTCTGTAATCCGAGTACTTTGGGAGACAGAGGATTGTCTGAGCCCACAGGTTCGAGAACAATCTGAGCAACTTGGCGAGAATTCGTCTCTATAACAAATCAAAAAATTAGTCAGGCGTTGTAGAGGGCACCTGTAGTTCTGGCTACTTGGAAGGCTAAGGCGGAAGGAAGTAACTTTGTTTTTAAGCTACAAGTCGCATGACGTTGTCATCATTCTTTGTATACTGCAATTGAAGTTTTTTTATTTTTCCTGGCAAAATAGTCAAGGTGTGTATTTGGCATATTTGAATGGGAAATACATTGTGTAAACCTCTCTCTATATAATATATAATACATTATTTAATACATAATATTATATATACACTATTATGCATTATACATTATATATACATTATTGTAATATTATACATGCATAATATTATATAATACATTATATATAGTGTAAGCATATGTAGTGTATCTCTCTCTCTCTCTCTCTCTCTCTCTCTCTCTCTCTGGTATGTGTGTGTATTGTGTAAACCTCTCACAGAGACAAAGAGAGGTTTACACTATATATGTGTATACCTATATACACTATATATAGTCCTAAGCTTGAAAAAAATGTACTGGTTAATGGTACCCGTCACCTCATCAGTGCAATGAATATTGCCTCTCCCATCTAGGATATTAGCATGTTTAACTGACAAATGATATTAACTATATATGTTTAATGGTAGGATTACTACTGACTTTCAGAGTTCATAATTCTGCCCCTTCTTTGTGTCTCTCTGATGTTTTGATATTGGGTTACTCACTGTCAGAGGGGTGGGGGTGGAAGTCAGCTCAACATGGCTCTGCTCCCACTCTGCCATTCGTCCACTGTGAGACCTCGGACAACCCTTTCTGGACCTAGGTCACCTCATCTGAAAAGCAAAGAACGGGGCCTTGGGCCATCTCTAAGATGTCCCTGCACCAGCAACCCAAGCCCTACCATACTGGAGCCTAGAGAGGTGATCGGCTGCCAGCTACTGTTGACTCTTGGAACTTCTGTTCACAAGAGGCTGCTTCTCAGACCCAAAAAATCAGCTCAAAAAATCCTCAGTCCTTGCACTGTATCTACTCTTTCAGGAATTAAGTTAAGCTTTTGCTGAGACTTGGGTTCAAAACCCCAGAATCACTAAGAACCTCCTCCCATTTACAGACCAGTTCAAGAAGCCTAGCCCTTCCCAGGGCAGGCAGGTCACAATTCCTGTGTGTTTACTGTCACCTGATTTGCTTATCCTCTGTTCAATCTTTGGGAGTTAACATTCCATTTCTTCTCTTTCTTCAGATTCCTGCCAGCTGAGCTTGGGTGCCCCAGTGAAAGCCTTCTCTATGGGTGTTTCTCTTTTCTTTGATCTCTTTTTGGAGAACTTTCCAGGGAAGAATGTGATATTACTGCATGCTGTACATCTGAACAGTGTGGCGGTTAGTTATCCAGGAGCTATTTACGGGTTCCTGGGCCAGAGAGCCACAGCCCCTGGTGACATGGGCTGACAGTTGGCTCTGGCGGTGGCAGACGCTTTGTTCCTACCTTGCTGCAAGAGTACGTGGTCCCCCGTACCTTTCTTTCCTCTTGGCTGCAATGGGTATAAAACACCTCTCGACAGATGCCAGACTGAAAAGTCACTAAAAAGTAACATGCCTGACACAGCACTCTACAACTCATCGAAGAAAATTGTTATAAAGCATTTAAATGGAAAATTATTTCTGGACTTGAATAAGGTTTATTTTCAATTTGTCCCACAAGCTCCTTACTGTTCTTTTCCTGTGCTTATTCTTTCTACCTTTTCTCTCCTTCCACATTGTAGGCGAAAGCCACGGGATGATTTTTTTGGATTATCTTAGGCTTTCTGTAACTTTTTTTTTTGCTGCTAGAATAACTGAATGAGATCATGACCAGTGTGAAGGGATGTCTGGCAGCCACTGTAATTATCTGTTACAGGTTGGCAGGTAAATAGAGACGAGGTCTTTTGGAGCCCATGTAATGAGGCCTTCCAGAAGAAGGCCCGTGTGGGGAATAGGAACGCAATGGGCCAAAGCAAGAAGAACAATATTATTCTGGTAAAACAGAGTCTGCGGCGCCATGAGACACATCCTTTGCCTCCCGCTCTTCTGCTGGACCCAATGCAGGCGGCGTGTGGTGCTTGGAAAAGGCCTTTCTGGAAGGCCGAACCACAGGAATGCAGTCCTGTGCATTGCCTGCAGAGCCAATCAGAGCAGTGATGACTGGCCCTCACACGAATGTACAGATTGGTTCTGCTGCTTAACAGCTCATATCTGGAAATAGATTTCTCTCCGTGCCAGACTAGGGATGGGGCTGAGGTTGGGAACTGATGCGAAGGCTTGGGATTTCAAATTCCTAAGTAGGCAACCCAGGTTGGGCAGTGTGTCCAGCTTCACCCTGTTGATGCTTTGTTCCTGCCCCGTGTGTTATGTCTCCCTTCCCACACTGGTATCTTCTCCTGAGTCTTAGGGCACAGGGGAAGCAAACAGACAGACCACATTAGCCACCTCTCTTTTCATAGGGCCTTTGCTGATATTGGTTAAAGCTGCCTCTTTCTTTAGGAGTGTGGAAGTAGTTTTGACTGCACTTGAAAAGTAACATTTGCAAAGGGAATGCAAGCCAGTGCTTTGTCATGATCCCTCGTGTTCGAGGAATTTGAGATTTGGGTTCTGATCTGAGCGGATGAACCTCAAAAAGCATGTCTTATGGAGCTGTGGCTGCAAAGATGCTGATCAGAAAAGAAGGCTTCTGCTCCCCGCCTTTCCCCACTCCCATGTAACTTTCTATGCAAACCTCAACACAGGGCTGCTGTTTTTCATCATGAGATACATCTGGAGGTGAATTTTGGCGACGTGTGGACTTTTTCGGACATTTACAAAGCCACTTAAATACATTCAAAAGTTGTGAGGGCAAGACCGAGAGAATGTGGGTATGACAGCAAGACCTCAGGTCAGCAGGGGTGGGCTCACATGCAGCAGAAAGAGCCTTCCCTTACCCAAAGGGATTTAGCATCAATTGAAGTTCAATGGCACAGGTGGGCTCTCATGGGCGTAATGATGGGTGAAATGCACCAGACACAAGAATATATGCGGCATGATTATTTTTTAATAAAATCTACCTGGACAGGCAAAACGAATTAGCTTTTGAAGTCAGGAGAGTAGTTACCCTTGGTAAGAGAGTAAGTAGTGTCTGGAAAGGAGAATGAGAGAGACTTTTGAAGAACTGGTAATGCTGGCAAGTCGTCCCTTGATCGGGGTACTGATTATACAGGTGTGTTCAGTTTGTGAAAATGTATCCAGCTGTACAACCATAGTTTGTGTGCCTTCTGTGTGTACCGGGGATGCTGAAAAAATATATACACATTTTTAAGGAGATGTTATCTATGTATTATTTTTAGTCCGCCATAATCAAAAGTGTCTGGATGCTGATGGTAGCCACTTTAAGCACCTCTTGTAATTGCAGAAGTCAATCATGACTTGTATTCATCTTTTGTTATCGGTATATATTGAGTATTACAATATTTATACAGTTTTTTCCTCTCTTAAAATGTGTAGCCGGGCACGGTGGCTCAAGCCTGTAATTCCAGCACTTTGGGAGGCCAAGACGAGAGGATTGCCTGAGCTCAGGGGTTCGAAACCAGCCTGGGCAACTTGGCGAGACCTCATCTCTACAATAAATAAAAAAATAAGCCAGGTATGGTAGTGCGCACCTGTTGTTGGAAGGCTGAGGCAGAAGGATCACCTGAGCCCAGCAGGTCGAGGCTACGGTGGCCGTGAGTGTGCCACTGCATTCCAGCCTGGGTGACAGAATGAGACTCCAACTAAAAAAAAAAAAAAAATTGTATAGACTTTTTTTGGCACCCTCTGTGTATTATATTCAGTAAAAACATAATTTACTGAGAGGCAGTTTTAGATACATTGACATGGAACTATCTCCAAAGTATAGAGTTAAATGGGACCTGCAAGAAACATAACAGTATGCTATATTCATATGAGAAATATATGTAGACATATAGTTGTATATGCATAGAACATTTCTAGAAGGACACAGAAAGAGTGATTGCTCTGGGGTACCTGGAGACAGAGCTAGGGAGAGAACTGCCTTTTCCTCTTTGTCCCTTTATGCCTTTTGTATTTGGTAACATGTGCTCAAATGTTTTATTCAATACAATTATTCATTAAAAATTAACCAATTGGCCAGACTCGGTGGCTCAGCCTGTAATCCCAGCACTTTGGGAGGCTGCGGCGAGAGGATTGCCTGAGCCCGCGGGTTCGAGACTCACTTGGGCAATTTGGTGAGACCTCATCTCTACAATAAATAAAAAATTAGCCGGGTGTGGTAGTGCATGCCTGTAGTTCCAGCTACTTGGAAGGCTGAGGCAGAAGGATCACCGGAGCCCAGCAGGTCGAGGCTGTGATGGCTGGGTGTGTACCACTGCCCTCCAACCTGGGTGACAGAGTGAGAACCAACTAAAAAAAAAAAAATCAATTAAGCAGACGTCATGCCAAGTGAAATAAACCAATCACAAAAGGACAAATACTATATGATTCCACTTATAGAAGGAACCTAGAATAGTCAAATGTATAGAGACCGAAAGCAGGATGGTGGCTGCCAGGGGGTGAAGACAGGGAAAAGTGGAGACTTATTGTTTCATGGCCCTCAGTTTCAGTTTGGGTGATGAGGACGTGCTGGAGATGAATGGTGGTGATGACTGCCCAGCATGTGAATGTCACTGACGCCACTGAACTGTATGCTCAAAGATGATTAAAATATTAACAATTAGCCGGGCTCAGTGGCTCAGCCTGTAATCCCGCGCCTTTGGGAGGCTGAGGTGAGTGGATTGCCTGAGCCTGCGGGTTCGAGACCCACCTGGGCAGTGAGACCTCATCTCTACAATAAATCAAAGAATCAGCCGGGCCTGGTAGCGCGTGCCTGTAGTTCCAGCTACTTGGAAGGCTGGGGCGGAAGGATCGCCGGTGCCCAGCAGGCGAGGCTGCGGTGGCTGGGAGCGGCCACTGCACTCCAGTCTGGGTGACCGAGTGAGACTCCAACTCAAAAAAAAAAAAAATTAACAATTAATATTTTACCACAAGAAAAATTTTAAAATATATTAATTAAGGCTCAACAGGCATTTACTAAACTCTGGTGTGGCCATGTGCTGTTTGGGCTAAGGCTCCCACCATGTTTCCTAAGCTTTGGCCCCCTCTCCTACCTTGGAGAGGTGAATCTCCCACCACCCCATTTACCTTCTAAATAGACTCTATTTTCTAATCTAAAAAAAAAAATGTGTTTTGGCTCCACCACTTGCAAGCTATATAATCACAGAAAGGTTCTTCACCTTCCTTTGTTTTCATTTCTTTGTTTCCTCATCTGGAAAGTCATATAGTATTAGTATCTGTCTTAAAGGGTGGTTGAGAGAATTAAATGAAAGATTACCCAAAAAAAAGAAAGATTAATGTAAAATGCTTAGAATGGTCCTTGGAACGCAAGTGCTTAAGAAATATTGTCATGTTCATTATATGTTGTGAAATAAAAAAGCAAGTTACAGAATTCTATCTATAATAGCATCCTATTTATATTTTGTAGAAAGAATGCATTAGTACTTGTGCACACACCTAATGTGCTCACTCACGCATCCATCATGTATTTATCCAACTTGTTGTGTGCCCAGACATTGTGCTAAGTGTTGGGCAGATGGTGGTATGCACAGAGTATTGGGGTAGAGAATAGTGATGTTAGAGGGCTTATTTAAATAGATGTCACAGTCGTTAATAAAACAGATGCTGGCGAGGCTGCGGAGAAAAGGGAACACTTCTACACTGCTGGTGGAAATGCAAATTAGTTAAACCCCTATGGAAAAACAGCATGGTGATTTCTACAAGAACCAGAAATTGGCCTTTCATATGATCCAGCAATCCCCCTACTGGGAATATACCCATAGGAACTCAAATCATTCTACAGAAAAGATACCAGCACATGCATATTTACTGCAGCACTATTCACGACAGCAAAAACATGGAATCAATCGTGCTGGCCACTGAAACTGGACTGGATTAAAAAAATGGTAGGTATACACAATGGAATACTATGCAGCCATAAAGAAGGACAAACATATGGACTTCGCAGTAACTTGAATGGATTTGGAGTCTATCATACTCAGTGATCTATCACAGAAGCAAAGAATAGGGTACCATATGTTCTCACTCATAAGTGGAGCCTGAACATTTATCATAATACTGTAAGAAAGGGATTGGCAGTAGTGGGATACTGCTGGAGTGTGGTGGTGGAGAAACACAACATCAGTAAGGGTACCTGATTTCAAACCAGGTGAAGTGAAGACCAAACTTTACCTGTACAATGTCTACTTGTATACCTAATCCTAAATTGTACCCCTCATCCTTAAAATAAAATTTAAAAAAAAAATAAAGAAATAAATAGAGGTCACAGAAGACCTCTCCGAGTAGGTGACAATTCTGAGCAGGTTGTTGCAGAAAACTGAAAGACCCCACCAGGCAAAGATGAGGAGCTTTCCAGATGAAGGAAATACCATGATGTGAGATCTCAAGTTGGAAGGCCGCTTGCAGGTGAGTAAGAAAGGGAGTGTGAGAGGAGGTTGGAATATATGTAGACAGTTCTAGAAAGATAGAGAAGAAGCTGTTAACCGTGGCTTCTGCTGGGAGTGGTGCTCAGGGAGGTGTGGGAAGGTGGGTATTGAGCAGAGAAAGGGAATTTTACTTTTCACTTCATGCCCTTCTCGACTGTTGGAATTATTTACCACCATAAGCATGTATTTTATTATTGGGGGGAAAAAGCTAGTTAATAAAAAATTGAAGAATCTTAATGATTAATAGTGAGGAATCTAATCCTTGTCTCAAGTCTCCAGTTACTTTCTGTGAGGCGAGAGTGTGATGTAATTTATATCTGCTCACTGGTCTAAAAGTAGGACAGCCACTGCCTTCTCCTATCTACTCAGTAATCTTTTTCTTTGAGCTGTTAGTATAGTGTCTTCCACTTCCCTTCGGTGAAGCCCCTGAATCATCACTTCCATGAGAATTATTTTTACTTTTTTTTTTTTAAGGTGCTTTCAAATTCACGTAGGGTTCTTCCTTTGCAGTCATTGCCATGACAGTCCCACACAGAAGCAGGAACTCAGCCTTTCCAACTGGAGTAAGATGGGCCTGGGGGATGGAACCGAAAAGGCCTAAGGTCAAAGGAAAAATAAAGCACTGTACCCTCAAAACACGCCCTGGAAGCTCTGTGGGGCCTGACTTCTCTGGATCTCCCCTGGGGTCCCCAGTGCCTTGTCGAAGTTGGGGAGGAGGGAGGGTTTCCCGGTTCGGTGTTCTGAGGGCAGAAGAAGGTTCTCCTTGTCCCAATAGAATCCCAGCAGGGCTTTAGCCCACTTAGACCCATACCTTTGAGTCAAGGCAACAGATGATGACTCTCAGGTCAAATGTCAAAACCAGGTCTGAGGAAAGGACAGTGCACAAGTGGGGATGCTTTGAAGTCTCCCAGTATTTTCAATACCTTAATGTGAGCTGGAGTCAGAAAGGAGGAAAACAGAGCATCTGATCTGTTCTCACCCTGCCTCGCTGATAATTTCATTTCCTATGTGGCAGCAGGAGAAATAAAGTGAATAGCACCAATTAGCCAGGCTAGTTTGGAACTTTGCATCGGGCTATTTGTTTGCACAGCCCATACTCTAACTGTCACTGTCCCTCCCTGGACATTTTTACAACTGTTTCCAACCCGGAAGAAGCACCTGAGTTGAAACGGAGCCCTTGGCATCTGGCCAGATGTGACACTCAGGTTTCTTCTCTTCTGAGCGGTGCCACTGCCCTTCCTGTTGTGCGTGTGCCGTGTCCAAGACCTTCCCCGCCCAGACAACTCACACATGACAGTAGACATTTTCCTTTCAGGTTTATCCCACTCAGTCCTATTCCAGGAAGACTTCCTCTTTCCCTCATCCTTTGGTGTTTCGAAAGCTCACTCTTTGCCAACTATGAGCAATCCTATTAACAATACACTAATATTTACTGAGCACTTATTATGGGTCAGGCAGTATTCTAATGACTTTACCTGGATTAACTCACTCCTCAGCCAGTTCTCTGAAGTAGGTATGGCTACTGTCCCTGTTTGCAGATGAGGAAACTGAGCCACGGAGCAGATGGGTTTCACAGCATTTCCTTTCTGCTGCTGTCTCTGCTCTCAAATTGGGCCAACCTTCCAGAGGGGTCGGCGCTTGGTGAACAGATTGCTCCTTGTCTCTTTAACGCCTCATCTACCTTCTCATCCCGAGGGGGAAAAAATGTGTCCCCAGATTCTTCCTGCCAGTTCCATCTGTGAGGCATGTGGGCCGATGCTGGAATAAGAATGACTAAAGGGAAAGCGCTTTGATGAACTTCAGACTGTGAACTCAAGGAAGAGAATGAGTCAGGCCTCCACATTCCTGAAATACTTTCAGGAGGCTCAGTGACCTCAGACAATAAGAACCTGAGGCAGAACGTCCTTGGGAGGCCCTCCCGCAAGGAAGAGCGTGAGGGCAGATGCTCCGCTGTGCTTTCTGTGCCTGGTGCCTGCACACAGTGTATAGGGTTGGAGGAGATCGCTAGCCAGAGAGGCCCAGGCCTGCCGAGAGCACCTCCTGGGATTTGCCCAGGCTGTTTCTTTCACCTGGACTGCTTTTCCCTAAGCCCTCGTCAGCCTGTCCTGCAAGGCTTAGCTGATATGTCACCTTCTTTGGCTGCTCCAGGTAGAAGAAGTTTTGTGGTTGGGACTCCACAGGGCTTTGTGCACGTTCCTCTCACTCCTGAACTCCCTAGAAAGAAATTGCTTTCAACATATCTGCCCAATATGCTCTTTAAACCAACTGAGGCTGGCAACAGCTCCAAAGTTGGAGAACAGGCTCTGTCTTGACAGGGGTGGGATGGGGGTGGGTGGGTGCTGGGGTTCCATCTCTGGCCTCAGCCGGGTCATCTCTCACCACATCTCACATTCTTCTTGAATTAAAATGGCTTGTTGGCCTGGCTCGGTGGCTCAGCCTGTCATCCCAGCACTTTGGGAGGCCAAGGCGAGTGGATTGCCTGAGCTGTGGGTTCGAGACCTACCTGGGTAACTTGGCGAGACCTCGTCTCTACAATAAATCAAAAATTAGCCGGGCATGGTAGCGTGCGCCTGTAGTTCAAGCTCCTTGGAAGGCTGAGGAGGAAGGATTGCTGGAGCCCAGCAGGTCGAGGCTGTGGTGGCTGGGAGCCTGCCACTGTACTCCAGTCTGGGCAACAGAGAAAGACTCCAGTTAAAAAACAAAAAAACAAACAAACAAATGGCTTGTTTAGATTTACCGCTCCCACATATGATGACCTCCTAAAGCACAAGAGACCCCTGACCGTGGGCACTGTTCTCACAGAGAAGTAGACACATATCTGTTGAATAAGTTTAAATAATTCCAGACAGATCTTTCTCCCAGGCTTGTGCCTCCATCCATCCCTTACCAATCCCATGATTGGCACGAGGCACAACCATTCACAAAGGGCAAGTATCACCTGCTAAGTTTTTGGTTTTTTTTAAAGCTGGCCGGGCACGGTGGCTCACACCTATAATCCCAGCACTTTGGGAGGCAAAAGTGAGAGGATTGTCTGAACCCATGGGTTTGAGACCAGCCTGGGCAACATGACAAGACCTCATCTCTACAATAAATCAAGAAAAATCAGCCACGTGTGATGGCACGTGCCTGTAGTTCCAGCTACTTGGAAGGCTGAGGAGGAAGGATCGCCCAAGCCCAGCAGGTCGAGGCTGTGGTGGCCATGAGCATGCCACTACACTCCAGCCTGGGTGGCAAAGTGAAACTCCAACACACACACACACACACACACATATACACACATACACACACACACAGAAATTTTAAAAGGTGCTCTACTACTTATCAGAAGAAGAAAGGGTGGAATGAAGAAGTGAAACCAACTAGGCTGTGAGTTATTGGCCTCAAGGCCAAGACTCAGACCCTCTAGTCTCTCAATCCTGAGAGAAAAATGCTTTCGACCGTCGGCCCAATACACTAGTTAAAGAAACTGAGATTGGCAACAGCACCAATGCCAAGGAGAAAGCCCTGCCCGGAAGGTGCGGGTTTTAGCCCCACTGTGGCTCTTAGGAAGTTTATGGCCTTGGCCATGCCCTGGATCCTCCCATGTTGCCTCACCTGTGTCATGAAGAGACTAGCCTGATGAACGGGCTAGCCAAGGTTCTATGACTCCTGCTTGCATCTCCTCTCTCTTGTGCCATCCACACAGATGTTTCTCCAGTGACGAGTCTGGGATTTGCCCTAGCCTCTACTTCCTCAAGTGAAAGAGCTGTCACCCAGCATTTTCATCCCCCAAGGGAGGAGGGAGGAAGTGTGAGTAAATGCAGGTATGTATGGCCCACTTTCATTCAAGCAAATGGGAGTCGTATTACCTCATGAGTTTGAAATCTGTCTGCAGGCCGGACCAGGGGGCCTTCTTTTCTCCCGCCTTTGCCTCTATTCTTACCCATCAGCCCCCTGCCTAGTGGTGGCATTTCCCTCATTCGGGCTGACCAGTGGAAGCTGCCCGAGGAAGCTCAGTCCTGCCATCCTAAACAGAGCCACACTGGTTCACCTTGCTGCACCTGCCAGAGGCCTTCTGCAACCTCCCAGGTGGTTAATGATCTCCCCTTGGGAGAAGAGCTCTTTAATAATTTACCAGAGTAGATAAAGAAAAAAGCATAGTTCTCTACTTGGAGGCCAATTAGACTGGCAATCCAGACAGCATAAATGGAGTAAAGAGTGACTTCAAGTTCAAACCCAGCTTTTGTGTTTAGGAGCTCTGCCTTATAGCTATGTAGACAAAGTCTTGTGAGAACCCTCATTCAGGTATTTAAACATCGCAGCCCTACTATAGGGTCAACATTTTAGGGTTCCTTCACTACTCAGGGGAATTAGCTCTATAAAGCATAAGAAACCCGAATGCCCTAGACCAAAATGAGATTTGAACATTTAAAGAACCCCTGAAAAAAAGAAACATTATTTTGCATTTTCTGACTTTAGTTTCTTTTTTTTTTTTTTTTTTTTGAGTCAGAGTCTCACTCTGTCACCCAGGCTGGAGTACAGTGGCACACTCATGGCCACCACAGCCTTGAGCAGCTGGGCTCAGGCGATCCTCCTCATCCGTCCAAGTTGCTGGAACTACAGGCATGTGCCACCATGACCAGCTAATTTTTTTATTTATTGTAGAGACGAGGTCTTGCCATGTTGCCCAGGTTGGTCTCAAATCCATGGGCTCAGGCAATCTTCTCGTCTTTGCCTCCCAAAGTGCTGGGATTACAGGTGTGAACTACCATGCTCGGCTGACTTTAGTTTTTTATTAGAATGTGACAAATACTTTTTCACAGGGAATTATAAGTTTCTTTCAGTTAAAAATGTAGACTCTGAGAGACTGTATGGTAAGGTGAGGGGGAGCATGCTTTAGAATTAAAGAGATGTAAGTTGAAATCTTGCCTTTAGCTAACTGTGAGACTTGAGAAACTTATCGAGTTTCTCTAAATCTCACTTTCCTTATCTCTCCAATGGGAGCAGAAATTCTGTACTTGGGATTTTTACATGAATCATAAATATATAAAGAACAACCTGGCAGCCAGTAGCCAATAAACAATATCACATCGTCATCAGGCTTGCCTATATCCAGAAAAATCTGAATTTTGTAAAGACTTGAGCAAAAAATATTCCCTCTCAAAAGTGCAACAGTGACATCTAATAAGATAAATGTGGTAGACGTGACACTGGTGGCCCCAGATGACCCACATCTCCCAGCGTCCATTGCCTTCTATAGTTCCCATCCATCTTGGCTCTGGGTTTGACTCTGGGCTTGCTTTGACTATAAGGCATTAGTAAATTTGAAGCAATCAGAAGTTACATAGGCACTTGCATGCAGGGCTTGTCCACCTGAAACCTTAGAAGCCACTCCCTCTTAGAAGCCAGTCCCTTGGCTGCAAAGAAGCTCAGGGTAGAGTACTCAATGAGGAACCACAAGAAAAGGGACTCTTGAGAATGAAAGGTCTTTGGAGCATTCCAGCCCAGCCACGCTCCTAGCTGAGTGAGTAACCACACAAGCAACCACCCAGGTGAGTGAATTGCCTGAGCCCGCGGGTTCGAGACCCTCCTGGGCAACTTGGCGAGGCCTCGTCTCTACAATAAATAAAAAATTAGTCAGGCCTGGTAGTGTGCACCTGTAGTTCCGGCTACTTGGAAGGCTGAGGCAGAAGGATCGCCGGAGCCCAGCAGGTCGAGGCCACTGCACTCCAGTCTGGGCGACAAGAGTGAGACTCCAACTCAAAAAAAAAAAAAGAAACTAAACGCAAGCTTACCCTACTTTCATTAAACACATGTATTGGTTGATTGACTATACAGTTATTAAGTGCCTGCGGGTTTCCAGGTTTTGTGCTAGGGGCTAGGAATACCAAGAAAGTTAAAACCCAATTCTCCTGTTCCACATCATCTTTTGGATACTGAAATTTACATCCGCACTTGGGTGAGGGCTTGGGGGGCCAAGGGAGTAAGGGCTCACAGTTCAGTAGGGTGGATGGATGTGTAAACAAGAGTACATGTCAGGGTCCCACAGGAGCTGGCAGACTTGCTGAAGTTGGCCCTCAGGGAAGACCTAGAGGATTCTATTAACCCAGCGGCATCCCATTTTTAGTTTGACCCTGAAAGACTGAAGTGTATTTGGAAGCGAGCAACCAGGGAAATGCAAGGCCTAAAGATCACGTGAGGAATAACTGTAGCGACTGTGTTTATCCTAAAAAAAGGAAAAGGTAGAGGGTGCTGGTGGGGATGGAGCACATAATTTAGAGGTCTTAAATGTGACATATGAAAAAGGATTAAATTCACTCCAAGGGCTGATTGGAGGCAAACCCTACGCAGTTACTAAAAGTAACAGGGAGATACACGTCAAGTTCATATGTAGAAGAATGGCTAACACTTCTGGAGCGTGAGGTGCAGGAAGAAGCAGAACAAACACCAATTCAGTCAATGAGAAAGGCTGGGACCACCTATGGCCCAGGATGTGGGGAAGGAGTCCTGGCAGTTGGTGGAGCCAGGGACCTCTATGACTCTTCCAAGTGTAAGGTACCACAATTCACCACGCACATTCTAGCATCCTTATACTGATTGCACAGTATTAAGGGAAATAGATGACACCTGCCTGCTAATAGCGAGTGGGAGAATACTTGTCCACAGATGATAACAGAGCTCCGCTCTGGTCCTAAGAAGTTAACCCAGGAGGCTGAGCCCAGCGATTAGGGGTATGAGATTTGAAGCCTCAGACAGACACATCGTCACTACTTCTGATGTCTCTCACCACTTTGACGGGCTTGGAAGAGGTCGTGAGAACTCTTGTTTTCCAGGGATTATCACATCCTGGAGGCACACACAGAGGAGCAGTCCAGGCAAATGTGAGCACACAAGAATCTCAAGTGTGTGACAATTTAGGAAGGGCCAGGGAAGAGGACTAAGCAGCTGTAAAGAAGTCATTTGGGCCGGGCTCGGTGGCTCAGCCTGTAATCCCGCACCTTTGGGAGGCTGAGGTCAGTGGATTTCCTGAGCCCGCGGGTTCGAGACCCGCCTGGGCAGGCGAGACCTCATCTCTACAATAAATCAAAAAAATTAGCCGGGCGTGGTAGCGCGCGCCTGTAATTCCGGCTACTCGGAAGGCTGAGGTGGAAGGATCGCCGGAGCCCAGCAGGTCGAGGCTGCGGTGGCCGGGAGCGGCCACTGCACTCCAGTCTGGGCGACCGAGTGAGACTCCAACTCAAAAAAAAAAAAGAAGTCATTTGGCATTTCTGATGGGCTGGCACAGCCCTGTCCTGGGACCATCTTCAGTTCTCACTGGCCATCTCCTGCTTCTCTCACCTCTACCCTGAAAAATGACAGGGGCGAAGATTTTCAGGGGCGATGGGCCCTGTTTCGGCTGCTGCCTAGAGAGAGGAATGTAGGCTCCAAGGTTTGTGGGAAACAGGAGCTTTGGGAGGTCAAGTTCAGGGTTCCCCGGAGACCTTGCAAATACCGGCCCAGGCAGGGGAAGCCTTCCGCCTCACTGTCACAAGGTGAGAGTGAAGAGGGTATGCTGCAGAGTGTCCCCTCACTGCCATTTCCCTAGTTCCCTGGGTTCTAAAAATGGTCACTCTAAAAATGGAGTATTGTTGGGTTAACAGAATCCTCTGGATCTTTCCTCAGTGTCAACTGCAGCAAGTTTATCAGCTTCTGTCATCTATCAGCCTTTGCACACACTGCCTCACTTTCTGGTTGTCCTTCCTCCTTTTCTTGTCTCCCAAGACCCGACTTCAAGATTCTGCCCCATGTAAAACCTTCCTCACCCCTCTCAGGATGGAGCATCCTCAGACCTGCCTGGTGTCACGCAGCACAGCTTACTCTAACCAGACAGTGAGTTTCACAAGGCCAGAGGCTGAGTCTTAGGCATCTCTTTATTCCCCAAAAAGAGGTGGGTCAGAGCCAGGAATGCCTTAGATGCTCAGGACACGCAGGTGGAATGTATGACACACCCTCCCTCTCTGTCTGCACGCATGTGGCGTGTTCACGTATGCTCTGTGCGGGGTGCATACCTGCATTATCTCTGTGGTCCATCTCTCGAAAGTTGGAATGCAACTCTGGTCAGAAGTGAACTTCATTCTAAAGGAAATGAAACAAAGCTAAATGTGGTTTCCATTTGCTTCTGCACAACAGAGAAGCCCTGGCACCTGAAGGAAGGGGTTTGGTCTAACTGGGGCCTGAGCAGACCAGAAACCCTCAAGGGAGAGAGGCCGGTCATGGCAAAAGCCCTTCGAGCCACTGACCCAGCACAAAGACTCTACTGTGGGGAAACCCAATATAAGGGTGTGCCTTGTTCTAAGGGAACAGGATACGCAAAAATCCAGAGTTATAAAATAGATAAATCAGGGGGTGGTTATTGACTTTACAGGAGAACTCGCCAGCAGGTTCCCCGAAATAGCCAGCTCCCACAGTCCGCTTGAACTTGGATTTTATGTTCAGGAGTTTGATATTACACACCGGTTTTCAGGAGAAACATAAATAGGTCCCCAGGGAGCCTGGCGCTGTGGTGTGTCTGGCCAGCAGCTGGCTGACCAGGCCTTGGAGATGAGCGGCCTTGAGCTGAACTGAGTGCATGAGGGGTGTGGTTCTGAAGTTCCCCACCAGCTCGGTGAATCTGGCTGTTGCCAACGTTGGGTGCAGTAGGAACCACAAGACCCAATCAGGAACTATCTGCCTCTGCTTTGACTGGGTTGGCTGATTGCTCAGAGCACTTCCTGTGGGGAGAATGTAGACTTTGTATCAGCCGCTCACTTTTCATTCATTCATTCAAATGTGTTTGACTGTACGTTCTGTGTGAGTGACACCTTGCTAGGCACAGCAAAGCACACAAGACTATCAGGTATGTACCCCGCCCTCTAGGAACTCACAGTCTGGTTGGAGAGACAAGTGCCCGGGTTGTGTGGATTCTAGAAAGGTCTTTTTTGTTTTCTTTATACCCCTTAGCAGTTCTGAAATCAGAATACATCTTACTGCCAATGGCATGCCACAGTTTAGTAGGCTAGGTTTTTCTTAGTTGGATGTAAAATGATAGTGTATCCTGGATTGTCAGTGTCTTACACAGATGAAACAGAGTATATGAAAATGTTAAACACATTCATCCCTTATTATCCATAGGGAATTTGTTCTAGGACTACCATTCCCCCCAGTCCTCCCGTAGATAACAAAACTCAAGGATGCTCAAGTGCTTTATATGAAAGTTTGTAGTATTAGCATGTAACTTAAGTCATCCTTATGGCTTTTATGTAACTTTACATAATCCTGTCATATACTTTAAATCATCTCTATATCACTTATACCTGATATAATGTAAATGCTATGTAAATAGTTATTACACTGTATTGTTTAAAGAATAACGACAAGAAAAGAAAGTCTGCACGTGTCCAGTACAGATGCAACCATCTTTTTCTGAATATTTTTGGCCCATGGATGGTTGAATCCACTGGTATGAATCTTAGGGATATGGTGGGTTGGCTGTGATGGTTCAGTGACTCAGGAGTCCAAGTGGGATTTGATGTGGAAAAGATAAAATTTTCCCTCTGCATGAATACACCTCATGGGTTTGCAGAGAATATGTGCCATCAGCTTCAAATAAGGTCCTTTTCCAGGTTTTTCAGGGAAACTGGGGTGGAGTGCCCTCACCTAGTCTCCATTCTGGGAGCACAAAATGGCGGTGGCCTATCTCTGATTCCCTTCCATGAGTGCTGTGGAAAACCAGAGGAGGGAAACAGTAGGACCAGGTCTAGGTAGCAGGTCTGGGTAGTGCAACCCTTCAGAGCTGCGACATGGCAAAATTGGTGTTGGTTCTGTGACTCCTAGATGGCAAGGCCTTGGTCATGTATACCTCCCAGAGTTTGGCCTGTAACAGGAATATAGACAACAACTCTGTGTGCGTGTTTGTGTTCTCAGATATAGATATAGGTATAGGTATAGGTATAGGTATTGACATAGATATAGGTATAAATGTAGGTATTGTTATAGATATAGGCATATAAAGGTATAGATCTAGATATAGATGTAGGTATTGATATAGATATAGATATTGACATAGATATAGGTATATATATATGTATAGGTATAGCTATAGACATAGACATAGGTATAGATATAGGTATTGATATAGATATAGATATATAGACATAGATATAGACATAGATATATAGATATAGGTATAGATATAGACATAGGCATAGATATAGGTATAAGTATTGATTTAGATATAGGTATTGATATGGATATAGGTATAGATATAGACATAGGCATAGGTATAGGTATAAATATAGATATAGGTAATGATTGATTTAGATATAGGTGTTGATATAGATATAGCTATTGCTATAGGTATAGATATAAATATAGACATAAATATAGGTATTAATTTAGATATAGGTATTGATATAAACATAGATATGGATATATAGATATAGGTATAGATATAGATATATAGATGTATGTTACATGAATAAATTTCCGTGATTGAGGCCAAAAGTTGATTATAAAAAGAGTGCAGTATGACTGCTAATCTTAGCTCCTTGGCCAAAATTCAGAAAACTTCCTTACAATCTGGCTAACGTTGCAGGGGATTTCTTCCCCTCCTTTTTTTGGCTTCACCATTCCTCACCCAAACAAGCAGTGGCTCCAGTTGCTGGTGCTGAACCATGGTCACGCTCTGTTTATCTAAACGGCTATGTTGATGTAGCATGCCAAGGGATCTGGCCCCGAACTCATGAGAGCATAAAGAAAATGTTCAGCTTCTAGACAGACACTGAGAGTGACCGTGGGGATTAAATATGTTTTTAGGAGCATATGCGGATACCCGGAATGGTTTAGACCAAGTGTACCGACATCACAATAGAATCCAAATCCTTCTAGTTATCATTCCTACAGCACATAGACATATGAATTACTTTACTCTTCTTGTCCATACAAAACACAAAGACATTAGCTGTTGAGTTATGCCTTATCTTGACGTTTGCCTTGGCTCTCAGCTCAGTTGTAATAGTCCTGGAGGAATAGGTGAGGCATAAGGAGCCAGCGTGGAGCTATCTCTGAAGCCTTTTGTTTACCTGTCAAATTACTGCAGGCTTTAAAATCCTGGACAAGGAAACTGTGCACAGCACAGCTAGCAATAAGCAGGCACATTTACTCCAGGAGTAATTACTCCAGGAGAAGCCAGAGCTGTGAAATGGTTGGCCTCCTGGGGGAATCGAACTTGTGACACAAACCACCAGAGCATCGGGTGTCAGTAACCAAGTCATCCAGGTCTCTTCTTTCTGGATTTTTTTTTTTTTTTGCCTTTGCTGCTGGATCCAAGGAGTCACTGGAGCCGCTGTGGGTGACTCATCAGCAGGTCAGGCCTGAACTGGGTCCTGCAAGCCTGAGACCAACCTGTCATAGTGAATTGTCATGTGGGTGTAGCAGATTGCTCTAGGCTCCCGATGGTGCGGCGCCCTGGTCATGCTCGTGTCTCCCTTGTGTCTTGTGGTGTCAGTGCTAATTCACCCTCTGCAGACTGGCAGCTCTTATTACTGTGAAGATGAGGATTTCCAAATGTAACTCAGATGGAAGGGACAGGCCTGTCCCTGTCCCCAAGGTTTATCTCCCATCGGTCCCTGCTGAGGGCTGTTTTTCCTTTCATGAGTCACAAAAAACAAGATGTTCCTGCAAACAGGTCTTGCCTGAGGCTATACATTTGCTGACTTTGAGAGTGCCCCCGGGCTCCAAATATTGTGGGGTTCTTCCATTTTGGAGGGTGCCCCAAATAGCAAACTCCCATCATGGATGAGCATCTTTATTTTAACCAGCAAATCTCCTTAACAGAAGATTTACATTTCTATCCCATCAGATCATTCTCCATTTGCGGGAGAAAGGTGTCATCCTCAGTACAGGGTGCTGAAAATGCTGACCTCCCTCCAGAAACTCCATGGGCGGAAGTTTGCCTGGGAGCCAGGTTGACACCAACATCCTGTTCTCATAGCCAGGCCTCCTTGTGACCCAAGTGCCTTCCTGTACCCTAAATACCGTTGTTGGGGAGAGAATAAGTCCTCTGGGGCCTACCTTCCATTCCTCTACTGGTTAACTAACTATAACTACCTAGGCAAGTCAGTCCTTCATCCGAGGAGTACACTGAATGCCCCTGAAAAAATAAGTATTATTTATTTGGTAGTACTTGACTTTGAGTCATTAAAAAGAAGTTTTAGAGCAAACTCCCTGGCTATCGGAAGCAATCCCCCTGGGAAGTGTCTTTGGTCACTATAAAAATAGATGGTTAAATTCAGCGGAGATTCAGGATGCAGTGTATATTTTTGACCAGCTTATCTAGCGTCAGTTGGAAAATGTGATGTGGTATTATAAATGGAATAGGTACACTTCTTCACAAAAATACGCAGACTGGAATCATAAAAGGAAACTAGGGGCTAGGCGCCATGGCTCATGCCTATAATCTCAGCACTCTGGGAGGCTGAGGTGAGAGGATTGCCTGAGCTCATGGGTTCAAGACCAGCCTGGGCAACTTGGTGAGACCTCATCTCTACAATAAACCAAAAATTAGCCTGGCGTGGTGGTACGTGCCTGTAGTTCCAGCTTCTTGGAAGTCTGAGGTGGAAGGATTGCCAGAGCCCAGCAGTGGAGGTTGCGGTGGCCATGAGTATGCAACTGTATTCTACTCTATCCTGGGTGACAGTGTGAGACTCGAACTCAAAAAAAAAAAAAAAGGAAACTAAGAGATAGGGCATGTTTACAGCAACATGGTGAAGCAGTTGCTGTTTCTGTTCTTTCCTGGGTCTGTAACTGCATTTCCATACCTAAAATTCTTTTCTAAGTATTTACATAGTAAAAGAGGTCATCCAGTTTGTGCCTTCTTTAGAAAGAAGCTAGATTTGTAATTAATATTTCAGTAGATGTGGTGACTCACACCTGTAATCCCAGCACATAGGAAGACTGAGATGAGAGGATTGTTTGAGCTCAGGAGTTTGAGACCAGGCTAGACAACATAGCAAGACCTCATCACTACAAAAAAAATTTTAAAAAGTAGCCAGGTATAGTGGCATGAGTCTGTAGTCCCAGCTACTTGGGAGGCTGAGATGGAAGGATCACCTGAGTCCAAAAAGTCAGGGCTCTGGTGAGCCATGATGGTGCCACTGCACTCCAACCTGGGTGAGAGTGAGACCGACTCAAAAAAAAAAAATTAAAAACAATCTCTTCCTGCTGCTTAATTCCCCTAGTAATGTATGTGCATATTCACACACACACACACGCACACACACATTGTTCAGCAATCTCTATGCTGGTGAACTGCAAAGCGTCCACCCTTCTGGGAAGAACTGCCACTTGGCTCCCACCATGTAGAAATTGTCAGACATAGCTGGGTGCAGTGGCTCATGCCTGTAATCCCAGCACTTTGGGAGGTGGAGGTGAGAGGATTACCTGAGCTCAGGGGTTCGAGACCAGCCCGAGCAACATGACGAGACCTCGTCTCTACAATAAAGAAAAAAATCAGCCAAACGTGGTGGCACATGCCTGTGGTTCCAGCTAGAAGGAAGGCTAAGGCAGAAGGATCACCTGAGCCCAGCAGGTAGAGACAGCGGTGGCCATGAGCGTGCCCCTGCACTCTAGCCTGGGTGACAGAGTGAGACTCCGACTCAAAAAAAAAAAAAAAAGAAAGAAATTGCCAGGCATTTGGACTTCATTTTTTTAATCTCTCATTTTTCAAATCCTGGCAACCAATCCACTTTTAATGAAACCCTGTGTAGGCGGATCATAACGTATCTATTGGCCATAACATGTCTACCAGAGCCACCACCCTGGGACTTCCACCCTGAGACAACGTAGGGTACACTTGCCCTCTTTCATCCAATGAAGATCTGGAGGTGCTGTGAGATAGCTCTCAAATTCTTTTCAATTTGTTCTCAGTTGGTACTAATTTTTTGACAAAACTCTTCAAGGAGTTTAAAATCTGGTGGAGAGGCCGGGCGCGGTGACTCAAACCTGTAATCTCAGCACTTTGGGAGGCCAAGGCAAGAGGATTGCCTGACCCAGTGAGTTTGAGACCTGCCTGGGCAACATGGTGAGACCACGTCTCTACAATAAATTAAGAAACAAAATTAGCCAGGCGAGGTGGCATGCACCTGTAGTTCTGGCTACTTGGAAGGCTGAGGTGGAAGGATCGCCTGAGCCCAGCTGGTCGACGCTGTTGTGAGCGTGCCACTGCACTCCAGCCTGGGCGACGGAGTGAGACTCCAACTCAAAAAAATTAGATAAAATAAAATAAAATCTGGTGGAGAAACAATTAAACTGCCCATCACCTTGTGGTGGTGTCATTGCTGCAGGGAATATTTGCATGAAGAGTCAGAGGAATGATTGCTAATTGTCTGTGTTGGGGTGTGTACAAGGGATGGAATGTGCCCCCATTATGTCCATGCATATTTGGAGAAGGTCCTTCTCCAAGACTCTCCCTCCACGCCCCCCTCCCATAGCCATCAGATGGAGAGGTGGGGAGACCCTGTTGGTTCTGTGTGAACCTTGGCGTCAGCGCCCTAGGAGCCTTCGATGCAAAATTGGTCAATGCAAAATAAATGCTGGAGTTCTTCCCTGCACATATGTGAGCACAATGACAGCACTGGGAGATTCTAGGTAAAACTATAAGAGTTTTGCTTTTTCTGACTCTGCTCCAATTCACTCTAGTTTAGAGAATGGACAGATTTTCTTCCCCAAAAATATTCCACTAACCAGGTACTGTGATAGTGAGTTTTATGTGTCAACTCAGCTAAGCTATGGTACCCGTTGGTTTGTAAAACACCAGTATAGATATTGCTGTGATGGTATTTTTTACATGTGGTTAACATTTGAATCAGTAGACTTTGAGCGAACAAATCACCCTCTGTAGTAGGGGTGGCCCTCATCCAATCAGTTGAAAGCCTTAAGAGTAAAGACTGCAGTTTTCCAAAGAAGGAATCTAACCTTAAGATGATACCATAGAAACCTGCCTGATTCCAGCCCACCTGGCCTCATCTGCAGATTTAATTACTACTTGAATTTGTAACCTCTGGCTTACCCTAAGGATCTTGGACTTGCCAGTCCCTATGATCCTATGATTGCATGAGCCAATTCCTTAAAAGACATCAATCCCTTCTCTCTCTCTCTCTCTCTCTCTCTCTCTCTCTCTCTCTCTCTCTCTCTCTCTCTCTCCTCTCTCAATCTCTCCTGTCTCTCTATCTCTCTCCTTTCTCTCCATCTCTTCTCTTTTCTCTCTCTCTTTCAATCTCTGTCTCTCTGTCTCTCTCTAATATAGATAGGTACCCTTTCCATGATATTTCTAAACCCAAAGCAAAACCACAAACTGTTTCAAATACTAATGGTTTTCAAGACTCCAATCTCCCTGGGTTCCGTGGTTCAGCCTGTAATCCCGCTCTTTGGGAGGCCAAGGTAGGTGGATTGCCTGAGCCCACAGGTTCGAGACCTGCCTGGCCAACTTGGCAAGACCTCATCCCTACAATAAATCCAAAACTAGCTGGGCGTTGTGGCACGTGCCTGTAGTTCTGGCTACTTGGAAGGCTGAGTGGAAGGATCGCCAGAGCCCAGCAGGTCAAGGCTGCAGTGACCGGGAGCGTTCCACTGTACTCCAGTCTGGGAGACAGAGTGAGACATCAACTCAAAGAAAAAAAAAACAAAACTCCAATCTCAGGTTGTGCAAGTGGCTCTGTTTTCTCTTTATGGTCGAAAAGCTACCACTGGTTATTTCAGAAATCGTCCAGTTGGGCACCAAAGCTTTTAAATAGTCTTCAACCTACTTATCTTTAAAACCACAGCCAAAGTGACAACTCCTCCAGGAAGCTTGCTTTGATCTCAAAACCAGACAGCTGGTAACTTTCCTCCTTCCTCCTCTGTGTCTTGTTACAACATATCTTTGGCTATGTGATATAGGCTACTAGTTGTCTCCCGATGTCTGTTCTCTCCTCTATGGCAGCAGGACCTCCTCTGTAGTTAGGAAGGGCCATTTGTCATGGGCAAAGTAGGGAACAGAGGTCACACATGGTGAAGCAACAAAATACCAGGGGTCTTGGTTTCTGAAACCTTGGGGACACATGTCAGCCCTTCACTGCTAACCTGGATTTTCACATGAGGAAAAAATAAACTTCTATGTTGTTCACATTGTTATTTGGGTTTTCTGTTACTTGCAGTCAAACCTAACTCTAACCCATTTTTGTTTACATGTATGCTTTTCTTACTACATAGTAAAGGAAGATGCTTCTTCAACTACTGCATAGTACCGTACCTGAAATATAGTGGTGACCAGACAAGCGTCTACTGACTGGATCTATGATTGCAAGAAAGAATAAATGAATGATTAACAATTGACTAGAGGAAAATCCAAGGTGATGTAAAAGATAGACATTGTGCCCATGAGGGGATGCCTTCTAATTTAGCCTCTGCTTAAGACAACATTTATTCTTTTTTTTTTTTTTTTGAGTTGGAGTCTCACTTTGTCACCCAGGCTGGAGTGCAATGGCATGCTCACGGCCACCGCGGCATCAACCTGCTGGGCTCAGATGATGATCCTTCCGCCTCAGCCTCCCAAGTAGCTGGAACTACAGGCACATGCCACCATACCCGGCTAATTTTTTGATTTATTGTAGAGAGGAGGTTTTACCAATTTGCTTAGACTGATCTCGAACCCATGGGCTCAGGTAAT
Source organism: Cephalopachus bancanus (assembly GCA_027257055.1). NCBI lineage: Eukaryota > Metazoa > Chordata > Mammalia > Primates > Tarsiidae > Cephalopachus > Cephalopachus bancanus. Next base: position 3,893,739 of record JAPVLO010000047.1, read on the forward strand.
CCTCTCACCTCGGCCTCTCAAAGTGCTGGGATTATAGGTGTGAGCCACTGCGCCTGGTCTAACATTTATTCTCTAAATGAATGAACACCTACTTTATGCCAGGCATGGTGTCAACTGATATTTTTATGGTGGTGAAAGGACAGACAAAAACTTCTCCTCTCATAATAAATAAATAAATAAGAAAGTATAATAAATAAAAAAAGAAATAATAATAAATAAATAAAATATCAGGTAGTCCTAAGTGCTATGAGGAAACTACATCTCAGACTGGGCACAGTGGCTCAGGCCTGTAATCCCAGCACTCTGGGAGGCTAAGTGAGAGGATTGCTTGAGCACAGGAATTTGAGATCAACCTAAGCAGCATAGCAAGACCTCATCTCTTCAGAAAATCAAAAAATTAGCCTGGTGTGGGTGCGCACACCTGTAGTCATAGCTACTCAATATTTGAAGTGGGCCCAGTTCCATTCTTGATGTAGGTAAAACTCATATGCTCTACATATTATAATTTCATTCTCAACTACTTTAAAGCTCTTCAGTTTTTTTCTATAACCAAATTAGATAGATGTAACTTACTTCTATTCACCTTTATTAATTGTACCCTCCTACTGCAAGAGTGAGGCAGAAAGATTGCCTGGATCCAGGAGGTGGAGATTGCAGATTGTGTCACTGCACCCTTCCAGCTTGGGTGACAGAGTGAGACTCCGACTTAAAAAAAAAGAAAGCAAGAAAAGAAAGTCCGGGTTCAGTGCCTCAGTCTGCAATCCCAGCACCCTGGGAGGCTGAGGCGAGTGGATTGCCTGAGCCTGCGAGTTCGAGAACCACCTGGGCAACTTGGCCAGACCTCGTCTCTCCAATAAATCAAAAATTAGCCGGGCATGGTAGCGCGCACCTGTAGTTCCAGCTCCTTGGAAGGCTGAGGTGGAAAGGATCGCCGGAGCCCAGCAAGTTGAGGCTGATGTGACCAGGAGTGTGCCACTGCACTCCAGTCTGGATGACAGAGTGAGACTCCAACTCAAAAAAAGAAAAGAAAGGACATAATGAACTACTTTTAGACTAGGTTATGATATTGCTAAGAAGGCAGCATTTCCACTGAGACCTGCATGACAAGAACAGTTAGTGCAAAGGCCCTGAGGAGGAACTTGATCAGCTTTTTCAAAGAAGAGGAAGAGACAAGTGGAAGTATAGTGAATGACGGTGAGTGGAAGGAAGTAGGTGGGGTCCAGGACTTGGGTATCAAGTAAGAAGTGGAATCTTAGTCCAAGAGCAACTGGAAGTCACTGGAACCTTTAAGCCAAAGATTGACGTATTCTGATTCATATTTTGAAAGAGCCACTCAGGCTCCTAGAAGGAGAATGGATCATTGGAGGGCAAGAATGGAAGCCAGTGATGTGTTGGTTATCTACTGCTGTGTAACAAACAACACCTAAAACATATGTCTTTAAATTATTGTACTAGTTTGTCCACTGTTTCATGGGTCAGGAACTATGGAAAGGTCTCAACTGGGCAGCTCATCTCTGGTTCACACGACATGAGCTGGGGTGACTGAGGCTGGAGGATCCAGTTCCAGGATGGTTTCTTCATGCACAGGTGTGATACCCAAGTGCTCCTGGACTTTTCTCTTTCCTTACATGACAATTTATTCTCCAGGGCCTATCTATGTGGCTTGGGCTTCTCACAGTCTGCTGGTCTAAGGGCAGAGAAGCTTCTGACATGGAATCTCATTTTGGAGAGAAAGAAAGCAGGAGTTCCTAGCTATTGTTACACTTGGAACTGGGACTACACTGCATGCTTCTTCCATACTCATAGGTCAAAGAGCTCACCCTGACTCAAGAGGGTGGAAAAATGAAGCCCACCTATTGATGACGGAGCAACAGGGTCATGTTGCAGAAGGGCATGTGAGGGTGAGAGATATTGTTGCAGCCACCTTTAGAAAATCCAATGTGCTGAGTCAGGCGTGGTGGCTCACGCCTGTAATCCCAGCACTTTGGGAGGTGGAGGTGAGAGGATTGCCTGAGCCCAGGGATTCTAGACCAACCCGGACAACATGGCAAGACCGCATCTCTATAATCTAAAAAAAAAAAAAAGTCAGGCATGGTGGCATGTGCCTGTGCTTCCAGCTACTTGGAAGGCTGAGGCAGAAGGATCACCTGAGCCCAGCATCGAGGCTGCAGTGGCCGTGAGGGTGCCACTGTACTCCAGCCAGGTGACAGAGGAGATTCTGACTCAAAAAAAGAAAAAAAAAAAGAAAATCCAATGTGCTGAAAGGGAGGAGGCCATTCTGGTAATTCAAGCAAGAATAATGGTGGTTTAATTTGGATGCTCAGCCTAGAGCTGAGAAACAGGTGGGTTCAGAAGAATCTATGAACAGAATATATGGGAACTATAAAACACTAGCAAGTGCAACTGAGTCTAAGATTACATGGATGAGCACTGCCCACCAACAATGAAGTAAGTCACAAATACATCTGATCTAGTCACAGGACACATATATCATTGTCACGCTTCAAAATGTGCTTTGTTGTAAAGCATCAGTTGTTTAAGACAGAGAGTTAAAGACCCAGATATTGGGGCTATACAGTGAGATCAAAATATGGACCTATAGACTGTGGGACCCAGCGAATTCCGTGTTCTGTAACCAGAGGTGCTTTGGAGGGTAAAGAGAAAATGTTCTAGCAACAGAACGTCTTCAAAGGCTTCACGGAAATGAGTGCATTTTGACCACAGAAAGATGTGAGCAGTTTTTACCGCACACGTTTGGTTACTTGAGCAGACGAAGCGTTTAAGGAATAGGAGTTCATATATTAAAGAGAGTATATAAAAAAGGATTTGGGGGGCAGTGACAAAAATGCTGGAAGCTATTTTCCCATTTTGACTTGAGAGAATGATCCCGAAACTCACCCAGAGTTACCTAGTGAATTAATGGCAGAGCTGGTGCTAAAAGACGTGTCTCCTGATTCCAGTCTGGGATTCTTTCGATCGTACCACCTGCCATTCGGCCCAAAACACAGCTTTGCTCTGTACTGTGGTCATATTGAACCTTTGCAATTGCTCAACTGACTTTCAAATAGTGCCAGAACGCTGGGAGAAGAGTGTATGAACAAATCAAATCTGTTCCCCCATTGGAAACGTAACTCTAAAGAGTGCTTTGCTAAGTTTGACTCAGTGGTATCTCTTTGTGGAGCAGACAGTACATATGTTCATATGAAAAGCTGTCACAGGGAGACTCCTCGCTGTGCTGCTAAATGTCCCATAAAGTATTTCTTAAAATTCACTGAATGCCTAAGATTCTGAGGTCGCCCTATAACTCTCAGTTCTAAAATCTCTACCAATAAAACCACTCAAGACCACCAGGATTTTTGGATTGAAAAGTGAGAATAAGCCAAGGTCGTGCCGATGCCTGATTTTCATTTTTTGTTTTCTTAATAGTTGAAGTGGGCAGAGCTCCACTCTTGACGTAGGTAAAACTTATATGTTCTAAATATCATAATTTCATTTTCAACTACTTTTAATTGCTTCAGTTTTTTCTATAACCAAATAACATACACATAACTTTCTTTTATTCATCTTCGTTATTAACTGAACACTCTTGTTGCACAAAGAATCGATACTTTCACATCATCCTCATTGTATTTTCTAGGAGGAGAATAATGCTCCAAAGATGAGGTTTTCCCTTGCTAGGTATGGTTTCACATTTGAGCTTATTTGGGCAACTATCACATCCCCACACCCTGAAAGGATCTGTAATATATTGCTCCTTGATCTCTGCACAAAAAGCAATTTGTTGGGCTCCACACTTCAGGATTGGGGCTTGGGAATGTATAAATCTAGCCTGTGGAAGTAGATGTCTGTTCAGCAGGATTGCACCACAAAAACCTCACACCTTGATTACATTTCACATGTTATATTGCACTGACAAGTTTAACTGCATCCATGACTGGGCCAGGTGGTGTTTAAATTCCCAGATACCTTAAAGTTTGAATGCCTCCAGCAAGAAAAACTGACTATTCGGAAGGCACAAAAGTTGTAATATTTCAGGCAAGTTCAAATCAGAAGAGTGAAGGCTTTTGGCCATGGATTTTACTAGCACATTTATATGAACCTTTAAGCATTTCAATAAGGCTTTCAAACAGATGCTTAGGCAGTGTTTTTCCTGTAGGTCTTCATTAAAGCATCAATATTAATTAACCTATTTTTAAAAATCCCTTATGGGACCGCTGGAGCTGTCTTCTCCCGCCCACTTTTTAAAAACACTTTCTCTTATGCCTAAAAATCCGAGTGCTCTCTTAACTAAGTGCAGACTGAAATATTTCACTATGGATTTGAACAGGAGCCAAGACTGACGATGAAAGGAAAACTTCTCTCTATAAAAGGTTTATTGTCAGCGCTTTCTAAAGATGTAGATTCTTCTGAAACAGGCTACCAACCTTTTCACAAACATTGATGCAGCCTTCCCAACCTCTCCTAGACCTATGATTCAGGCCCTTTTCTTTTAGGAATGCTCTGTGTCTAGCCTTTGACCTTCTGGATAGCCAGCTTGATCTAACCACTCCGTCCCCCATCAATATAATGTATATTATAAAAAGGAAAGGGGGATGGGGTGGCTTGGTCCTCACGCTATTGGAAAAGTACTTGAAATTCCTTGCATTCCTTTGCATTTAACAGATGTTTACCTAATCACCGGCTTATTAGGATTAACACAAGTCATGCTACAAAGCTCATTTAGTGAAAACAAACTGACTCCTATAGATTTTTTTTCTCTAATATCAGCCAAGGATGAATTTGTAAGTAGTTCTCCTGATTTTTAGGAGAGCTATTGGGAAAATATTAAGTTATAAACAAGTGACCCTTTATAATACATTGTCCAGCCTTATTCAATCCTGCCCATGGTTTTAGACGTGGGCAGCTGGGGTTATGAATTATCTATTTTCATTAAAGGGTTTCTCTTCTCTACTGAAGTGACATGCATAGTAACTTGGTCATTGAAAAGATAAATGACTCCACTATACCCAGAGTGATTATGACCTTTAGGCTTTTCATTCTGATGAAAATAAAGCATTAATTTTTTCAAAAAAATCACAATTTATCTCCAAAGTCCTTTGTGCTTTATATAACACTTAGTGATCAATACATGTTTTTAGAATATTTACTTTATGTGCAAAGATTTTCCTCTGCTGAAGATTTAAAAGCAATCATTATCTTATTTTTATAACTTAACTCATTGCTGCATCCCAATAAGGCACCTAGAACGATTCCTGATGTATAAGGCACCCAATAAATCTTGCTTGAATAACTGAATACACGAGTTAGATTGTTCCCAATGACTTTGGAGGGCTTCTTAAATATTGAATGGCATACACTCAGATATTAGGTAAATATTTCTTTATTAAATGATTATTTCCATAAATAAATTCTTTTCACTGAATATAAAATTAAAATCATTTACAAATTATTCCAGTATTACATTTCCCCTCCCTCCCCAAAAGCTACATTTTGATAAATAAAAACATTCAGTCTTAAAACACCTGATTTCTGTTTGCATTTTAGAGTGCAGATAGCTGCCTCTCACGGACACTCATAGAGTGTCCCCTTCAGGAAGGGATGGAATGCCCTCCCACTTCTGTCCAAGGACCAAAGGACGAAGGAAGGCTTTAACTGTCGGACTAATCTCATTATCTCTTACAATGATAGAACCGAAAGGAAAAAAGCCTGGAGAAAAATACGTTTAGCAAATAATTTACAAACAGAAAACAGAACGTCATCAACACCACAAGCTCCAAAATGAAGCAGTAACATGTGCTCCAATACTATGAAGCGAAGTATTCTCCCGTGGCGGCTGCATGAGTAGCACCCTTGGCAGTTTCGAAAGCCCTGAATCCTACTCAAGAATGAGCAGGGCATCCCTCCTACAATGAGTCCCTTCACCCACACCGCCCCCACCCAAGTCTCCGTGATTCTGATTCGGACACTCTTCTCTCCTTCGTGTGTCTACCCGTGAGCTGGAAACCCAGGGAGCGTTTAGTCCCTAAATTTGTGAATGTCATTGAACAGCCTGTAGAAGGGAAACGCCGCCTCGTTGGCATGCGGGCAGTTGTAATTGCATTTGCAGGACTGGATCATCATGACGTTCTTGGAAAACGTCTCCCCGTCCTCGCAGCGGAACCGCATCTTCACCGTCCTGGTCTGCTGGGGCGTGCAGCAGCGACCGTCCACGCAGGAGCCGCAGTATTTGGGCCGGTATTTCTTCACGCTCGAACACCCGGCGTAAGAAAACCTCACTGGCTCGGGAGATTTCTTGGTCTTGCTGCATTTCTTACCCTTCTGGAAAAGACGGGGGAGAAGGAAAGTGAGGGATGATATTTCTCTTTCTCGATAAAGGGGGCTCACCCTCCCACCCACCTGCCAAGGAGCTGTCTACGCGTCCCTGGAGGAACTCACTTTCAGGCTGCTGTAGGCAGACTGTCCACAAGGCCGCACCTCACAAATTCGGGTTTCTTTCACCAGGCGGCATTCGGGGTTGTCGTTGGTGACTCGCGTGGAGATGCCAGTGCCACATGTCTTTGAGCACTGGGACCAGGACGTTGTTTGAACGATACACTTCTGGCCATGCAAAGGGTTGTATAGGATGCGAGGCTCCATCCCAAAAACTAGAGAGACAGACAAGAGGAGAGACTAATGAGCGGCCTGCGGACACGCACAACCCAAGCCCTTCTCGAAGGCTCCACACCAGGGATGCATTTCAGTACAATGTCTCAAGGGCTCAGTCTCCACTTACCGGGAAGCCGCTTCAGCGAGCTGCCTTTTCCAACGGCAATTAATTCATTGTTTCTCGTCAGCTCCACCTCGGAGGCATCGAATGCCAGCTCCTTGCCGACAAGGCCGTCCTGGTCATCCATGGGGTCCTTGACACCGTCCTCGTCGCAGACCCACTCCTCGCAGCACTGCCCGGTAACTTTGACCAGCCGGGGGTTGGGACAGCCCAAGTTGGGGAGGGACAGTTCTTGGGGACACAGAGGGATGCAGCCCACGGCGCCATCAATACATGTGCACTGATGTTTACAGTTGGGCTGGAAGCTTTCCCCGTTCTGGTAGATTCTGGAGTTATATTCACAAGGTCTGCCCTCGGACTGAGCTGCAGAGATCACCGAAAGAGAAAGGTAGAACGGGATCAAGTTAAGATTCCAAGCCGCCGCCTGAAACGTCTACATACTTTCTGCTGTGAAATTCAATTTATGGTAAAGTTCCCTACAATCCCCCGGGAGGCTCCAGCCCAGAACAATAAGTTAGTCAGGAATCACTTTTCCGTATGCGCTTTCGTTGGGCCCAGACACACTGAATTGCATTCCAGACTGCTGAAATCATGTGCCTTTCTGCCAAGCTACCAACAACAAAGCATCACCATACATGGTCTCAAAATTACTAAACTTCTGGACTATGGGGACTCGTATTTTTCCTCCAGGGGCCAGCCCGCAAGCGTCTCACCTCTGCAGATCCCCTTCAGCGCGGTGGAGCTGGCGCCGAAGTTGCATTCCAGCCCCTTGGTGTGGTCGCACGGCTGCGCCTTGCTGCAGTCCTCGTTGAGCTGCTTGGCGCAGACCTTGCAGCAGCCGCAGCCGTCCCGGACCAGCCCGACGCCCGGCGCGCACTTGGGCGCCTCCAGGGGCAGTGGCAGGCGGCGGGGCAGGTGGCGAGCGCCTGGCCGGGGGAGAAGGGGCGCGTGAGGCTCGGCGCGGCGGCCGGGCCCGGGGCCGGGACGGGGGTCCCCGGCCGGGCGGGGCGGGGCGGGGGGCCGGCGGGGCGCCGCCGACCCGGTCCGGCCCGGCCCCCCGGGAGGCCCCGGCCGCGTCTCCGGGGGGGACGGGCAGCCGCGGCCGCCCCCACGCGGCGGCGCCGAGCTGGGGAAGTCGCGCTGTCCCCCGCCGGGGGCGATCCGGGACCGGGGAGGCGACCGGCGCGCGGACGGGGCGGCGGCGGCGGAGGGCAGGGTCCCACTCACCAGCCGGGTCAAGTGGAGGAGGGTGACGGCGGCGGCGAGCGCCCGGGCGGCGCGCCGGGAGCTCATCGCGGCGCGCGACGGGGAGCCGGGGAGCGCGCGGCTGCGGAGACGCGGACCCGCCGGTGCGCCACGGACGGCCGGCGGCGGGCGGGCGGGGAGGCGCGGGCGGGCGGGCGGGCGCGGGCGTCCTTCGCTCGAGGTCCTGGCCGGCGAGCGCGGAGGGCGCGGGGCTGCTCGGGGGCGCTCTCGCTCGCGGTCTGCCCAGGCGCCGGGAGCCCGCCTTTTATACGGCGGCGGAGGCGCCGCGTGTTGCAGTGACGTCGGCGCTGTCTGCGCGTTCCAGAATTCTCAAACATCTCAGGAATGCTGGTTGGCGCGGGCTGCTGCCAAGCGCCTCCCCTGGCTCCATTGCACCTTTTTTTTTGTCGGTCCCAGATCCGTCAAGAAAACAGTCCCGTCCCCCCCCGCCCCCCACCTAAATAACGACTTCTGTTGGGGAGGGCCCTTTGGGGACCCTGATGGTGGTGAGTGGTGGACGGGGGGCCGGGGGACCCGTTCAGAACTTTGCCTGGACCGCGAGGGTGGGAGGACCTCTCTGAGAGGGAGGAACAAAAGTCGTTTTGTTTGGTGATGCGAGTTGACCGGGCAGCCACGAAGCCCTCGCCCGGGGAAGGAGCAGAACTGTTTGCTTGTTTACAGCGAAGGTGAGAGTCAAGTTATCTCTTGAGAGAGCGGGGCGGGGAGGGAGAGTGTGTCTCTGGGCCAGCACTACCTGTGGACTTCGAGGAGGCATGTTCGGATCGAGTCCCCAAAGCCTGGCATGATACCTATGAGCCAAGTTAAGTGTACTGCAAATGAATACCCGCAGTGGCATTTATGAATGAGAAGGGGGAGGGGAACTTTCCCCACCGTCTGGCAAATTCCCAGGCAGAGGTCTTCCCCCCTCTCCACCCTCCCTCCTCCCCTGTGGTATGTTGTACTTGTTTGTTTTTGGAGGTTCCCATTTTAGTTCCAGCCCACTGCCTGGGTTGGAAGACCGAGAGGAAACGAACGCAAGGAGTTCTCGGGAGGCTTAGACTTCCTCGCGGATGCGGGAGACGGGGTAAGCCCTTCCAGCCTCCCTCCGCGGGCGGGAAGCGGTGCTAACCCAGCAGCCAGCCAGAAGTGGAGGGGCCCACCGCGGAGCGCTTTGGCCTGAAATCATCACCTGCAAATACGGCCAAGCCAGATTCCAGTGCCCTTATGCTCCATGAATCTCTGGAAGCAGCAGACTCCTGACTCCTTACAGCTGGAAGTTTTGCAGGGTTTTAAACTTCTTTCCTGGGGACCCCCTGGAAGTCTCCCATTTCGCGTGAATTGCGATGCCCTTCTCTCCAAGTACAGAGAAGAGATTTAGGATGTCGTATGCCTTGGTAAAAATGTCAGCAGATTTTAAGATCCTCTTCTACCTGCAATGCACTCATGTGGATAGCACATCATTAGTGTGATTGATAAACTTTTCCCTGAAAGTTTCAAAAACTATCTTCGTGTATAATATCAATTTAAAAAATATATATGCAAGCTGCCTTGCCAGGCTCCCCCTTTTTATATACTTGAAGATAACTACTCCGCCTTTTTAATGTTTAGGGCTGTTCAGGCTTCATACTTTAGCAGTCTTGCTGAAGGAGGCCTTTGCTGTGAATGACTGATGACCACAATGAGAAGTTATTGGAACGAAAACACGCTCTGATGAAGAGAGCTGTGGCAGGAAAGAGTTAAGGTTCATTCATTCAAAAGTGCCCTTTCATAAGAGGGAGTGTGATCTCCAGGCTCTGTTGGAGGGAGACTTTTCAAGGCAATGGATTGTCAGGGCTTGTGCAAATAAAGTGAGGAAAGCCTGGGCCCTCCGCTGTACACAGGCTAACGCATCAATTATGATGTAGGGGGCATTTTTCCTGCCTTAGCATTTCATTATTGTTTCCTTCTTCATGGAGTGACCGGGGGTGGGGTAGTAGGAACGGTACAGAATGGTGGAGGCAGTGGGAGAGAGAGAACAGAGAGGAGCGTTCCTGGCTTCTGTTGTGGCGTCTTTTCTATTTGACTTCATGGTTGTAAGTATTTCCAGATGGTGAATCAGACACCAGACGTAACAATATTTCCATATTTGGGTATAGCAGTAGCCTGCGTTTTTAACATTTTTCTGCCTCTGTTATCCAACCACAAAGCATTCTTGACAGCTTCAAATGCTGTTAAATATAGATTTAACTTCTGTTCCCAGAGCAGGAAATTCTTTGGAATTCCTTGTTTTTCACACAATCTGTCTATCACGGTTTGAAATAAAATTACAGTGGATCACCCAACTGGCGGTATACACCTTGTTTCTCGGTTGGGGACAGGGGGACGGCAAAGGGATACAGCGTTCAAACAGAGATTCCTTTGAAAATCACATTAAAGTTTTCTAACAAGAGTGTGTGGGTTTGCGTCTGGACTTCAACTGGGGAATCTTGGAAGACGAGTTTGCCCCCAAGGGGAAACTCCGAGAACCTTCACCGCCGGCTACCCACGTAGCAGGGGGTGAGGGTTAGGAGCTGGAGCAACCTGTGTGCACAACCCTTCGGTGCACCAAGTCCTGAGGCGGCTGCTAGTGCACCAGAGAGCGGGCGGGGGAATCAGCGGCTCCTCATGTCCTGCCCGAGGACGGTCCAGAAGCCCCAGACGTCCGGCCACCTTCTCACCTCCTCCACCACCTTCTCACCTCCTCTGCCGAGAGCAGTTCACTTTGCCGGCGAGTTGGGGGAAATGTGCAGATGCGTATGGGTAAGTGTTGCTTCGGGGGCTAGTTCTGCATGGCTCTTGGGCTCATTGACCTCCCATGAGGGCTTCCCCAGGAGGGGATCACAGGCCGCCTTGTCGCCCTGGGCTCAAGCCTAGAAGAAGGGGCTGCTTGTCTTCTGCAGCCCCTGGCCTCGGACTGAGCGCTGAGGACGTCTCTCGCCCGCTGCTGCCAGGGAAGTTTGGATGACCTCACGAAGGGTGCACCGTCTGATGGCAACCGAGAGTACTGACAACCGTAAACCTGGCGAGTCCGGTTTCCTGGCCCGTGACCTGCAGGCTCTCGAACTCGTGTGCATCAGAACCACCTGGAGGGCCGGGTCAAAGACGGATGGCTGGGCCCCACCCCGGAGATTCTGATTCGTTGCCCTTCTAACAAGTCCCTGGAGGAGGAGGAGGAGGAGGATGCCGCCGGTCCGGAACCACATCGCACCCTGAGAACCGCCGCCCTGGACGACGGGAGCGTGCCCGGCACAGCTGTGTGTGTGTTTGGGCGGTGGGGGTGCGGCGGGGTGGGTGTGTCCTCGCAGTCAGATCCTCGCCGGCACTCCCCGTCTCACAACTCCACTTTTACAGCCGCCTGGGTGAAGGGACCGATTGATGGTGTCCGCCCAGGCCGGCTCTAAGGTGGCGGCCCCGCGTCATCCCGTTTCTCTCCTCCCCCCATCCCCTGGGCGCGATGGCCAGGACAGCGGGAGGAAGCCGGGATGACTGCGGCGGCGGGAACCGGGTGGTAGACGGGCGTGGGGGAGGGGGGATGGGGGGGGGGGCCGGCGTGCCCCGGGACCCCCGCGGAGACGGCGGGCAGGGCTCTCCCGGGGGGAGGGCTGGGGCCCGAGGCACCCGGACGAGCCTGGCCGCCCGCCGCCGCCGCCCCCTGCCGGCCGCCAGGCCTGCGCGCCCGCGGCCACCGAGGTTGCCAGGACTCCAGGTTTCCGGCGGCGCAGGACGGGTCCAGCCGCGGCCCATATTTGGTGAAAGTCTTTCAAGAGGCCGTCATCCGGCTCCGGGGGCGGCGGCGGCGGTCCCGGGCGCGGGCAGGGCCGCCGCGCGGTCGCCGCGTTCCTGAAAAGTGCGCGCAGGCCTCCCGCCGCGCGGGGCACGTCGCGGTGACCCAGCCCCAGCCCGCCCCGCTCCGAGGGCCCGAGGCCGCCCCGCGCTGCGTGGGAGGCTGGCGCGGAGGGCGCCGCGGCCCGATGGTGTCACTTTTCCCGTCCACCCCACGGGTGACTCGTCCTCCCAGCGGGGCAGCGAGTGGCGGTGCTGGGCCGGGCTTGGAGGGCGCGCCCAGGCGCGGGGGCGTGGGGGTGTGTCGCAGGAGGGCGTTTGCTTCGACGCCGAGCGCACCCGAGAGCGGGGACATGGAGGGGACTCTGGGGGAAGCCCCAAAGGGCCAGGGTTCCATTCGCTCCAGAAGGGACACACGCCGGAGCTGGCCATGGGTTTCCCCCGGTCTCCGCCACCCTGGTCTTCCTCCTCTGCAAGTTACACGAAGGGGGGACCCCTGGGTAGGAAGCCCGGCCTCTGTCATGTTCTAGCTTTGGTTCATCCTCTCTGCACCTTGTAAATTGGGAAAGGAGGAAGCAGAGAGGATACCAGAGCAACCCCCGTCACGGTTAAACCTCACGCCGTCCCCTCCCAGTAGTGACAGAAATAAACACTTACCATATAGGACTCACTCTATATTGTGCAACACTTTGAATGCCTGCACTATGTTGACTCACTTAATTCTCCAATGCCCTGTTGAGGGAAGGCCTCTGGGTAACACCGTCTCCGATCTGAATGAACAAATGGAGGAACAGAAGGAAAGTTAAAGGTCACTCGCCTAGCAGATAACAGAACTGGATTTGGACCCAGGAGTCTTGGTTCAAACAGATCTTTGCACTTAGCCACGGTGCTATACCTCAGATGTTCAGGCCTGTCACCCTCTCCTAGGACGTTAAGTCTATCACAGTTTACCCAGATGGTCTAGGAGAAGCGTATCAGATATAAAAATATTCGGATAAGTTAACAGAAATTGTGCTAACTCCTGAGAATTGCATAATGACTCCTAGGGAGGAGGAAGGGGAAGAGTGTTGAATTTTAACCAAAAAATAAAAGCCTTATTGCAGATAAGTGTTATAGAGTGGATTTTTTGGCATCTTGGCAGACTGAGGGGGAAGATATTTAGGGCCTTTGGGGTTCATCAGCCACATTAGAAGTCACACGGATCAGGCAGTCTCTACTTCTGGAGTAAGACTTGGCCTGGTGGGAACCGAATTTGTCTTTGAGATAAAAGTTTTCATCATCACTCACTCCATGGTTCAGCAGTTTGTGTTCCTTGTGGACTCAGTCTGCTTTTAACCCGTTTTATTTTTTTCTCCAGCCATATGAGTACAGTTATCTGTGTATTTGAGGACAAATTGTTTATCCTTCTCTGAGCCCCAGATATATTCAGAGCTCGTGATGTGTCATGGCACTGTCCCTAGGTACTGGTGATGTAAAAAAGAACTTTAACACTGAACTTCCCTTGGAGGACTACTCTAAGGGATGTTGCAGCAGTGGATACAAAATGCTGTGTGGGCCAGGCTCGGTGGCTCAGTCTGTAATCCCAGCACTTTGGGAGGCCGAGGCAAGTGGATTGCCTGAGTCTGCGGGTTCGAGACCTGCCCGGGCAATTTAATTGAGACCTCGTCTCTATAATGAATCAAAAAATTAGCTGGGTACTGTGGTGTGCACCTGTAGTTCCGGCTACTCGGAAGGCTGAGGCGGAAGGATCGCCGGAGCCCAGCAGGTCGAGGCTGCGGTGGCCGGGAGCGGCCACTGCACTCCAGTCTGGGCGACAGAGTGAGACTCCAACTCAAAAAACAAAAACAAAAACAAAGATAGCGGAATTCTCCCACCTCAGAGGACACACACTCAAGTGCCTGCAGGATTCAGCCAGGTAACAAGATGCCGTGACTGAGGGTTAATGTCAGCTGATACATAGGTGTGGTTTCAGGAACCGTGGAGATACTGAGGTCATCTATGCAGGACTAAATGCTGCTAAGTGAAAATGTAGGTTAAATGTGTGCCTGTTTCCTCCTCTTTTTTTTTTGACTCAGGTTCTCTGTTGCCCAGGCTGGAATGCAGTGGCATGATCAAAATGATCACAACTCATGGCAGTCTTGACCTCCTGGGCTCAGCCAATCCTTCTACCTGAGCATCCCGAGTAGCTGGGACTGTAACCAGGTACCACCACACCCGGATAATGTTTCAATTTTGTTTATTTATGTATTTATTTTTTAATTTTTTTGTAGAAATGAGGTTTCACTATGTTGCCCAGGCTGGTCTCGAACTCCTGGGCTCAAGCAATCCACCTGCCTTGGCCTGTTTCCCCCTATTTTAAAAAACATACCAGAGATGTGGATTTTTGTGTGAAGTCTTTAAAATTTTAAAATGCTGGCCATTAATTAAATGTTAAAATGTCATCTAGGTGAATCTTAGGAAAACCAAAGAAGACAATGTTTGTGGGTGCCAGCTGTGATCTCCAGACTGAATATATCTAAGAACCTGTCTTACTCCTGCATTCGGTAATGCCCAGCCACCCGTGAAGTTTCAGAGAATAGCATCCTGGGCTGCACTGAATTGTCAGGTTGACTAGACCTTCATTTGTTTAAGAATCAGGGCTGCCATTTCACTATTGGTTGTAGGAATTTACATCCTATTAACAAATTGGAATTAGTGGCTTTTAGACAATTTTCTACTTTATCCATTCCCCAAACACTACTCAGTCTTCCTCTTTCCTCTCCCCTCATCCCCAAATTAATGTTGTAAGCAGCTGGCATCGCCTTGGCAGCGTGATAGGAAACACTTTTTTAGGGCATCTGTATCCCACGGGAACTTTATCTGTTTATTTCCTCCACCTGGCATCTATCCACAGGAAGGCAGGCATTTCTAACTCCCTCACCTTACAGAACTTCTTGTTTTGTGATAACACAGAAACGTTTCACTGGAAAGGGCTGGCAGGTACCTCTTGCACCACACCCTGCAATTTATCTTCGAGAGCCGATTGAGCAATATGAAATATAGTAATTAGAAGTCATTCCCAAAGGGGTTGGCTTAGGATTTGGGGAATCAAGAATTAACCTCTGCCTCTTGTGTTTTATTTCTGGGGATACCTGTCTCTTAATTGCCCACTTAAAATCACACATACCACATTCAGAATTTAGAAAGGATTTAACTTGGGCATGGTAGAGCACACTGAAAGATTCTTCAGCGAGACTGAAGCCGTTGGTTTATGCCAGCTTGTTTCAGGTCCTGGGGATTAAGTGTAAGGGAAGATTCAGGCAGTTGGACTCATCGCATGAAATAAGACATGTTTAATGTTCAGCTTGACACCTGGCCTGTAGTAAGTGCTTGATAAATTACCATTCGTCCTACTGCCAAATACCACCATCGTCTTTATTTCACTACAACTAACATAGCTACCTTATTCTCTAGAGAATATTCTCTGTTCTTTGGAACTCTCATTATAAAATCAATAAAATTCTTTCATCTCTGGTATGTAGGTTATGGGATTAAAAAGCTCCATTCAGCCCAATATTTTCTAAATACTGAGGCACCAGTGACCATCTAAGAAAGCATTCAAATGGCCCTGCCTGTCATGGCATTGTGACTTTGCCACGTGTGGTTTTGTCTTGGTTTCTTCATCTAAAAAATGATAGGATTGCCCCAGCTCAGAGGTCATATGCTCAAGGGCCCCATAGAGAGCAGAGAGTTGAAAATGCTTATGCCTGAGAATTGGTGCTGGGTGCCACCTGACCTCAGCATTGGAGAGCCATAGGGATGGCTTGGACCATGTATGGGGCCTGGCGTTTGCCTACCAGGGGCTAGGTAGTTAGTACATGATCTCATTTGAGCTTTATAAGCAACCCTGTAATGTGAGTATTTTATCATCTATTTGAAAGATGAGGCCAGGCACGGTGGCTCACGCCTGTAATCCCAGCACTTTAGAAGGCCAAGGCCAGAGAATTGCTTGAACCCCGAAGTTCGAAACAAGTCGGGGCAACATATCGAGACCTCATCTCTACAAAAAAAATCAAAAAATTAGCCAGGCATGGTGATGTGCACCTGCAGTCCCAGCTACTCAGGAGGCTGAAGTGGAAGGATCGTCTGAGCCCAGGAGGTCAAGGCTGTGGTGAGCCATGATAAGGTTACTACACTCCAACGTGAGCGACAGAGTGAAATCCCTGAGTCAAGATAAATAAATAAATAAAAAGAAAAGATGAGAAAACTGAGACTTAGCTAGACATCAGTAACTGGTGTGGAGACACAGAGCTGTTAAGGTAGAACAGAGTGTCTGTTTCCAAAGACCATTTTTTTCAGGGACAGCTTGAGATTTTTCCCTCCATAAAATCAGCCTTAAAGTTCAAGAACGTGCCTTCAACTTCTTGACTTTCTCTTAACAACTGACTGTGAATCTGTCACTTAAACATGTTTCTAGATGTGCCTTCAGTTTATTTGTGTTTTCTGTAATTGTGTGCTTTCTTTTCTTTTCTTTTCTTTTTTTCTTTAAGTTGGAGTCTCACTCTGTTGCCCAGGCTGGAGTGCAGTGGCACATTCATGGCTACCGCAGCCTCAACCTGCTGGGCTCAAGCAATCCTTCCACCTCAGTCATTCAAGTAGTTGGAACTACAGGCGTGCGCCATCACGCCCGGCTAATTTGTCTTGATTTATTTTAGAGACGAGGTCTCAAGTTGCCTGGGCTGGTCTCAAACACCTGGACTCAGGCAATCCTCTCACCTCCGCCTAATTGTGTGTTTTTTAAAATGAGAATCTGGTAATGAATGAGTTAAACAATTAAAAAAATAAGGTTCCCTCCTAAAGGCCTTTGCCTGAGCCTGTTTCTGTTTCCTCTAGGGGAAAAAAAAGAGCGATGTGTCAGAACAGAGGAGGAACTTCTCAGAGATTGAGAGATACTTCTACTGTAACTTTAGTCATCACCATTGATTTTGTTACCTGAGGCAGAGAGAGCTGCCACCTCCCACAACTTGCGGTTATCCTCACAACAGAGTCACCAAGCACGAAGCCCTCCAGGTCCCGCCAAATGCACCCTGTGTGTGCCTTAGCAAGGTGTCCCTGAGCCTTGGATATGGAATGGGTGTGGGGTGCCCACGGTTATGGCAATAAAGAAAGAACTTAGTTTCAGGTATTTGAGGCTAGTTCCAGGTATTTCTCTGAAATTACTTCCTTCCTTTCCTGTGGTTAGGTTTTTGGTTTGCAAAAGAAAAATATAGCTATTTGTAAACAGTTAATTCGAAAAGGACAAAGACAATGCGTGTTCAATGCTCAAAGTTTCTGAGGCTTTGGGAAATGGCGTTGGGGGAATTATGAAGTGTAAAACACATCCTAAGCATGATAGGGGTGGCAAGCGTCATGCTGGATACGGCCGCAAAGAAGAATATCTGGATGTGACCAGTGTGGCTTTCATTGACTGGGGGGAGATGCAGGTGCTTAAACAGATATTATGAGGGGTATCCCCCCACAGCAGAATTTATTTCTTAAAAATTGTGTATTTATTCTTACATCTTTAAACTTCAGTCACCTTCAAAGTACTCTCCGTTTAGTGCAATACACCCATTGAGTTGCTTTCTCCACTGCACAAAACAGTTTTTGAATGTATTAATTTTGATGCCTTTGATGCCTTTTCTGCCATTTTTTGCTTTCACCTCTTCCATATCGCAAAACTTTTCCTTCTGAAGACATTTTTTATCCAGGGAAACAAGCAAACAAACAAAAATTGCTCAGGGTGAGATAAGGTGAATAGAACGGGTAGAGCATGGGGGTCAGACCATTTTTGGTCAAACGCTGCTGAACACAGCACGGTGCGGACAGGTGCATTGTCATGGTGGAAGAACCGGTCACCTGTTTGTCACAACTCGTGATACAACCTTCTCAAAACTTCCAGATAAAAACTTTGGTTGAAGCCGGGCTTGGTGACTCAGCCTGTAATCCTGCGCCTTGGGAGGCGGAGGTGAGTGAATTGCCTGAGCCCGCGGGTTCGGGACCCACCTGGGCAACTTGGTGAGACCTCATCTCTACAATAAATCAAAAAATTAGCCGGGTGTGGTAGCGCGCCTATAGTTCCAGCTACTTGGAAGGCTGAGGCAGAAGGATCGCCGGAGCCCAGCAGGTCGAGGCTGCGGTGGCCAGGAGCGACCACTATACTCCAGTCTGGGCAACAGAGTGAGACTCCAACTCAAAAAAAAAAAACAAACCAAAAAAACTTTGGTTGACCATTTGATCTGAAGGAACAAATTGTGAGTGTCCCACAAAGGGTCTACCCTCCAAAAGATAATTCTGGGTTTTTGTTTGTTTGTTTGTTTGTTTTGCCTCCCCCCTCCCCCCATGCAATACAATACAGTGGGTCAAAGCTCTAGGAAGCTGTGCAACCTCATTGCTGTGGGAGTACAGAACAGGGTGTCCAAGTCCACTTCTCACCCTTCAAAGATCCAAGGTCTTATTTGGGTTGTACATTTTGGTGGATGAAAGTGGTCGGGCACAGTTTTCTCTAACATACATGTTCCCTTTGAAGCTGGTGACTGCATGAGAGATTAGAAAACACCTAAAAGCGAGAACTTCTGGGCAACCCTCAAAATGCATTGATAACAAACAGAATCAAGCTGTTGGATGCTGTTGGAAATTCTTATCATAGGGATTCTTCTTCCTTCTGAGGGGCAAAGGGAAGGGAAGTAATATTTCAGGTCAGCTGCCATGGGCCAAAAATGGCTTACAGGTTGTCTTACAGAATGTTCAAGATGAATTTTTTTGACATCTTTCTAAGCTTAGGAAATGGAGGTCCAGAGGAATGAAGCGACTTGCCCAAGACTAGAGGGGAGAACGTGCCCGAACGAGGATTTAAACCCAGGCTTGTCTGACTCTGAGGCCTGTAGTCGTCTCCATTTTTGCTACATGGTCTGACTCCTCAGGCTTCAGCTCCCTTTCTGAGTGCTTGCTCTTTCTCTTTTATTGTTACCAACCCCTTGCCTTCATAGAACCAGCCCTTAACACTTTCCTTAACACTTTCAGATCCACTGATGATAAAGTCTTTGAGCCACTGGTATCTCTTTAGCTTCTGAAAGAAGGTGCCAGTTACTGTCATTAATAAGTCAAAAAACAGCAAATGCTGGCGTGGCTGTGGAGAAAAGGAGTCGTTTCCACAATGCTGGTGGTAAGGTAAGCTAGTCCAAACTCTGCGGAAAGCAGTGTGGCGGTTTCTCAAAGAACTAAAAGTTGAGCTTCCGTGAGACCCAGCAATCCCTCTTCAGGGAATATATCTAGAGGAACATAAGTCGCACATGGAAGTTTACTGCAGCACTACTCACAACAGCAAAAGCATGGAGCCAACCCAGATGCCCATCGAAAGTGGACTGGACAAAGAAAACGTGGTTCACACACGCAATGGACTATCATGCAACCATAAAGAAGAACACAGTCGTAGACTTTGCAGCAACTTAGATGCAGCTCGATACCATCACACCAAGCGAATTATCACAGAAACAAAGAACTAAATACCGCATGTTCTTGCTCATAATCGGGCCCTGATCACTGGTCACATGAACACAAGGGTGGGATCAGTACACACTGGACACTTCTGGAGGGAGTAGAAAGGGAGGAGGAAGTGTGTGGTAGCACACTGAGTACCTGGCCCACTACCAAGGAGAGAGAGGGTCAGTTAGAAGCCCAAGCTTCACCTGCGTGCAGCCTACTTATATAGTAAATCCCCACTTGTACCCCACAACTCTAAAATTTTTTTTAAAGTAATGAATAAATAAATAAAAGGAGGTGCCAACTAAAATGAATGGGATCAATGCCATCACGTGCACATCACTGTCACCATCACTGCGATCAGAAAATTGGCAATGGTAATAGCTTGTATTTACACTTGCCTCTTTGCTAGACACCATGGAGAACGATTTAGTTAATTGTGATCTCTGTTTTCCAGGGACAGATGACAGGCTCCAGAGGATGTGATGGAGTATAATTAGAAATAACACTGGGGCCGGACTCGGTGGCTCAGCCTGTAATCCCACGCTTTGGGAGGCCGAGGTGAGCAGATTGCCTGAGCCCGTGGGTTCAAGACCTGCCTGGGCAACTTGGCAAGACCTCATCTCTACAATAAACCAAAAAAAAAAAAAAAATTTGCGGGGCATGGTAGCGCGCACTTGTAGTTCCAGCTACTTGAAAGGGTGAGGCGGAAGGATTGCCTGAGCCCAGCAGGTTGAGGCTGCGGTGGCCGGCAGCGGCCACTGCACTCCAGTCTGGACGACAGAGGGAGACTCCAACTCAAAAAAAAAAAAAAGAAAAGAAAGAAAGAACACTGGAAGTATGATCTTGGTATTTTGTGTTTGAAAGATGGGAGGCAGGCTGGGCACAGTGGCTCAGCCTGTCATCCCAGCCCTTTGGGAAGCCGAGGCGAGAGGATTACCTAAGCCCGGGGATTTGAGATCGGCCCGGGCAACTTGGTGAGACCTCATCTCTGCAGTAAATCACAAAAACTAGCCGGACCCGGTGGTGTGCATCTGTGGTTCCTGCTACTTGGAAAGCTGAGGCGGAAGGATCGCCAGAGCCCAGCAGGTCGAGGCTGCGGTGGCTGTGAGCATGCCACTGCTCTCCAGCCTGGGTGACAGAGTGAGACTCCAACTCAAAAAAAAAAAGAAAGATGGGAGGTGCCATGGCAGCCTAAGGCTGTACTAGAGTATATCCTGGAAGACTGCTTGAAGAAGGAGATTACATAACTCCATGAGTGAACATTGGACAAGCACACTGAAGGGTGTGTGTGTGTGTGTGTGTGTGTGTGTGTGTGTGTGTGTGTGTGTGTTGGGGGAGGTAAGGATCAGAGGTATGGAGTAAGGAAGGCAAGGGCTCAGAACCAAAGAAAGTATCAGGCATTGAGAGAAGAGAGGTACACGCTTTGTTGACACTATGAGGCCGTGTGGTAGGAGAAAAGAACATGCTGGTCAGCAGAGTCGCCTTGCTGTGGTGCGACTTCAGGTTAACCATCTCTTCTCACAGGGCTTCAGTCTCTTCAGCGACAAAATAGGAATAACAACACCTTGCAGAATTATTGGGAGGATGGAATGAAATCTCGTTAAGGGTCAGGTCTCCGGAAACTGAGGCGTGCTCTACGAGGGTGTGGATCAGCGTCAGCTTGGGCTCCGTGTTTAAGCCTGGAGCTCCTGGAGAGCCTTTGGGAGGGAATGGCCCAGTCAGTGATGAACAGAGGAAGTGGCAGTGGGTGTGAGGGTGGGATGCCACGGGAGACGAAAAAGAACAGACTTGGTGTGATGCGGCTGTGAAATCAAGAGGTGCCAAAGAGCGGCTGTGAA
Source organism: Cephalopachus bancanus (assembly GCA_027257055.1). Classification (NCBI taxonomy): domain Eukaryota; kingdom Metazoa; phylum Chordata; class Mammalia; order Primates; family Tarsiidae; genus Cephalopachus; species Cephalopachus bancanus. Next base: position 3,914,892 of record JAPVLO010000047.1, read on the forward strand.
CGAGGACATCTCCACAGGTTCTTTGTCTTTTCGTGTTCACACCGCGAATCCAAACTGCATCCCTTTTTCTCTTCTCTGGCCTTTCTGTGCTTTTTAGGTCATTGCTCTGCTAGTTTGAAGAGAGGAGAAGTCTTTGAGTCCCGGTCCAGGAGAGGCAGCCAGGCAGGGCCGACTTTCCTAGTTGGCCATCCTGCAAACACCATCTCCAAGGGTTGCAACCCTGAAAGCTGGGGCCAGAGAAGGAGTTGGGGAAGGAAGATGGGAGTGGGAGCAAATGCAGGGAAGACTTCTGAGGCGGCATAAAGTGAGAATTGAGAGCATGTCTGCCTGAAGTCACCTTTCCCGTTATTAGTCATTAACCATCTGCAACCAAATGTAGTTAATTTAGCACCACATTGGAAACCTTGTAATGCGAACCACATCCCAAGGCCAGGAACATTCAGGTTTTAATCCTGTGTAAGCGCCCCTCTCTTTTGGAACACAGCGTGGTGTCTGTACACAGGAACTAAGAAGTGTGCCAGTTGTGAGTCAGCAGCAGTCTGCTTTCTTCCAGAACACAGTGGGAAAAGGATGGGCAGACTGGTTCAGATAAAACCCGGACCCACCCAAACCCTCACGGAAGGTGGAAACACATCCATTTTTTAAAATGTTTTAAAAACCTAATTGAACTCAGAAAAGAGACAAGAAGCCTCTGTTCTCTGGTTTCCACTTGGACCTGAAGACTCCTTTTGTTTTCTGTTAAGTCTCTGGGCTATCACATCAGATGTTATCAACAACCCTACAGGTTTCTAAGGGATTCACTCTTGTCCTTTAAAGCAATTTACGAAATGACTGCACCATGCTAAGGTTTGGGGATACAAAGATGATTAAGACGTGAACCCGGACTTTGAGGATGGCTCAGTCTTGAGGAGTAGAGTAGGTGTAAATAGTGTATGTATAGATGCTGTGTGGTGACCTATCGCAGAAACAAATAACTGAGTGCCTCATGTTCTCATTATCAGCGGGTTCTGCACATTTATCACAATACTATCAGAGAGGGATCGGCAGTCGTGGGTCACTGCCAGGGGAGGAGGGGACACGTGACATCACTGAGGGTACCTGATCCTAAACCAGAGGAAGTGAGGACCACTTGGAGGCCCAAACTTCACCTGCAGGTAGCCTGCTTATGTACCTAATCCTGACTTGTACACCACGTTTTTACAACAAAATAAAGTAAAAAAATAAAAATAGATAAATTCATTAAATAAATGAGTAATTCCTTCTTGTCCAATTCCACTGTGGTCCACCACCTAGGAAAAGGCTTCAAATAACTGGCTCGCCTCTAAAACTATACAACAGAAACGCTGAGTTCACCATGACCCATTTCATGTAGGGTCAAATATATCATTCGCATACCCACTAAACACCAGAAGCTTTGGACCTCCACCTGGTCCTCACTTCCTCTGGTTTAGGATCAGGTACCCTCAGTGGTGTTTCGTGTTCCCTCCTCCCCTGGCAGTGTCCCACGACTGCCGATCCCTCTCTGATAGTATTGTGATAAATGTTCAGAATCCGCTTATGAGTGAGAACATGAAGTACTCAGTTATTTGTTTCTGCAATAGGTCGCCACACAGTATCTATACAGACACTATTTACACCTGCTCTACCCCTCAAGACTGAGTCATCCTCAAAGTCTGGGTCCACGTCTTAGTCATCTTTTATCCCCAAACCTTAGAATGGTACAATCATTTCATAAACACCAGAAGACTTGTGGTGTTTAGTGGATATACATTCTTTATAAAAAGTGACTTCATAAAGGCACAGTATACACAGGCTGCTTCAGGAACCCTGCCTGGACACGGTCCCATACCGGGGGTGAAGTCTTCTTGTCATACCATGTGGTGCTGTTTTTGAGGCTACCAAAGCTTCCTCCGTAAAGCTTGGAAGAGTAAATTGTGCTTTGCTCTGCTTGGATTTAGTGGATGATGCTTAGGACATACTACCAGCATAAAATGTCATAATCTGCTAACAGCCTCTCATTCATGAGGGGTTGGATATTTTTATTTTAAATGTCTCTCTATTTCCCTTTGGTAAGCAATCCAAGCTTCCTAATGTGTAGAGCCTTTTGGGCAGACTTGTGTCTTCTGGTGTCTAGTGGATATGCGAATTATATTCTTGGCCCTACATGAAATGGGGCGTGGTGAACTCAGGGTTTCTGTTATATCGTTTTATTTATTTTTTTCTTGTTTACTGTCTTATTATTATTATTTCTTTTTTAATTTAATTTTTATTTTAAAGATGTAGGGTAAAATTCAGGGTTAGGGATACAAGTGGTCATCGTACCCGTAAAGTTTGGGCCTCCCTCTGGCGCTGTTGCATAGTTGTAAAAGTGAGCCAGTTATTTGAAGTTTTTCTAAGTGGTAGACCACAGTGGATGTGGACAAGAAGGAAGAGCATATTGGATGAGAGGACAGTGCTCCAGGACTCTGTTACATTTGGTGGCATTTGGGGGTATTGTTGAATTTGATTCCATCATTGTTTATGGTGTGCCATCTGGCTTTATCCCCTTTCTTTTGTTGACTCTGGGTTTAATTTTCTCTTATTTGTCTAGCTTCTTAATGTGGAAGCTGAGGTCGCTGATTGAAATCCTTTTTTATTTTTTTCTATTATAAGCAACTAATGCTAAGCATTTCCCTCAAGTCCTGCTCCAGCTGCATTCCACAAAGTTTGATATGCTGTGCTCTTACTTTCCTCTCCATTCAAAAGACTTTCTAACTTCCTTTTTGATTTCTTTTTGACTCTTGGACTATTTTGTGTGTTATTTGGGATGTCTGGATATTTTCCAGGTGTTGTTTATTTCTAGTTTAATTTTCTTGGGGTCAGAAAAGAAACTACATATGATCTGAATTATTTTATACTTTTTAAATTTTATTATAGAGATGTGGGGTACAAGTGAGGATTAACTAGGTAAGTAGGCAGCAGGCAGGTTAAGTTTAGTCTTCTAGGTGGCCCTCACGCCCCTTGGTGGTGGATCAGCTACCTTTTGTGTTGTCACATGCCTCCCAGCCTCTTCTCTTCTGCGTTGCCTAGTAGTGACCAGCGACAGTCTGATCCTTCCCTTGTGCTAATGTGACCGGTGTTCAGGGCCCACTCATGAGTGAGAACACATGGTATTAATACAGTTCTTTGTTTCTGTGATAGTTCATTTAATATTATGGTCTCCAACTCCATTCCATTTGCTGCAAAGCCCACGATTTGGTTCTTCTTTATAGTTGTGTAATACTCCAGTGTGTGTACGTACCACATTTTCTTTATCCAGTCCACTTTCAGTGGGCAGTATTGATATGAATTTTTCAAGTCAGCCAGGGCTTTGAGAGTGTCAGCTCAGCCGGGCTCGGTGGCTCAGCCTGTAATCCTGCGCCTTTGGGAGGCTGAGGTGAGTGGATTGCCTGAGCCCGCGGGTTCGAGACCTACCCGGGTAGGTTCGAGACCTACCAGGCGAGACCTCATCTCTACAATAAATCAAAGAATCAGCCGGGCGTGGTAGCGCACGCCTGTAATTCTGGCTACTGGGAAGGCTGAGGCGGAAGGATCGCCGGAGCCCAGCAGGTCGAGGCTGCGGTGGCCGGAAGCGACCACTGCACTCCAGTCTGGGCGACCGAGTGAGACTCTAACTCAAAAAAATAAAAATAAAAAAATAAGAAAAAGAGAGTGTCAGCTCAATGGGTCGGCCAGCTAAACCCCAGAGGTGGTCAGCTTGTTGTGCTGGCAAGCCTAGCACCAGGAGTGTTGCCTCTAAAGGGCTGGCAAGCCAAGCCCTGAGAGCGTTGCAGCCCCCAGAAGTGTCTGAACTTCAGAGTCTTGCCTTCTTCCAGCAGCTCTCCTCGTTCTGTCAGCTCCATCAGCTGGCAAGCCAGCCTCCCAGGTGCATGACTCTTTGGCTCTGATGATTTTCAGCAGCTTTTCAGGTCAGGGTTCTTGTCCCGTACCCAGGAGGAATGAGGGATACAGATGGCCAGAAATGAGAAAGCAGGATTTACTGAGAGGGCAGAAAAGCTCCCACAGTAGGAGGGAACCCCAGGGCCAGCCAATTTGGAACTGAAACCTGGTGCTCATATAGCCCTAAGACCCAGTCCATTGACTAGCACTAGCTGTGAGCTGATTGGTTGACACTAGATGTGCTGATTGGTCAGTACTAAGGACTAATTAGCGGGAGGTAGAGGCCGAATGGTAATCTGATTAGTCAGTACTTGGCAGTGAGCAGACTGGTTTTTTCTGTCCCAGTAGTGAGTACTTAAACTCTAGCTTGAGATGCTTGTAGGGAGCTTTTTTTTTTTTTTTTGAGTTGGAGTCTCACTCTGTCGCCCAGCCTGGAGTGCAGTGGCACACTCCCAGCCACTGTAGCCTCGACCTGCTGGGCTCCGGCGATCCTTCTGCCTCAGCCTTCCAAGTAGCTGGAACTATAGGCGCGCTACCACGCCTGGCTAATTTTTTTATTTATTGTAGAGATGAGGTATCGCCAAGTTGCCCAGGTGGGTCTCGAACCCGCAGGCTCAGGCAATCCACTCACCTCAGCCTCCCAAAGCACAGGATTACAGGCTGAGCCACAGAGCCCGGCTGTAGCCCGGCTGTAGGGAGCTTTTTTACCAACACAAGCAGTGTATCAGTCAGAGAGGCCTGCTGAAGTTTGCTACATTTTTAGTGGGGGACCCCCCCTGCCTGTCTGCCTAGCCTTTCTCTAGATATCTGCTCTCTCAGTATGCTTGGTTCCATGTTTTTACTACTGTGAATAGTTTGGTAATGATAGTGTGTGTGTGTGTGGGTGTCTTTTTTTGTAGAATGATTTATGTTCCTCCAGGTATATTCCCAGGAAAGGGATTGCCGGGATCGTATAGAAGATAAATTTTTAGTTCTTTTAGAAATCACCACACTACTTTTCATAGAGGTTTAACTAACTTGCACTCCCAACAAGTGTGTAAAAGCATTCCTTTTTCTCTGTTCCCACACCAGCATCTGTTGTTTTTTGACATGTTAATGATAGCCATCCTTACCAGAGAGTTAGGTGGCATCTCCTTGTAGTTTTGATTTGTATTTCTCTGATGATTAGTGAGGCTGAACAGTTTTCCATGTGTCTGCTGGTTGCTTGTTTGTCATATTTAAAGAAGTGTCTGTTCATGTCTTTTGCCCACTTCTTAAGGGGGTTGTTGGTTTTTTCATTTTGTTTTAGTTCCTTGTAGATCCTGAATGTAAGACCTTTGTCAGATGCATAATTTGCAAATATTTTTTCCCATTCTGTGGGTGATCTCTTTACTCCCTTGATGATTTCTTCTGCTGTGCAAAAGCTTTTCAGGTTGATGAGGTTCCATTTGTCTATCTTAGCTTCTACTGTAGCTTTTTGGGGACTTGGTCAAGAATTAATTGCCTACTCCAACATGCATAAGGGTGCTTCCTACATTTACTTCTAGGATTCTTGTATTTTACATTTAGGCCTTTGATCCATTTTGAGTTAATTTTTGTATATGGTGATAGGTAGGGGTCCAGTTTCATTCTTTTGTATGTGGTCAGCCAGTTTTCCCATCACCGTTTGCTAAATATGGTCTCCTTTCCCCGGTGCTTGTTATTGGTGGCTTTGTCAAAGACGATTTGGTTGAGAGTCTGTGTTTTAGCTTCTGGAATCTCTGTTTTGTTCCATTGGTCTATGTGCCTATTCCTGTACCAATGGCAGGCTGTTTTGACCTTGTAATAAAGTTTAAAGTCTGCATTTGTGATATTTCCACTTTGCTTATTTTGCTAAGGACTGTTTTAGCTATTCATGCTCTTTTTAATTTCCATATGAATTTCGGTATTGTCATTTCCAGGTCTGAGAAAAATGTTGCTAGTAATTTGATGGTTATTGCGCTGAATCTGTAGATTGCCTTGACTAGGATGGATATCTTGACCATACTTATTCTTCCAGTCCATGAGCATGGAATATTTTTCCATCTGTTTGTGTCATCCTTGATTTCTCTGAGCAGCATTTTGTAGTTCTCATTTAAAGGTCTTTCATTTCTCTAGTTAGGTGGATGCCAAGGTATTTCATGTATGCATGTATGTATGTGTGTGGCTATTGTGCATGGGATTGTGCTTTTGATTTGGTTCTTTGCCTACTTGCTGCTGGTGTATAGAATTGCAACTGTCTTTTGCACATTGATTTTTGTAACCGGAGACTAGACCAAAGTCATTTATCAGTGCAAGGGGGCTTCTGACAGACTCCATAGGGTTTTCAAGATATAGAATCATATCATCTGCAAAGAGGGATAGCTTAACTTCCTCTTTTTTTACTTGGATATCCCTGATTTCCATATCTTGCCTGATTGCTCTGGCTAGGACTTTCGATACTATATTGAACAGGAGGGGTAAGAGTAGGCCTTCTTGTTTTGTTCCTGTTCTTCGGCAAAATGCTTCCAGTTTCTGACCATTGAGTAAAATGTTGGTGTAGGTTTATCATAGATGACTCTTATTGTATTGAGGAATGTTCCATCTATGCCTAGGTGCTCAAGAGTTTTTTTCCAAGATGTTGGATTTTGTCAAATGCTTTTCCTGCATCTAATGATGTAACCATGTGGTTCTTGGGTTTATATCCATTAATGTACTGAATTACACTTATAGTCTTGGAATGTTGAACCAACCCTGCACCCCAGGAATAAAGTCCACCTGGTCATCGTGGATAATCATTGAGATGTGTTGTTGAATCTGATTTGCTAGAATCTTGTTGAGAATTTTGTTCATCAAGGAGATTGGCCTGTAATTCTCTTTCCTTGTTAAGTCTTTGCCAGGTTTGAGTATCAGTATGATGTTAGCTTCATAAAATGAGTTGGGGAGAATTCTATCATTCTCAATTGCCTGGAATACTTTCAACAGAATTAGTATCAACTCCTCCTTCTATGTCTTGTAGAATTCAGCTGGGAACCCATAGGTCTAAGACTTTTTTTTTTGGAGGGGAGATTTCTTATGACTGAGTCTCTTGTTATCAGTCTGTTTTAACCTAGAGAGGCTGTGTGATGTCAGAAAGTCTTCCATTTCCTTTAGGTTTTCTAGTTTATTTGCATACAGGTGTTCATAGTAATCGCTAATAATCTTTTGAATTTCTTCAAGGTCAGTTGTAACTTCACCTTTGCATTTCTAATCATGATAATTTCAACTTTCTCTCTTTTTTTAGTCAATCTGGCCAGGGGGTTATCAATCTTGTTTATCCCTTCAAAGAACCAGTTTTTGGTCTTGTTGATCCTTTCTATGATATTTTTTATCTTCTATAGCCTGCAACTCTTAGTGATCTTGATTCTCCTTCTGAAGTTAGGATTTTGATTATCTTACCTTTCCAGTTCCCTTAGGTGTAACATTAGGCTGTTTACTTGTGATCTTTCTGTTTTCTTGATGTGCATGTCCAATGTTATGAATTTTTCTCTTTTTTTTTTTTTTAGTTGGAGTCTTACTCTGTCGCCCAGACTGGAGTGCAGTGGCTTGCTCCCGGCCACCGCAGCTTCTTCCTGCTGGACTCTGGCAATCCTTCCGCCTCAGCCTTCCAAGGGGTTGGAACTACAGGCGCGCGCTACCACGTCCAGCTAATTTTTGATTTATTGTAGAGATGAAATCTCACCAAGTTGCCCAGATGTGTCTCGAACCCACGGGCTCAGGCAATCCACTCGCCTCGGCCTCCCAAAGTGCTGGGATTACAGACTGAGCCACCAAGCCCGGCCAAATTTTTCTCTTAAAACTGTTTTCACAGCATCTCAGAGGTTTTGATAAAATGTGTCTTTGATTTTGTTTGTTTCTAGGATCTCTTAATTTCTGTCTTGATTTCCATGTTGATTCAGAAGTCATTCAACAGCATGTTGTTTAGTGTTGTTTAGTGTCCATGTCTTTGTGTGTTTTGGGGAGATCTAGCTGGTGGTGATTCTTATTTCTATTCCACTGTAATCTAAGGAGATACATGGTATTATTTCAATCTTTTGAAGTTTGTTCATGCTTAATTTATGTCAGCGTATGTGATTGAACTTGGATGATATTCCATCTGCTGATGAGAATAATGGATACTCTTTAGATGTTGGGTGGAGTGTTCTGCAGCTATCTATTAAGTCCACTTGATTGAGCATTAAGTTAAGGTTCTGGATCTCCTTGTTGGTTTTTTGCCTTGATGATCTATCTAAAGCTGTTAGTGGTATATTTATGTCTCCAACTATTAATCTCCTCTCTTAGTTTATTCAGTAGTTGTTTTATAAAACCTGGTGCTCTTGTGTTGGGTGCATACATGTTCAGGATGAATATTTCTTGCTGATGGATTGAGTCTTTTATCATTATGTAATGTCCATTTGTGTCCTTTTTAACTTTTCATGATTTGACATCTGCTTTGTCAGATATCAGAATAGCTACACCTGCTCTCTTCTGTTTTCAGTTCACCTGAAAAACCATTCTCCAACTTTGAAACTGTGGGTGTGTTTGCAGTGAGATGAGCTTTCTGATGGCAGCAGAGTGTTGGATCATTGTTGGGAGCGGATGTGATGTGGGAAGCAGACGAGCACTGTCACTGTAGCGGGCCTTGAGAACCCCAAGCTCATAGGCAAGTTCTCGCTTGGAAGCTCTGCATCCTAGCCAAAGGCAGGCTGTGAGGGATGCAGCCTGCTACATGAAATGGTGTCTCAGATGCCCAAACATCCAGGTTAACATAGCATAAATAAAGTCTTAGCCACAACAAAATAACTGCAAAACAACTCGCCTTTAGGTAACAACAAATTCCGTTATGGCTCCCTCACAGACCTTGAATCCCTTCCAACTTACTTTGTATTTTTTTGGTTTTTTTTTTGTTTTTGAGTTGGAGTCTCACTCTGTCGCCCAGATTGGAGTGCAGGGCCACCCCCGGCCACCGCAGCCTCGACCTGCTGGGCTCCGGCAATCCTTCCACCTCAGCCTTCCAAATAACTGGAACTACAGGCATACACTACCACACCCGGCTAATTTTTTGATTTATTTTAGAGATGCGGTCTCGCCAACTTGCCTAGGCGGGTCTTGAACCCGCGGGCTCAGGCAATCCACTCACCTCAGCATCCCAAAGGGTTGGGATTACAGACTTAGCCACCGAGCCCGGCCTTTCTTTGTACTTAATTATAAAATAAACATGCTGAGCTAGTTCAGGGCCACGTCTCCTCCATCAGAAGAAAGTGTCCCACCTGGCTCCAGCTTTTCTTTATGTCTTTGTGTCTGTGTCTTTCTTAATCTCTCGTTGCTCTCTCTCGGGACAACTTGAAACAGCCATGTGGACCATGACAGATCATGATTCTTTACCCATTTTGCCAATTTCTGTCTCTTCAGTGGTGCATTTAGTCCATTCACGTTCAACTTGATTATTGAAATGTGAGAGTATATCCCTGTCATAGGGCTTTAAGGGAATTACTTTGTTCCCTTTTTACTTTTCTACTTATATTTGTGTGTATTTTCATTTTTGTGAGTGCTTTGTATACTCTGTTAACTTTCCACTTGCCTGTACTTTGTAATGTTTTTTGTTTTTCCTGTGTTCAACACCTTAAGTGTTTTCTGAAGGGCTGGTCTGGAGGTAGCATATTCTCTTAGGGATTGGAAGTCTGGGAAGAATTTTATTTCTCCAATGCTGATGAAGCTTAACTTGGTGGGGTAGGAAATTCTTGACTGGAACTGCTTATTTTTAAGAACACTAAAATTTTGACTCCAGTTTCTTCTGGCTTATAGTGTTTCTGCAGACAAGTCTGGAGTGATTCTGATGAGTCTTCCTCTTAGGTAGTCTGACTTTTCTCTCTTTTTGCATTTAAAATTTTCTTTTATACTTACTTTGTGGAAGTATATTACTATGTGTCTTATTATGTATCACATGGTCTTCCCATGTGATACTTTGTGGGTACTCTCTGAAACTTGTGCTTGACTCTCCAGTGAGATGTGGGAAGTGTTATTGTATGACCTCCTGGAATGCTTACGCCATGGTGTTCTCAGTTTCCCTTTCTGCTTTATGGATACCAATCAGGCATAGATTTGGCTTCTTGACATAGTCCCATGTCCTTGGAGGCTTTGCTTCTTGAGCTTTTTTCTATGTTTTTGACAGATTCAGTTAATTCTGTATTTTGGTTCAAAATACAGAATTTTGGTTCAAAATCTGTAATTCAAGTTCTGAGATTCTTTCCTCTGCTTGGCTAATTCTATTTCCTATGCTTGTTACTGTGCTTTTATTTATTTATTTATTTATTTATTTATTTATTGAGTTGGAGTCTCACTCTATCACCCAGACTGGAGTGCAGTGGCCGCTCCCAGCCACTGCAGCCTCAACCTGCTGGGCTCTGGTGATCCTTCCACCTCAGCCTTCCAAGTAGCTGGAACTACAGGCGCGTGCTACCACACTCAGCTGATTTTTGATTTATTGTAGAGAGAGGTCTCGCCAAGTTGCCCAGGCGGGTCTCGAACCCACGGGCTCAGGCAATCCACTCACCTCAGCCTCCCAAGGCACGGGATTACAGGCTGAGCTACCGATCCCGGCAGTTACTGAGCTTTTAATTTCCAGAATGAAGTTCTTCATTTCTGTTATTTCAGAATGGACTTTTCTGTAATTGGCCAACTCCCCTTTTACTTCCTGTACAGCTTTGTTGAGTTTTGCTTCTACTTTCTCTTGGTTCTCTCTTTTCATTTTAGCCATCCACTCTCTGATTTCTGTGACTGTTATCTTGGGCAGGTTGTTCTAGAGAGTTTCCATTGCTTACACCCTGATAGCTGCTTTTTCAGCCTAAAGACTGTGTCACTTTAGGACTCTGAGAGTTGCCTATATCTTTTCACTGATTTTTCTTCATTTATGGCAGAACTCTCTTACTTCTCTATAATTCCACTTTGGTTTTCTTTTCTTTTCTTTTCTTTTTTTGAGTTGGAGTGTCACTCTGTAGCCCAGACTGGAGTGCAGTGGCACACTCACGGCCACCCCAGCGTCAACCTGCTGGGCTCCGGCGATCCTTCCGCCTCAGCCTTCCAAGTAGTTGCAACTACAGGCACACGCTACCATGCCTGGCTAATTTTTTTGATTTATTGTAAAGATGAGGTCTCGCCAAGTTGCCCAGGTGGGTCTCGAACTCGCGGGCTCAGGCAATCCACTCAACTCAGCCTTCCAAGGCGTGGGATTACAGGCTGAGCCACCGACCCCGGCTGGTTTTATTTTCTGAATCTGGTCAATGACCCCTCTGTTCTAGGGCCCTTTCTGTGGTTCAATATAGGTCACTCAGTGAAAGAGGAAGGGATTTTCACTTCTTGCTCCTTGCTCCACCCTGCGGCAGGTTTCCCAACTGTAGATTTTGTCTCCCACTGTTAATCTAGTGAGGTTAGTTTTCATCCCCTGCTGCTAGCAGTCTGTGAAGAGTGGGTGGGGGGGATGGGCCTCCCATCTCGAGTCTGCAATTTGCAGCCCAGAAGCCATCCCACTGAGAAAGCCGTTGGGGGTCTTTTGTATCACTCCCTCCCTGTTCAAGTCCTCCCTCTGCTCTTGAAAACAAGTTAGTTTCCTGCCACAGGGGATGGGGGTGGATCCACACTGTAGGCACACAGAGCTTGGATATGATTCTTTCTGACCTGGCTGGAAAGATGGCTACTAGCCATTGGTGGCAGGTGGCAGCTGGATTCATTCTGTGGGTGGCTTTGCCTGCCTGGGAGCCAGCCACCAGGTTTTGCTGGTGGAAGCCATGCTCACAATGGCTGACCATGCATGGGTTTTGTCCCCCATTCCACTTGGGCTCCAGTTGCCTGCTACTATACCCTGATCAGGATTCCTCCCATGTGGGACCAAAGGCTCCCACATGGCTAGGAGGGAGTGAACTTACCCAAAGTATCTTTATCACTCACTCAGTCTTGTTTGCTGGTCAGGGCTTTGGTTCCTGTGTGAACCAGGTGCATGGTGGAGAATGATGTACCCAGATTCCCACATCTGCCATTGCTTTCTGGTTTCTATGTGTTCAAAGAGAACTTTGCTGGGTACAGAGTTATTCTTCCATCCCCAAGTGTTCAGGGTGTCTCCATCTATTGACAGCTGGGTCCCTGCTCTCTACCTTGCTTGGAAAAAGAGGCACTGGTCTGCTGCTCCATGGTGGCCATCTTGGATCCCTCCCCAGTCAAGTCTGAGAATCTTTAAAGTTGTCTTACTGATGAGAAAACCGAGGCCTGAAGATGTTTCCAAAAGTTACACAGTCACTTAGGAGTCCACCTTAGTCTATTAGCATCTGGCCTGATAAACACCAAATAAAAATTGTCAAAGGTATAGAAAGACAGAGTAAACTTTAATAGGAAAGGGGTTTGAGCTGAGCCTTCAAGGATATGTCTCTTACACTTTTAAGGATTGGTTTTATGACCCAGAATATGGTCTATCTTGAAAAGAATGTTTACTTTGCTGTAGTGGGTGGAGTGTTCTATAAATGTCAATTAGGTTGTTTGATAGCATTGTTCAAGTCTTCTACATTTTCACTGATTTTTTTTTCTTTGTCTACTTATTCTTTGGATAATTGAGGGAGGAGTATTGAAATCTACAACTACAATTTTGAGTTTGTCTATTTGGCATTTTAGTTTTACTAGTTTTTGCTTGATGTATTTTGAATTTCTGTTATTAGATGCATAAATGTTTAGAATTGCTATATCCTCTGGATAAATGGAATCTTTTAAATTATGAAATGACCTTCCATGATGGTTAATCTTACATGTCAAATTTGGCTGAGTCTTAGGGTACCAGATGTTTGGTCAAACATGATTCTGAGGGTGTCTGTGAGGGTGTTTTTGGTGAGATTAGCATTTGAATCAGTAGACTGAGGAAATCAAATTACCTTCTCCAATGTGAGTGGACCGCATCCAATCAGTCAAAAGCCTAAATAGAACAAAAAAACTGAACATCCTTTAAGAGATAATTCTTCCTGCCTGACTACCTTTGAGCTGAGGCATGGGCTTTTTCTGGCCTTTGGATTCAAACCGACACATCGGTTCTTCATGAGTCTCAAGGCTGCTGGCTCTTGGGCTGGAATTCAGCTCTCCTGGGTTTCTGCTTCCCAACTGCAGATCTTGGAGTTTATCAGTCTCCATATTCACACAGTCAAATTCTTATAATAAATCTTTCTCTCTTTATATGTGTACACACACACACAAACACATACATATCCTTTTTGGGGGGTTCTGTTTTTCTGAGAAACTCTGAGTAATATAATACACCTTTTAACTCTAGTAGTATTCTTAGCTTTTGAAATCTACTCCTTACTCTAGTTTTCTTTTGATCTGTATTTACATACTATTTTAAAAATTCCTTTACTTTTAACCTACGTATGTCTTTATATTTACAGGGGTTTCTTGTAATGTGGTTGTGCCTTTTAATCCAATGTGACATTCTCCACTTTTTAATTGAACTGATTGGACCATTCATATTGCATGCGATCATTGATATAGTTAGGATTAATCTGTATCCTGTTGTTTTCTATTTGTTCCATCTGTTCTTTATTCTTCTTTTTCACTTTTTCTTCCTTCTTTGGATTAAATTGTTTCAGTATTCAGTTGTACTCCTTTTACTGTAAGCCTGTTGTTCTATTTCAGTGGTTGTTTCAAGGTTCATAGTATACATTTAAAATTTATTATAGCCTACCTTCAAGTGATATTATACTGTTTCACATTTAGTAAAAGAACCCTACAACAGAATAGTTCCATTTCCCTTTTTCTGCCTTTGTACAATTGTTGCCATATATTTTATTTCTACATATGCTAGAAATCCTATTGACACGTTGATAATATTTTGGCCTTAAACAGTCAATTGTCTTTAGAAAGATATATAAAATAAGAAGAAAGTCTTTTATAGTTACTATTTCTGGAGCTTTTTATTCCTTTTTTTTAAGATTCAGATTTATGTTTGGTATTAATTTTGCTTCTGCCTGAAGCACTTCTTTTAGTGTTTCTTGCACAGGTGTGCTGACGATGAATTTTTTCAGTTTTGGTATGTCTGAAAAACTTTTTGTTTCATTTTCATTTTTTTAACTTTTTATTTTGATAAAAGTACTCATTGGAAGTTGCAAAAATAGTTAATAGAGTCAATCGCACACTTCCTTCACCCAGCTTGCTTTAAGGGTGGCATCTAATAAGTGAGTACAGCACTATTAACTAGACTACAGACCCTAATCAGTTTTGAACCAGGTGTTTCATGCACTCATCTGTGTATTTTACCTTCATTTTAAAATGATCTTTTTTACTGGATATTGGACTTCTAGGATGGCAGTTTTTTCTTTCATTACTTTATAGCCCCTTTGCTTCTGGGGTATGTTAATTCTGATAAGAAGTTTACTGATATTCAAAAATTTGATCTTCTCGGTAGTGTACATTTTCTGTGGCAGTTTTTAAGAATTTTCTTGGGCAACCCCCTCGAGTCCCCTCCTGTTCTTGGAGATTTTCTGATCTCTCAATAAATCTTGCTTTCTCAAAAAAAAAATTTCTTTATTATCAGTTTTAAGCAATTTAATTGTGATGTACCTTGGTGTAGTTTTCTTCATGTTTCTCACACATGGAGTTCTGTGAGTTTAAATCTTTCATCAAATTGGAAAAAACGTTTTAACTATTATTTCTTCAAATATGTTTTGGTCTCACCACACTCTTTCTCTACACTTTGGAGACTCCAATTTCATATGTAGTGTCATTCGACATTTTCACCAGCTCACTGGAACTCTGTTCATTTCACTTTAGTCACTTCTTTTTATCTGTATGTTTTATTATGGATAATTTCTAATGCCATGTCTCAAGTTCATTAATCTTTTCTTTTGGGGTAGGTATATAATCTGCTGTTAGTCATACTTATTATATTTTTCATTCTGGAAACTTAGCTTGGGGGGCAACCTCTTTGGGTCCCCCTCCCACTGTGGGAGCTTCTCTGTCCTCTTAATAAATCCTGCTTTCTCACTTAGAAAAAAAAAGAAACTTAACTTGGGTCTTTTAAACTATTTTCCATGTTACCACTTACTATGCTTAATCTTTTCTTGACCTTGTTCAATATATGGAATATCATTAAATAATTCTTTTAATGTTCTGGTCTACTGTCATGTATGTATTTTCTGAGTCTGTTTCCTACTTTCTTTTTTGATTTTAGGTTTGAAGGTACAGGTACATGGACGTATTGCATAGTGATGGATATTGGGCTTCAGGTTACCCATTCTCAAGATAGTGAACATTCCAGCCAAGAGCTAACTTCTGAATCCTCCTGCCCATCTCTTCCCTTTCAGTGTCCCCAGTGTCTATTGTTTCTATCTTTGTGGCCACTTAGCTCCCACATATAAGTGAGAGCTTGCTGCGTTAACTTTTCTGTTTCTGAGTTAGTTCACTTGGGATAATGAGCTCCAACTCCATCCATGTTGCCGCAAAGTAACACGATCTCATTCTTTTCTATGGCTGTGGAGTATTCCATGGTGTATATATACCACATTTTCTTTTTTTTTTTTTGAGTTGGAGTCTCACTCTGTCACCCAGACTGGAGTGCAGTGGCCGCTTCCGGCCACCGCAGCCTCGACCTGCTGGGCTCTGGCAATCCTTCCTCCTCAACCTTCCAAGTAGCCAGAATTACAAGCGCGCACTACCACACCCGGCTGAATTTTTTTTTTTTTTTGATTTATTGTAGAGATGAGGTCTCGCTGACCAGGCGGGTCTCAAACCCGCGGGCTCAGGCAATCCACTCACCTCAGCCTCCCAAAGGCGCGGGATTACAGGCTGAGCCACCGAGCCCGGCATCACATTTTCTTTATCGAGTCAACCATGGATGGATTCTTAGATTAGTTCAATGATTTTGCTATTGTGAATAGTGCGGAATAATAAAAATACAAATACTAGTATCTTTTTAATAAAATGATCTTTTTTTTTTCTTTGGGTAGATATCTAGTCATGGGATTGCAGGGTCTAATAATAATTCTGTTTTTAGTTCTTTGAGAAATCTCCATACTGCTTTCCATAGAGGTTGAATGAGTTTACAATCTCACCAACGATATATGAACATTACCTTTTCCCTACATCCATGACAACATCTGTTGTTCTTCGACTTTTTAATTATAGCCATTCTGACTGGTAAAAGATGATATCTTGTTGTGGTTTTAATCTGCGTTTCTCTGATGATTAGTGATTGAGCATTCTTTCATATATTTGTTGGCTCCTGTGTCTATTCATGTCCTTTGTCCACTTTTTATTTATTTATTTTTGAGTCAGGATCTCACTCTGTTGCCCGGATTGAAGTGCAGTGGCACTATTATGGGTCAGCCTTGACCTTCTGGGCTCAGACGATCCTTCTGCCTCAGTTTCCTAAGTAGTTGGAGCTACAGGCACATGCCATTATGCCCAGCTTTTGTTTTTGTTGTTGTTTGTAGAGACAAGATCATGCTGTGTTGCCTAGGTTGGTCTCAAACTCCTGGGCTCAAGCAGTCCTCTTGCCTCAGCCTCCCAAAATGCTGGATTACAGGTGTGAGCCACCACACCTGGACTTTGCCCATTTTTTGATGGGGTTATTTGTTTTTTCATGTTGAGTTATTTGGGTTTCTTATAGATTCTGAATATTAGTTCTTTGAGACATAATTTGAAAATATTTTCTCCTATTCTCTTAGTTTTATGTTCACTTTGTTGATTATTTCGTTTGCTGTGCAGAAGATTTTAATTTAACTAAGTCCCATTTGTCTATTTTTGTTTTTGTAGTCGTAGCTTTTGGGGTCTCTGTCATGAACTTTTTTTGCCTAAGGCAATGTCCAGAAGAGTTTTGCACAGGTTTTCTTCTAGGATTTTTATAGTTTCAAGTCTTACATTTAAGTATTTAATTCATCTTGAGTTAATTTTTGTATATGGTAAGAGGTAGGAGTCTAGTTTCATTCTTCTGCATGTGGCTAGCCAGTTTTCCCAGCACCGTTTACTGAATAGGCTGTCCTTCCCATTGTTTATTTTTGATGGCTTTGTCAAAGGTATGTGGCTTTATTTCTGAGTTCTCTGTTCTTTTCCATTGATCTATCTGTCTATTTTTGTACCAGTGCCATGCTGTTTTAATTACTATAGCCTTGTAGTATAATCTGAAGTCAGGTAGTGTGATGCTTCTGGGTTTGTTCTTTTTACTTAGGATTGCTTTGGCTATTCAGGATCTTTATTTGGTTCCATTTAGAATCATTTTTTTTCTAGTTCTGTGAAAACGAGGTTGGTATTTTCAAAGGGATTGCATTGACTTTGTAGGTTGCTTTGGGCAATATGATCATTTTAACAATATTGATTTTTTTGATCCATGAGCATGGGATGGTCTTTCATTTGTTTATGGCATCTGCAATTTCTTTCATTACTGTTTTGTAGTTCTCCTTGTAGGAATATTTCATCTCTTTGGTTCGATGTATTCCTAGGTATTCTGTGTGTGTGCGTGCGTGTGTGTGTGTCTGTTGTAAATGAAATTGAGCTCTTGATTTGGTACTTGACTTGAGTGTTATTGATGTATAAATATGCTACTTACTTTTTTATATTTAATTTTGTATCCTGAGACTTTACTGAAGTCATTTATCAAGTCTAGAAGTCTCTTGGAGAAATCTTTAGGATTTTATAGGTATACAGTCATGTCATCAGCAAACAGAGATCATTTGACTTCCTCCTTGCCAGTTTGAATGCCTTTTATTTTCTTTATTTTGCTGGATTGCTCTTGCTAGGACTTCCAGTACAATGATGAATAGGAGTGGTCTGAGTCTGTTTCTATTAATTACTTTTTCTCTTAATTATAAGTCATGTGAGGTCTGACAATTAAGTATGCAAGCTCATCCTAGAAAAAGCTCTACATACCTCATTGCTGAATATCACGATGGTCATCTCTTTTTTTTTTTTTTTTGAGTAGGAGTCTCACTCTGTCACCCAGACTGGAGTGCAGTGGCCTCTCCCGGCCACCACAGCCTCGACCTGCTGGGCTCCCACAATTCTTCCGCCTCAGCCTTCCAAGTAGCTAGAATCACAGGTGCGCGCTACCACACCCAGCTAATTTTTTTGTTGTTGTTTTATTGTAGAGATGAGGTCTCACGAAGTTGCCCAGGCAGGTCTCGAACCCGCGGGCTCAGGCAATCCACTCACCTCAGCCTCCCAAGGCGCAGGATTACAGGCTGAGCCACCGACCCCGGCTGGTCACCTTTCACCTTCAAAGAACTCCCCTTGGGAAGCTATGCTCGGATGCCAGCACCTAGTCCACCCACCAAAGCAGTTTTGGAACTCTTTTTCTGGAATGGCCATAAGAGCTGTTGTTGTATTACGCTTGAGGTCCTGAATGTCATCAGATGTCTTCCTGCCAATATTTCCTTTATATTGGGGTAAAGGAAAAAGCCACTGGTGGCCTGAGTAGGGAGGGTGTTCCAATACAGTTATTTGTACAGTGCTACCAACATAAGTGCATGGTGACAAGTTAATGAAATTAATTATCAGACTGAACAAATAATGACAGCTCTGATGGCCATTCCAGAAAAAGATTTCCAAAACTGCTTTGATGAGTGCACTAGGCACTGGTGTCAGTGCATAGCTTCCCAAGAGGGGTGCTTCAAAGGTAACTGAGAGATAATCAGCAGCAATGAGGTATGTAACATTCTTTCTAGGATGGTTCATGAACCTAATTGTTGAGCCTTGTGTTTTTCTGCTTATTTGCATGCCTGGTAATTTTTTGACTGGATGCCATATGTTGTTAATTTTACCTTGTTGGGTGCTAGATACACTTATATTCCTAAACAAAATCTTGGATTTTGTTCTGGGACACAGTTAAACTGGGAAACAGTTTAATCCTTTCACGTCTTGCTTTGGGCTTTATAGAGACCAGAGAAACATTTGGTCTGGGGCTAATTTGTTCCCACTACTGAGACAAACCCTTCTTAGCACTCTACCTGGTGTCCCATAATTTTTTTTTTTTTTTTGAGTTGGAGTCTCACTCTGTTGCCCAGACTGGAGTGCAGTGGCCCCTCCCAGCCACCGCAGCCTCCACCTGCTGGGCTCCGGCGATCCTTCCGCCTCGGCCTTCCAAGTAGCTGAAATTACAGGCGTGCGCTACCACACCCGACTAATTTTTTGATTTATTGTAGAGATGAGGTCTCGCCAAGTTGCCCAGGTGGGTCTTGAACCCGCGGGCTCAGGTAATCCACTCACCTCGACCTCCCAAAGTGCGAGATTACAGATTTAACCACCGAGCCCGGCTGTGTCCCATAATTTATGACGTTTTTCACTCGGGCTGCTGGGGACACAAACTATTCCCAGCCCTCTGTTGTCACAGGATTTGTCCCTTTTAGGTAATTATTTCCCCAGCCTTGAATAATGTTCTTACCTGAATGCACTGAACAGAACATAGTTGAAAACATAAGGGAACCCTTTAAAAAATATCTGGAGTTCTCTCTCTTTGTGCGGCTCTTTCCTGTTCAGTATTCTTCCTTATTATCTCTAGACACGTTGGCTTCACCAAACACCTAGCTCTTGTGTGGTCAACTCAGGAAGACTGCTAGACTGACTGGGTTTCCCTTTTCTGTAGGACAGCCTGATCTCCTTTTCAGACAGTCATCTGGGGTAATTGTAGGTCTTGTCTCTTTTATTTCCCCACTCTAAGCAATCACTATGCTATTTTGTTTGATGTCCTATGTCTGAAAATGTTGTTTTATATAATTTGTGCAGTTTTCTTATTTGCTTCAGGCAAGAAGTTCATGGTTTCTCCATCTTGGCTCGAAAGCAGAAGTCCTGCAATTGGAATTTTGCTAAAGAAACTACTTGTTCTTGAGTGCTACTGTTCCAAATTTCCCTTGGGTGGCTTAAAACAACAGAAATTTATTTTTTTCACAGTTCTGGAGGTTAAAAGTCTGAAATCAAAGTTTCAGCAGGGCCATACTCCTTCCAAAGTTTCTAGGGAAAATTCTTTTCTTGTCTCTTCTAGCTTCTGATGGTTACTGGCAATTCTCAGCATTCTTTGTCTAGTAGATGCATCGCTCCAATCTCTATTTCCGTCTTTACATGGTCTCTCTTTTTCTCTCCAGATTTCTTTTTTTATAGGGGCACTAGTCTTTGGATTCGGGTCTACCCCAATTCGGTTTGACCGTATCTTAATTTGGTTTTATTTGCAAATACCTGATTTTCAAATAATAATTACATTCACAGGTATCAGGGGTTAGGGCTTTAACATATCTTTTTGGGAGACACAATTCATCCCATGGCAGAAAGTTTTATTCTTTTTCTTGATTAAATACTATTTTATTTATTTTTTATTTTTTTATTTTTTATTTTTTTGAGTTGGAGTCTTACTCTGTCGCCCAGACTGGAGTGCAGTGGCCGCTCCCGGCCACCGCTGCCTCAACCTGCTGGGCTCCGGCAATCCTTCCGCCTCAGCCTTCCTAGCTGGAACTACAGGCGCGTGCTACCACGCCCGGCTGATTTTTGATTTATTGTAGAGATGAGGTTTCGCTGCCCAGGCGGGTCTCGAACCCGCGGGCTCAGGCAATCCACTCACCTCAGCCTCCCAAAGGTGCGGGATTACAGGCTGAGCCACCAAGCCCGGCTGATTAAATACTATTTTAAATAGAACAAAAGTGACTGGTTTTTAAATGGTAAACTGTTAAAATACTATCAGTTTATTTTTAAATGTCCTCAAGTATTTATGATAGTCATAATAACTTATAAATCAACTCCATATCTATCTTTCTTAATATATGATATATGATTTCTTAATATATTGAGTGAAATTATTTCTTTTAAATTTCCCATTTTTGCTTCTTTTCTTTTTGGTAAGCAATGCCATTGTATATCTTTTGGCTCTTTGTTTCACCCTGAACCCAAAGGATTATTAAGGATTAGAAGGGGTTCAAACTTGAAATTGTAGTAACTAGCTGCTGTGACGCCATCTTAAAAGTAGCTTCTTGCTTAAGGATAAAAATGTGTAGTCAATACTAGCTGAATTATTTGAAGGGATTAGAAGCAACTCTGTCAAATAGCCTGACCCTTGGTTTTGCTTACAATTTCTTTTTAAAGAAAAGCCACAAGGAGAACCACTCACTTACTCACCCAACATCCAATAAAGTTTAGTTCCATGAGCTAATATCGTCAATGACAGAAGCATGGTCTAAATTAGAACAGTAATCATAAAAGCCTACACTCTAAATGGACTCTCCTTAGAGTGGCAATGAGTGTTTAATCACGCCCATGGATTCACCGGCTTTCTGTAGCATCAGGGAATTCTGAGATCTCTGTCATTACAGTTAATATGTTATTCTAGTTTAATGGTGACTTTAATTTTAATTTTAAATGTAACTTTAATTTTAAATGTGACTTTCTGCCTAGTAAGAACCTCAAGTGAAAAATATCCTGGTGTTTAATGTAATTAATATACTAGATTCTCAACAAATATGCATGCAAGAGATGACAAGAGAAAGTGAGACAGGAGAGGACAAATGCGTGGAAGAGGCCCAGAGAAGTTTAGCATCATGTCTATGGTCATACAACTATCCTTAATGACAAGAGAATTAAAACTAGCTGTTCTACTCAGAACGGGGAGGAGGAAGGGGTGAAGGAAGGAGAAATCACCTATGGGGTTCAATGTGCACATGGGGGCGGAGGGTACACTTAAAGTCCAGACCAAAAACTATTTGTACTCCCTAAATCTATTAAAATAAAAATAACTAAAACTAGCTCTTCTAGTTCTCAAGTATTTTTCTTTACAACATCTATAGTTATTATTTCTTTGAATCTCAGTTCTCTACCCACATTATGCTAATCTTCAAGAATAATTATAATTAATACTCTTACAGGACTTACTATTTTCCTGATACAATTTTTAATGTATGAATCCATTATAACAACTCTGTGAGATCGGCACTATTATCCTTATATTACAGGAAACTACAACACAGAGATATTAAGTAACATGTTCAAGTATGTCCAGTAAGTGATAAAGTGGAGCTTGGAACCTGGTCAGACACTAAAGTCTATATGTAAACCACTATGATACATTCCCTGAAATGGAATGACATTTTCTTTTTGTTAAAGTTATGTGAGGGAAAGTAAGCTAATGTTTAATGATATAGAATAACAGATTTTATTGCAGAAAGAACAGACTTTTTAAAAATTTCAGTTAATTTTGTGTTCAAGATGCTTATTAATTTTTTATCTTCCAAAAAAAACCTCTATGATAAGGAAAAAAGGTAAGGTATAAAAACTAACATTTTTTTTTTCACAGTTGTGGAGGTTAAAAGTCTGAAATCAAATTAAAGGTATTCATTGGATAACACACACTTTTTGATAATGGGTTAACAGGGTTTTGATAAATAATCATAAAGCCAGAACTGATTCTTAGTATCTCCAAGAAGTTCTCAATAAGGAGTTAAGCCTTATTTTTCTCTCTCCTGTGTGTGTGTGTGTGTGTGTGTGTGTGTGTGTGTGTGTGTGTGTGTGTGTCAGAATCTCACTCTGTCACCCAGTCTGAAGTGCAGTGGCATACTCTCAGCACAGCATCCCTGACTTGCTGGGCTCAGATTCTTCTGCATCAGTTTTTCAAGTGGCTGGAATCACAAGCACGCATCACCATGCCTGGCTAATTTTTTGATTTATTATAGAAATAAGGTCTCGCCAAGCTGTCCAACCTGGTCTTAAACCTCTGGGCTCAGGTAATCCTCTTGCCTCTGCCTCCCAAAGTGCTGGGATTACAGACATGAGCCACTGTGCCCAGTCATTATTCTTTTTATTATTTTCTGTGTAGTTCCAGTGTGAAAGTCATTCTAATTTTACTTATTTTTTTATTGCTTTGAGGTTTACAATATGCATTGTTAAACTTATCACAGTCTTTCTTGAAATCTTATTGGACTACTTCATGTATAATATGAGAACCTTGCAACAATATATTTTCTTTTCCCCCATAGTTATTTAATGTTCTTGCATCATACATTTTACTTCTACATATGTGATGAACTCCATAACACATTATAATTTTTGTTGCTTCATTTATCCCATAAAGAAATTTTAAAATTAGAAGAAAACTATTTCATATTTACTCACATATTTATTATTTCTGATATTTGTTATTCCTTTGTACAGATCCAAATTTCCATCTGATATGATCGTTCTTTTGCTGGGGGAACATCCTTGAACATTTCTTATAGTTCAGGTCTGTCAATGATAAGTTCTGTCTGCTTTAGATGTTCTAAAATAGTTTTTATTTTGCCTCTGTTTTTGAACAATATTTTGCTGTGTTTGGAATTCTAGATTGACAGATTTCCCTTCCCTCACACCTGCCCTCTGTCTTTTAGCACAGCAAAGATGTTGTTCCATTCTCTTTTGGCTTGCATATTTCTAACATGAAGTCTGCTGTCATTTTTTTCTTTGTTCTGCTGTAGATAATTAAGTCTTTTTTCTCTAGCTGCATTTGCTATTTTCCCTTTATCATTGTTTTTCAGCAATTTGATAATATGCCTTGGTGTCATTTGATTTTAGACTGCATAGGATTCATTGAGATTTCTGGATCTGTGGGTTTATAGTGTTTGTTAAATTTGGAAAAATTCCCACCATAATTTCTTTATTTATTTTTCTCTTCCCTTATGTCTCTCCGTCTTGGACTTCCACTTCATGCGTGTTAGACAGTTTGCTATTATTCCACAAGACAGAAAGCTCTGTTTACTTATTTATTTTTTGGTCTTTTTCTCTCTGTGCTTTATTCTGGATATAGTTTGCTCAAATATCCTCAGATTCACTGATCTTTTCTTTTGCAGAGTCTTATTTGCTTCTAAACTCATCCAATGAAATTTCTATTCCAGATATTATACTCTTCATCCCTAAAAGTTCTATTTAGTTCTTTTAAAAAAAATTTCTATGTCCCATCATATTTATGTTTTACTTTATATACTTGTACATAGCCATACTAGCTGTTTTAATGTTGTTAGCTTCTAGTTTCATTATTTCTGTCATTTCTAGGTTTGCTTTTATTGATTGATTTTTCTCCTATGCTGGATCACATTTCCTTTCTTTTTAGCATGTGTAGTAATTTTTTTATTGGAAGTTGAGTATTATGGCTATTATGTTGTTGAGTTTTGAGATTTGTTGTTATTCTTTAAGTAGTGTTGAGTTTTTTTTCGCAAGTAGTTAGGTTACATGCAGATCAATCTGACCCATTCAAGGCCAATTTTTAAGCTTTTCTAGAGCAGGTCTAGGATAACCTTCACTCAGGTGATAGTTCAGTCCTACTACTAAGATGTGACTTTACTAGTATCTTAGTTCAGTGCTACTAAGTTAGTTCGGTCCCACTACTAAGAAGCAACTTTACTAGTTTCTTTACTAGTGTCTTTACTAGTGACATAAGATGTCACTGAGGTCTCTCTACTGGTCTAACTCAGAAGTCAGGCATGCAATTTAAAATAAGGTGGTCAGAGATGACTTCACTGAGATGATGGTTTACATATAATGGGTATGAATTAGTTCAGTAATATTGATATATCACATCAAACTGCTTTTCAGGTTATAACATGTTATACTTCCATCACAAGTTTAGAAAAATGCCTCCTTCCTAATATATTTGCCAGTATTAAGTTTAATAAATTATAGTATATCTCTTGGAAGAAATTATGCAACCATTAATAATCATAATTTTGAAAACTATTTAATGACTTAGGGGAAATCTCTCAAACTAATATTAATTATACAAATGCAGGGGGAAAATTCTGTACACATCAAGATATAATTTTTATATAAAGATCATATACATTCTTTGTTAATAACATTTATCTCTGGATAATGGGATTATGGATGATTTTTACATTCTCATTATTTTATTTTAGTATAGCTTTTATATTTCTTTTAATATTACTTTTAAATTTTTTATCTTAAAATAAGAGACACCTGATACAGGAATACATAGAAAAGAAAGGGCTTTACTCAGAACACAAAAATACTCAAGGGCAAGAAAATCTACAAACATAGAAACCATAGACCCACCACAAATGATACCTGGAGTCACATTTTTCTGTCTCTGTATCTGTCAGGGATCCTCTGAGACTGGAGCTGTCTGGGGCACCTAAAAGAATGTCCTGACAGCAGACCCCACCTAACTGGGAACTTGCGAATGTTGTATAATGGATCAACTTATGGTGTTCATGGACCAGAAACAACTATCTGCCTTGGATTGACTTTGTGTGTTTTTACTAATTAGGATCAAGTGCATTTTCCTTGGCTCCTGATTTCCATCTTAATACTGAATGTATCTTTTTGCTAGGATTGCCATAACAGAGTACCACAGACTGGGTGACTGAAAGAGCAGAAATTAATTTTCTCACAATTCTGGAGGCTAGAAGAATTTGAGAAATCTGAGATCAAGGTGTCAGCAGAGTTATTTTCTTCTGAGGCCTCTCTCCTTGGCTGACAGGATGGCAGCCTCTCTCTTCTCTTTGTCTTCCTATCGTCATTCTTCTGTACATTTCTGTGTTGAAATTTCCTCCTTTTATAAGGGTACTAGTCATGTTGGTCCACACTAATGACCTTATTTTCATTTAATTACCTCTTTGAAGACCTTGTCTCCAAACATAGTCACATTCTGCAGTAATGGGATTTTAATATAGGTATAAGTGCAGGGTTGGGCACAATTTACTCCATAACACTGAATACATTTAGTTCTTCTCTTCAAACAGAAAACTCATTTCTTTGCTTTTCTAGCATAAGTTCTAGATCCCAAAGTGCCTGATGTTGAATTTTGACTCCCTCACCTTTTTTTTCTTTTTTGTGCTGTAGTCTCACTCCATCACCCAGACTGGAGTGCAGTGGCACGCTCCTGGCCACCGCAGCCTCGACCTGCTGGGCTCCGGCGATCCTTCCGCCTCAGCCTTCCGAGTAGCTGGAACTACAGGCACGTACTACCACGCCCGGCTGATTTTTTGATTTATTGTAGAGATGAGATCTCGCCAAGTTGCCCAGGCGGGTCTCGAACCCGTGGGCTCTGGAAATCCACTCACCTCAGCCTCCCAAAGCGTGGGATTACAGGCTGAGCCACCAAGCCCTGCTGACTCTCTCACTTTTAAGAGCTATCTCAAATGGGGACAATGATACACCCATATCTAATAGAGTCACTGTAAACATTCAATAATTTAATTTATGTAGAACTCACAGAACAGTGCTTGCTACATAGCCATACACTAAGGGTTCAATGACGATTAGCTGTTATTGTTATATCAAATTATTTCATTAATGTAGCTATTTGTTTAACACTGTACTTGACATAGGGGATACAGTGATGAACACAAAAGATAGTTGCTGTCTACACCAAAACAGATTTCCCACCCCCACCCCCCACCGGATCTAGATGTTGGTCTTATTTCTAGCAAGGAAGAGTTTGTTCTACTTTTAAAAGTTCCATGTAGAAATACTTTTCTAAGGGATACTGAACAATCAAAGCATGGTTGATCTCTCTCACCTTCCCTTGTTTTAGTCGCTAAACATAATATTTACCTATTCCAAAAAAAATCGCCCCGAGGACAGATTGGTAAAGGTACAGGTTTATTATTACTTGTGGGAGAGAAGGATGGCGGTTTGTCGGTATAAGGTTTTCTGCACCCTGCTAGAAGTAGGGAGAGATTATATACCCCCAGCGTGGGAAAGGGAGCAGGCGTTCCATGCCAAGAAGAAGAAACAAAGATGTTTTCTCTCAGAAGTTGTCTTGTATTTGCAGATATGCATAACTTCAAGGGCATTTCTACCGGACACAGGCTGCCCTGGCCAGGGGCCATCCTCCCAGACAGAAGACAGTTATCAGGCAGGGGGGTGGGCTGTGGGGTATGTCCTACATTTACCGCACAATCTTATATCTCTTTTATGATCTCTCCTCTTTCTCTGTCTCTTAAATCACACACACACACACACACACACACACACACACACACACACACACACACACCCCTTTAGCTGTGCTGGACATATTATCTAATTCCACATGCCCAGATCTAGCACCCAGATAACACTGTCGTGTGAAGTTGTGGTATCTACCTCATTAAGCAGTTCTTCTAGAATGCTTTAATGACTAAAAATACAGATGACGTATCTGTCCTTTGTAGACCAGCTCTCTCACACTCATGTGGGAACATGTGCTTTGGGTTCTTTTTCAAGCAAGGACTTGCACTCATCTACCTCACGCATTAGTTCTAGCTGTAGTAATACTTTAGGAAAAAGAATATGATCCCAAAATAACCACCAGGCGAAGAGAAGCGTGGCATGAAAGGTCATGGCAATGAGGCAGAGGATGTTGGACAGAAGAGTTCTAAAAATAGAGAGTAAGAGATCAAAGAACCAGCAGGGATGAGGAACCTTTTTTGGCTTTGGTTCCCAGAGGGAGGAGGAGGCGGGGGAGAAGGCAACGTTTCCCAGCTTGTGCCTTCTGTTCTGCGGGCCACTCATACCCAGTTGTGGAAATGCAGGGGGTGGGAGGATCGTTAGCACATCTTTCTGTCCTGGGTGCTGACTGCCTTTAAATCATCTTGACGAAAATACATTTATATTATGCTTTAAAAGATGTCAAAATAAGTCTCATTTTGGAGAATTTTACCTTATTTTCATATTGCTAATATTGCAAGGAAAGTCTAAACGTTTTGGGTCAAGAATCCTTGATTTCAGCTTTCCTCTGGACCAGATCTTAGGGTTTTACAAGTTCAGGTAGATTTCTTGTTGTTTCCCTAGATTGTACCTGATGGTTAAATGTGAGTGTTTGCAAAGCCAAGCACTGAATTTACATGCATGTGTGAAAATGGGTCGATAGGTTCAGTTCTATCAGGTTCCATCTGTATGTTCTGTAAGAATGGGCATGGGTGGCTGGGTATGGTGACTCAAATCTGTAATCTCATCACTTTGGGAGGCCAAGGCGAGAGGAGTGCCTGAGTCTGCGGGTTCGAGACCAGCCTAGGCAACATGATGAGACCTTGTCTCTACAATTAAAAATAAAAATAAAAATAAAGTAGCTGGGCGTGGTAGCACACACCTGTAGTTCTGGCTACTTGGAAGGCTGAGCAGAAGGATTGCTGAAGCCCAGCGGGTCAACGCTGGCGTGGCCATGAGCATGCCACTGCACTCCAGCCTGGGTGAAAGAGTGAGACTCCAACTCAAAAAAAAAAGAGTGGGCATGGGTGTATCTGCCTGCAATTTTTTTTAAATGATATAATTCCACAACTAGGGAATCAGGAAATCTGGGATGAATCCCATAACCTCTCTAAAGCCCAATTTCCTCAAAAGTTAAATAAACGCATAGATACTTGGCTGAGGGTCAATATACATATGGAAACGCTTGCCAGCTATACAGAGCTGTACAAATGTCCCTTAAATCACGTGGTTGCCAGAGAAACAGTCTATACGTTTAAGCCAAATCCAGTCTTTCCTATTCAAGGAAGCTTCTTTTCATTCATTCCAGAATGATTTACTGTGTCACTCCAGGGCACAAGGCACTGTGCCAGCCACCGGAAGCATTTAAAGATGAATCATACCCAGATCCTGCCCTCAAGGAACTTAAGGTACAAGGAGGCAGAGAAGCCATTGAAAAAATGCTCTGCTTGGTTTCTCTAATTAGCTTCCAATAATGGTATAATTGAGCATAATATGACATTTTAAAAGCGACTTAGCGGTCCTCCTTAAATATTTAAATAACAATGTACATGTTAATTAACATGCATTAGTCTGTTAATAAGCTCATGAATATGCATGCAAGTAGTCAAGAATACTGAGAAATGCATACGAAAGCAAAGGTGTCTTGACTCAGGATAGGCAATCTGAGGTACTACAGTGATTATTAGCGATGACCACAGTGCACTAATCCCAGCCCTTGTTGAGTGATCACTCTTCATTAGGGTAACTCAAACCAAAATTGACCCAAAACCAATTGATTCCTTCGTGCTCTAAAGCCAATTTCTCCGTTTGCTTTGATTTGAGGCTGTCTTAGCCTGAATCCATATGTGAATGGCTCTTTTGTATAACGCTTTAGTTGCAGCATAGTTAACAAAATCCTCAAGTCTATTCTATAAGTAGAGAAAAAATTGAGACTTCTCCAGGAAACTGGAGAATCTTGGTATTTATGTGAGGGAAATATGCACAGTTATAATCCTGAAAATTATGTAATTTCCAGTCACTTGAAAATCACCACAAAATCTTACTCTAGTAAAAATCTAGCTTAAAGCACATTCTTGTTCAGAATTCTGGCTTTAAAAATATTTCTTGAATAAGAATATTAAAGGTCTTCTAAAAATATAGGATATAATACTGATCTCTTCTTCCAGTAGAAGAAAGCTGCTTTAGAGATCAGAAATCTCACAATTTCCTTTTCAGGAAAATGACGAGGGCCTATACATTGGTCTGGAGTCAGCCTTTCCTTCGGGCATTAATAGATTTAAACCAGTATGAGAGATCTTAAATATGGTTTTCAGGAAAAAGAAGTTATTCTGAACTCAGAAAAGAGGAATGTTTCATTGAATGCTCCAAAGAACGGTTAGAAACCAATGGGGGACTGATGGGTGCCAACATTTATTGAATGATTCCCATGGAGTGGTGGGAAGAAACATGCAGGCAACAAGTATATCCTTCAAGTCAAGATGTCCAAGGCAAGTTCAGAGACCTGACTTGCCTTGTGGGCAAGACACACAACTTCTTTTTTTATTTTAATTTTTTAAAATTAATGTATTTATTATAAAGATGTGGGGTACAATTAAGCATGCCCCTCCTTCCCCTAGCAGTTTCCCTCAACTGCCAGTCCCACCCCCCCCAACAGTTTCCCACTACTGTCAATCACTTTCTTATAGCATTATAATTGTTCAAGATCACCTTATGAGTGAGAACATATGGAACTCTGTT
Organism: Cephalopachus bancanus; assembly: GCA_027257055.1. Lineage (NCBI taxonomy): Eukaryota > Metazoa > Chordata > Mammalia > Primates > Tarsiidae > Cephalopachus > Cephalopachus bancanus. The sequence goes on from JAPVLO010000047.1 coordinate 3,944,718, forward strand.
CTTTGTTTTTGTGATAGACCACTGAGTATGATCGACTCTAAATCCATCTAAGTTGCTGCAAAGTCCATATATTTGTCCTTCTTTATGGCTGCATAATATTCCATTGTGCATATGTACCACATTTTTTTTATCCAGTCCAGCTTCAATGGGCAACACGGTTGGTTCCATGTTTTTGCAATTGTGAATAGAGCTGCAACAAACATACGTGTGCAGGTGTCTTTTTTGTAGAAATAGTTGAGTTCCTCCGGGTATATTCCCAGTAGGGGTATTGTTGGATCATATGGAAGGTCAATTTCTAGTTCTTTCAGAAATCGCCAAGCTGTCTTCCAAAGAGGTTGTACTAGTTTGCATTCCCACCAGCAGTATAGAAGCGTTCCTTTTTCTCCACAACCTCGCCAGCATCTGTTGTTTGTTTTATTAATGATGGCCATTCTTACAGAGGTTAGGTGGTACCTCAATGTGGTTTTGATTTGCATTTCTCTGATGATGAGTGAGGTTGAGCACTTTTTCATGTGTCTGTTGGCTGCCCGTATATCTTCTTTTGAGAAGTGTCTATTCATGTCTTTTGCCTACTTTTTAAAGGGGCTGTTTTTTTCCTTTTGGCGCATTTGAGTTCCTTGTAGATCCTAGATGTTAGGCCTTAAGACACACAACTTCTACCTGGAATCCTCAAAAAGTTCTTCCATGGAGAGTCCATTAGGCTCGTTCCAACTCCGCAGACTTCAAGCACTCCCAGCTAATATATCTCAGTTGAAAGGAGAATCCAGGTCTGTATTACATGTCCAGCTATAAGTTCATGTGGCTTCTGTGACCCCTCAGTGGACCATGACTTCTCAGTAAATGGTACCACCAACATGGCTGACAGTCCCCAGATTCAGTTAATTCACACCAAAGATATTTATTGACTCTCTACTCTCTACTGTCTGCCAGAAATTCATCTATTAATGCCTCGATTAATGCTTCTGACCTTTAATTTGTGCTTCTACAAAGTGCAGTGAGTCTTCAAAGTACAGGCCTATGACAGGACACCTTCTATGGGTCACGTTAGCAATATTGCCATGTTGGTAACCTCTGTGTCTCTGATTACTTCTGGCCTCCCATTCAGTTAGGACCCAAGTCCCTCCCCGGTTCTCATCAAGCCCCTTCATGTTTTCAGAAGATCCCAGAAGTTTTCATCTTGAATTGGCCAGTGATGTTAACTCTTTCCGAACTGAGTGGCTGTGGAAATAAACAGTAGGGTCAGGGATTCATTCCCCCTGACTTTTCCAATATTTACTGCTGTGTAACAAACTACTCCAAGACGTAGTAACTTAAAACAACACCTGTGACATCATACCTCATGGGTTTTATGGGTCAGGAATTTAAGCAAGCTCCTCTTAGTGATTCTATTGTTCCTCTTGGAGATGACTAAGGTCGGTCGGTGGTACTCAGCTGGCAGATGGGCTTGTCCAGAAGACCCAAGAGACTTTATGCACGTATCTGGTAACTCGGTGGGGATGGCTGGAAGTGTGAGCTCAGCCAGCACTGTCTATGGAGTGCACTGCACGTGGTGTCTCCAGCACCTTCGTCTCAGGATGGTTGGATATCTTGCATGGCAGTGACTCCCACTGGAGCAAAGATTTCAAGAGAATAAGGAGGAAGCTGCCTTTTTTTCTGATCTGGCCTCAAAGTCCTGCAGCATTACCTCTCAGCATTCCATTGGTTAGAAGCAGTCATAAGGCCATTCCAGATTCATGAGGAGTTAGACTTTATTTCTTGGTGGGAGGCTACATGTAGAAGAGTTTGGGAAATATCGTGGCGGCCATCTTTGAAAAATATATTCTTCCACCTTGTTGTTTAACTTTGTTTTATTTATTTCTCACTTAATTACCTCTGAATACCTGATCTTGTCTGAGACTCAGCTATTGTGGCTACCCAAAAGCCAAGTTCTTCCTCCTTTCCCTTCTCCCTTTTTTCTCTTCTACCTAGTTAAGATGTCCACTTCAGGGAAGCATCCCACAGACCACCTAAAAGACAAGGGCTTAGTTGAAATCAGAAAGCAGATACGGGTCAAAGAAGAGGGCGTCATCATGACAAGAAAAATGAAGGGAGTTTCCTTGAGGAGGTGGCCATTGTGCTGGACTTTGATGGACAGGTAGAATTTTTTTTTTTTTTGTAGACAGAAGTTTGTTTCTGAGTTCGAATCCAGGGAGCAGAGTCAGACTCAAGGTCTTTCTAAAAAGGTTCTGCCCACCCTTCAGGCCTCGAAGTCCATTTTTTATAGTCCAGAGTTGTCGGTACCTATACATTAGCCAAGTGACCAGAAGAGTATTGTATAGGACTTAAGTTATAGTGGCATTTTACACTTAGATAGTGACATTTAGAGTACAGGAAGTTTACAAGGCCTGAGACATTATGCATTGCAAAAGTTATGAAAATCACAGAGCTTACAATTACATTGATACATTGATATAACTCAAAAAAAGGGAGTCAATAGGAATTTACATCTTTGGCGTAGCCTGGAATGTGCAGGAGCCCCGCTGTGACCTTCTCTAGGGTCTGTGGCAACATGGAGGGACATTAGTGGGTTGACAAGCAGAATTTTGACAGACTGAGAACAGGGGAGAAAGGCATGTTATTCCTATGTGAGCAAAGCACAGACACATAAAAGGACATGCCATATGAACAGCTCTGAGACTTCTAAAGAATTGAGGTTTCCGATGATTCTATAGCTGGTGAGTTATTATTATTATTATTATTATTTTGAGTTGGAGTCTCACTCGTTCGCCCAGACTGGAGTGCAGTGGCCACTCCCGGCCACCTCAGCCTCGACCTGCTGGGCTCCGGCGATCCTTCCGCCTCAGCCTTCCGAGTAGCCGGAATTGCAGGCATGCGCTACCACGCCCGGCTGATTTTTTGATTTATTGTAGAGATGAGGTCTCGCCAAGTTGCCCAGGCGGGTCTCGAACCCGCAGGCTCAGGCAATCCACTCACCTCAGCCTCCCAAAGGCGCGGGATTACAGGCTGAGCCACTCTTTTTTTTTTTTTTTTTGAGTTGGAGTCTCACTCTGTCACCCAGGCTGGAGTACAATGGCACGCTCATGGCCACCGCAGCCTCGACCTGCAGGGCTCTGGCGATCCTTCCGCCTCAGCCTTCCAAGTAACTGGAACTACAGGCGCGTGCTACTACACCCGACTGATTTTGTATTTATTGTAGAGATGAGGTCTCGCCAAAGTACCTGTGTGGGTCTCAAACCCACGGGCTCAAAAATCCACTCACCTGGGCCTCCCAAAGTTCTGGGATTACAGGCTGAGCCACCAAGCCCGGCCTAAGCTATGTTCTTAAAAGACAATTCTGGCAGCAATGTGGAAGGAACGTTGGAGATGTGAGATTTTAGAGAAAAAACAAAAACTGTATGTAGGGGGTAGTGTATTCTGTTGAATGGAAAAGAGAGGGCTTTCTTTCCTTTCTGATCTGTGAGAGAAACAGTTGCTGTAACACTTTCTCCAGAGATGATGGCTTGACTGGTACCATTTATCACTAGGCTTGAACCCTCCTTCAGCAAAGACTTGTCCAGAGGTACTCAGTTTGGATACTGGCGAGGTCCCTGCCACCCCCCCCACCCACCCACAGCCCTATCTCAGGGGATCTAGGCCTCAGTAGCTCTGAAACTTTAAATTTCTCAAGTCCATTCCCAACTCTTGCCCTAGTAAAGAGGACCTAGACTCTCGGCCATTTCTTCCACCATTCCCTTAAACTCTTTTTGCTGCCACCACACAGAACTTCTCCCCATTTCCTGAGCAAGTCACGCTCTATCACACGGCCACATCTCTGCATGTGGTCATCGGTTACCTTCCCCGTCACCAATTAAACACAAAATGAAATGTAACCACTGCGCCAGGCTCGGTGGCTCAGCCTGTAATCCCGCGCCTTTGGGAGGCTGAGGTGAGTGGATTGCCTGAGCCTGCGGGTTCGAGACCCGCCTGGGCAACTTGGCGAGACCTCATCTCTACGATAAATCAAAAATTAGCCGGGCGTGGCGGCGCGCGCCTGTAGTTCCGGCTACTTGGAAGGTGAGGAGGAAGGATCTCCGGTGCCCAGCAGGCGAGGCTGCGGTGGCCGGGAGTGGCCATTGTACTCTAGTCTGGGCGACAGAGTGAGACTCCAACTCAAAAAAAAAAAAAAAAGAAATGTGACCACTGTGAAGCACGAGGCATTAGGCTGCAGCCATCCTGTCTCCCAAGAAATTCTGTCATCTATTGTAACATCTGCCCCATTGTAGTGCCATGTGTATTTCATATTGATTTTGTGGATTAGAGCGAGCCCCATAAGGGAGCACCATTCCGTTTCCTATCATCTTTGTGTCACTAGTGCCTCTCATAGAACCTGGCACACAGTAAGTGATCAGTGAATGTTGCACGGAAGAAGTTGAAACTTCATTTTAACTCGTATTGGTTTGTGTTTCTGGTCTAGAAATCCTGACACTCTGAATGAGCAAGGGTTGATACCATTCTGTGCAGAACAGTGGTGCTTAAGGCTGCTCAGAAGAAACTGAGTTTCTGTTGACATAAAGTTACTGGAGCAATCTGGGAAATTAGCCAGAGAAAACCAGCCGATCCCAGAGCTCTATTCACAAACCTTGTTTATTTTGAACAAACTGTTTCCCGGAGGTATCACGAGCCACTCAATTGCCATGTCTCTCACACCCCAGCAACTATTAAAACTGGCAATTCCTTGCCGGGTTCCAGAGCGCAGAGCAGCTGTGTGTAGACCCCTGGATTGTCCGTCACATTCTCTTCATTGAAAGGCTGACCTTCAGCCGGGCTCGGTGGCTCAGCCTGTAATCCCGCGCCTTTGGGAGGCTGAGGTGAGTGGATTGCCTGAGCCCGCGGGTTCGAGACCCGCCTGGGCAGCAAGACCTCATCTCTACAATAAATCAAAAAATCAGCCGGGCGTGGTAGCGCATGCCTGTAATTCTGGCTACTCGGAAGGCTGAGGCGGAAGGATCGCCGGAGCCCAGCAGGCGAGGTTGCGGTGGCCGGGAGCAGCCACTGCACTCCAGTCTGGGCGACAGAGTGAGACTCCAACTCAAAAAAAAAAAAAGAAAGGCTGACATTCACAAGTAGTTTAGGTCACTGTCAACTTCTGTGGTCTCCTTTTAAAACCTAAGGTCACACATTCATAAAACTCTTCCTGACATTGTATGAGCAATGGGAGGTAAAAGCTTATATACATGCTAAGCCTTCAAGAATGCTCCGCGGGCAGTGCTCAGCTTACTTGGGAGAACTTTGTTTGCCTAGGGTTTCAAACTTGTGTGGACGGGGTGTTCTTCGTCTTACCAAGATCTCTGCCATGAACATGTGTCGTTATATAACCAAGTCAGGGTTGGCAAGTTGTTGTTGTTGTTGTTGCTGATTTCACTACTACTAGGGCAGATAGATGCTTTGTATACCTTCTTAAGCCTCAGGTGAAGAATAAATGCTCCTGGAGAACCTCTAAATTAAGACTTGCTATTACTTGCTTGGGTTATTCACTGGGCTTATTAAACTACAGTCTGAGACTGGGCACAGTGATTCAAATCTGTAATCCCAGCACTTTGGGAGGCCAAGGCGAGAGGATTGCCTGAACCAGGGGTTCAAGACCAGCCTGGGCAACTTGGTGAGACCTCGTCTCTACAATAAATTTTAAAAAATTAGCCGGGGGTGAGGGGCTGTCCTCTCAATAAATCCTGCTTTCTAAAAAAAAAAAAAAAAAGAAAAAAGAAAAAAATTGGCTAGGCATGGTGGCACACGCCTACAGTTCCAGTTACTTGGAAAACTGAGGTGTAAGGATAGCCTAAGCCCAGCAGGTTGAGGCTGTGGTGGCCATGAGCATGCCTCTGCACTCCAGCCTAGGCATTGGAGTGAGACTCTGACTCAAAAAAAAACCCCCAAAAAACACTACAGTCTGTAAAGGTGTAACATTTTGCATCCTTCTGACTAAAATGTTTTGATTTAATTTTACACGTTAGCACTCATGCTGCCTCTCTCACTTAATTGCAGTTACAGTTTCTTTGCCTCTGAGGGGACACTTACGTGTATGTGAAAATGGTAATTCTTATTATGGGTAACTCATCACAACATCAAACAATTCTCCCTACAGTTGTCCTTCAAGGAAGGACCTCCCTGCCCTATTCTGTCTAAGGATCACCAAAGTCTTAGAGCAGAGTAGTTGGTGAGGTGAGGTGAAGGGATAGTGAGTGGCCTTTGGAGTGGTCACAGCTAGGTTGTAATCTCATGCTACCACTATTCCATGTGACTGGAACATCTCTGGATCTCAGCTTTTCTTTTTTCTTTCTTTTTTTTTTTTTTTTTTTTGAGAAAGCAGGATTTATTGAGAGGACAGGAAACTTCCCACAGTGGGAGGGGACCCGAAGGGGTTGCCCTGACCTCAGCTTTTCTTCAGATCAAACCCTTGGCACAGATTTGGTATAGATAAAACAAGGTGGGGCTGAGAGCAGTGGCTTATGCCTGTAATCCCAGCACTTTGGGAGACCAAGGAGGAAGGATTGCTTGAGCTCAGGAGTTTGAGACCAGCCTAGGCAACACAGCAAGACCTTGGCTCTACAAAAATAAAAAGAAATTAAAAATTAGCCAGTGTTGTGGTGCACGCTTGTAGTCCCAGCTACTTGGGAGGCTGAGGCAGAAGGATCACCTGAGCCCAGGAGTTTGAGGCTGCAGTGAGCCATGACTGTGCCACTGACTCCAGTCTAGGCAACAGAGTGAGACCTCCTCTAAAAAAAAAAAAAAAGGCAGAGGCTTTATGTTCAATAAAGATTAATGTCTGTCCTTGTGTCCTTGAGAGGTCAGCAGGTCTGGGGAGGGGCAAAAGGATCAGAATCAATTATACTCAGTGATCTGTCACAGAAACAAAGAGCAGAGTACCATATGTTTTCACTCATAAGCAGACCTTGAACAATTATCATAACACTATAAGAAAGGGATTGGCAGTAGTGGGAAGCTGTCAGGGGAGGAGGGGTGGGTTTGGCAGTTGAGGGAAACTGCTAGGGGAGGGAAGGGCATACCTCATCAACAAGGGTACCTGCATAATCAACGTTTGTATACGTAACCCTGAATTGTACCCCACATCTTTATTTAAAAAAAAAAAGAGTTGGGAAGCAGTGTCAGTAGGGCATATCTAAAATTAGAATATGTAAATATGTAAATAGAGTCAAATCGACAATAATTTAACTTGCAATTTTTTGGGAACACGTTTATTATCCCAGGCATGCCGTGATTGTGTGACTCTGTAGCTCCATTTACGGTCATTATTTTAAAGAGCCCCTTGACATTATGGGTTCTCTGACACCACAGCATTTTCTACTGTAGAAATTAGTCTTCAAGAGCTCTGCGTCCCAGCAAATGGAGTCCCAGCCCAAGTGTCAGTGATATAAAACACATCCAGTGATGTTTACAAATGATTACTTAACCACTTCTCCAAAATGAGAAGGAAAAAAAAAAACTCATTCTACTGAAATTAGTCCATATGATTTGATGAGAAATAAAAGTTTCATTGTTTCATAGGTAACACTGAATATTTTCAGAATATCTTCTTCTATTAAAACTTGATCAAAGACACTCTGTATTCTCCTAACTCCTTTTTTTCATCACTGATCATTGAAGTTTTTAAAACATTTGAAGAAAAAAATTTAAAGAACATAAGTATTTGGCTAAGTATCCAAGAGTCATGCTTACAGAAAAAGCAAGGGAAAAGATAACAGCCCTTGACTACGGAAGCAGAGACTAAACAGGTCTTCCATATCCCACTTCACAGTTTAACTCGAACACACGAGGTCTGGATGAGAGGTATAGTCCCTGACCAGCGGTATTAGCATCACCTGGGAGCTTGTTAATTCCACTGAATGAAAAACTCTTGGGGGTGGAGCTCAGCAATCCTTGGTTTAACAAGCCCTCCAGGTGGTTCTGATGATGATAAAGTTTGAGAGAATCATTCATCTGGAATGGATTTTGAAGAATAGAGGGATATAACCTTTAGAGAGATTTAGCTCTGTCATCGTTGTACAAGTTTTTTCCCTGCTTAAAGAGAAACAAACAAAAAAAACTTAGCAGTCTGTACAGTCCTTAGATAAATATACCTTTTGACTAGAGAGCTTTATGAAAACCACTACTATCATAGAATAACAGTTTTTGGAAGACACTCAAAAGGTCACTTTTCATAAACTACCACATTATGCAGAAATGCTTTAACTGCCCAAGTTGACTTATAACCTTAGTCTGTTCTGTGGAATCAGTTCCATGAAATATTTACACAGAAAAGGATTTTGAAGCCCAAATATTTTAAGAGTACCTTGGGTGACAAAAAATGAAAAGTGTTTCCTTGTTGAGAAGTCTTAGAAGAGAACCCATTTCATTTTGTGTGATCCAGTGCTCTGAAGGACTTTGCAGAGCTTTTAATATGTGAACGTAACCATGACGTTCCTCCAAAAGAGGATATTCTCTTTTGTGTATGATGGTTCTTTTAGTTTATGGTGTGCCTTAAACTTGGTTAACTGTGGAAACTTTTTTTCAGGAAAGCACCTCTTGAGATCAGAATTCTGCAGAATTTATTTTGGGAAATGCTAATCTAAATTATAGAATGATAGAATTTCTGGTTTGGAGCTATCCCTAGAATTCAACCGGTTGAATCCGAGTCCTGAGAATCTGGTTTGTCTAAAGTCACAGAGCTAATTATTCTGAATCTACTTTTAACTTACAGTTTGTGTCATTATTGATCCATGCAGATATGAGAGTCTTTTTTAGAACTGTACCCCACAATTTTAAAATAAAAAATATGTTAAAAAATAGAATTGAACACACTTAAATCCATGATTAAGCAATGCATAATTTTTAATTCTGCTGTTTAAATATATTTTGGATGCTGAATATTTAATATGTAATATGTAACATTACTTAATACTTAATAAATGCTTAATAAATACTTTTTTAAAATTTCAGGGATATACACCCACCCCTACACATGCATACATGGATGAAAATAGGTAAAATGTTTTACACGGGTCAATTAGAAAGTGACCTAACACTGGTTAATAATAGTACAAGCTTTAGGGTCAGATTCCAGCTCCATTCACTACCAGTAAAATCAAAGTTAGTTAAACTCTCCAAATCTCAGTTTCTTTTCTGTAAAATGGAAATAACAATTGTACCCACCTCCTGAGTGATAGTGAGAGGTAAACAAAATGATCTCTATAAATGCTTAATAGTGTTAGCCACTGTTCTTACTGACTGATAAAAAAATTATATCATAGACAAAAGTTGCAACAAAATGCTTTTTAAAGAATTTGTATGTTATTAATCAGAATAGATACATTTCTCCACGTGCAGTTGAAAAGAAAAAGTATTGCATATAGGGACATTATTCATTCTACATATTTGATGAGCAAATCAATTTGCAGATCCTAATCAATAGATCTGCAACATTTCGGGTTTACAGACTACAGGTTAGGAACCAATGACTGGTGCCAACTTATTTTTGTCTAAAAATAGACAGTCTATTTTAAAAATATTTACTTGGGGAGAGAGAGAGAGCCCTTGGCCTTCCTTGTTCTGTCATTCCTGTGCTTAAATTCCCTTGCAGTTAATTTTTCATGAGTCTCTTTGGGCATGTTCAAAACCCATTTCCTCTGGTCTAATCTTCTGCAGACCTGGATGACTGGTCAGCATCTTCCTCACAGTAATATTTCATTCAGGGTAAAACCACTTCCTAAAGAACCCACTCTATTAATCAAGTGATATCAATCAATTAGGTGCCCAGCGTTTGAGTAGACATCTTTAGATAGAAGACATGTTAAATCACTTCTGTCACTTCTAGGAACTTAAAATACCATTGAGGGAGCACATTTATAATCAGAGAGTATCCACGTGTTCTACTAATGATACTGGTTGAAAATGTGGTTGATGTTCAGTGTTAGATCACACATTTTTTTTTTTTTTTTTGAGTTGGAGTCTCACTCCATCGCCCAGACTGGAGTGCAGTGGCCAATCCCGCCACCGCAGCCTCGACCCACTGGGCTCTGGCGATCCTTCCACCTCAGCCTTCCGAGTAGTGGGAATTACAGGCGCGCGCTACCACGCCTGGCTGATTTTTGATTTATTGTAGAGATGAGGTCTCGCTGCCCAGGCAGGTCTCGAACCCGCGGGCTCAGGCAATCCACTCACCTCAGCCTCCCAAAGGCGCAGGATTACAGGCTGAGCCACCAAGCCCGGCTTAGGTCACACTCTTAGTGGAGGTCTCCAGAATGTTAGGTCAGACCCACCAGGGGTGTGGGTATCCGGTGTGTGATTCAGTGCCACGTGAAAGATGCAAAGAATTGCACAGAAGTTAGATGGGAAAATATAGTTTATTTAGAAAGTAAATTAGAGAGAGAGAGTGGAGATTCATCTCCCCAAAGTAGGAGTGGGGACCAAAGCTTAGGAAACATGGCAGTGGCCATAGCTACAAGAGCACATGGCCACACCAGAGTTTAGTAAAGCAATGGTAACTGGCTGCTTGTGGTTGAGGCTGTTTAATCCTTCCCTTTGATGGGGTGATGGTCTGCCCCACATCATCACGAAGGGGCTGGTAAGCGCAGGTACTGACGTCAGGTGATGGACAGCAGGCAGATAGGTGGGTTAGTCACGTGATTGCTGCCATGGTGGTAGGATCTGTGTTATGAAAGTCATCAAGGGCTGATTAGGTTGACTTGGGTCTTATGGGAGGAGGCAAATACTTGAAATAGAAAAGTTAACTAGGCCAGGTGCAGTGGCTCGAGCCTGTAATCCCAGCTCTTTGGGAAGTTAGGTGAGGGGATTGCCTGAGCCCAGGATTCGAGACCCGCCTGGGCAACTTGGCGAGACCTCGTCTCTATAATAAATCAAAATATTAGCCGGGCGTGGTAGTGCACACCTGTAGTTCTGGTTACTTGGAAGGGTGAGGTGGAAGGATCACCTAAGCCCAGCAGAAACCGGGTCTGTCCTTGGCTAGTGATTAGAGGGTGAGTTAAGTGAACTGCTAGGAAAGCATGAGATTTAGACAATGTTACAATGACTGCTCTTTGGCTATATTAAATCCATGTTATGTTCTTTCATTCAGAAAAGGGCAAAATCAGTGTGGGAGAGTATTTGTGAAGCTCCGTGCAGGTGAAAGTATGTTGGGCGCAAAAATACTGAATTAGGCATCAGGATTTAGGTTTTCAGGCTTTGAAACAAACCTACTATGTAACCTTGGGATAGGCTCAACCTTTCCAGATCTTAGTTTTCCTATCTGTAAAATGAATGACAGAATTAGGTTCTGTCTGAGGCCAGCCTCCAGGGGAAGACCATTATCCACAATGTGCATTCTAGCATTGAATGCTCACACAGCTGTTTGACTTAAGAACTTGCACTAGCCCCAACACATAGCTAGAAAGTGGTGGCTCTAGTATTGTCACCTGGGTTTTCTCCACTGTGGCCCCTTTGCTCTTAACCACAGGCCAAATTTCTCCTCTGAGAGGACAGAAAAGGGTTTGCGCTGGGTCTTCTGAGATGGATGAGGACAGAGATTGAGTTGCCCTGTGGGTCTAACTCAACCCCAGAGGACAGGATAATTTATAGTGCTACTCTCTCCCTGAATCCCAGAAAGCCTATAATATGAGGTTATTTCTGTTCTCAGACACCAACATTATTATGGAGATTAGCTGAACATGAAGTTAGTTGGCTGCTTATTCATTTACTTTTTCATATTTAGGTGTTTCTTATTTTTCCCTTTTTAAAAAAAATTCTTCAGTCATTTTTTAATTGCCTTTTTCTAATTTCTCCTGTATTTCTCAAATAAAGACTATTTTCTCCTCGTACAAATCTTACAAATCTCAAGTCTGTAAATAATCATCAGTATAATATCATATTTAGACTTTTAATAAAAGGAGACTATATTGACTTGCATGGGCTTCTGCTCATCTAAGGGTCTGGAACTACTCAGTATGTGACTTTTTTTTTTCTTTTTGAGTTGGAGTCTCACTCTGTGGCCCAGGCTGGAGTGCAGTGGCATGCTTACAGCTACCGCAGCCTCGACCTCCTGAGTTCAGGTGATCCTTCTGCCTCAGCCTTCTGAGTAACTGGAACCACAGGTGTGCCCCACTATACCCAGCTAATTAGAGACAAGGTCTCACCAAGTTGCCCAGGCTGGTCTCGAACTCCTGGACTCAGGCAATCCTCTCACCTCCTCCTCCCAAAGTGCTGGGATGACAAGCGTGAGCCACCATGCTTGGCCTTAGTATGTGACTTTTATCTCTAGTTAGCATTGTTACCCTCCTGTCTTTGCATGGTCTTCCTTGAATCTGGCAGTTTAAAGATGAATGAGCCAAAAAATGTCTTAGTCCATATTGTGCTACTGTAACAGAATGCCACAGGTTATGGAATTTATAATGAACAGAAATGTATTAGTTCACAGTTCTGGAGGCTGATAAGTCCAATAAAATAGTGGATTCATGCCAGGTACCATGGCTCAAGCCTGTAATCCCAGCACTTTGGGCAGCAGAGGCAAAAGGATTGCCTGAATCCAGGGTTTGAGACCAGTCTCGGCAACTTGGCGAGACCTCGTCTCTACAATAAATCAAAAAAGTAGCCGGGCACAAGTGGCACACATCTGTGCTTCCAGCTACTTGGAAGGGTGAGGCGGAAGGTTCGCCTGAGCCCAGCAGGTCGAGGCTGCAGTGGCCGTGAGTGTGCCACTGCACTCCAGCCTGAGTGATGGAGTGAGACTCCAACTCAAAACAAACAAACAAAAAAATACTTGACTCACATCTGACCAGGGTCTCCTTGCTGTGCCATCCCTTGATGGAAGGCAAAAGGGCAAAAGAGATCCAAAAGGGGCTGAACTCAACCTTTTATAATAGACCCACTCCCTGGATAACCCAAGAAAATGGCATTAATCCATTCACAAGGGCAGAGTCTTCATGGCTTAATCACCATTTAAGGTCTTGCCTCTTAAGAGTTTGATGATGGCAATGAAGCTTCCAACACATGGTTCTTTGGGGAGACATATTCAAACCACAGCAAATAATGATCATAATCTTCTGCTGAGTGCTAACTTGTCTTAGCTACTATTCAAGGTGTGTTATGCTTAATCTTCACAACCATCCCTGATATTTGGAACTACTGTGGTTCCCATTTTACAAGCAGGAAAATTGATCCTGATAAGAACATTGAGATGAAAGAGATTTGTCCATATTTACAAGGTAAGTCATTGAACGGAGTCCGAGTCAAACTCAGAGAGTTTGGAACCAACATCTAAACCCTCAAACTTAGGGCCATACATACCTTTGCCTCCCCAGAAGAAAAGATGTGAGAGATATGTGGGAAGATCCATTTCTTCTTCTCCCTTCTCCTTCTCTTCCCTCTCTTCCTCCTCTTCTCCTTTAGATTGAACCGATTTTTTAATGGAATATTATTTGAGCATTGTAAGAAGCCTAATTATCCAACCTAGGAGAAAATTAGGAGGAAGGGAAGGAAATTAAGAAAGGGAATATGGCAGGGCTCAGTGGCTCAGCCTGCAATCCCAGCAATTTGGGAGGTCGAAGCGAGTGGATTGCCTGAGTCCATGGGTTTGAGACCCACCCGGGCAACTTGGCGAGATCTCATCTCTACAATAAATCAAAAAAATCAGCCGGGCGTGGTAGCGTGTGCCTGTAATTCCGGCTACTCGGAAGGCTGAGGCAGAAGGATCGCCGGAGCCCAGCAGGTCGAGGCTGCGGTGGCTGGGAGCGGCCACTGCACTCCAATCTGAGCAACAGAGTGGGACTCCAACTCAAAGGAAAAAAAAAAGAAAGGGAACATTTTGGATATACATTTACACGTCTCCTTTCCAAATGGAGATTGTTTCCTGACCAGTTTTCCTAGTGAAAGAGGTCATTCACAGCTCGGGAAAACAGGCCCCACCCTGGCCAGGATGGGACTGCCGTTGCAATCATTGTTGGCAGTGAGAGTTGGTGAAATTCATAGCTTACTGCCATTTCTAACACATGTGACTAAGCGATCCTTATCTTTAGAAAAAGCAAGGAGGGGTGCAGGAAATATACTCCCTCCATCTGACACCTCGGCTGTGTCCTTATGTCCAGGATACAATCATGTGTCTGGTATTTTCTTTTCAAATTCTTAAAGAAGAAGAACGTTAAGCCTCTGCTGTGCTGCTTCTCCTGTTTCTTCTCTGAGAGTTGGTTGACTTTTTAAGCTGTCTTCCCTCTGCCTTGGAAAGGTTCACTTTCTGTCACAGCCTGCTTCGTGCCTGTGAGCAGGGGAGGCAGAGTTTAGGCTGCTGAGTGAGGCAGAGGAATGTTTAAGAGGCAGGGGAAGGAGTTTGTTGACTTTGCTTAAAATATTTCTCAAAAATATGTCATATAATGTTAGGTTATGTGGCTCCTTGCTTTTTTCCAACCCCCCACTTTTAAATAAACGTGTAGAGCTATAACTGTGTACAGAAGGAGTTGGAAAATGAACCCCACTGTTGCTATCTCCACAGGCATCCGTGCGGGTGTGACAGGGTGAATAGGGCTTTGGGGAATTTTAAGGGGACTCCGCTAGAGCCAGATTCCTCAACCAGGGCAAACTTCCATCAGCTGTGTAAATAGTGTGGCAATTCGTGGCGGCCACAGGCAGTTTTCTGATAGTCAGCTACTGTGCCCAGGTAGTTAAAAGGATTCGTGTTCCATCCTGAGGCTTGCAGGATGGGAGTTGGGTCTTGTAGTTCCCGATGAGTGGGTGGGTAGAAATATCCTCTCCGCTCTATTTTGTACTGAGCAAAGGCCGTTGGATTAACATAGGTGGGGCTGGTTAGATGAAACCACACCTAAGAGCGGCTTCTGGATGTCTAGGGAAAGAGAGAAACCGTGACTGCAAATTGAAGACAGAATTGGACACTCACTGGCAGACATTCATGCCAGCTCAAGACATTCCTGGGGATGGGACTAGGACATTGTGCTCTGAGAGTCTCTATTTAGCCGTTCTTTAACATACGAAGTTTGGTGCAATTTGTGTATCTAGTTTCTTTAATGGTTCCCCACAACATCTGAAGAAGGCAGAAACCCTGGAAAGACATTCTGTCCGTCAAGCCATGTGACTTGCGTGTGCCTGTGTCTCTGTGGGGGTGTTGGTTTTTTGCAGCTGCATTAACCTCAGCTCTTTCCCGTGCAGAAATCTGGATACTTGCCCTAGCTCCTGGATCTGAAGTTGTTTTACTTTTCTTTTGCTTATTCTGCAGTGTTTATCACTCTGACTTCCAATTTGTTTGTTTAGCTTAAATGAATGAGGATAGAGACAAAACAACTAGGTACAGGCAGTCCTCTGTGGACAGCAGTACATAATGGATTCTTAGACCTATGACCAAATCTGCAAGAATCAGATAATAAACTTTTGAAGTTAATCATCTGGTCTGTAAAAAGAAAAAATAATAATGAAGTGTTATGAATGGAGTTCTAGTACCAAAGAACTAAAAGTGCTATAAAATCTCTAAATATATCTTATTTTTAGAGATAGTCTTTAATTGAATATTTCTAGCATTTTGTTTGTGTTCTTTCATTTTTTTCCTTCACCGCTGGACATATGGAATACTGTGTTGTCCAACCATCATCCACTGAGGCCCAAGTTTCTGTTTTCGCCTTTTCCTGTTTTCCATCTTCATCTTAATTAAGTTTAAGAGACTGACCCTTCTTATCAATAGTATCAGTATTTATTTTACCAATTTCAGCCCCACTTTTATAGATGTATATAGATAAAACTCATCAAAATAGTCAAATAATGACTTAACTAGGTATTCTTGTACAAAGATGGCACCATGCTGCCTAGACAACGGTACCTGCCCTCATCCAGTTTACCTTGACTAGTTTAAGTGCTTATATTTCTATTCTCTGTTGTTCTCTCTACTTGCCTAAACCATTCCAGGAAGTACCAGATATCAAGATTACATGCTGTTGTATGTTTTCTTGAAGTGACTAACTTTTTGGCATTGGTCTGTGGTCCAGAGCCTCAGGAACTGTTGGAAAACAGTGTTAGAGAGAGTTGCACGCTTCCTGTGTGCATTGTAGACAAGTCTGTCTTTTCCCAGTCTGGGAGAAACCTGTCACCCAGGTAGATCCCAGCATTCCCTGTGTATTTATACAGTAATTGTTTTCTTCAAAATCATGGAATGTGTGATCTTTTTTCCTTCAGTTTCAATGTGTTTAACATGTATATAGATAGTTGTGACTAAGAATTTGTTTAAGAGTAATTCTGGAGATGAGGAAGAAATGGAAATCAGTGGAAGGGTTGCATCACTTTTGTCTTTTATGATGTCTCCTGGATCCTTGTGAACATTATCTGGTGATGTCTAATACCGGGCTTCATTTACATCTTAATAAAAATAGACCTGAGAGGCAGTATAGTAGAATCATTGGGAACACTGGCTTTGAAGGAAGGCAGTTTGGAACCCAAGTTCACCACTTTTTGGCTGTGTGATCTTGGGTGAGTTATTTAACCTTGCTGAGTCTTGGGATCCTCATTCATAAAATTCAGATAAGTATGCCAATCTTTCAAGATCATTATAAAGGGTAAACATACATTTGTATAATTTTTGTAAAATCACCCAGTGTTAGCCAACCAAGATAAGTTTGTTTTAAATACTTCCTCGGTGTGGCTGGAAAGCCAGTTTCTCCACTTCATCTTTGACAACTATTGACCCAATAACAATACTAACCATGGTGGAAAGGAAATAGAAGATGGCGGGAGGACATATGGATGAAAGTGTACTTGGGTTGGACGAGGTGGGTCTGAGCCTTGGTGTCATGACTTTCTCCCTGTTTATGGGTAGCTTTTTATAAATTAATACATTGGTTGAGGGCATGAAGAGACACAGGGCTGTTTTCCTGAAAACCCAGCCCTCTAGCCTTTGAATCCTTACATCTTACCATTTATCTGGATTTATGGTGTTGGGAGATTTTCAGAAACGGAGACATGAAGTGGCACAAACCTTCTGTTTTCTTGTGACCAGGAATTCCTAGCCAGATAGCTGGAAACAGGAGAAATCAGAAAGGAGATTTGAGAAGGCAGAGAATTCTGACTTCCTCAGAATCTAAGTAGTAACAGGTTGAGGAAACACATTTTTAAATCACATGGATTCTGAACACGTCCAAGCTACTACCTTTCAGGAATATTCACTCTTGGTGCCTTTTCAAAGGTCGTGACATACAGCAGTTTGTCAGACTCTTTTATGAATAGTCCCATCCTTTAAAACACCAGTTTCTCATATGAATTCCCTGGTAGTGCTAGAGACCATGTTCAGACCCTGGAGGAAGGAGATCTGGATTAAAATCCAACCTCAGCTACTTATGAGCTATATAACCTTGGGCAAAAGCCTCAGTTTATTTATTTGCATATTAATATATTATAATGTTAATTATTAGTATACATTATAATATTAATTGTTACAGTAATCTCGATTATTAATTAATATTATAATATGGATATATTATTGTATTAATTATATGTATATATCTCAAGGGGTTGCTTTGAGGACTGAGAACATGTGTGTCTTAGTTCAGACAGGCTGCTGTAACAAATACCATAGAATGGGTGACTTTAACAACACACATTTATACCTCACAGTTCTGAAGGCTAGGAAGTTCAAAACCAAGGTGCCAGAAGATTCAGTTTGCAGTTAGGCTCTGCTTTCTGTTTCACAGACAGCAATCTCACTGTGTGTTTCTATTATAAGGGCACTAATCCCATTTATGAGGGCTCTAACCTCATGATCTTATCACCTTCCAAAGGTTTCACCTTCAAATGCCCTCACATTGAGGATTAGGTTTCAACAAATGAGTTCTGAGGAGACACAGATATTCAGCCTGCAGCAAAGTGTTTAAAAATTATTGCAAACTCTGTCACCCAAATGAAGGGTAGATTATCATAGAATTCTGCTGTAACCTATAAAACATAAACAAACAAATGAACAAGCAAAAACCCAGTACAGCATCATTTACTATTGTCTAAGATTGCAATAATGAGTAATACAAACAAATGCCTGTGAAACACTTAAACAGAAAACCGTTTCCCTCTGAAATACTAGGGCCAGCGCCAAGACATAGGGTTCCAGCAACTCCTTCTCTTCCAGGCAGTGGCAAGAACAAAATGGCAAACCGTTTCTATTTTTGCATACAGGCATTCCTTCTGTTTGTTGTTAACAAGGATTCTGTCTTTTTTAAAGGAAGGTGAGTTTAGCCTAAGTGTTACAGAACCTTCTTCTGTTTTGACTCCAGAGAAAAATATAAAGTCTGTTACTTAGAAAAACTGCTGCCATATTATTGGCCTGTCAGTTGTGACTTGATTGTGGCAGAAGAATGAGCTTCCCTTGAAGCACTCCATCTCAATTCTTGGCTGAGTACTGGTGAAATGCTTGGGAATTATCAACAGTCCCTTAGTCATAATGAATAAGAGAGGAAAATCACTCAAGGTGCTTTGATTAGTCATCTCATGAATACACATTTTTAAAGAGACTATTCTATGCAAGAATTTGCAGGGCTTTATGGTGGACTGGGTGGAAAGTGTTAAAGGTAGCTGTGCAAAGATGTCAGGGATACAGTCTAGATCTCAAAGAAACACACTCTAGTAGGAAGACAGCATATATAACCCTAGCATATAATGCAAAAGGCAGTTTCGTAGGAGAGTGCAAAATATATGTGAGAGTTCAGAAGAATAAGAGGTTACTTTAATTTTGGGAATCAGGAAAGAGTTCACAAAGGAAGGAGTGTTTAAGCTAGACTTTGAAGCCTAGTTGTCTTTAGACATATGGAGGAGCACGGAGGAATTCATAGTCCTAGTACAGGAGAAGTCAGGGCCAAGGTACAGGCACTTGTAAACGTCAGGAACACAACGTGGAAGAGAGGGAAGTAAGACTAAAAAGTTCAACCCCAGATCAAAGGAAAAGGGAATACAGTATATTGGGAAGATCATTTAAAGTGGAGATGATACTCTCTTTTCTTGTTTCTAAGACTCGTGTCGTTTATTCTCACTTTAATGTTTTTTGGAAATCAAGAAAAATCTTACGGCCAATATGTATATTTAATGTGGTGTTTATTACCTAAAAAGGCAATTGAATCAATAATGTATTCACAGTTGATGGAGATATTTCAATATTTCATAATTATAAAGTCTATTTCATATTCAGAGATGTATTACAATACCTACTTTATGAATTTTTTAAAGAAATAAGTAAAACTATGCATGTAAAGCACTGGTCACACAGTGTGCTCAATAAACTTACTATTTATGTAAAACAGAGTTGAGCTAAGTTTGACAGGTGATGGATAACTATGGAAGGATTTCTTTCTTTTTTTTTTGAGTTGGAGTCTCACTCTGTGGCCCAGACTGGAGTGCAGTGGCGGCTCCCGTCCACTGCAGCCTCGACCTGCTGGGCTCCGGCGATCCTTTCACCTCAGCCTTCCAAGTAGCTGGAAATACAAGCGTGTGCTACCATGCCCGGCTAATTTTTTGATTTATTGTAGAGTCGAGGTCTCGCCAAGTTGCCCAGGCGGGTCTCGAACCCGCGGACTCCGGCAATCCACTCACCTCAGTCTCCCAAAGCGCGGGATTACAGGCTGAGCCACCGAGACCAGCTTGGAAGGATTTCAAAAAGGGGAAAGACTGATCCATCAGGACCATTAAAATCACCTGCCAATAATATGAATAATTGATTGAGAGATGGAACCCATCTGGGACACTATGACAATAGTCTGGGCCGGGCTCAGTGGCTCAGCCTGTAATCCTAGCACTTTGGGAAGCTGAGGCGAGTGGATTGCCTGAGCCCGCGGGTGCAAGACCCACCTGTGCAACTTGGCGAGACCTTGTCTCTACAATAAATAAAAATTAGCTGGGCATGGTAGCACACGCCTGTAGTTCCGGCTACTTGGAAGGCCGAGGCGGAAGGATTGACGGAGCCCAGCAGGTCGACGCTGGGGTGGCCGTGAGTATGTCTCTGCACTCCAGCCTGGGCAATGGAGTGAGACTCCAACTCAAAACAAAACAAAACAAACACAAGTCTGGGCAAGAGTTAAAGACGGGTCATTGAGGCGGGAACTTATGACAATGAATGACATGGGCCTTGTCCTAGAAGTGCTGTTGACAGAGGCTGCCAGCTGACCAGGGTGGAGCAAAGAAAGTAGTTGGGATTGAGATCATTGTACCATTCACAAACACCAAAGGTACAGGAGAAGCAGCAAGTGTGGAAGGAAATGGATGTTTGACTTGGGGCACATTGACTCCAACTCCAGATGGAGAAGGCCAGGAGGCATTTGTGGTCCTTCATTCCGGGAAAGAGATGGGGCTAGAGATGTCATTTCAGAGTCATTTTCATGTAGGTGATCATTGAAGCCATGGATGTAGATAAGATTTTTTGGCGGGGGGGAACAGAGTCATCCAGGCTGGAGTGCAGTGGCACACTGCTCACTGCCACCGTAGCCTCGACCTGCTGGGCTCAGGCGATCCTTCCGCCTCAGCCTTCCAGGTAACTAGAACCATAGGCATGTGCCACCACTCCCAGCTAATTTCTTGATTTATTGTAGAGACGAGGTCTCACCATATTGTTCGGGCTGGCTTCGAACCCCTGAGCTCAAACAATCCTCTCGCCTCTGCCACCCAAAGTGCTGGGATGACAGGCTTGAGCCACCGTGCCCAACCAGATAAGATTTTTTTATTAGATTGTTTTTAATTTTAAAATTGTGGGGTACAATTAAGGGTTAGCCATACAAATATTCATTGTGCAGGTATGCACCTTGTTGATGAGGTGTGCCCCCCTTCCCCAGGCAGATATTGACTACCGTTAATCCCACCTCCCTGCCCCACCCCCATAGTTTCCCCTGCACTGTCAATCCTTTTCTTATAGTATTACACTAGTTGTTCAAGGCCCACTTATGAGTGAGAACATGTGATACTCAGATCTTTGTCTCTGTGAAAGATCACTCAGTATCATAAACTCTAATTCAAGGAAGGAAATAGTGAGGGAGAAGAGAAGAGGTTGAAAGCTAGAACCTCCAGAGAAAAAAACATGTAGACAATTCATTGAAAAGGAAGCAAAGGAACCAGCAAAAGAACTGCTTGGAGAAGAGCTAGCAGAGAGCCATGATGCTGAATCCAATGGAAAAAGCCAAGTGACCAACCGTGCTAAGTATAATTGGTCCTGCAGATACACGTTTGGGGGCATAAACAAATCTGTATGAATAGATACCTTTTCTTGGCACACCTGAGTTGTCCTTGAATCTCTCTCGGGACTTGGTTGCCACCTTTTTTCTGCTTTCATTTCTTTCCTTTCTCAGCGGTTTCTGAGCCCTTTCATTTGGACCTGCATTTCTGTGGTTGCTTTCGTCGTTTTGTGTTTCCCCCACCCCTTGTCTGTGTCACTTGTGGAAAAACGCACAGCACAGACGGTCCAGGCACCCCTTAGGGTAATCCAACACTGATGCTTAAAGAATGTCAGAGAAATAAATGAAACCAAGCCCACCTGGGCAAATCATTGAGGCAGGCCCCCAGGGTGTTCCCTTTTTAGGGCAATCCAACACTAACAATAATAATACCATATGGTTTAGGACCCGAGTACAGACTTACCCGGCTTCACCTTAATGTTTCTTGGAAAAGATGCTTCTGCCTTTCACATAGAAACTTTCCACTCCTCCTCAATTCTTCCCATCATGCGATTATTTCTTTTTAATTTGATACAACAAGTAATTCTTTATTTACCCGGCCATTCAGTATACTTGAATGAGCTCATATCCACTGAAATCAGCTTACATTTTAAGAAAGTCACAGCATCACTTACATTGAATGTATTATATACTTGCAGACAGTTGTGGTCTCCTATTTGTCATAGTCACATTTTCATGTGATAATGTATTATACATCAATAGTCTGTTGGCAGTGCATTTAGTTCCAGTGTGGGAAACTTGTGGGAATGGATCAGGTTTGGTTTTGATTTTCCTGCTGCTGGGAATTGTGATGTCTACATTCAGTACACCCTAAATGCCTGATGCTGTTCATGTGTCTGTCTTGAGTGTAAAAGCAGAATTGACTTTACCAAAGAGAAAGAGAACACACTTATCTGCTTAGTAGTTTAGTTTCAGTCTCTATTTTTAATAATGATTTTGATAGCTTTTTTCAAAGTGTATTTATTAACTAAGTTGAAGTAAGTCTTTCAAATGAGAACTGCTAAAAGGTGCCAGGGCCCTAAAGATGATCATTTATTGAGTCTGGGTCAAGACTTGGGTATTTTATTTTATTTTATTTTTAGTTGGAGTCCCACTCTGTCACCCAGGCTGGAGTGCAGTGGCACGCATGCTCATGGCCACCCCAGCGTCGACTTGCTGGGCTCTGGCTATCCTTCCACCTCAGCCTTCCAAGTAGCTGGAACTACAGGTGCGTGCTACCACGCCTGGCTAATTTTTGATTTATTGTAGAGATGAGGTCTCACCAAGTTGCCTGGGCTGATCTCGAACCCGCGAGCTCAGGTAATTCACTCGCCTCGACCTCCCAAAGTGCTGGGATTACAGGCTGAGCCACCAAGGCTGGCCAGGTATTTTCTTTTTAAGAAACATCCCTAATTTTCAAATGTACCACAAGGTGTGATGATCACTGTTTTTTCAAACTAAGTTAGAAAGCCAAACATAAGTAAGGGACTATTTCGTTTAAAAAATTACGCTTACTCGATAGGGTAAAAATTACAATTACTTGTAGCTTATATAGATAACATGCTAAAATAATTAAGTAAAGACTGTTTTCTCTTTAATTAATTTTTTTAATTGACACATTATAATTGTCCACATTTGTGAGGCACAATTTGATGTATCAATACATATAGATGTTGTATAATAATCCAATTGGGAAAATTCGTATATCTATCACCTCATGCATTTATCAGTTTTTAATTGATAAGGACATTCAAAAGGCTCTCTTTAGCTATTCTGTAATATAAATACTTTACTTCACCATAGTCTACTGTGCCATAGAACACCAGAACTTATTCCTCCTATCTGACGGTAATTTTGTAACCACTGACTATACTCGGCTCATCTTCCCCTCCCCCACCCTTTCACCAGCCTCTTGTAACCGATCACTGTTCTCCTCTCTGAGTCTATGAGATCAACTTTTTTTTTTAAGATTTCACATGTGAGTGCGATCATGTGGCACTCGTCTTTTTGTGCCTGATTTATTTCACTTAATGTGTTGTTCTCCGGGTTCATTCACATTGTCTCAAATGACAGGATTTTATTCTCTTTGTGGCTAAATAGTAACCCATTGTGTATACACATCACATTGTCTTTATTCACTCATTGTTGGAACTTAAGTTGATTCCACATGTTGACTATTGTGAACAGTGCTGCAGCAAACACTAGAGTGCAGGTATCTCTTCGATATGCTGATTTCATTTCCTTTGGATATATACCCAATAGTGGGATTGCTGGATCATATGGTAGTTCTATTTTTAATTTTCTGTGGAAACCATACTGTTTTCCATAATGGCTGTGCTAGTTTACAATCCCCAAACCAGTGTGTAAGTGTTCCCTTTCTTCATATCCTCACCAACAATTGTTTTCTTTTGTCTTTTTAATGATAGTCATTTTACCTGGAGTGAGGTAGTATCTGATTGTGGTTTTGATTTGCATTTCCATGATGATTATTGATGTTGAACATTTTTTTCATATACATGTTGGCCATTTTTATGTCTTCTTTTGGGAAATGTTTCTTTTGCCCATTTTAAAGATTGATTTTGTTCTATTTTTGCCATTGTTTAAGTTCTTATATATTCTGGATGTTAACTTCCTGTCAAATGTACAGTTTGCAAATATTTTATTCCATTCTGTAGGTTGTCTTCTCGTTCTGTTAATAGTTTCCTTTGCTGTGTAAAGGCTTTTTCGTTTGATGTAATCCCATTGGTCTATTTTTGCTTTTGTAAATGCTTTAAAAGATAGACAGATCGCTCTGAAATTTTGTGGAAGAATGGAGAGCTTTCAGAAAACTGAAAAACAGCCAATATCATATCTAAATATTTTTGAAGGAATAGAAGAGATCTAGGCAACCGCCCACTGCGTGTTTAATTTCCATTCCCACCCAGCGCTGGGAATTTTCTTATAATGTTAGTTTGGTAAGTGAATGACCATTGTCCAATCCTACTTAGAGCAAAGAGAAATAG
Organism: Cephalopachus bancanus; assembly: GCA_027257055.1. Classification (NCBI taxonomy): domain Eukaryota; kingdom Metazoa; phylum Chordata; class Mammalia; order Primates; family Tarsiidae; genus Cephalopachus; species Cephalopachus bancanus. The sequence goes on from JAPVLO010000047.1 coordinate 3,968,911, forward strand.
GCTGAAACCAGAGCATGAGGGATTTAGGTTAGAATGTAAGAATTTTATGACTAGGAGGAATATTGGAACAACTTCCCAAGAAACATTGTGCAACCTCTTTCTCTAGAGGTCTTTAAAAATAGGATAGATTTTAATGTCTGGTTTAAATCTAGTGCTGCCCAAAGGTGACGGAAAGTGTTTTATTTTATGCTTCATATATATTTTGAAGACCTTTTAAAATCGATTTCCTTATTTCAAATGTTGGAAACCAAGAATTTGAGTTACATAACGGCATCACTAATTTTTCAAAATATCCTTTTGCCTTCAGCGAATTTTGCTTTATAAAGCAATATGTATCGCTTTGCCTTAAGACTTTCATTGCATTTCCATGGAAAAAAAGAATTGCTGAGCATATCCACACCCACCCACCTCCTTTTTTTTTTTTTTTTGCTTTGTTTTTGGTCACATGTATACACAACAAAGTTCAAATAAGGAATCACAGGAACCTTTTCTGGCAGGCAAATCAAATACATGCTATATAATATATAATAATTATACGTGGAGAAAAAGGCGGAGGGCCCAGAAGCTCTTGGCAGCTGTGCTGTCTGGTTAGAAAAGGAAGCAAGTTACAGTTTGGACATTCAGTTCTAGACGTTATTCCTGAGTCAACAGGATTTTAATTATGTATGTGGCCTAGAAGAGACATTTACGCAAGAGGAACATATTGTTGTTGAATGTGTTTGTGATTTTACTCATGGTTCAGAATTGGAAAGAAGCCGAAAATAATTTCTGAAGGTACATAACTGAATTGAAGGAGCAGAGAATAATAATATCTTTTCTGGTGGCAGAAAAATAACCAATATCCCTGGCTTTCATATCTACTTCCTCACTCAACACACTCCCTTTTCTTTTTTAGTTTTCTTTAAATATATATATATTTAAAGAAAAAAATATATTTCACACAACCCTCTTTAGGCAGAAGTAAATAATGTATTAAATGTAACTTTACTTTAAACATCTTTTTCTCCCATCGTGGTGTTCAGGTCACTTAAAGTTAGAGTTTTGGGTTATAAGTTTATTGTGTTTTTGTACATATTTTAGACTAGTTTTGGAAAAAGTTAAAATGTACTGTATTACTTAACTGAGATGCTACATGAGGAATAGAAAGACTATTCTGAATGTGGTGAATAATTTCTCTCTTACAGAGAGATTAGAGGCTTTCAGAAACAAGGAGCCTTCAGAAGGCAAAGCATGTAGCTTTTCTAGGACCACGCTTTTCTTCCTGTGACTTCACACATTGATTTATTTACTGATTGAGTCATTTCAGATTTATTAAACATCTACAGTGTGTCAAGTCTCTTATTAAGTCGTCAGCAGTCTGACCTATGATTGTCTGTTTTGTTTTAACTTACCTTTGTTTAATTTACCTTCTCCACACCCACTCAAGTATAATACTGCCATAATGACATTTTCCACTTTTAATAGCTAACTGTTATTGAATACTTACTAGACATTGTCCTAAGGGCTTTTTACATATTGTCCTACTTAATTTTCACAGCAAGTAACCTTATGAGGTAGATCTTATTAGCAACCTCATTTAAATAGGAAGGAGCCAAGTACAGGCAGAATAAGGATCTTGCACAAGGTCACATGACTAATGAGTGAACCCAAGCTGTAGGACTCTGAGCCTTTCTTCTTAATCCCATGCTGTCCTGCTTCCCAGGGTTATTTGTTCTATGGTTTTTTTATTTAAAGGCTTTCTGTAGGTGCAAATTCTCAAGGTTGCTTCGTTAAATTATCATTTTTATCTTCTGTTTTTCTCTCTTTCACCTCTTTGAAAAATCCATCTGTAGTGTTCTGCTAAGAATACAATAAACAACTTGAATCACCAGTTACTTTATATTTTGCAATACTCTCTTAATGCCATTTTGATTTTCTCTTAAAGCCTTATAACCAAATCACTGTGGCACATTTGTAAAGATTAACATAAAATAAATAATTTTAGAAAATAAAATGATTTTTTTCTTCTAATGTCCATATGCTCATAGAGTAAAATAATCCTTAGTGTTTTGAGTAACTAAAAATACTAAAAACCCCATGAGGTTCTTTGGGAAGAAAAGTGCAGAATGTACCTGAGTATGTACAGTACTGGTTTTCTCCAGTTTGGTAAGAAATTACAAAACAGTCTTCAGCAAACCTAGAAATGATAACTATGATTTTATAAGCACAAGAGCTTGAATCATATTTCTTTAATGCCAGTTATACCTTCCAAAAAAACTTCCTTTTAAGATGAGCCAGATCTGCTAAACCAACATATCATCTTGGAGAAATTAAAGGTTTTAGGGTTTCCCCCTCCAGAATCTTATTTCCAGTTGACAGATTTGAAGGTTCCTCAAGGACAACCATCGGGTAGATGTCATGTACCTTTTAATGCAGGGTTTGCAAAAAACAAATGATTACTTTGTTAGAACCAGAGGGCTCACGGTTGGCTTTGCTCCGTGCACCCCACAGTTAGCATTTAAAGTGACTGGGGATTTTTTTTTTTTTTTTTTTTTTTTTTTGAGTCAGAGTCTCACTCTGTCTCCCAGACTGGATTGCAGTGGCCGCTCCCGGCCACCGCAGGCTCGACCCGCTGGGCTCCGGCGATCTTTCCGCCTCAGCCTTCCGAGTAGCCGGAATTGCAGGCATGCGCTACCACGCCCGGCTGATTTTTTGATTTATTGTAGAGATGAGGTCTCGCCAAGTTGCCCAGGCGGTCTCGAACCCGCGGGCTCAGGCAATCCACTCACCTCAGCCTCCCAAAGGTGTGGGATTACAGGCTGAGCCGCCGAGCCCGGCTGACTGGGAATTCTTCAAAAGCTGGGTTCTCCCCTTGGTAGGCTGGCATTGCTAGATAGCTTGTGTGGTCTTGAGCAAGTTGTGTAGATGCCTAGTTCCTTAGTTTTGGCTTCTGTCAGATGGGGCTGACAACGGCATCCAATCATAAAGTTCTTGTATGGGCTAGGTGGCTCAGCCTGTAATCCCACGCTTTGGGAGGCCGAGGTGAGTGAATTGCCTGAGCCTGCGGGTTCGAGACCCACCTGGGCAACTTGGCGATACCTCATCTCTACAATAAATAAAAAAGTTAGCCGGGCGTGGTAGTGCGCGCCTGTAGTTCCAGCTACTTGGGAGGTTGAGGCGGAAGGATCGCCGGAGCCCAGCAGGTCGAGGCTGCGGTGGCCGGGAGCAGTCACTGCATTCCAGTGTGGGTGACAGAGTGAGACTCCAACTCAAAATAAATAAATAAATAAATAAATAAATAAATAAAGTTCTTGTAAATAGATGATCTATGTAAAGCATGTGGCACAGTGCCTGGCCCATCATAAACACCCATAAATGTTAGGCTTTCTCCATCCCACCCGTGGTGAAATTGAAGGCAAGTGATGTGTGAACTCTATTCTTTTACGAGACCTCCATAGAATTTGATATTCACATTGTAATTCGCAGCTTCGTAATAATAAAGACCGCTAAGATTTTCAGTATTTTTAGTTACTCAGCGCAAAAGATTATTTTCTCTACATGGATATCAGAGGAAAATGCCACTTCATGGTTTTGGTTTGTTTTTCTTTCTTATTTATTTATTTTTGTTTTAGAGTTGTGGGGATTTCCTACATAAGTAGGTTGCATGCAGATGAAGTGCGGATTTCTAGCGGGCCCTCTCTTTCCCTGATAGTGGACCAGGTACCAGTGTGATGCCACCTGCTCTGCTACCTCTTCCTTCCCTCCCTCTCTCCACAGTAGTGCCCAGCATCTGCCAATCCCACCCCTGAGCTCGTGTAACCAGTGATGAGGGCTCACTTATGAGTAAGAACGTGTGGTATTCAGTTCTTTCGTTTCTGTGATCGTTCGCTTAGTATGATGGCCTTGAGCTGTATCCGAGTTGCTGTCAAGGCCGTGATTTTGTTCTTCTTTGTGGCTAGATAATATTCCATCGTGTATACATACCACCTCTTCTTTATCCAATCCCCTGGACATCTGGATAGGTTCCATGTTTTTGCCGTTGTGAAGAGTGCTGCAAGAGACATGTGTGCATAAGTGTCTTTTTGGCAGAATGATTTATGTTCCTCTGGGTGTACTTAGAAGAGGGATTGCTGGATCATATGGAAGTTCAGTTTTTAGTTCTTTGAGAAATCCCCACACTGCTTTCCATAGAGGTCGAACTAGCTTACACTCCCATCAACAGAGTAGAAGCCTCCCCTTTTCTCTGCAACCACGCCAGCATCTGTTTTGTTTTGTTTTGTTTTGACTTATTAATGATGGCCATCCTTACCGGTTAGGTGCTATTTCATTGTAGTTTTGATTTGCATTTCTCTGATGATTAGTGAAGCTGAGTAGCTTTTTGTGTTTGTTGGTTGCTTGTATGTCATCCTTTGAGAAGTGTCTTGTTCATGCCTTTTGCCCACTTCACTTATATTCTAAAATCGTTCTTTTACGTTGACCTTTACAAATGTGTTATAACGTTATAAGGCTTTTAGAGAGAATCAAGAGTGCAAGTGCACAGTTTTTGACATGTAGCCTCTGCAGCCAGGAGACAGGTGGGAAACAGAGGCTCCAGTGTCTCCCAGGGAACAGGTAGAATAAAAGGGCATAGACTCTAGATTGGGAGAGGCTGGAGGTGCCTGGATCAAGGAGAGGAAGGTGGTTCTGTGATCCCCAACCTGTGTTAACTGTAATAATAATAGGCATTACCTACAAATAATGATTCCCTAGTCAAACATGTTTGGAAAGTTCTGGGCTAAACCTGGCTCAATAGCTTTCTTTATTGTAGAATCACTTACTGTTTGGTCTTAGTCTGAATTCCAGACTTGCCTCTTTCTAGCTGTGTGGCTTTAGGCAGATTGACTCACTTCTGCAGACTTTGTTTCCCTAATTGAAAAATAGAGATAATAATAGTACCTATATTCGTTTATTATGAATTAAATGGATTAAAATTTGGTGCCTGGTCTACTGTAAGCACTATATACATGTCAGCTTTTATTAACGTGGTGGAGGGAACATAGGAACTGGTGTCATTTAATCCCAGTTATGGACTTTGGGCCACAAACTCGACATCTTTGAGGCACTAAAGCTTGTCTGTTCAATGGGGACAAAAATACCCATTTCCCCGGCTCATTGTAAGAAATGTAATATACATAAGGAAAATTTAAAATGTTAGACACTGTGTAGTGTGAAATGCACATGGTAAACGTGTAATAAATGGCAGGTCCCAATTCCCCACTAATAGTATTCTCTAAAATACGTCAACTCTGGTTTGATGGCATCATGAGACATGCACAAACTGAATGTAAAATCTATAGACTGCAACCTGTGGGTTGACATGTGGAATAGTCTGAGATTCTACCTTTTTCTCATTAGGAAACAGTGAGGAAGAGTTGAAATGGACTGCTGTCAAGGGCCTCTATGTCGCAGATGGGGTAAACGTGTAGTGGACTCAGGCCTAAAGAGTGAGGATTGAGAAAGGCTGAGGCTGTCGGGTCATGAGATGGAAGTAGGTTCTACTAGTTCCCAACTGTTAACTGTGATACGAGGTATTTCCTTCACATAAGGTTCACTAGCTGAGTACATTTGGAATATCCTGGATAAAGCACAGTTAAATGACTTTCTTTTTTTTCTTTTTGAGTTGGAGTCTCACTCTTGTCGCCTAGACTGGAGTACAGTGGCTGCTTCTGGACATTGCAGCCTTGACCTGCTGGGCTCCGGAAATCCTTCTGCCTCAGCCTTCCAAGTAGCTGGTACTACAGGCACGCGCTACCACGCCCCGCTAATTTTTTTTTTTTTTGACTTATTGTCGAGATGAGGTCTCACCAAGTTGCCCAGGCAGGTCTCGAACCCGTGGGCTCAGGCAATTCACTCACCTCGGCCTCCCAAAGCACGGGATTACAGGCTGAGCCACTGAGCCCGGCAGTTTAAATGACTCTCTTTGCAGCATTTCCAAGCCAGTCCTTTTCTTTTTTTCCTCACAAAATGGCTTGTGGAACTGGAGTGTCTTAGGAAGAACTGACCAAGGACGGTTGTGCATCCTCTGTGTCCACTCTGGTTCTTTGTTTTCCCACAAGGCTGCTGATGGCCTGACTTACCATTCAGACTTTCTGAGTATCATCAGCAGGATTCGGCCTTGACTTATGTCTAGTGATGAGGTAGCACATCTAAACCTATAATATGTTGAACTACATGAAATTGCTGATATTTGACCATTTTTGACCTACTAAAATGGCAGTTTCAAATGGTTTATGTTCATACTTAAGACAGTGACTGCAAATACCATTTGTGTGCACCTGATCCAGGAACGCCTTCCTAATACCTGAAGGAGAGCAGTGAGCCTGTGGGTTACTGGATTCCCCTGGTTTGAATCTTCATTGAACAAATATTTGTGGAAGCTTGTTATACACCTTGGACTGTGCTGTCCATAGCAACTTACCCAATATTAATACTTAGTAAAGTATTAATATTACCTTAATATTACCTCCCTCCCTCTCATTTTAGCAGTGAGAGGCGTGCTGCAAAAGATTTGGAGAAAAATAGGCCAAAAAATGACATCTGATTTTTTTTGTTTCAAACTCTGAGTTGTTGGGAGTGGATGTTATGTGGAGAGGGGACGAGCGCTGTCACCATAGCAGGCCTTGAGTAAAGACCCCAAGGTGAGGCAAGATCTCGCTTAAAGCCCCCAAGAAGGCAAAGTGTCGCTTGGTAACTCTGCATCCTAGCCAAAGGCAAGGGATGCAGCCTGCTACACAGAATGGCATCTCAGATGCTCACACATCCGGGTGCACATAGTACAGATAAAGCCTTAGCTACAAGAAGATAACTGCAGAACAGCTCGTCTTCTAGGTAGCAACATAATTCCGCTGTGGCTCCTCACAGACCTTGAATCCCTTCCAATTTCCTTTGTGTTTGATCATAAAACAAGCATGCTGAGCTGGTTTGGGGCCACTTCTCTTCCATCAGAGGAAAGTCTCCCACCTGGCCCCAGCTTTTCTTTATGTCTTTGTGTCTGTGTCTTTCTTCATCTCCCGTCACTCTCTCTTAGGACTCTCAAGGCAGCCACGTGTGCCACGGCACTGAGTGCCACCAGCTCTGCTGTTTCTGGATTTTCCAGATGCCTTGGTTGGTAGTTTCTATCTCTTGAGAGTTCCAGGGCTTCTCAGGCAGCTGCAGTTGGAGTCAGACACCGGCTGGAGGCCTCCTGGAAGTGAGTTCCCTGATGGCTCTGGTGGAGGCTGAGGGGTGAGGGTACATTCCTCTGAAGACTTTGGCACTTGCTTCACACTGGACCAGATATGAGGGGGGGCCCCCAAAAGCCCGGAATTTATTTGTTAAAAAATTGTGTGTTTATTCTTACATGTTTGGGCTTCAGTCACCTTCAAAATACTCTCCGTTTGATGCAATACACCTATCGAGACACTTTTTTTTTTTTTGAGTTGGAGTCTCACTCTGTCACCCAGACTGGAGTGCAATGGCCGCTCCCGGCCACCGCAGCCTCAACCTGCTGGGCTCCGGCGATCCTTCCACCTCAGCCTTCTGAGTAGCCGGAATTACAAGTGTGAGCTACCACGCCCGGCTGATTTTTTGATTTTATTGTAGAGATGAGGTCTCGCTGCCCAGGCGGGTCTCGAACCCGCGGGCTCAGGCAATCCACTCACCTCAGCCTCCCAAAGGCGCGGGATTACAGGCTGAGCCACCGAGCCTGGCTTCGAGACACATTTTCCACTGCTCGTGGCACTCGTCAATTTTGATGCCTTTTAGTACTTCTGCCATTTTTTTTTGTTTCACCTCTTCCACATCGGCAAAACTTTTGAGAACTTTGTTTATCTGGGGAAACAAACAACAAAAAAAAGTCGCTCAGGGCGAAATCAGGCAAATAGGAGTGTGAGGCATGGGTGCCATGTTGTTTCAAAAACTGCTGAACATTCAGTGCAGTATAGGCAGGTGAGTTCGTAAATCACCCATCATGAAATGGACAAACGTGTTGAAAGAATCTCCAAAAAAAGAAAAAAAACCCACTGAAGCCAAATGCAGCATCTCAGAACAACACTAGCAGGTACACTGAGGTTGATGGATTCCTAGGACACTTATTGGGGGAAGCCTGTACTACAGAGGGCCTGTCCTCCAAAAGATAATTCCATTTTAGAGGGATTGCCCCTCATATATGGAGAAAACTGACACTTGAATGGAGTTACTAGCTAAAGTAGGTGATGAGCATTTGTTCACTCATCTATTATTTCCCTCAACACACTGTTATGGAGTGCCCAGAAAATGTGCCCAGTCAACTGTGCTAGGGTGGGGTTGTAAGCATAGACAGAATGGCACCCTGCCTGGCCTCTGCCACTCAGTCCAGTGAGAGAGGCAGAGGTCAGCAGGCACTCACATGTGAGAGTGGTGGTAAGTCAGAGGAGACCAGGTGAAGAATGGTGATGAAAGGGCATATCGAGAATCGTGTGGTCAGAGTTTCCTGCTTTTGGTGGGGAGGAAGTTTGTGCAGTGTCTCACCCCACTTGCCACTGAGGAAGGGTCCAGATCAATAGGGAGATTCTCAAAGGGTCACTCTTATTAGAAGAGTCTTTCTGTCCAGGGAATCCACATGGTCATATTTGGAGTTTTGAAATATGTTTTGGCCGGGCTCAGTGGCTCAGCCTGTAATCCCAGCACTTTGGGAGGCTAAAGCGAGTGGATTGCCTGAGTCCACGGGTTCGAGACCCACCCGGGCAACTTGACGAGACCTCGTCTCTACAATAAATCAAAAATTAGCTCGGCATGGTAGTGCGCACCTGTAGTTCCAGCTACGTGGAAGGCTGAGGCAGAAGGATCACTGGAGCCCAGCCACTGCGCTCCGGTCTGGGTGACAGAGTGAGACTCCAACTCAAAAAAAAAAAAAAAGAAAGAAAAAGAAATATGTATTTCTCAGTACCAATTTGTGAACTCTGCAGGCAGCATCAGGAAAAAAAGTACAGGTGTGACCTCATTTTAACTGAAGTCATTGTACAGACATGGAAACTTACAAACCGTATATGTTCTGGTAGAATATGTGGTTTCTTACTGGGTTCTGACCAGTAATTTTACTGGCCAGTGAAAGACTTCTGAATGAGGAAGTCAATATTCACATAACAGAATGATTCTCCATTTTCAAAAGTTAAGTTTACACATAAATTTTAAGGAGCTCTGGGTGCCCAGAGCCTGAATCTGTATTTATCACCATGCTGCATATGGCCTTCTTGTAGTATTTTATAGGGAGTTAGTTCTAAAGCCTAAACTTTTCTTCCTAATTCTTCATTTGTGCTGCCCATCCAAACTGGACTGGGTAAAAAAAAAAAATGCGGCACATATTTATATGGCAGCCATAAAGAAGGACAAGCATATGGACTTTGCAGCAACGTGGATGGATTTAGAGTCGATCATACTCAGTGATCTCTCACAGAAACGAAGAACAGAGTACCATATGTTCTCACTCATAAGCAGACCCTGAACATTTACCATAATACTATAAGAAAGGGACTGGCAGTAGTAGGATACTGCCAGAGTGGGTAGGGAGGGGGAGACACATCAATAAAGGTACCTGATCTCAAACCAGGCAAAGTGGGGACCAAAGGGAGGCCCAAACTTTACCTGTGTGATGACCACTTCTATAGCTAATCCTGAATTGTACACATCTTTAAAAATAAAACAAGTCAAAATAAAAAAATTTATTCATTCTATTAAATATCATTATCTTAAAAAAAAATGCGGGGTGAAGTGTGGGATGCCTAAAGGAAGGAGGAATCTTGATTTTTAAGTTGGAAAGGTTGTTAACAATGTTATTTAAAAAGAAGAAAGGGGTTATATGTCCTCTTTTTAAAAATATTAATATTCTCCAGAATATGGTAACATAATAATGATCATAACTAACTTAAGTCAAAGATACAGAGTACTTTTGTTAGCATTCATTTGCTTCCTTGAATCACTTCAAATAGATACCCATATTATTTCTCTACAACATTTTATTTCTTTAATATGATCATGAAATTATTTAAAGAGCCAGCTAAAGTTATTTCCTAAACTCCAGGTTATAGTACATAAATGGGTATAGAAATTAATAAAATGAGTCATGATTGAAATTTTATGCAAATGAAGGAGTAGAATAGAATAGAAAATACCAGAATGTATCACACTTAGCAGGAGATTTTTCTTCATAAAATTTTGTTTAGGTTACACACACACATATGCACACATACACACACATATATATTCGTACACATATATGTACATAAATACCATATAAACATATACTTGTGAGTGTACTGACTCACTGTTGACTCACTGTGGAATACAGACAAAACTCTGAGAAATCCTAAAATGAAGAATATGCCAAATAAAAGTTAAAAAAAAAATTGCACAATACATATGATTTTTTTCTCTTTTTGAGTTGGACTCTCACTCTGTCACCCAGACTGGAGTGCAGTGGCACACTCACGGCCACCCCAGAGTCAACCTGCTGGGCTCCAGTGATCCTTCTGCCTCAGCCTTCCAAGTAGCCGGAACTACAGACACACGCTACCACACCCGGCTAATTTTTTATTTATGGAAGAGATGAGGTCTTGCCAAGTTGCCCAGGTTGGTCTTGAACCTGCGGCGGACTCAGGCAACCCACATGCCTCAGCCTCCCAAAGTGCTGGGATTATAGGCTGAGCCACCGAACCTAGCCAATACATATGATTTTAAATGCTAAGTATCTTTATTAAAACAATACCTTCAGGTTTAACAAATTTACGGTTCTAATAAACAAAAGAGGCATTCAGGCAAAATGTATTTCTATATGTGTATATATATACATGCATACAGACCCCATAAATAGACTTTTAAAACTTTAAATATATTTAAAACCTTTAAAATGTATCTAGAAATAGAACCTCTCAAATCCATGAATAATACTTGTTAATCATCTAAATTAAAAGATGCAATTATGCTGATATTTTAACAGTGCTCATTAATTCATATACTCTATACTAAAGGCCAGTGAGAAAAAAAATTGCAGAAAGTTGTTTTTCATTTTGAAGTGTATAGCCTAGTTAGCACCTACCCTCTCGTTAGCCTGAGATGACAGTAGATAGTCTGTGTGATGCAGCTGGAATTCAGAAAGAAATTCTGAAGCTGTATTGAATGGTTGAGACGAGACAGTCCTATTCCTTATCTTAATGATGTCTTTCTTGACCTCTCTCTGATCTGAACCAGTCTTGCCTAACATTGTAATACTGCTTCGCCCATTCTTCGTGATGGTCCATAAAGGCTTCTCGGAAACTCTCAAGGCTAAAAACATTCCAGACATTCCTTAACACAACGTTCCTGAAAAGGTTGGTTTCTTAGGATCCTGCAGCAACACTACCCGCCTGATTCCCAGAGACCAGACCGCTGCACAAGCCTTTCACTGGCAGACAGCCTGGCGGGGCTGCCTCTCCTCTCCTCTGAAAGACTCACTTTACTTATCCAGGAGTCCGTCAAACTCACTTTAGAGGGGTAGGTGAGGACACCAAGATCCTCAGTAAAGACGAATCACTCAGTGAGGCTGAGTTTCCAGCAGCACAGAGAAGCTACACACAGGGTGTATATCTTGGTATGGCGTGTGTTTTCTTTGGAAAGAGACATTTAAATGAAGTTTTCTTTAGCAAAGTCTTGCCCCCCAAATCCAAGATTCTCAAAATTACTTTTAATGAATTCAAGAAATAGAAATTCTACACTGGAGCCCTTATTAGCTGCCTTTCTTATAAAAATAATTACAGGACGCACCATTTTCCTCTTTTTTCCTATTAGTGTTTCTGATTCTGCCTCTTTTTTCCCTCCATCTTTCTCCTCATGTTGCTTCACGTACACTTCATTTGAAATTCTTGTGTTCTCTTTTTAGGCTAGAAAAAAAAAAAGGATATAAACCTGCCAGGGTTAAAGGTTTTCAAGAAAGAGAAGACAAAACCTGCAAAGCTTCATTCACATGACTGGACACTCTCACACTCTTTCTGGCTGATGGGATATTCCCTGCTAACTGGGGGGTTTAATTGGCTCAGAAGTCTCTCTCCCTCTGCTTGTTTTCCACATTTCTTGATAAATGCAGCCCCACCAGCATCTTTCTCAGATGCGCAAAACCCTAGTGCAAGGTCTTACACATCTTCTCATCCCAGGAAACAGGACCTCTCGGTCAAGTGTTAGAAGCTGTGATAACACACCTGCATATGGGCACTCTGACCAGTGGTGTTTGTCATAAGGCCCTGTTCTTTCTCGGTGACCCTTGAGACCCTGAGCAAATTAGAAGCGCTCCATATTCAGCATGTGACTGACTGCTAGTAACCTGTAACTCTGAACCCAGAGGCACATCAGAATGAGGGGATGGTTAAGAAGCAGAGAGATCTTTTCACACTCTAAATGTAAAGCTAGTATTCTAATGTATTCTGGAATAAGCCCTCCACAGGCTGGACTCATTGAAAGTGTTGCAACAATGCAAGAAAGATGGACAGCACTTTTTCCTGTAACGCACAGGACAGCTACACGCCTGTGTCCTTTGCTACCATATCTGTTAGGTTTTTGTCTGACTCTATGTAACCAGATGGCCTTCTGACTTTGAAATTGTGGCAGAATTTTCCAATGCCCATTTTGAAACAGAGGTGCTCACCTAAAAAAAACCCCGTAAGATGTCATCACCTCAAAATATCCCTCATGGATTATTGGGAGAAGGAAATGAAGCAGAGATAGCAAGTTCACACTGACTTTTAGAAGAGTCACCACGAAGTGTTTACAAGGATCCCACAGATGACTAAAATTAGTATATTCCGCACAGCGTTATCTACCGCTGACTCAAGATGGTGATACGAGCAGTGTTAAGCTGTGAGCTCACCAGGAAGCTCATTCCCTAAAATTACTCTCTTGCAGGGAAAGACCCCTACTTTACATCAGTCAATGGAAGGAAGGGTATAAATAGCAACTTGTTACGCCATCGCTCGGAGGCTGTGTGTCCTTCTGGTCTCCAGTTCTGTTTCTTGCAAATATAAGAGCCTCCTGATCAGTCTGTTGTCTCTTGGCTCATGAGTGTGTGTGTGTGTGTGTGTGTGTGTGTGTGTGTGTGTGTGAATAGTTCTTTCAGTTGTGTGATATGATCATTAGAAAACACAGAGTTTAAGTGATCTGCTAAGAATTATCCAGGCCATTACAAGCCTGTAATCCCAGCACTTTGGGAGGCCAAGGCAAAAGGATTGTCTTAGCTCAGGTGTTCGAGACCAGTCTGGGCAACTTGGTGAGACCTCGTCTCTGTGATCAAAAAATAATAATAAGCGGGGCATGTTGGCACGCGCCTATGGTTCCAGCTACTTGGAAGGCTGAGGCAGAAGGATCACCTGAGTCCAGCAGGTCGAGGCTATGGTGGCCATAAGCGTGCTACTGTACTCCAGCCTGGGAGACAGAGTGAGACTCCAGCTAAAAAAAAAAAAAAAAAAAGAAGAATTATCCAGCTGCTTACTGAGACCTAAAATTGAGTTTTCGGTCCTATCATCTTCAAAGACTTAAATGGACTGCACTTTTGCTGTTTCTCCTATAAGGCAGAGAACATCTCCTGTCAGCTGCTCAAAGGGTCAATGGTCAACCTATTAGAAACATGTCCAGATAGATGTAGACAGAGAAGAATATGTTGCAATATATTCTGTTGGGATAGTTTCTCTATTATGACAAACAAATTTTTCTTTGTATTAAAGGCAAGTTGATCAGAATTAAGCTGCGTCTGCACCCTACTCTGATGTTATTGTTTGGGTTGCTTCCCTCAACTAGTCGATTCAATAAAGAAGAAAAAGCCAGTGGCTCCAGCGTTTCTGTCAGCCCGGATCCTCTTGGGTTCCCTCCTGGTGGTGATTTTATATTCCCTTTCCTACCTACTACAGATTCTCAATAACCTTCATTTCAGGTCACAAACAGATCTTCTTTCATGTGTGCCAGAATCATTTTAGTTCTAAATAATTCTATTTCTCCATAGGTGCCCATGCTCTGCCATGGATAAATTTCCCCCATCTGTTTAATCCATTTTCTGGTTTACCAAGTACCGCAATGATTTCTTCAGTGACAGAAGACACTATGCATCACTGATTTTCTATTTTTGAACCCTGGGGAATTTTCCATGTTGGGACACTGCGCGCTTCATTTCTAATTAGGCTTTCCTTCTTACTCATATTTGGCTTTGCTTTATCAATAAATTGCACAACCGATAATTGGAAGCAGGATTCCAGAGTACGCTGTAAGTAAACCTCCCAGTGACTTGGTGGGACTGGGGTTGGAGTGCAGGCAGGATGATGATTACAGCTTGATGATGGAATGGGAAGTTGTTAATTTTTAAGCGACAGCTGGACTCTTTCTCAGGTCGGCAGTAGTTCTGTTTTATGGTCAGATGAACGTGTTCAGTGAAACAATCCTTTATTTTTTTTAAAATCAGACATTATTTCCCTTAACACTGTCTTCATTTGAGCATCTGTAGGTACCACCAGGGATGAACAAAATGCCCCAGAAGTGTTTTTCAGGACCCAGTTTTGGTGCCTCCACCTCCAAGAAGTGTTTCCACATCACTGCAGCTGAGAACAATCTCTCCATCCTCTCAACTCCCACAGTTCCCTGAGATAATCCAGGCAAGGCACTTCAGCACAGAGTCTGGAGTAAAGAACTCAGTCAGAGTTCGTCATTATTGTCCTTACCTTTTTAGAGCTTGTCTTACCTTCGGCCTTGTGTCTCCATTGTTTACACACAACCTGTCTTTCCAACTAGACTATAAGCTTCTAGAGAGTCTGATGCATTCTTTTATTCCCCTCCATGGCTTGCTCTTTCTGAGTGATAAACGTGCATTGAGTGAATAACCACTTAGCGGTCCTTCTCAAGGGTCTCTGTGCCCTCGTGCCTGACATTCGGTCGCCACTCAGTAAGTGTGGGGATAATGAATGTTTGGTGAATGGATATCAACAAAAATTCCATTGTTAACTCTTTTGAAAGGCTGCCCTAGTTCAGCCTTTTTGTTCCTAGAGTTAACTTTCCTAATATCCTGTTAATGCCAAGGACGTGAACCAGCAACAGCCATGTCGCTCCTAAACGCAGTTCCTATAAACAGCATGCTTCTTAGTTAAATAACTGGCCAACTAGATTCGACACCTCCCTCATGAGGAGTAAAATACCGATGGCTAACACTCACTGACTGGATATTCATTTTGTGCCAGGCTCTGTCCTGTGCTCTTTACACATACTCGCTGTAACGGGGAACCCACATCTGAGAGGGCTTGCTAGTAATGTTTTTTACCTAGTCCAAAGAAGCCACCTGGAGGTCCAGCAGGGAAAGACATTAGTTTATTAATACTTACGGGAGGCACTGATGGCGACAGTTCGAAAAAGAATTGCACCTTGGGACAGTACAGCAAGCGGTTTTATCATCAATGCAAGCAAGTTAATAATTCACATTCCTATCTGGTATTTACAATTACATTGATTAAGTGTGACGACTACATTGTTTTCAGCTTTGCTTGGTCACCAGCATTCCATGACTCTTCACTGGGAATATGCATACCGCTCCCTGAGGGAAGGGCCAGAAAGAAGCCAGGTATAGGGGGCAACAGGCTATGCCCGGACAATACCGCACACTCACTTACTTAGTTCTCGCTGCAATCCATTTTTAAAGATGAGATCCTAGATATAAAGAGGCTAAATTCCCTGCTCCAGGCCAGGCTCTTGCTAAACACCACCTTGTAGCAAGAGCTAGACTAGAGTTCCGGTTTGATAGCACCATTTCTCAATGGTTCACGCAAACTGCTAATATAAGAGCAAATGCTAAAGTCATTCCATCATTGAGCTCTCAGCTGTTCTCTTTATCATATTGTCCCAGGTGAGAGGGAGAGGAGGGTTGCAGAGGCTGCTGCCTGGTTGTGAGAACAGAAGATGTTTACCCAGAGACTCAGACTCGCTTCTCTTGGTAAATATCTGCCCTGTTCCCTCAGTATACCTCACCTGCTCCCACTTTCCCTTTCCTACTCTGACCTCTCCTAGGTATTCCCTCAGCTTTGAATTTTCCACCCTCCTGTCTTCCTCTGACTGCCTGAGCCCTGCAGGCCCTTCGAGAGGCAACTTAGATGGCACTTCCTGTGGGAAGCCATCCCTGACCTTCTCAGACAGGTGGCAGTATCCTTACAACTGACCGTGTAACCACCCATCATGACTCTCATTGTTCTCTGTTGTAATTGTTCCCGGCACAATTCTGGGCACACAGAAGGTATCTCATAAATGTTTGTTGAATGAGCAAACGAATGAATACATGAAAGTGCTGTCTGCATGTCCATGTTACTCTAAAATTGTTACATAAAACAACCACAGGAACAGGCACCTCCAAGTTTAGATGCCCAAGATTTGACAGGAAGGACATAGCCAAGAATAACAGGTTCGTTATTTCTCACTCCCCACATATCAGAGAGAAAATATCCCACTGCTCTCCAAATTGAGACCATAAGAATGAATAATCTTTGATGAGAGGGGGAAAAAAGTAAGCCTAAAAATGTGTGGCTGGAA
The DNA here is from genome assembly GCA_027257055.1 of Cephalopachus bancanus. Classification (NCBI taxonomy): domain Eukaryota; kingdom Metazoa; phylum Chordata; class Mammalia; order Primates; family Tarsiidae; genus Cephalopachus; species Cephalopachus bancanus. The sequence goes on from JAPVLO010000047.1 coordinate 3,985,462, forward strand.
ACAAAGAAAGTGTTTCAAACAGCATTTTGTTTTTCCCTTCTGTGGACTTGTATAAATTATGTGTGAGGCAAATATGTGATAGAAAGATGCAATTGTAATTACTTGTTCTCAAATGTTTGGTTAACCACACCTCTTAATCCCACGAACAGGAGTTTAGCACAGAATTAAATTCTGCCCCTTAGGCAAGATTAGCATTTGGAGTTTCTTGTTTCTGTAGTTTAAATGTTTTTATCCAAGTATTTGTACTTTTCCATTTAGAATAAATGCACTGAGTATGTGTAGAGAAATATAAATAGCATGGAATTTTTATGATTCAACTCATCATTCTTATTGGTTTGTGGTCAATTTTTATGGGTACCAATTTTTAAAAATTACTCATCCATAATTAGTTACAGAAACATAGAAAGAATTGCTAGATCCCTCTTTCCTTTAATGAATGTCATATCCTCTCTTTGCCAATAAATAAGGTCTTTAATTTTATAAGGTAAAAAATAACATCCTTCAATCTTTACTCTCAAAATGCAGACATTTCATGATACAATGTTATAAAAATAATTGGGTAGAAAGATTTTTCTCTGCTGCCATATATAGTAGGAACAGAAACAAATGTTGCTCTGATTAACTGAGGTTTCTATCCCATTTAAATGGTAGGACTCGTTTATTAATTCACCCCTTAAAATTTGCTGTGTGCCTACAATGTACCAGAAACTGCTATCTCCTAGAAATGTAAAAAGAGCTAAGACTTGGTTTTCCAGGACTTTACTATGGAGTGGGAAAAGTTTGCATAAAGCACTGCAGTGAAGCAAGACGATTTTTTTTTACATGGAAGTCTGCACAAAACCACAGCAGGGCTTTTGGAGAAGGACAACTGGGGTGGGAATGGATGGTCAGGAATATGGATTTGCAGATGAGAGAGCATCAGAGCTGAGACCTGCTGGAGGTGCAGGAATTTGCCAGGCAACAGAGCTGGTGATTCGGCGATGGGGGATGGCATTCTAGACATGTGAAGGAAGACTCCAGTCAGTGGAATCTTGGGGGCTTTATTATAACAAATGGCCTACAACCCAGCTCACAACTCACAGGGACAGAGGCATCGGTGTGAGGCAGCCCCGTTGTGAGGCTTTCTGGTGGGGAACTGTTCAGATTGGTCTTTAGAGAGAGCAAACAAGTTCACTCTGGTAACCATATCATGGAAAGAGCGTGGAGAAGCCAACTTGGGATTAGGGCACAGTGAGAGAAGGCCAGTTGTGAGACAACAGTGGCAGGAATCAGGGTGAGAGTGGCGACGAAAAGGCCGAAGCAGCAGCACCTGCTAATGTACCAGGCAGGTCACAGGGCATTTCCAGGGCTGTGGGTCACAACATCTTAATGGACTCAAGTTTCCAATGAGTGATCATGGCCATCTGCGTCACCCCAGATAGTACATAGGTTGAACCTTGCACTCAAATTAACTTGAAGACAGAGAGGTGAATTTAGCCCAGCATTAGAGTCTTTTGATGACATTATGGGGGACACTTTCAGAATAGATCTTCCTTTTGGGGGAGGATATTTGTGTTAATCTGTTGATTAACTGGATCTGCGCCTAGACGGGTAACTTTAACACTTACAACGGGATGAACGGAAGCCCACTCGTGGTTTTCCATCAACATTTCCCTTTTTTTCTTTCAAAGAAGTTCATGAATACCTTTTTGATGGTGAACATTTCTACTGTGGAGCAAGTAAATAGCTAAAGGAAGAAGTTGATTATTGTGGTTAATGTTAAATTTGTGGTGTCAGATCTCCTGTCCTGGTAGCCTCTTGGCTCACCTCTTCTATTTAATTGTACATTCTAAATGTATCGTTTAATTGTACATGCTTCAACCTCTTCTATTTAATTGTACCTTGACATTTTCCTGTGCTTACACTCGTAGAAATGCTTGTATCTGTTTCGATGGCTCTGCAGAATTTCGGGAAGGAAACCTGCTCCAGTCACATTGAACTATTGTTCCCTGCATTCGGCGACAAGGTCTCTTATTTGTGCCTCAGCACAGTCTGTTTTCCTACCTGAATTGTTCCCTCTTAGAAATCCTTGAACTTCTCCTTCCTATTCTTGCTCAAAATTAAATGTGTCCAAGAAATTTAGTCACAGTTGCTTCTTTGTTTCTTGACAGCATTTATGAACTGTATTAAACTTGCATACATGTGTCTGCTTAAATCTTCTTAAACATTTCAATGTACCTATTTTGGGCAGTTTCAAGTGATATCATCCTTAACCTAATGTGAGTGTTCAATAGACAATAACTTTAACTAATAGACAGATAGTAGAAACGCACTTCCTTTTTTTTTTAGATTGAAAAATATAGTTTATTTAAAAAGTAAATTAGAGAGAGTGAGAGAAAGAGAGAGAAGAGATTCACCTTCTCAAGGTTGGGGAAGGGACCAAAGCTTAGGAAAACAATGGTGGCCATAGCTCAAAGAACCTCCTGGCCAGACCAGAGCCATTGACCAACCTCAAATGGCTCTTGAGGTTGAATGTTTTTAAACCTTCCCTTTGATGGGGCTAGGTCATTAAGATGGGCAACAGAGTGAGACTCCAACTCACACACACACACACAAAAAGATGTTGGGTGGAGGTCTCTTTCATGTCATAACAAAGGAGAAAGGTAAGCACAGGCACTGTCAGGTGATGGGCAGCAGGCAGATGAATAGGTTAGTCACATGACTTTTGCCAGAAATACACTTCCATCTGTCTGTCCTAATTTCACATTTACCTTTGAAAGTTTAGTAATTTTTCTAGAATCCCACATACATGCCCCATTAGGACAGAATCTTCATTTCTGATTTCTATGTAGGGTTCTTTGAACAAATATTCAAAATATTTCATACACACAAAAAAGGACAGATTATAAAGGAATTTTAAAAGGTAAATATCTTGTCATATATATTTCACATAGTTTATTTTCATTAGAAAGAATTAAACATTGCAGACATAGTTGATATCCATTTTGTAACTTTCTCCCATTTCCCTGCTTTTATCCCCAGAGGCGACCACAAACCTGAAATTGGTGCATATATTTTCCATCTCTCTTCCTATGCTATTATTAAATATGCATCTTTTTGTGATCAAGATATTTATTAGTGTTTGTGTTTTAAAATTTTACCTCAGTGATTTTTTTTTTTAGTTGAATTCTTACTCTGTCGCCCAGGCTAGAGTGCAGTGGCATGCTCACGGCCACCCCAGCATCAACCTGCTGATCTCAGGTGATCCTTCTGCCTCAGCCTTCCAAGTAGCCAGAACTACAGGTGCACACCCAGTTAACTTATTGACTTATTGTAGAGATGCAGTCTCACCATGTTGTTCAGGATGGTCTTGAACCCGTGGGCTCAGGCAATCCTCTCGCCTTGGCCTCCCAAAGTACTGGGATTACAGACTTGAGCCACCGCGCCCGGCAATGATATCTTTACAAATCTTGATTTTGATATTTTCTCCAATCTGAGACTCTCTATTTTAATAAACAGATATAATCTACTATATTTATTGTAATTATTGATATGTTTGAAATTACTTCTTAGCAATTTGTATTTACCAAAAATTTTCAATGCTTTTTTCATTCTTTTTAAAAAATGATCTTATAAGTAACTATTTATTTTTTTCCTTTTTGTTTCCACACTGGTTTGGAAAATAAACATTCTATTTATCTTCTTTTTTTAAAGATGTGGGGTACAATTCAGGGTTAGGTATACAAATGTTCATCATGCACGTACCCTTGTTGATGAGGTGTCCCCCGCTTCCTCAGGCAGATTCCCACTACTGTCAATCCCACCTCCCCACCCCCCTCCTGGCAGTTTCCCGCTAACGGGGCTTCCACTTTAAATATAAAAATACAACTTAAGCATTATTTAAAAAATTCCAAGTGTGTACTCACCTTCTCAATCTCAATCTATTGGTATCCATCCATTTTTTTCTCATGCAAATACAACTATCTAGATTTCTTCCTTCTTCCTTCTTTACAGAAAAGTGGTTACACAATACACACTTTTCTACAGCTTACTTTCCTGTTAGAGCTTTTGAACATCTTTCTATGTCATTGACATAGCTCTGTGTCATCCTTTTAAATAGCTACAAAGCAACAATGATGATAGCTTGCTGAGTTATGAGTATGTGCCAAGAACTTTGTGTCATCTAAAAGTCACAACAAGCCGGGCTCGGTGGCTCAGCCTGTAATCCCGCGCCTTTGGGAGGCTGAGGTGAGTGGATTGCCTGAGCCCGCGGGTTCGAGACCCACCTGGGCAGCGAGACCTCATCTCTACAATAAATCAAAAAATCAGCCGGGCACGGTAGCGTATGCCTGTAATTCCGGCTACTCGGAAGGCTGAGGCGGAAGGATCGCCGGAGCCCAGCAGGTCGAGGTTGCAGTGGCCGGAAGCGGCCACTTCCGCTTCCGGCCACTGCACTACAGTCTGGGCGACCGAGTGAGACTCCAACTCAAAAAAAAATAAAAAAATAAAAGTCACAACAATTATCTGTGGAAAAAACCCCTCATTTTATAGATGAGGAACCTGAGGCTTTTTGAAGTGTGGTGGAATAATAGCTGCTAAAAGATGTCCCTGGGACCTGTGAATATGTTACCCTACAGGGCAAAAGTAACTTTGCAGATGTGCCGGGGAGACCATGATAAACTATCTGGGTGGGCCTGACTAATCACTTGAGTCCTTAAACGTGAAACCTTTTCCAACTGGGTGAGAAAGAGATGGGATGATGGAAGCAAGGACAGAAAGATGGAATTATGAGAAGGATTCGGTGTCATGTTGCTGGTTTTGAAGTACAGACCTTTATATGAAGAGACTACCGAAAGGATGCTAAGAGCTAAGGGTGGCCCTCAGCAAACAGCCAGCAAAGAAACAGAGACCTCAGTTTCACAACCTCATGGAACTGAATTCTGCCAACCCCTGAATGAACAAGGAAAGGGAATTCTCTTAGGCTCTACAGGAAGAAATGCAACTCTGCCAACCCATTGGTTTTGGTTCATATCGGATTTCTTTAATTTTAATTTTAAAGATGGGTACAATTCAGGGTTAGGTATTCAAATGGTTTTTGTACAGGTAAAGTTTGGGCCTCACTTTGGTCCCCACTTCACCTGGTTTGAGATCAGGTACCCTTCTTGTGCTCACCCCCCCAGCAGTTTCCCACTACTGCCAATCCCTTTCTTATAGTATTATGATAATTATTCAGGGTCTCCTTATGAATGAGAACGTGTGGTACTCAGGTCTTTGTTTCTGTGATAGGTCACTGAGTATTATAGTCTCTAAATCCTTCCAAGTTCCTGTGAAGTTCATCATTTTGTCCTTCTTTATGGCTGCATAATATTCCATCATGTATATGTGTATGTACCACATTTTAAAAAATCCAGTCCACTTTCCATGGGTAGCGTGGTTGGTTCCATGTTTCACAGATTTCTGACCTACTGAACTGTAAGATAATACATTTGTGTTGTTTCATACCTCTAAAACTGTGGTGGTTTGTTAGGGCAGCAATAGAAAATAAACACAAGTGGCCACAACTAATAAGTTGTAGTGTAATGGGAACTTGAGTAGTCTGATTCCAAGGTGTGTGTATGGCTAAATCATAATTTACATGGTCATTTAGGTTGCTTTCAATTTACAGTATTTCAGACAGTGGGACAGATTTCCTCATAGCTATATCTTCATATCTTTTAGTTAGAATTTCTATAGGGAAATTCCTAGAAATAAAATTGTTGAGTCAGAGGATATGCACATTAAACTTTTTAACAAATACTGTCAAAGTGCTTTGGAAAGTCAAGGCAGCTCTTAGACAAGAACTGAAATCAATAGAAGAGTTAACAAAGACTCTGAATGGATCTGGCTCACTGGTGAACATTTCAGCAAAGCAAAGGACTGAAATGACCACGTAACTGAGAGTGCTTTTCTCCTTCAATTTAGCTGAAAAACCTGCAGATGTATGTTCCAGAAGAATCTCTCTGGCTCTATCTTCTCTGTGTGCTTTGTGAGTAAACTCATTACTTTGTGCTTTTGCTTCTGGGTCTTGCTCTTTGGCCCCCAAAGCAATAAAGACTGACAAAAATAAATAACCTTTTCAGTAAGTATCATGTGTGCTATACCGCCATTCTAAAACGCCATTATTACTTCAGCTGAGGTTAGAGTCTCCCATGCGCACAACTAGATACTTTAAAATAGAAATAGCATTTTGCTAATATTGAACGATAGGCTTTCCAGCAGGGCCCTGCAACTCTTGGGAGAAATGACTGATTAAAGAAAATTAACACCAAAAATAAAAGTAAAAACAAAGAAGAAAATTCACCTAGCAGTCAGTTCAAATGAGAGGGCCCGGTAACTAGCTGGTACTTTACAGGAGTCTTGTAAAGGAGGTCACATCAGGATATAGTGGCCAATTTCTCACCTGATCCTATATCAGAGAAAACCTCTTCACATTAATAGACCCCAGACTCTGAAAGGCAAAGCGTATTCCTTGCTGGAAATAACTTTTACTTTCTTTGGGCAGCTTCATTTTTTTAAACCTGAAAACTTTCTATCTATCTATTTATTTATTTATTTTGTGATTTTAAAAAGGCATATGTTGGCCGGGCTCGATGGCTCAGCCTGTAATCCCAGCACTTTGGGAGGCCGAGGCAAGTGAATTACCTGAGCCCACGGGTTCAAGACCAGCCTGGGCAACTTGGCAAGACCTTGTCTCTACAATAAAATAAAAAATAGCTGAGCGTGGTAGCGTGCGTCTGTTATTCTGGCTACTTGGAAGGCTGAGGCAAAAGGATCTCCGGAGCCCAGCAGGTCGACGCTGGGGTGACCATGAGTGTGTGTACCACTGCACTCCAGCCTGGGTGAAGGAGTGAGACTCCAACTCAAAAAAAAAGCAGGCATATTTAGAATTAACCAGCTGGACTCAGTTTCGATGATCCCAATTTTGTTGGTGACATCTAAAACATCGTATTCAGGAGACAGTCAAACATATACCTTCTTCTCTTCATCAGTCTTGATCAGGGTGTTGACCTTGGCCATGTTAATGTTATAGAGCTTTTTCACAGGCTACTCGATGTGGTGCTTTGATGTGATGCTTGTTGGCCTTGACATCCATAATAAACTCAGTGTGTTATTGGCTTTTATCTTCCTCATGACCGACTCAGGAAACTTTGATGGTGGCATACTGGTCAAGCTTGTTTCTCCTGGGGTGCTCGTCTAAGGAGATTTGGGCTGCCTTTCAGAACCATAGTATCTTGGGACCCCAGAAAGCGGATGACATGCAGATCTGTGTGTGTGGCTGTGGACGCCTTTCAGCACTGCCTTCTTGGCCTTCCGAGTCTTTGGTTTGGCTTCTGCTTTGGAGGCATAAGGGCTTCCTCCTTCTTTGCTTCAGGGACTATCTCAGTAAAACATTTGGAAAATAGTTTCTTTTACTCCTGTTTGCTCCCCTGTTTTTGTAGATTGCAGATCTAACACCATTCTTTCTTTATTCTCATGTTCCTTCCTTTGTTTCAGAACTCCCTTTCTCTGATTCTTCTGCCTTGGAAATTCTGGTTTTCTCCTTAGGCTGTGATTTTAAATAATTAGAGTTGTGAAACTCTTTGACTCAATTGTTAGGCTTGTTTTTTTGCCCTCCACTGCTTGATCCTGGGACCTTGTCATAAATATCTCCCTGGTTGTGAAATGGAAAGATGTCTAAGAAATGAGGTCTGTTTTGTTATTAATTTCTTTTTGCTTCATTTTACCTAAGAAACAAGCATAGAAATTTTGATTATTGAATTTTGATAAATTTTAGGGTGTTATGATGAATAATAACACCTCTTACTTATTGAACATTGTATAGCTAACACAATTAATTTTTTTAATGCTTAACTTATTTAAGTCCTCAGGGATGTTCTTTGGGGTAGGGGCTATTATTATCCCCATTCCACTGTTAGGAAATGTTAATTTTTAAGAAGGTGGACAACCTGCTGAAGGCTGTATTGTAGTAGAATGCTAAAGCTGAGATTCAAATACAAGGTTGGTTGACCGGTCTGTACTCGTAACCACTGTACTGTAATGTTCCTTGGCATTTCAAGTCACTCAAAAGCAATACTTCCAGGAACATTTCTAATCAGAAACAAATAAACCCAGAGCTACTTAGTTGTGGTGAAGCAGGAAGGACACTGGGAGAGGAGTCTGGAGAGAGAGTCTTAGCTGTGTTCTTAACTAGCTGAATAAGTCCTGAATCGGTCATTTCACCAACCCCAGCTTGTGTGGTTCTCATCTGTAAAAGCACCAGTTTTCTTAGCATCCTTAACAAAACTTGATTTCCTCTTCCTTAATTTTTTCTGAACTAATGTAGACGAAACCTACCATTCCCATATCATTTGTGACAATTAAAGCTGGTATCAAACGAGTCCTTTGACACAGGGCTACTTATCCTGAAAAAAGAGGGTAAAACAATGGTTAAATGCCACCCCACCTTCCAGCAGAAAGCAAGCTAAGCACCATGACTCAAGTTCAAAGCTTAGAAAATCTTGGTGGAAACAGGGTGGGTATATTCTTCTGTCTTCAATTTTCTCTGTGTGTATTCGTTGTTGACCATAGAAATGTGGATGAACACATGGCTCATTATTACTCATCATCTCAAACTTGCTCAGGCCATTGTGAAGTAATAATGCTACCAAACTTTGTCCAGCTAGAAATGAGACCCAGGCACAGACAAAAATTGTGAACTTTCTCAAGCATGTGTTTGTTCTATCACATAGCTTTTTCTGTGCCATGTGTGATGGGCTGGACTATATCCCCCATCCCAAATTCATATGTTGAGCTTCTAACCCCCAGTGCCTTGGAAAGTGACAATTTTGACTAGAGGCTATTTAAAGAGCTAATTAAAGCAAAATGAGGTCATATGGGTGGTCCCTAATCTAATATGACTCTTGTTCTTACAAGAAAGGAGATTAGGACACAGACAAAACACATAGACAAAAGGGCAACCATCTGAGGACACAGTAAGAAGACAGACATCTACAAGCCAAAGAGAGAGGCTTCTGAAGAAAACAAATCTGTCGACATCTTTTTTAGAGTTGGAGTCTCACTCTCACCCAGGCTGGAGTGCAGTAGTACGCTCACAGCCACACCAGCATCGATCTGCTGGGTTCACGCAATCCTTCCACTTCAGCCATTCAGGTAGCCAGAACTACAGGCATACGCTACCATGCCTGGCTAATTTTTTGATTTATTGTAGAGATGAGATCTCGCCAAGTTGCCCAGGCTGGTCTCGAACCTGTGGCTCAGGCAATCCTGTCACCTCGGCCTCCCAAAGTGCTAGGATTACAGGCTTGAGCCACCATGCCTGACCTGTCAACATCTTAATCTTGCACTTCTATCCATCAGAATTGTGAGAACATAAATATCTGTTGTTTAAAACACTCGGTCTATGGTATTGTGCTATGGCTGCCCAAGCAGATTAAAACACTTAAGTTTTAAATCCAGGGTTGTTTTAAAGTCTCTCCTTACTTTTCAGAAGTTTTTCACCTTAACTTGTTTTCAGTTTCTTTCCTCCTTTTTAAAGCTAGATTTCCACACCCTGATAATTCATACTCAGCTATCTGGTTTTATCCATGGACTGGAGTACAGAGATTTCACAGATGTTAATGGTATTTTAAAGGTGCCCAATGTTTGAAATGAATCTTGACTGGTATCTTGAATATAGCTTATGTTGTTAAACCTCTATAAAATCCTTGTCTTAGCATTGCTCACCTGTGTGTACCAGTTCTCAAATAAATCAATTTTATAACTAATAAAATAAAGTACTAAACTATACACAATTCATTTCGCAATCCCCACCCTCTGAATTTTCCTCCTTTTCTTGGGTAAAATGGCAGCATCAACACCAACTACTCAGGTTCAGATAGTCAACTTAGGAACTTAGAGGTAATTCCTGAGTCTTTCTTTTTCCGTGCTTCTTACATCTAATTCTTTTTTTTTTTTTTTTTTTTCAGTCAGAATTTCACTCTGTCACCCAAGCTGGAGTGCAGTGGCATACTCACAGCCATCACCTGCTAGGTCAACTTGCTAGGCTCAGGCATCTCAGCCTCCATCTCAGCCTTCCAAGTAACTGGAACCAGAGGCACATGCCACCATGCCTGGCTAATTTTTTTTAAATTTATTGTAGAGAAAAGGTCTCTACAATTCTGTAGGCTCAGGCAATCCTCTAGCCTCTACTTCCCAAAGTGCTGGGATTACAGATGTGAGTCACTGCACCCGGCACATTTAACACTTTACCCACATCTATTCATTCTTTTAAAAAAATATCTACTATAATAAGACTTGTAATTTTAAAAAATAATATTAAATTTCAGCTGGAAATATCAATATGGACTCCTGGATTAAAAATATATGTGTGTGTGTGTATGTGTGTGTAGTGCCAAAAAATATATACACATTTTAAGAGATCTATGTATTACTTTTCGAAGTTGAATTGAATTGTGGTAGCAATGTGTAGTATGACATTTGCTCAACCGTGCTTCGGTCATTTTCTTTGATTGTCTTGCCTGTTGCACGGTGATATTAACATTCATTTGATTAATGCCATCTTTTGAGTGAATGGCATGCCTTAAAAAGTGTATACATTTTATATACAGTGTATACATTTTTTTGGCACCCCTTGTATATACCGGTATATTCAGCTCTGTTCACTGGAAGAATAAAGAAGCAATGACATCCCCCTAGCAATGAACATGCCTAGAACCTGGATCTTTGTTTCTACTCATCCTTACTTACTGAAAAATACCAAGATCTTTTGGAGAAATAGCTGATTCCAGTTACTGAGAAGAGAAACTACATCATAAGTTTAGGACATTTTGTTGCACCATAAAACAAGGAAGTGCTCATAATTTGTGGGGACATGTTAGAAGGACACAAGAGCTAGTTTAAAGAGCTTCCACTAGCCAAATTTTGAATCATTTGAACATGACTATATTGATAGTAAAACACTGAATACATTTTTAAAATGTATCCCCGAGTCCATAGTAATGCCCAAAAAAGTAAAAGAAAGGAAAATAATAGCTTCATTTGCCCTTATTGGAAGTGATTACTCAATAAATCCTTACCCTGAAGTGGGTAGTAAAAAGGAAAAAGCTAAACATTTATCTTGCCTTTTTAAGAGGCATTGTACATATATCATCCTACTTGATCAGGGAAAAAACTCATTTTTAGGGAAGGATGCTGATGAAGTGACAATGTCTGAAAGTCACTAGTTTGCAACGCCTAATAACATAATTGATTCGGGCAAGGATCATCAATGGAAAAAGATTACCGTGGAACAGGATATGCAGACAGTTGTAAAGCATCACAGCACAGATCACTTCCCAGTTGTAAAAAGTGCCAAGGAGAGACCTGCAGTCACCACTTTCACCAAGTGAACGATCTTAGAATCACTAGTATTAGGTAACCTTGCATTATGTTCTTCTTGATGTGATGCAGATAGACTTCATGACTGAATCTCAGTAAGCCTTTAGACCTAAATTTCTAGCATATAGGAGTTACAGGAAATCAAAGAACAGTCACATCACAAAGAAACCTGAAGAGAAATTTGAATTCAAGATATTCTAAAAGACATCGTTTTTGGACTCCCCCAAATGTCGTTATCACGGGGGGAGAAAATTGGGAGAACTGTTCCGGGTTAAAAGGGACAAAAGAGACATAAAAACTAAATGCATTTTTACAATAGCAAAAACATGGAACCAACCCTGCTGCCCATCGAAAAAGGACTGGATAAAAAAAGTGTGGTACATATACATGATGGAATATTATGCGGTCATAAAGAAGACAAAAGTATGAACTTCGCAGCAACTTGGATGGACTTAGAGGCTATAATACTGAGTGATCTATCACAGAAACAAAGAACCGAGTATCACATGTTCTCACTCATAAGCGGACCTTGAACAACTATCATAATACTATAAGAAAGAGATTGGCAGTAGCTGGAAACTGCCAGGAAAAGAGGGGCGCACCTCATCAACAAGGGTACCTGCATAATGAATATTTGTATACTTAACCCTGAATTGTACCCCACATCTTTAAAATGAAAAGTTTTTTTAAAATGCAATATAGGAATCTCAATGGAATTTTAGCTTGGTTTTAAAACATTTTAAGGGACAATTGGGGGAAATCTGAATATGAGCCATATATTAAATGAGATGGATATTATATGATATTAATATATGAACTAGTATTAATTTTATTAGACGTGATAATGACATTGTGGTTGTGTATAAGAAAATTCTATGCTTAAGAGATACATATTTAAGCCGGGCTTGGTTGCTCAGCCTGTAATCCCACGCTTTGGGAGGCTGAGGTGAGTGGATTGCCTGAGCCCGCGGGTTCGAGACCTGCCTGGGCAACTTGGCGAGACCTCATCTCTACAATAAATCAAAAAACCAGCCGGGCGTGGTAGCGCATGCCTGTAATTCTGGCTACTTGGAAGGCTGAGGCAGAAGGATCGCCGGAGCCCAGCAGGCCGAGGCTGCGATGGCCGGGAGCGGCCACTGCACTCCAGTCTGGGCGACAGAGTGAGACTCCAACTCAAAAAAAAAAGAGAGATACATATTTAGGTGTGAATATTTAGCTGTGAGGTGTAATGATTTCTATGACCTTCAAAACATATATACAACACACACACGCATATAGAATATGCTTGTGTGTGTGGAAAGATAAAGCAAACATGGCAAAATAGTAATAATTTTGAATCTATGATGAATCTAGATAGAGATTGTATAGCTGTTTATCTTACACTTCTTTCAAGATTTCTAGATGTTTAAGTGTTTTCATACTAAACAATTTAGAAAATGCGTATGCCTCTTCTTCTTGTATACCTCTGTCACTAATTTCCATTTCCACAGTCACTGTCCAGCTATTAGGTCGATGCATAAGTTCGTACATTTGTTTTGGGCGTGGCAACACTGTGGTGTTGGGAGTTTGTCACTTGTCATTTGGAGTGAGTGTTGTGCTTGTGAATACACCTTGCATTTTGCATATTTGAAGAAAGTTAGTGCTATTTGTGGGCTAAAGGAGATGGAGTGTCGAGTGGGGGAAAAAAACACTTCTGACGTTTTCTTTGCTTGAGTTTAACAGAGGAGTCAAGGCAGAGGCGGCAGCTTGGAACGCTTGTGCCGTGTGCAGGGAGAATGCCATTGGGGAAAGCACGGTAAGAAATGGTTTTGTTGTTTCAAAGAGGGCCACTTAGACCTGAGTGGTTCTCCACATTCAGGAAGGCCATCAGACTTTGAGGAAGACCATTTAAATGTTTAATCCATGTCAGTCAACCCGAGAAATGGCAAAAGTGATTAACTGTGACCAGTCAACCATCATGCAACATTTGCATTCCATGAGCAAGCGAAAATGTATTTGTCTGGAATACTTCAAAACCCAGCAAGTGGCCAAGTAAGGGGACTCATGCCTGTAATCCCAGCACTTTGGGAGGTTGAGGTCACAGTGGATCGCTTGAGCCCAGGTGTTTGAGACCAGCCTGGGTCATATAGTGAGACCTTGTCTCTATGAAAGTCAAAAAAATTAGTTGGGTGTGGTGGCATGCACTTGTAGCCTTTGCTACTTGGGAGGCTTATGCAGGAGAATTACCTGAGCCCAGGAGTTTGAGAGTGCGGTGAGCCATGATCATGTCACTGCACTCCAGTCTGGGTGACAGAGTGAGACCTTGACACACACACACAAAAAGAAAAGGAACATTCAGCAAGCAAAGTCATTTGTGTCACCCTGTCTGCCTCAGGCAAACCCAGATGCTCCTATTTTAGTGCACCCAGCCATCTATACGAATAACCTTCCTTCTAGGACTTGCTCTGCAACTACATATCTAGCCAGGTCATCCCTCATTGGATTCAGAATCATCATGATGAAAAATCACATTTTAGCTGGGCACAGTAGCGCATGCCTGTAATCCCAACACTTTGAGAGGCGGAGGCAAAAGGATTGCCTGAGTCCAGGAATTTGAGACCAGCCTGGGCAACTTGGTGAGACCTCGTCTCTACAATAAATAAAAAAAGTAGCTGGGTGTGGTGGCACATGCCTGTAGTTCCAGCTACTTGGAAGGCTGAGGCAGAAGGATCGCGTGAGCCCTGCAGGTCAAGGTTGCAGTGGCCATGAGCATGCCACTGCATTCCAGCCTGGGCAACAGAGTGAGACTCTGACTCAAAAAAAAAAAAGTCACATTTTAGTCATCTTTGTCTCCCCGGTGCTGCTCACAGGGTCTGGTGTAAAGCCAAGCATTCGATGAGCATCTGTTGATTGAGTTGGAGACTGGTAAAGGTAATGCTGTTGAAGAAGTTAGGACTTGGTTTCTATGGCATCCAGTTGGAAATGCACTTAAGAATGCCTGTGAATCGATAAAAGAACATTTTCTATTATTATACTCCAAATAAGGTTGTCTTTTGAGATCCTTTGTCTATTGTAGAAAGTCGAGTAAGCAGTTTAGTTTTAAAAAAGAAAAAATTCTCAAATCAGGATTCTTTCTGACCCTTTAACCCCAGAGAATGATAGTAGAGTATTGTTCCAAGGATTGCCTTTCCAGGACAGTCTTGGTCAATACCAGGCCAGGAATCTAGACAGGTTTAGTAAACTGTAAGTGTCCTAAACCTACCTGAACCTACATAAGAACTATTTGGTGGGGTGTGTGCTAAATCAAGTCCCCTTCTCTCCTTGGTACATCAGTTCCTATCAGTTCCCTATACATTCAATTCTCTCATTTTTGTCTCTTTTACACCCTTCTTTTCTGAAAAGTTGTCTTCATCCTACTCAGTATTCATTCCAAAATCCAGCTTAAAACTTACTTCTTCCAAGAAATGTCTGATCAATATCACCTGCTTTGATTGTTTCTTTATATTGTACTCTCTGTTTAATGATGTTCCTTTTTGGGGAAGTATGGCCTACTTCAGCACAGGACATATAATAAGAATATTTATGATATTAATAATAAGATAATATGGTAAGAAAAATCATTTGAGGGCAAATGTTAAAAATAATAACTTTCCAGACCCCTCCTTGAAGATTCTGACTCAATGAATCTCAGTAAGAATCTGGCATGGATGGGTGTTTGTATTTTTAACAAATGCCATGATAATTCTTATCGTCAGGCAACTCTGTGAAACACTAGCATCAACCTTGAGTTTGGATTTGAGATCAGACTGATCAGGGTTTAAGGCTAAGCTCTCATGCTTCTTAGCTATTTTGTGACAGTAGGCAAGTCACCACGTTGCAATCCATGATCTTTTCATCTAGAAAATGAGGACGATAATAGCTGTCCTAGAGTTGTTCTGGGAATTAAATGATTCACATAGAGCGTTAGCACAGTGCTCGGAACATTCAAACTGCTCAGAAAATATTTTGAGCAGTTAGAACTTATTTCTTGCTTGTAGTTTGTTTGATTTATGCTACTGCAATTCAAAATCTGGATGATGGTTTCATTGATTCTTTTATAGCACTGTAGTGATTCAGGGTAGGATGACCCAGAAGATTTTATCCTAGCCAAAGACTATTGTTGAGAGCCTGATAATCTCTGCCAGCTTTTTAGTATTTCAGTAAGATGTCATCCATTGTTCTTTTGATTTTGTCTGTCATCTCCATTAAATTATAGAAAGATTTTGGAGACCAGTGACCCAGTCAGCTAATTTGTTATAGAGTAGATCCAGTATCCTGTATGGTAGGCTATCAACAGAGGGCATTATCTGATGAAACCCTCATTTATTTTATAGAATTATAGAACCATCGGCGCGTACTTAGGTTACAATAGCCCTTAATGGGTCCAGAGGCCATATAGTCTAACTTCCTTAAAATACAGTTTCTACACAGCAGCTAAAAAGTTGATATCTATTGAATTGTATAGATGTCATCAGAGCATGTCAGTCCTGTTTGAAATAGTCCAATGCTTCCGACTGTATTTAGAATAAAATCCACATTCCTTACTGTGGCCTCGTAAGCCCTGATCTGGGCAGTAGGAATCATAAGAGGCAGAGCCATCGTCTGGAGGACCCAGAGGGGAGGCAGCAGGAGAGGGCTCCTTTTTTTTTTGATCCTTCTGACGTCATCTCCTGAGTGTCTCTTCCTGGATCATTACTTTCCGGTAGCACCTATGTCCTCCCCACCTGGACCGCACGTTCCCTACATTGTCACATGCCATTCAGCCCAGATGGCAGCTTCACAGAGTTCTCTCCTCCCCTCCCCTCCCTGATAAATGGTTCCATCCCACGGTTTCTATCTCATCTTCCTGCTTTATTTTTTTATCACTTACCCCTGTTAGTATTGCCCGTATCAGTAGCTATGTTAGTCTATTTGTTTATTGGAAATTCCATGAGAGCAGGCATCTTGTCTGTCTTGTATTCCAAGCACTGGGGACAGAACCTGGTACCTTCATGTGCTTGGTATGTATTTGTTAAATTGATGAACAAACTTTGAAGATAAAGAATATCTATACAATTCAATAGATTTCAACTTTTTTTTTTTTTTTGAGTTGGAGTCTCACTCTGTTGCCCAGACTGGAGTGCAGTGGCCGCTTCCAGCCACCGCAGCCTCGACCTACTGGGCTCCGGTGGTCCTTCCACCTCAGCCTTCCAAGTAGCCAGAATTACAGGCACGCGCTACCATGCCCAGCTGATTTTTTAATTTATTGTAGAGATGAGGTCTCGCCAAGTTGCTTAGGCAGGTCTCGAACCCGTGGGCTCAGGCAATCCACTCACCTCAGCCTCCCAAAGCGCGGGATTACAGGCTGAGCTACCGAGCCCGGTGATTTCAACTTTTTTATTTTATGTTTCTTCTGTCTCTTTTTTAATAGTAAGGATGGGGGTCTCAATTTTGTTGACCAGGCTGATCTTGAGCTCCTGGCCTCAAGCAATCCTCTTGCCTAGGCCTCCCAAAGTGCTGGGATTACAGGGGTGAGCCACCACACCTGGTCCAGATTTCAACTTTTTTAAAGCAAGGAACTCTTATTAAACAAAATGTTTGGTTTTAAATTATTAGTTTGTTATTTGGTGGGGATTTTTTTCTTCTTTCTTAATCATAGGATTCCATACTCATAAAAAGTTCTCAGCAATTTAATGAGTCCCTGCTCCGTGAGAGCCACCACCAGGGGGAAATCAGTTCATTGACTGGTAGCTGCAGACAGTGAGAAAATCTGGCTGGAGGAGAAGCAGATCTGACCCCAGGGGACAAGGGCAAGTGAGCGCCCCTGAGTGTTGCAGGAGTGTGGCTTTTCCTGGGCTTCCCCACAGCTCTGCAGAGAAAAGCAGTGGAAATCAGGAGAGGCAGAGCCATCATCTGGAGGACGCATAGGGGAGGCAGCAGGAGAGGGCTCTTTAAAAAAATTTTTTTTATTTTAAAGATGTAGGGTACAGCCAGGCTCGGTGGCTCAGCCTGTAATCTCGCACCTTTGGGAGGCTGAGGTGAGTGGATTGCCTGAGCCCGCGGGTTCGAGACTCGCCTGGGCAACTTGGCGAGACCTCATCTCTACAATAAATCAAAAATGAGCCGGGCGTGGTAGCGTGCGCCTGTAGTTCCAGCTACTTGGAAGGCCGAGGCGGAAGGGTCGCCGGAGACCAGTGGGTAGAGGCTGCGGTGGCCGGGAGCGGCCACTGCACTCCAGTCTGGGTGATGGAGTGAAACTCCAACTCAAAAAAAAAAGAAAAGAAAAGAAAAGAAAAGATGTAGGATACAATTCAGGGTGAGATATACAAATGCTCATTATGCAGGTACCCTGGGTGATGAGGTGTGCCCCCCCCCCGGCAGTTTCCCACTATTGCCAATCCCTTTCTTATAGTATTATGATAGTTGCTTAAGGTCCACTTATGAGTGAGAACATGTGATACTGGGTTCTTTGTTTCTGTGATAGATCACCCAGTAGTATAGTCTCTAAGTTCATCCAAGTTGCTGCGAAGTTCATAATTTTGTCCTTCTTTGTAGCTGCATAATATTCCATCATGTATATGTACCACCGTGTATATGTACCACATTTTTTTTATCCAGTCTTCTTTCATTGGGCAGCATGGTTGGTTCCATATTTTTGCTATTGTGAACAATGCTGCAATAAACATGTGTGCACAGGTGTCTTTTTCATAGAGCGAGCTGAGTTCCTCTGGGTGTATTCCCAGTAGGTGGATTGCAGAGTTGTATGGAAGGTCCATTTTAGGGGAGAGGGCTCTTTAATGCAGGCTGGGCAGCAGTGAGAAGCTGCCACCTCCTAACTTCTTCTCCAAGATTCCCTTTACCAGCCTCCAACTCAATCAACAGATGCTCTTTGAAGAAAAAAAGCTGCCTGGCCTGGAGCAGCCCTGGGCCAGTGGCTGCAATTCTGCAGATAGGATGGCGGTGGGAGGGGCAGGGACAGATGAAAATGGCAGTGGTGATGGTGGTAGCGTGGTGGTGCCACTGACGTGAAGCAGCCTCCCGCCAGGCTCAGACCATGAAGGACCTGGGAAGGACACAATGACCGTAGATAAGCAAGAGCCGGCAAGGAGGGCATGTGACCCCTCACGTTCCCCTGGGGGACAGGAAAGGAATCAGGGAACTGGAATTCCAGCCGTTGAGTGTGTGTGATCTTAGTCAGCACTGTTGGCTTTATTACTAGTTGGGTTGTTGTTTGCCTTTCTGTATCACTCTCAAGGATTAGGCAAGATACTGTGTGTAAAGCATCTAGCTCGGTGCTTGGGATGTCTGAGATCTGACAATGAAGTTCATGAACTCATCCTAGAAAAAGTGCTCCGGACCTCACTGCTGTCATCGTGAGAATGTTGGAGTTGGAACTGGAGCAATGAACAAACATTAAATTTCTTATTACACTTGGCAAGGGACATGTCAGTCCAAGTTTATGGGGATAGTGCCACGAAGAAAAAAGCAGTGTACAATTGGAGTAAACGTTTTTCTGAGAGGACAGAGAGCATCACTGATGAAGAGAGGTCAGGACTGGTGGTAATGAGCAGAACTGACAAAAATATTGTAAAAATCAATCAGATTGCTTGTCAAAATCATTAGCTGACTATGAGAAGCATAGCAGACCAAATAAACATTGAAAGAGAAATAGTTAGAAAAATCTTAACTGAAAACCTTGGCATGAGAAAGGTGTGTGCAAAATGGTCCCGAAGGAGCTCTTGCATCACGACAATGCACCAGCTCACATGGCGCTGTCTGTGAGGGAGCTTTTAGCCAGTCAACAAATAACTGTATTGGAACACCCTCCCTACTCCCCTGATCTGGACTTTATCTTTTCCGAAGATAAAGGACATATTGAAAGGAAGACATTTTGATAACATTCAGGACATCAAGGGTAATACTACAACAGCTCTGACGGCCACTCCAGAAAAAGAGTTCCAAAACTGCTTTGACGGGTGGAGTACATGCTGGCATCAGCACCTAGCTTCCCATCAAGGGGAGTGCTTCGAAGGTGACCATAATGATATTCAGCAAGGAGGTATGTACACTTTTTTCTAGGATGCGTTCGCAACTTAATTGTCAGTCCTCATATAGCTTGGAGAGGAAACAGTTCTGTTTGATTAAAAACATAAGGCACAGCCGGGCTCGGTGGCTCAGCCTGTAATCCCACGCCTTTGGGAGGCTGAGGTGAGTGGATTGCCTGAGCCCGCGGGTTCAAGACCCGCCTGGGCAGGCGAGACCTCATCTCTACAATAAATCAAAAAAATTAGCCGGGTGTGGTAGCGCGCGCCTGTAGTTCCAGCTACTTGGAAGGCTGAGGCGGAAGGATCGCCGGAGCCCAGCAGGTCGAGGCTGCGGTGGCCGGGAGCGGCCACTGCACTCCAGTCTGGGCGACAGAGTGAGACACCAACTCAAAAAAAATTTAAAAATAACATAAGGCAGGAGAGGAGCAATTCGAAGGCAAAAAATGCAAAGGCAGATAGGAAGGGATCACGGAGGATCTTGAATACCAAATTTCGGGTGTTACTCTCTAGGAAGTAGGCATTCGTTTAACATGCTGAGCAGGTTTTAAAAGCACTCTAAATGTACTTTAAAAAAAATTGTCCTAAAAAAATTTTCACTCAACAATCTGTTTTGAGTGCCTGCCATGTGCTAGATACTGCTCTAGATTTTAGACACAGAAATTAACAAAACACAAAATCTCGGCTCAAGGAGCTCATATACCACTGAGGGGGTTTGTAGGAAGCATTACGTGGGATAAGATGGAAGCATGCAGACTATAGGAGACACTTATAATTTCAGCTGAGCATTAGTAAGGATCCAAAATGGGGAGGATTCAGGGTGCTACATAAAAGGAACCAAAGGCAAGACACACTCTAAAGAAAGAATCAACAGAGCTAAGCAACTAACTAATCATGGGGGAACCAGAGAATAAGGAGTCAAAATGACCACAAATTCGATCCAGGAGTCTGATGTCATTACTGAAAAGGAAAAAAAAAAAAAGAATTAAACATAGGAGCAAAAGTAAATTTTGAAGGAAAGAAAATGTGTTCACTTTTAACATAGTTTGTTGGGCTAGTGACCACTTAGGGACACAGCTTCAGTAGACAGTTGGAAATATGGATTGGGACTTGGGAAATAAGTCTGGCCTGGAGATATAGATTTGTGAATTGTGGTTGAAACCATGAGAATAGAAAGGGTGTAGACCAAAAAGAAAATTTATTAGACCCTTATAGAGTAAATATGTCAGATATAAGCAGAAAGCGGAGATGGGGATAATAAGAAATGTGGGAGGAAGCCAAGCAGATTATAATGGTAAAAACAGGAGAATTTCAGCTGGGTGGAGTGGCTCAAGCCTGTAATCCCAGCCCTTTGGAAGGCAGAGGCAAGAGGACTGCCTGAGTCCAGGGGTTCGAAACCAACCTGAGCAACTTGGCAAGACCTTGTCTGTAAGACAAATCAAAAAATAAGTCAGGCATGGTAGCAGGTGCCTCTAGTTCCAGCTACTTGGAAGGTTGAGGTGGAAGGATCACCTGAGCCCAGCAGGTCGAGGCTGCAGTGGCCGTGAGCATGCCACTGCACTTCAGCCTGGGTGACAGAGTGAGACTCTGACTCAAAAAATAAATAAATAAATACAAGGAGAATCTCAAACGGGAAACGGTGATCAAAAGCATCCATTGTGCAGGACTTCTGCTTCTGACTATGATGCAGATGCAGTCCTACTGCCAGAAGTAGCTGTGAGACTGGACAGAATATACGAGGCAACTGTTTTCAGGCATTGGAATTCAGGCAGTGCTGATCCTTGATCCCTGGGCAAAGGGAAACACATGAGATGAGTCCCTTGGTCATGCGGTCTTTTTTCCTGGAGGCAGGGGAAGGTGGAGTTCAGGTTGATCATAGTTGCTTTGCTGAGCTGAGGAAGCAGAGATCAGAATTCAGGGCTGAGGTGGTTGGGATTTGTAGGACAGGGTAATGAAAAGAAAAAGGCCGCAGAGAGGAAAATTTCCAGAAATCTGCACGGGGGACCCTTAAGGCCCTCGCTGGACACTAAGCTTTGAGACTCCACAAAATCTGTGGAAAACAACTATCGAGGAGCAGTAGACTGAATGGAGATTTCAGAAGGTATGCAATACTGGAGCTGTAGACATTCTGAAAGATCTCGGCAATTCCCTTGGGTTTTTTCACTGAAGGCCCCAGGAGGGCCGTGCGTTAGGCGTGAGGCTACTCTAGCCCTAGAGTAAAGGCTATTCTAGGGTCATCCAAATAAAACTTGAAAACATCTTTGTAAAAATAAAGCTGACCTACCAGTAAATTAACGGAATAAAACTCCACACTGCTTAAATCCAGACCTGATAACATAGCATTTAAAGTCTAGCACTCAATTTAAAAACCACTAGACATGTGAAGAGTCATGGCCACAACAGGTATGACAGGTATGTTGGAATTAGCAAGGAAGGACTTTAAAGTATCTCTTATAAGATATTAAAAAAATTTTTTTTTAAGTTTTCAAGCAGTTTATTTAGAAAATAAATCAGAGAGAAAGAAAGAGTGAGAGAGAGGAGATTCACCTCCTTCAGGTAGGGGAGGGGGCCAAAGCTAAGAATACATGGTGGCTATAGTTCCAAGAGCCACATGGAGACAGCAGAGTTTAACAACGCATTGGCCTAAAAATTTTAAAGACAATGTGGATTCAAGTAAATAGAGGGCAATTCTCACTAAAAAATGGAAATTATGAAAGAAAACCAGCTATACATTTTCAAACTGAAAAATGCAATATTTGAAATGTTTTTAAAAATCACTAAATGGCCAGGCTCGGTGGCTCAGCCTGTAATCCTGTGCCTTTGGGAGGCTGAGGTGAGTGGATTGCCTGAGCCCGTGGATTCAAGACCCGCCTGGGCAACTTGGCGAGACCTCATCTCTACAATAAAATCAAGAGATCAGCCAGGCATGGTAGCGCGCGCCTGTAGTTCCAGCTACTTGGAAGGCTGAGGTGGAAGGATTGCCGGAGCCCAGCAGGTCGAGGCTGCGGCGGCCAAGAGCGGCCACTGCACTCCAGTCTGGGCGACAGAGTGAGACTCCAACTCAAAAAAAAAAAAAAAAGAAAGAAAGAAAAATCACTAAATGAACTTAACAGCAAATTGGATTCTACAGAATAAAAAAATGAGTGAACTTGAAGACAGGGCAATATAAGTTATCTGGGCTGAAACACATAGGAAAAAAAAAAACACTAACAAAAAATGAGCAGAGCTTCATTGACTTGTAGGATAGTATGAGGTAGCCTAACATCTGTGAAACTAGAGTTCCAGAAAAAGAGGAGAGAAAAATTGGGGCAGAAAGATATTTTAAGAAATGATAGCTGAAAAAATTCCAAATTTGATTTTTAAAATTGACCCATAAAAATCTCAATAAATCCCAAACAGGATAAAAGCAGAGAACCACTCCTAAGCACTTTATAGTCAAATTTCTGAAAGCCATGGATCAAAGAGAAAAGTCTTAATAGTAGTAAGAGGAAAAAGACTCATTCTGCACAAGACTCAAGGGAACAATAATGCTCACTTCTCCATAGGCCTGAAGAAAATTGAGTAACACCTTTAAGGTGCTAAGAGACATAAAACTTATTAACCTGGAATTAGAGACCTAGTGAAAAGATGCCTTAAAAATGAAAAAGAAGGAATGCAAGAAGGAAGAAAGGGATGGATGGGGAGAGGGAAGCAGGGAGGCAGAGAGGGAGAGAGGGAAAATGAAAAAGAAAAGAAGGAAGAAAAAAAACAAAACATCATTAAACAAAAAATAAGAAAGTTTGTCAGTAGTACACATGTACTGCAAGAAATGTTGAGGAAAGTTCTTCAGTTTGAAGGAAGTTAGACTAGATGAAAACTCAGATCCACATGAAAAATGAGTAGTGCTAAGAATGATAATTATGCGGATAAATAGAAATTACTTTTCCCCTTGCTTATTATTGAATGAGTAAGACTCTTAATCATAGAGCTGAGTTCTTGGGAGACATTGTAATAGTCTGAGAGTTAGAAAATCTTCTATTCTATGACCTTAGACTAAATGGCTTAATCTTTATCTTGGTTTGATCATGTACCAAGAAGAACTCTAATACTTGATATTCCTCTCTCATTGGTAAGCATTCAAGAAATGTTTCTTCTTATTACTGCCAAACAGTTCCAAAGAGCTCTCTACTTATTGTTTGTCAAATTTAATGTGCATATGAATCACCTCAGGATCTTGTTAAATTCAGAGTACAATAATAAAGGCATTGTGGTATTGATAAAAAGACAGATCAGTAGATCAATGGCATAAAAAAGAAATAGAATCTTTTTTACCCTTTTGCTTCTAGTATATACTTCTAACCTTTATACTTA
Organism: Cephalopachus bancanus; assembly: GCA_027257055.1. NCBI lineage: Eukaryota > Metazoa > Chordata > Mammalia > Primates > Tarsiidae > Cephalopachus > Cephalopachus bancanus. Next base: position 4,009,245 of record JAPVLO010000047.1, read on the forward strand.
TACTGTATACTTAAAGCATCTCTCTTATAAACTGTATAGAGTTAATTCTTGTCTTTGTTCAGTTTTATAATCTCTGCCTATTAATTGGAGTGTTTAGTTCAATTACATTTAATATAATTTTTGATGTTGGGTTACGTCTACCATCTTGCTATTTGTTTTCTCTCATCTATTTGTTTTATTTCACCTTTTTTGTTGGTGTTCCTGTGTTTCCCCTTTTCTTCTTTTTTTTTGATTTTCTGAGAATGTTTAAGTATTCCATTTTATTTCCTCTATTGGCTTGATAACTATGCCTCATTGTGTGTGTGTGTGTGTGTGTGTGTGTGTGTGTGTGTGTGTGTGTGTGTGACTGATCTAGAGACTGAAGCATGCATCCTTAACTTAGTGGAATCTATCATGATTTCATATCACTTCATGTGTAGTACAAACACTTATAAAAGCATACTTTTGTTTTTCAACTTGTCCTTTGCACTATTGTCATACTATTGTCCACATGTGTTAAAAGCCCCACAACAAGTTTTACTATTTTTGCTATAAACAAGTGATTGTCTTTCAAAGAAATTAAACAAAGTTAGTATTAGAGCAATTCTTGAAAACTTTATAAGTTTACTCTGATTACTGTGTTTTCCAAAGGTAGGGTATGAAGTCCTTCATAGTCTCTACCTGCTGGTTGGATGAAGCAACCTTTCAGTGAAGTCACCTACTGTCCCAGTGGCTACTCCTCAGAATCTCTTCAAAATTCATGCTGGAGAGAGAGGAGAACAGGATGCTTAGAGAGGAAGGGAAACACTGGCAAGGAGGTGGGAAGAATGAAACCACTTTAAGTCTGTATTTTACGATCTCATTAAGCTTCACTTTTAATGAGGTATAATTTGAAGAGATGTATTCCTTTTTAGAAAGCAAGTTGTAAGGTTATTTACCCAGGGAGATGCTGATCATTATATTTGAATTATCAGTAATTCTAGTTCCAACTCCAGAAAGCAAATTGCAAGTATGAAAGAATGAGTCTTTACTTGAAATCTCTGGGGGAAGAAAGAACTCTGCCTCCCCTCAAGGTCATCTGGTGTTTAAAGTAAATGTGTCATTGATGCTTTAATAATATATGGCTTTAGGGATTACATTTTTGTAGTTATGTTACATTTCACTATCTTATTTTTTACGTAGAAAACTGAGATTGCCTTACATTTTCAAGTGTCATATTTGAGTTAAAATTGCATTTAACATACTATAAATATATACTTCCTAATTATCTAAATGTTTGCAATTACTGTATGTCCCTATTAAAATCTATGCTCACATTATATTTAAAGCTGTGTTTCCTTTGGATATTCTTGTATTTTGTAGGAATAGAAAGATTAAGCATTTTCTATCATGAGAAGGGAAATCTTGTTAACATCTGAATGTTAGCCTTTTTTAAGTTAGTGCCCTTTCTTGGCATAGAGTGCTAGAATGCTAGCATTAAAAAGACTGATTTTTTAAAAAATCTTCAAAGTGTTACTAAGTACTATAGTTCTTCATCTTCGGAAATACTGTGACTTTTTGAGTCACCAGTTATGTGTCATAGACCAGTAGTAGAGAGCAAAACTTGAGGTCATTCTTTGCATTCTTGGTGCTATCTGTGGCTATGTTTCTTTACCTTCTGAGCTGTCTGACATCTTTCATCTAAGTCCTCATGGTTGTGATTACTCTGCCTTCCAGTTGTTCACGGGCCTGAGCTCACGGGAAGCAGACACAGCTGTCAGACTTGTGCTGTTCTGTTAGGTTAAATCATCTCGCTGGCATCCAGAAAACTTCTAGTATAAAAATTATTGTCTTCTGTTTTAAAGGAATGAAGTGCAAGCCGTGAGTGATGTCTGGAAATAGACTTTGTTCCTTTATGCAGAATGTCCTCAATGTTAGTGCCTGCAAGAAAGTAGCATGTGTTATATTAGTTTTATAATATTAGTGTTCATGCAGAATGATGACAGGAAAACAAATTGGGTTTTGTTTCTTAGTAGTTATTTTATTTTATTTTTTTGAGTTGAGGTCTTACTCTTGTCGCCCAGGCTGGAGTGCAGTGGTGCTAACAGTTATCGCAGCCTTGACCTGCTAGGCTCAGGTGATCTTTCCACCTCAGCCTTCCAAGTAGCTGGAACTACAGATGCAAGCCACCACTCCCAGCAAGTTTTTGTGACTTATTGTAGAGGTGAGGTCTTGCCAAGTTTAGTCTTGAACCCCCGGGTTCAGGCAATCCTCTCACCTTGGTCTCCCAAAGTGATTATAGACTGAACCACTCTTATTGGTTATTACTGGTGGATATTTTTCCTGTAGGGGCTTAGGGTATTAGGTTAAAACATAGGAAATTGCCATTTGCATAGACAATTTTATATGGCTCAATCTAATAGAAAGCAGAGCAGCGTCAGTTCTAAGAGACACGATGTATTTTAATTAGTTCTCGCTACATCATTGTGAGTCTGCTACAAATATTTTTTTTTTTTTTTTTTTTTTTTTTGAGTTGGAGTCTCACTCTGTCGCCCAGACTGGAGTGCAGTGGCCACTCCCGGCCACCACAGCCTGCTGGGCTCCGGCGATCCTTCCGCCTCAGCCTTCCAAGTAGCCGGAATTACAGGCATGTGCTACCATGTCCGGCTGATTTTTTGATTTATTGTAGAGATGAGGTCTCGCTGCCCAGGCGGGTCTCGAACCCACGGGCCCAGGCAATCCACTCACCTCAGCCTCCCAAAGGCGCGGGATTACAGGCTGAGCCGCTACAAATAGTTTAAATCAATACATATAATTTAAAAATTGGAACTTGAAAGGCAAGACTGAGTTTGTTCTTGTTCTTACTCTGTTTTTACTGTATATCATTGCTGCCTTTGAGGAAAATAGAGACTCCAATATACAGAACATATCCTGACATTTGCTGTTCGGTAACCCCTTCAGAGGTAAACAAGTAAAAACACAAATATTATGTATTCAGTTGTGGGTTAAAGTCATCTTTAGATCTTTCCAACGATAATTTAAACTTGCAGCTGTTCCTTTATGAGTTTTTATGATTCTATTTTCTGTAAAGAAGATAATTCCATCACAGGAATATATTGGAAGTATTGAAATGCCTTCTCCCTCTCTCTTTTTCATATTTTTCCACTTACAATTTCATCTGTGCAGAAAAAGAGCTCTAGTAGCATCAGCTGAGACATTTCAGTAGGAAATGCTTCAAAATAAAAAGCAAGAGCTACTTTCAAGACAGACCTTCTAAAATTACATTTAGGTAAGTTAAATTTTAGATGTCATTCTTTACAGCTTAAAGTAAACACATTTGATTTAATTACATTCATCCAAATGTGCTTGTATTTGAGATTTCTTATATATCAGTATTCCCGGAAAGATTTAAATTATATTGACAGAAAACATCCATTTCCTCACATTTTCAAATACCAAGCAGGTTTCAGAACCTGGTCTTCGGCGTGGTTGTATTTGAAAAAAATGTAATTCAGCCAAGGCTGATCTTGTTTTTCCTTTAGTCTTTAAGCCAGAAGCAATTACTTTTCATTTCAGGATTAAGCGGCTATAACATTGCCATTCGTCACCAAAGGCTCCTGGTTTCAGCATGTCTCCTTGGTTCCCCGCCAGTCCTGGGTGTTCAGGTAGCAGCTGTGGCTGGGAGTGCCTCTCAAGCCCGCATTCTTTGGCCATGAATTTTGCAGCCCTGTTTATCTGATGAAGACCTCCCGGTAGTGAATTGCTCACGACATTGTCACATAGACCTTAATGAATGATATGGAAAGATACCGAATATTTTTCCTCCCGGCATGCCAACCAATCCTCAGTTTCCCAGCCCCTTCGACTGGCTGATCAGCTGCAAAGGCCTGGTGCTGAGATCCGATGCGACCTGTCTTACATAAGCCACATTCCCACAAGATGCCTACAAGTCCTGTCTATGGGACTGTCCACCCCAGCCTGTTCAGAGAATCCCCAACAATTACACTTGCCTGTTTACTGAATCTCACTTCTCTGTCCTAATTATTTACTTCAGCTTATACTTTTAATGTCCGAATGCTTTTACCAAGTTCAGCCCACAAAGACCTTTCTTTCCTGCTTCTCTTGAAACCCACGATTTTACTTGGGAGATAGTTGTATAGCATAGTTTCTCATTATTTCATGTGTCTTCATTTTGCCTTCCCAAACTAGATTCTAAAGTCCTTGAGAGAGGAGACCCTGAAAACTGGAAACACCTATAAGGACCGATAGACAGGGGACAAAAGATAGGATAGAAAGAACTTTGTTACTCTTAGTGATCCAGAAAATTTGCCTTGACACGTTCAGAAGAGATCTTCTCTTGGAATATAGGACTCCTCTCCCTTCCCCTGCCTGCCCTCTGCTGGAACTGCTAACGAGAAGTGAGCCGGCCAAAGAGGGACAACATAAGGGAAACATGGGCACACCGGGGGCACGTCTGACTGGAAAGGGAGTTGAGGAACTCATTTTGTGAATCCACAACCAAGATCTTTGCAGCTCCTTATTGTGTGCCTCTGGAAAACCAGCAGCCTTCTCACGTGGCTCCTTGTGGTTCACTGTGCACAGGGCTATGATTCTGCCTATCCGCGTGAGGTGGGCCAAGTGACCTTGTGGGTCCTCTTCTTCCTCTGCGCTTGTTTCATCTCCAGAACCATCTGATGGATGGCAGACAGCTGCACCAGGTAGTGCCCCCTCCCAACCCTAATGCCCTCCCCACGCTCCAGCCCCTTAGAGGCTCCACCCTTTCATCTACGAGAGGCATTTACTAGGGTCTGGCAAGGCTGCCAACTGGGTAATGCAATGCAGGAGATAAGTTTGAAACCCTAGACTGGTTTCCTGTTTCGAAGGGCGGCAGGATGTGACAGCTGCTGAGGCAGCCCTTTGCCCCTGGAGAGGAGAAGCAGGCGTGTATGATCACTAGATGACCTCTCCGGGGTGGTAGGGCAGTCTCTCTCCTGGGCCCGCTCTTGGTCAGGCGACTAGGTATTATGAAACAGAGGAGGAAAAACATGCTTTATTATTATTATAATTATTGTTATTATTAAAAAGGACACTCTGTGGGGAAGCAGAATCCATTAGCTGAATCCATTTCAGCATCTATGGTTAATTAATTTAGGCAGCCTTAATGCAATTTTATTATGTAGCCTTTAAGAGCGGTTCTGGTAAATGCCCATCCCATAAATACTAGCACCACTTTATAAGCATGATATCCTTTTTGGAAGGATGAATCTGAATTATTATCCTGGACATTAATCTGCACACAGCTCCATCCAGACAATGCAAAGATGCTTCCTCATATTTTGAATATTGTTCAATATATTTGGAAGTGGGAAAAAACTGCTCAAATATGACATTCTACATTTTAAGTCAATGGATAAGTCAGTCTGTTTCCCCCCCAAAAAATAGAATTTTGAACTTCAGTTTCACCACGCTACCGACTAAATAATTGATTTCCACATTTCATTCTGTAAATTAAACACTAGACTAACTACTAGAAGAAATAGCACAGTTAGCCAATACACCTTTCATATAAAATGACCGCATTTTAATTTATTATACGCATCAGCATTTATTCATGCCTAAGATTTCACCAATCAATTTTCCATTTAAAAAAGATGCCTCTGAAAACAACAGTGGAGACAGGCTGAGTTCCAAAAGCAATGATGTAAAAGGCAGCAGATCCAGCCTTCTGGGCACATGTTTAACTAAATTATAGTCAATAACCGTGTGGCTCCAAGTTTAAACTCACACTTTTTAAAGTATCTGCTCTCTTGGAATGTCAGAATTTTGAAAAGAAAATATTTGAATTTCACTATTTAAGAGGTGTGCTGTATTTGTTCAATATTGCAGCAACTTCTGATATTATCTTAAAATATTTATTCTGCCACTTTGACAGTCTTCTTCTACACTGCTCTTGGGTTTTCATTTCGTTTACAGTACTACCTTTCAATAGTTGGCTTCAGATTAAATGAATATTAGTATGTTGTGGTGATTTTATTAATTGATGGCTTTTGAAAAAATATTTTAAGGTGAAAGTCACTCTAGAATAGAAGCTCTATGACTCACTACCACCCAGTTAAGTTGAAATCATTTATTCATTTCATTCACTCAACAAAAATGCATTTAACACATGGCAGGACTGACTTATCCTTAGGCAAGGTAGGTACTTGGGGCCCACAATACTTTTAGGGACCTGTGAAAATGTTTTAATGTATTTTGAAGTTAGAAGAAAAAAATAAAATTTGGGATCAAAGAAAGTATTTATATATAGCATTAACATGTTGATCTTCACACTGATATGGTCACAAAACACAATTTTAAATATTTTTTAAGGCACATGAAGGCAAAAGTTCCCAGGAACCACAAAAATCATAATGCAACCCTACATACTCTCTGTACAATTTTATTTATACTAGACTATAGGGATAAAAAGATTAGAAGAACACAGTTTCTAAACAATCTAATGAAGAAAATGGACATAAAACTGTTCATAATATGATTTGTTCCCTTGAAATTGTTTGAAATAGTAATTACAGGCCGAAAAACACAAGGATCTTACTACAAAATATAATTTAGCACAGTCTTATCCTCTTTCAGTTAAACCTATACAAAAATAAGATACATAATCTATATCTATCTATGTATCTCTCAATGCTACATAGACAGTTACCACAACTACATATGTTTGTTCATTTTAAACAACACTGATATTGTCATCCAGTTCTGTAAGTCAAAATGTTCATATTTTATAAGCACTATTCATCAACAAGGCCACAGACAAAATTCTAGGATCTGGATGTCAATGGTTCAGTGAGGAAAATGAGAAATGAGATTGAGTTCCCCCAGCTTAGCAAAGCTTACTTACTTATGTCCTTCCAAGCTTTATGGAGGCTTCAAAAATGGAACAGAATCTTGGCTGCGCTTTGCCTCTTCATAAAATTTCTCATTTATGTGACATTCCGCATTTTTTTTTCAATTACTGTTTCTAATGCTCTAATTGGAGTAGTCAGAATGTTCTCCTTAACTTAAATCTTCCTTGTTAATATTTGAGCCCATTTTCACTTTTTTTTGTTGTCAATTAGAGAATGATTTCTGAATATTCTCCATGTTGAGAGTAATTTTACCTGCATTATCTTATTACACACACAAAAGCTTTTTGAAAAAGTAGGCCATCATAGGGCACTGGAAAGAACACAGACTCAGACAAACCTGGGTGTGAATCTGAATACTGTCAATCAAGTTGTCTGACCATGGTCACTTCATTTAACCTCACTTGCATATCTGCTTCCTAATCCATAAAATGAAGGATCATTACGCATGTCTCACAAAGTTGCTATAAGAGTTAGAATGTATGTAGTAGAAACGTATGTTATGCCTTGGACCAGTACCTGGAATGTGTTGGATGCTAAATACATAACTGCTATCTTATTGGCCAAATTAGGAAACAGAAACAGACATATTTGTCTATGGCCATACCACCTGAACATACCTAATCTCGTCTGAAACAGACGTATTTAATACTTAGGCCAGTGTTGGGAGGCTAGGGGACGTAGTTATTACAGACAAATTGTGGCCTTAAGTTTTGATCATGCCTTATTGAGAATGAGGATATAGAGCACAAAGAAAATACAGAAGCGAAAGGTACAGAAAAAGCACTGACATCAAATCAACCAGAAAAGCTATTTATGGAGTACCTTGTAAGTTCTCAATAGGGTGTTCCTTGAACAGGATGGGCCACTTTGGGTTGCAAACGACAGAATCCCAACTTGTTCACACAAAAAGAAGAACTTTTGGGCTGATGTCACTGAAACACAGGATGTGGAGAGCTGGTCCTTGGGATGTCTGGATTCAGTGACAACACTTTCGGGGCTTTTCATATTATCGACTCATGATTTCAGTTCTCTCTGCAGATGAATTTTGTGCATGCCATGGGAACATGGCCCCTTGCAACTTTGATCTCTCATTTCACCCTAGCCAACAGTCCCACCAGAAAAGAAAGACAATTTCTTTCTCTTTAGCTCCAGCCTGAAAACAGTTCCAAGAATCACCTGCATTGGATTCACTTAGGTCACATACTCTTTCCTAAACCAATCACCAAGGAAGGAAGATGGGGTCATATGAATGATCCAATTAAAAGCCCATGTTGCCTTTGTCATTAGAATGGAGGGAAGAGTATTGGGCAAACAAAAACAGTAACGTTTACCTTCAATGACATACAATAGAGAAATTAAAATTGTATTGGTAGAGTTGGTTCAAAGAGCCAAGCACAAGGCTAGAATCTGGAGGAACTACCATAAGACCTGAGTGGACATGTCATATGCACTGATTCACCAAGAAGGGAGGCCTGTCATACTTTTGTCCCCTTATGTGTTATCTCATAGACTATAGCCTTTAACTTATTCTTAACAGGCATACCTTTGAAAGAAGAAAATTATGAACACTTGGATATTATCTTAGAGAATGCAGAACTTTCTAAAGAGAGTGACTAGAAGCTGGACCACAGTCTGACATCCCTGTTGCTTGAAAAATTACAGGATATCTTGTCCTGATGGGAAACATTATTCTAACAGATTGCTTAATGACTTTCCTTCCTGTAGAGTGGGCAGGGGGTGGGGCCTGAAACAGACTTATAAATTGGATTGCATAGTGAATGAACTCTTAAGGTCTTTGCCGGGATGACTTAAGACATTGAACTGTTTGCTCTTGTCTGTAGTGGCTCAATGACCACTCACAATTGCATTAGCGGGAGGACTTTACTGTATCAGAGATCTGGAGAGCTTGTGACTGGATGAGGAGTCAGTGTTTCGCCTTTTTGTGCCAACATCATCACTTCCCTGCTCGTTTCACATTGCTTCTGTCAGTTTGGCTCTCAATTCAAGGTTACCTTGATTACTTTTCAGGTCTTTGTCATGAATCTTTCTAAACTATTTTTACCTCCAAATGCTCCTGTCTTTCCACGAACTCACTTTTTCTTCCTTTCTATCTAAAAATTAGAGGCAGCCTCCAGCACTAAATTCTTCTCCCTTTCATCTCCTTAGGAAACCAACTCTTTCCATTACTTCATCTTCTATTTGCATCTTCAATGATCCCTCTCTACTGCATCCTTCTCACTTATCTACCCACAAATGTATCACTGTATCCCCTTGAGATAGCCTCAGATGAGATCATGCTCAGGGAAGTGCTCTGTGACTCAAAAGTGGAATATAAATATGGAATCGTATAATAATCCTGTCTTTCTTCTTCACTCCACAAGCATCTCAAAGACTATCAATATAAAGTATTTCCTTACTTTACTATATCACTGTTCAACTCATTATTTGATGTCTTCAGAAACTTTTACCTCTTTTATTCTGGAGGTTAATATCTCTGTTTATTTTTCTTCCAGCATTTGACACAATTAACTACACCCTCCTTTCTTGGTTTCTGTAACGTCACTATCTTAGTTCATCTCCCCTCCCCTGACCACTCTCTTTCACCACTCATCTTCTTGCATCACTCATTTTTTTCCTCTCTCTTTCTCTCTCTCTCTCTCTCTCCCCCCCCCTTGGAACCATCCACAGATCTCTCTATTCTTTTCAACCTCTCTTGAATGCCCGTTGATAATTTTAACCTAAATATCTCACTAGTTCCCAAATATAATGCATATTAAAATAAATTCTTACCCCACTCCAGATATTTTCCACCCATCTTAGCCAGCAGTGTTACTTTCTACCCAGTCAGCCAGGCTTGAAACCCAGGTTCTATCATTGATTCTTCCCCCCCCCCCGCCTTATCCCCGAATCTTAATTCCAGCCACATTTTAAGGATGTGGTGTTCTATTCACCCACATTGGTTCTGTCTCTCCCTTCTCCTTCTCTTCCTAAGGGTAACGATGGTTCAGGCTGCTGAATAGCTCGCAGCCTATTATTTTGCTTTCAGTGGGGTTGTCCAGAGTGTTTTGTAGTCATACCCTTTTTCTCTTTTTCATTCTTAGTTCTTTCCCTTTTCTGGGATGAGTAATCATTTTAACTTTATTCGTAGAGGTCACTAAATCTTCTACAACAATACCTTTCTCAGAACTTACACAAACATGTTTAGAATGGTCTGTATAACATGTCTGGGTGCTGGTTAACTATTGTTTATAAGCAATGACATGGCAAAAATACATTTCATACTGTATGTCTTTATTTATTAATCTGAATCTTCAAATAAAACTATTATTGTGTATCTTCATATTAGGAAATTTCAACCATATCTGACTCAGAAAGTTGAAAATTTAAGAACCTAAAGATGTGCTAATGAATGTACATGGATCATATTACTTGAGTCTTGACACTCTTTCATCAATCATCAGAATATAATTCTAGCTTGTGTCTAATCTTATCAGAAACACCTCCTGTCAATTACTAGGATTCAAGTTCTCTTACTTTATTTCTGCAGATCCTACTAATAAACAGTGATTAGGGACAGCTTCAGTTTTACCAGTTCTGATGTTAAGGATGTTTGATGTAATAATAGCATACTGTGCAGTTGTAAAATAATAATAATCAGGATGCTTTTTGTGTTTATATAGAAAGATCTTTGTAAGAAACTGAATGTTTGTGTCCCCCTTAAATTCATGTGTCACATTAGCACAAGGGTGGGATGGAGGGAGGGGAGAGTAAGGAATATGACAACATAAAGGGTACCTGGTCCATTACTAAGGGGAGTGAGGGCCAATTAGAAGTCCAAACTTTACCTGCACGCACCCTACTTATGTAGTTAATCCTCACTTGTACCCTGCAACTCTATAATAAATAAATACATTTTAAAAAATGCATGTGTCAAAGGCCTACTCCAATGTAATGATTGATATTTGGAGATGGGGGCCTTTGGAAGGTAGAATTAGATGAGGTGTGAGGGTGGAGCTCCGATGATAGGATTACTGCCTTTGTAAGAACAGATACCAGACCTGCTGGCTGTCTCATAGAAGGCAGCCATCTGCAAGCCAGGAAGGCAGCCCTCACCAGAAGTTGACCATGCTGGCACCCTGATCTTGGACTTTCAGGCTCCAGAACTGTAAGAAAATTAATTTCTGTTATTTAAGGCACCCAATTTAAATTATTTTGTTATAGCAACTTTGGCTAACTAATACAATCTCCAAGATTTATTTATTTGTTTGTTTATTTATTTATTTCTTGAGTCAGAGTCTCACTCTGTCACCCTGGCTGGAGTGCAGTGCCATACTCATGGCTGCTGCAACCTCGACTTGCAGGCTGATCCTTCCACCTCAGTCTTCCAAGTAACTAGAACCATAGGCATGTGCCATCACGCCTGGCTAATTTTTTGATTTATTGTAGATACAGGGTCTCACCATGTTGCTCAAGCTGGTCTCAAGCCCCTGAGCTCAGGCAGTCCTCTCACTTCCGCCTCCCAAAGTGCTGGGATTGCAGGCTTGAGCCACTACACATGGCCAAGATTTATTTTTAAGTGGGAAGAAAGTGATACCAAAAGTGTACTACAATTGGGTCAAATAAAAAGAAAACATCATCTATACTTGTACTGGCTTACATACACATTTTCTAAATCTTGGGAAGTATAAATGAAAAACTAATAGTGTTGGTTACCTATTTTGCGAGGATAGGAACATGGAAAGTCAGGAGTGGAAAGGAGAGATTGCTGTGTATCATTTTTTTTTTTTTGAGTTGGAGTCTCACTCTGCTGCCCAGGCTGGAGTACAGTGGCACGCTCACGGCCACTGCAGCCTCAGTCTGTTGGGCTCAGGAGATCCTTCTACCTTAGCCTACCAAGTAGCTGGAACTATAGGCATACACAACCACGTCCAGCTATTTTTTTTTAAATTTGTTGTACAGACAAAATCTCACCAAACTGCCCAAACGGTCTCAAATCCCTGGACTCAGACAATCCTCTAGCCTCAGTCTTCCAAAGAGCTGGGATTACAGGAGTGAGCCACTCTGCCTGGTCTGCTGTATACCTTTTTATACTCTTTGGTGCTTGAACTATGTGCATGAACTACCAGTTCATGAAATTAAATAAATAAAATCTACCTAAAAATCATAACAAAAACATTTGATTTGGAAAAGCAACATTATATTCAAAGAAGAAAAATGCTGACTCTATTGAAAGAAGATGGTTGATCAACACACACATGAAAAAGTGCTCAGCCTCACTCATCATCAGAGAAATGCAAATCAAAACCACATTGAGATACCGCCTAACCCCAGTAAGAATGGCCATCATTAGTAAAACAAACAGCAACAGCAACAGATGCTGACCAGGATGCAGAGAAAAAGAAATGCTTCTACACTGCTGGTGGGAATGCAAACTAGTGCAACCTCTTTGGAAGACAGTGTGGTGATTTCTGAAAGAACTAGAAGCCGGGCTCGGTGGCTCAGCCTGTAATCCCGCACCTTTGGGAGGCTGAGGTGAGTGGATTGCCCGAGCCCGCGGGTTCGAGACCCGCCTGGGCAGCGAGACCTCATCTCTACAATAAATCAAAAAATCAGCCGGGCGTGGTAGCACATGCCTGTAATTCCGGTTATTTGGAAGGCTGAGGCGGAAGGATCTCCGGAGCCCAGCAGGTCGAGGCTGCGGTGGCCGGAAGCGACCACTGCACTCCAGTCTGGGTGACAGAGTGAGACTCCAACTCAAAAAAAAAAAAAAAAAAGAACTAGAAATTGACCTTCCATATGACCCTGCAATTCCCCTACTGAGAATATACCCGGAGGAACTCAAATCTTTCTACAAAAATGATACCTGCACATGTATGTTTGTTACAGCTCTATTCACAATAGCAAAAACATGGAACCAACCATGTTGCCCATCAAAGATGGACTGGATAAAAAAATGTGATACATATACACAATGGAATATTATGCAGCCATAAAGAAAGACAAACATGGACTTCACAGCAACTCTGTCATACTCAGTGATCTATCACAGAAACAAAGAACACAGTACCATATGTTCTCACTCATAAGCAGAACTTGAACAGTTATAATACTATAAGAAAGTGATTGGCCGTAGTGGGAAGCTGTCGGGCAGTGGGGAGTGGATTGGCAGTTGAGGGAAACTGCTAGGGGAGGGAGGGGCATACCTCATCAACAACATGCATAATCAACGTTCGTATACCTAACCCTGAATTGTACCCCACATCTTATAAAAAATAAAATAAAATAAAAAGAAGATGGCTGATTAGTAGAGCAATTATAGCAGAAGTTTGCATTTGACAAAGCACAATTTGAACAAGATGAAGGAATAGGAGCGGGTATATTCAACCTCTTTCTCAGTCAGCTCTTTAATAACCGCTATGACCATGTAGCCAATTCTTATCACCTATCGCCCTTTTCTTGGGTCTGCATTGGTTACTGTTAGCATGTTAAAATGCCTCCCACAGCATGCATTTGATTGAAAGGTGATGTCCACAAGTTCTCAAGTACTCTCTCAGTAATACCCAGGTGGCGCCTGAGAGTAAAGCTTTCCCCTTCAGCTTCTCTTGGTTGGTGGTCTTGCATACAAAGATAGCAACTGCTGAGAAAGAGCCTCTGTCATTCATTTGAAAGATGTTAATGGCTCTTCCAAGAACGCAGGTTGTAACGTTTCTCACAACCTATTTTGGCTGGTTCAACATCCAATTGTCTTAGTGACATTATATTGTACCACCCCAGAGTGTTGTCTTTATGTAGTTGATTATTTTAGTTCTGTTTAACATCTGTCAAGGATTTCTTATCCATTAGTTCCAAGATAAAATCCAAAATATGGTATTCAAGACCCTAATCACCTGGATTCAGCCTCTCTCTCTAACCCTATCAGCTCATTTTGAGCTAATCTGCCATGACCCCAAAGTGCCATTCTTTCTCAGGCCTCCATTGCTTTGTAAATGCCATTTCCATTGCCTGAAACCCTCTTCTATTTCTTCCTTTTGATGATGCTCCTCCAAATTAAGGCAAGCGTGTGTTGTGTGGTTGTTTTCTAATATCACTCATTGAAATTCTCTATATGCGTGTTTCTTTCCATCAGACTCAAGAAGGTCAAGGGCCATGGTCTATTCATCTTGCATCTCCAGTGCTGGCATCCAACAGGCACTTGATGGTTGAATGAATGAATAAATATATAGTCTGACTGAATTTTAAAGACAGAAAATTATAATACCCCATAATAAAATCCCAACCAAGGCTTAAGGAAAATGCTTCGCAGTAGGATTCTAACTCTCTGCATTTTAAGTGTTATTCAGTCTCAGATTGACTTGTAAGAGCTGAATTCTGTCAGGACAATTCTCTTTGAGCCTTTGATTTTTTGGAAGGCTTTCAATTTTGTAGATTTGTGCATGTGTGGTTTGAATACTCTGCTGGACATCCTCATACTAAGGTATCTCTTTGACAATCTCCTCTGTTTAAGAGCATTTTACTCCTCACATTCTAAAGCATAGATGACAGCTTGCAATCCAGTGGATTTTCATTCTTATCTTCAGAAAACCACATTTCTTACACTTTATGGTAGCCAGTTTCATATCTATCGAAATTACCCGGTAGAAACGAGCCTTCTGCCCAAACCTCAGATCCTAATTTGCTTGCCAGAGAAAAAGAGTGACAGCAAACACCACCCCTTTATAGTTAGATGTCTTTCTCATGTGTCTTTCTCAAAGATGTTCTTTTAACACGTGAAATTTGCTGAAAACGAATCTAACCATTTCCAGCCGATATAGTTCACTTTCCAAGCTAAAGGAACGTGAGCCCACTGGTTTTGGCTATGTCTACAAGGCACCAGCGAGACAGATTTTAGAGATAGGCCCGTTATGTTTTGTTAATTCGGTTTACCATGAACAAAATAGACAAAATAAATGCTTGAACCCCAGCCATTTAGACATGCTTGTATAAACATGGCTTCATAATAATTTGTTTTCAGAGTTCATTGACTTTAATTGTCCTATGGATGCTATTAAAATGTGTCCATTGATGTATCTAATGTGTTAATCTCATTTTCTATAGTAATGAGCACTGTCACAAGCCTGAATTCAACAAACATTTGAGCACAGTCCTGGCACTAATCTCAATATAAATAGCACATTTGATCTCAGTGACTTATGACTGAAGGCAAAACTTAAATCCAACAGAATTTGTTGAACTTTAGTTCTGATGACATTTCTTGTTAAGTTTGAGGGTTAAAAATGATAGGAGTCCTAGAATATTTTTCTCAGTCTAAAATTTTTTAGTTGTCTTGCAGTCACCAAATCTACAAAACTTCTGGATTTGCCCTTCTTAATTAAATAATTAATTAAAGCTCTTTTAAAAACCGTTGGTTTTCCTGTGGTTTGCCTCTATAATTCACTCATAAACCAAAAACAACTACCAGGGCTGTCTTGTTTGTTCTTCTTAATAATGCTTTATCTGATTAATGCATGTGTTTATCATATAGATTATGTGTCTTTCCCTGTCAGTTGTCACTGTCCAAAATTATAACATCCCAGAAGGTAAGACCTGAGTATCCTTATTTTCTATGGCATTTACACAGAATTGTGTGCTATTAAACAGGTAATAATTATTTTAGTGTGTTGATGATAAAAATAGAAATCTATAGTTGGTGGATAAAATGTGAATTTAACATTTAAAAGAAAGTTATTAAAGCTCTGGCTGTGCTATTCATAGTACCTAGTAACCCGTAGCAGTTACTAAGAAGAGTTTGGTATTATGTGAGAGCAGTGATAAAAATGTTCAAAATAGCCAACTTCCAGTGACTCATAGGGTACATATGTCCTTTAAATTGCCCCCATGCTTTGTCTTAGAGCTATGTTTCAGCTTCTATGACTCCAGCCAGAGGCCGAAAGACATACACGAGGTCCCATCAGCCAATTTTCTCCATATTGGTAGTTCTGGTAATAAGGTTACTGAGAGAGAAGGTGGTAATGATAGCTAAACCATTATTTTTTAGGAATTATTATGGAATTTAGATTTATTGGTCAATTTGCATCAATACATCAATAGGCATTGACTTATAGGTAGAAATATAGAGAAATTCCTTTTTCTGTCAAAAGCTCTGTCTGGTTCGTCTGACCATGGAAGATCTGTATCCACATGTTAGTCTTGATGGCCTAGCAGAGCTCAGAGGAGCAAGCCTTCAAGACAAAGCATGATTTCCTAGAGCTACAGAATTTAATCTTTGTTCTAGTCCTTCTGTCAGCCCCATCAACAGGAAAATTGTCAAGGCTGATTTCAAATGAATCATCCTTGGCAGAATTTTCCCCATAAAACCGCTTATCTGCCACTTCATGGAAACCTCACCCTCAGTGGTATGCCGTATTAGCTCAGACATTGCACATAATTCATTGCACCACAAAAGCTGAAGAAATATATATATATAATACATACAAATATATATTAAAAACAAATAAATAGATAAAGTTTCTCCCAAACTGGCTATGTATCCATAAACTCAGCAGTTTTACAGTTTAGTTCTGGAACTGCAGCATTTTGGTCACTACCTGCCAGTGTTCTTCCAAGAGAGATTGGGAAATGGTTGGCTTAGAGACTGTCTTTAAGATGTACTGAGGCCGGGCTCAGTGGCTCAGCCTGTAATCCCGTGCCTTTGGGAGGCTGAGGTGAGTGGATTGCCTGAGCCCACGGGTTCGAGACCCGCCTGGGCAACTTGGCAAGACCGCATCTCTACAATAAATAAAAAAATCAGCTGGGCGTGGTAGCGCATGCCTGTAATTCCGGCTACTTGGAAGGCTGAGGCGGAAGGATCGCCAGAGCCCAGCAGGTCGAGGCTGCGGTGGCCGGGAGCAGCCACTGCACTCCAGTCTGGGCGACAGAGTGAGACTCCAACTCAAAAAAAAAAAAAAAATAAATTTACTGAGGACAACCCCCTCAGGTCCGCTTCCACTGTAGGAGCTTTTCTGTCTTAATAAATCCTGTTTTCTCATCTTCCAAAAAAAAAAAAAGTACTGAGAAGTACATTTTTGCCAGCTCTATTAATATTACTTCTACTTACATGACCCACATATTACTTGATGTTTGTTAAATGTTTGCAAAAGTAATTTGTAATAGTATTTCTTTCCCCTTCAAAACAACTCTAGCTCCATAAGCAGTTGTATCTTCAAAACGTAGAATCAGCATTTTCACTCCTGGAGTATGTATCTATGATCAAATATGATCATATGCACTATTGCAAATTGAAATTAATTTGATAGTTCCTACAGCCAGAGCAAGAGCTGGGTTTAACGAGCTAATGAACTGAGGAAAGACAAAGAAAGATACATTTTCCACTGATTCTATACTGTATCCCTACATTTCTCATACGAGTCCACAATCCATTGTCTGCAAATCAGAAATTCAAAGGGCTCTGAAAGCAAGGTTTTTTGCTAACAAATATGGTGGTCAAACTGATGAGAAGCTTCATATTTGTCTTTCATCTCACTCCAGAATGTTCCCATGCTTGATTACAGGTTGCTACCCCACACTCACTGGGGATGTTATGTAAACAGTTATACTTGCTACATTATCTTCCTAAAATTCAAAAAAAGTCTAAGTTTTGAAACACATCTGCCACCAAGTATTTTTGGATAAGGAATTGTTCACTGTACCTTTCCTTAAAATACTAAAGACATTTTATAAAGTGAGGCCCAAACTTTACCTACACAATGACCATTTGTATACCTAACTCTGAATTGTATCCCACAGCTTTAAAAAAAGAAAAAGAAAAGAAAACCAACCAAACAAAAAATTTACACTTCAAAAAAAAAATACTAAAGAGTTTTGAAAAATCATTGGGGGTAGTATCATATTAAATCTTTCATCACCCGTATGGGTACTTAGTTGTTCATAACACCTTATACATAACTATAACACGTGTCATAACATAATAATAACTTGCTCTCAATCTTTCAACTAAGACTAGACTTGTAACTCTTTTAGAGAGAAATTGTCTTTAAAAAACAGTATTTAGGTGGGGCTCAGTGGTTCAGCCTGTCATCCCACCACTTTGGGAGGCCGAGGCAAGTGGATTGCCTGAGTCTGCAGATTCAAGACCAGCCTGAGCAGCTTGGCGAGGCTTCATCTCTACAATAAATAAAAATTAGCCGGGTTTGGTAGCGTGCGCCATAGTTCTGGCCACTAGGAAGGCTGAGGCGGAAGAATCACCGGAGCCCAGCAGGTTGGTGCTGGGGTGGCCATGCCACTGCACTCCGGCCTGGGTGACAGAGTGAGACTCCAAGCAAAAAAAAAAAAAAAAAAAAGAAAAGTTTATTTTCTGATCGTAACACAAGTATATGCTCTTTGAAGAAAATCTGGAAAATATCTACAAGGGTGAAAAAAATAAAAATCACATCTAATCACACTTCTTCAAGATAAACAAAGTTTATATTTCATTAAGTCTTTTCTCCTATGCATGTTCATAAAATAAAATTGTATCCTACCCAAACACTCCTTTCAAAAGCATTCTTTTTCATGGCTTCAGAGTATCCCACAAATATGGATGCACCACGTGTTATTTACTCCCTGATTCTATGACTTTCCAATTGTTCCCAATTTTTTTTTTTTTTGAGTTGGAGTCTCACTCTGTCACTCAGACTGGACTGCAGTGGCCACTCCCGGCCACCGCAGCCTCGACCTGCCGGGCTCTGGCGATCCTTCCGCCTCAGCCTTCCAAGTAGCTGGAACTACAGGCGCGTGCTACCACGCCCAGCTCATTTTTGATTTATTGTAGAGAGGAGGTCTCGCCAAGTTGCCCGGGCGGGTCTCGAACCCACGGCCTCAGGCAATCCATTCACCTCAGCCTCCCAAAGGCGCGGGATTACAGACTGAGCCACCGAGCCCGGCTTGTTCCCAATTTTTTAAACGAAGAACCATTTTTCAGTCAGATGATTTGTTAGCCACTGTCCCTAGCACAGCCACTTAACATAAATATATTGAATTTAAAAGCTTTTTTTCATGGAAGATCCTAGCTTGAATAGGTTTCTTAGATTTGATTAGATGCTTAGAAGGAATCTGCAAGAATAAACTCTGGAGCAGACACATTTGGGTTGTGGAAGGGAGCAGGTTAAGCCTAGGCTCAGAGCAGCAGCCCAGGATGGGAATGGCTATCAGTGTGCAGGAGCCTGGGAGAGGGAATGGAAGAAGAGTTTCCAAGATGAATGCCGACTGTGTCACAGTTTTATCTACTGACAGAAGTGTTGAACCATCCACAATGGCTTGTTTCTCCCACTCTTCTGAAGTCGTTGTTTTGTCACACGTTCTGTTTCTCTTTTAATTGCTCACAGTTGTTCCTATGAGAGCAGACGTGTGCTCTTTGAATTTAATTGAACGCCTGCTTTAGAACAATGTGACAAGGAAATACTGTCTTAGACTTCAGAATGTGTGAGATGGATAGAGTCGTTTCTAAAAATGCCCAAGTCAGATCTTTGTGAACTCTTCCAGAACATGTGATTAGCCTTGGCCCAATGTGACTCTCTCCTAAGGAGGGCCGAGCAGATGGAAGCTGGAAGCCCCCCACTCGCACCAAAGGGGTCACGACAAGGTCCAGCAAACTGAACTGGCAATATTTAATTGTCTGGTGTTCTGAGGCAGTCACGTGGATTGCACCTCCAGAATGCCTGTTAGCATAACATCTAGAAAAACATTGCCTGCTTTTTGATACGTGGCCAAAACGACTCTATCTTCAGACTGTGTGAACACTGTTGTCATACTCAATAAGCAATTAGTGGTGCACACACTGGTCATGGTAATATTAGTGCCCACCTGATTTGTTTATTTAATTAAGCATTTAATTTCCTTCTGGTGTCTTTATAAAAGAAAAACAGGAGCGAGGAAAAATAATCTCAGTTTATTAACGACCTTAAGCTTTTCAGCTACTACTTCTTGGGCGATAACAAATGAATCTTTCGTAAAGAAAATAAATCAAAATGAAAACTACATTTAAACTTTCAAAAGACAATGACATTTAATTTATTTTTAGGGATGTATTAGTTTTACCATATTTCTTAGAATAAAGGTTATAAAGTAATATAGAATTATAAAGAATATAGTATTATACAGTAATGTAAGTGTAACTATCTTCCAAAATAACAACAGCCCATTTTTATCAATTGACATTCATTAGCTCTCCCTGACAATGCTTAACCTGTTACCTGATCTCCAGCTTATGTGTCAATTACCATTTCTGATGAAAATTAGGATGATATTGCAACAAGATGGACAATATTGTAGAGCTCAAAAAGCATTAAGTGACAATAGGAAGGATACAACTGAAAGGATTTTCATTCCTAAAATGAATTAGGATGCTAGAAAGAGTTCTCAGAAAAAGGCAAAGTAGAGTTGAAATCTCTCTCTTTTCTTTTTAAATATGCATTCTGTGGTCTTTAGTAGGAACTCATAAGTTTTCCAGAGAAGTGCAATTCTGATTTTTCTATATGATATTCTTGCCTACTTTCCTCCTCAAATGGTGTATCTATCATAGCCTTTTCACAGAAAAAAAAAAATTGCTTTGCCAGGCAATCTCGCTTTTTCACCTATATTTTTGAAAAATTACTTTTTTAAAGGCCTTCTTCATTTTTCTTCTACTTTTAGGGTTGGCAGATTACTGATAATTAATTTTTTTCACTTATACTAAATACATCAAAATAATTTAAGAATTGAACAGAGAATTGAAACCCATATACATAAAATATCCTAGAACAGTAAATTAAACAATCTATACAGCATTTTTTATTGATGCATATACTTTTTTTTTTTTGAGACAAGGTCTCACTCTGTCACCTAGGCTGGAGTGGCACAATCACGGCTCACTTCAGCCTTGAACTCCTGGGCTCAAATGATCCTCCTGAGTAGCTGGGACTACAGGTGTGTGTCACCATACCCAGCTGGTTTTTCTGTGTTTGTAGAGATGTGGTCTCACTATGTTGCCCACACTGGGTTCAAGTGATTTTCCTGCCTTGGCTTCCCAAAGTGCTGAGATTACAGGCATGAGCCACCACACTCAGCCTTGATGTATATACTAATTTCATGTTAGAATGTTTAAATTCTGGCCAGGCTCGGTGGCTCAGCTTATAATTCTAGCACTTTGGGAGGCCAAGACGAGTAGATTTCCCGAGTCCATGGGTTTGAGACCAGCCCGGGCAATTTGGTGAGACCTCGTCTCTACAAAAACAATAAATCAAAAATTAGCCGGGTGTGGTAGTGTGCACCTGTAGTTCTGGCTACTTGGAAGACTGAGGCAGAAGGATCACCTGAGCCCAGCAGGTCGACACTGGGGTGACCATGAGCATGCCATGTCACTCCAGCCTGGGCAATAGAGTGAGACTCCAACTCAAATAAATAAAAGAATGTTTAAATTCCCTTGAAAATTTAGTTAGTAGCTACATATGTGACCTGTATGGACACAAATGACCATTTTCTTTTAGCTTTCATATCAAAATTATATATATATATATATGCACACATATAATTTATATATAGTAGAATAGTTCTGTGTCATATATCATCTCTGAAGAGCTAGAGATGATCTTGGCATGAGTTAACCTTGATTTTCACTTAAACTCCATTCAATAATAACCACCGGCATGTGCTATACTTTCTATAGCTGATGTTTTCTTAGGGTGGTTTTTGACACTGATTTCTCTGAATCTGAGTGACTCTCACATAAGATTTCACTGAATTGTAGGGGACACCCTTCAAGGTGTAAAGGCTGTAGATGAGGCCTGAGGACAGGTTGCATATCATTGACAAGCTTCCCATCCTTGGGGAAGTGCGTATTTGTGGAGGCCTTCCCTGTGTCAGGGCAGAAGCTGACCCTCAGTTTCAAAACAAGGTTAACAATATCACTGACATTCCAATTTAGCACAGGAATTTTTCTCTAACTTTCTCAAACGCACTAATTTCCCTCTCACCTTATGTCTTTGCTCATATGCTACCCCATGTGGAGATAAGAAGTGGCGTTATCTCTCCACTCTAGTTAACACCTACCCATCTTTTAATTCTCAACTCAGAAGTCACCTCCTCAGGGAAGCCTTCCTTTATTCCTTCAAACATGGGGGATTTATGTTACACATGCCCAGTCCTTTTCCTGTATAGCACTTAGTTTGTGAATATTTAATCACTGTTATATTAACAGCTGTCTCCCTGCTAGACAGTATTAGCACTTACCACCAGTCAGTGAATAATGCTAGTTGTGTAAATAAATCTGTATATATGGAATCTGACTTTAATTCAGAAGAAAATGGCAAAACTTCAGACAATGAAAGACATATTCTCTGAAAATGTTATTTAAATATTATATTGGAATAATAACAGAATTTGATGAATAAGAGTATTACTGGTTAACAGTAGACTCTACTTCCATCAAAAGATGATGTCTATTTCCCTTTCCTTAGAAGGGCAGCTCTGTGACTACTTTGACTAATATAGTCTGGCAGAAATTATGCCATGCTAGTTGTGCACATAGCCACTAAAGGGCATGGCATCTTCCACTTCTCACCTTTAGGAAGCCAACTACCAAGAAGTGAGACTATTCTGAGACCACCATTCTGTGAGAAGCCCAAGCCACATGAGGAAGCCCTGGAAGAAGAGATCCAGGAGGCAGTGGGAGGTGGGGAAGAGAGAGAGAGAGAGAGAAAGGAAGGGAGAAGCAAGAAACACTGAGGCACCAGAGATGTAAGAAAGTCAGCTAGAAAGTGATTCTTCTGGTTTCAGTTAACCAAGCAAACTCCAAGTGGGTCAGAGATGAACCACCTAAACAAGCCCTTTCCTATTTACTAATCCACAAATGCAGTAGTATTTGTTATAATCAATAGTAACAAAGAGTAAGAAAATTAAATGCATGATGAGGCAGAGCTGAGGAAAGATGATTCAGAGAAGAAAGTAGGCAAAGGATGAAATAAAAAACGTGTAACAACCATCTTGGAGGTAAGAATTCAGGTAATGGAATGGTGAGGCTCTCTCTATAAAACCACTAGAAGTTTGGAAACTCACCACTCATTTATGCATGAGGCAAGTTTCAATATATAGGACCCCACTGTAATTTTATAATGGTGCTGGCAAGAAAAAACAGTATGGGGAAATAATCTGACACCATTTTTTGCATGATTTATATTTCTAAGTATTATACCTGTACATTGTCAAATATATGGAATTAAGTAAACTAAGTTATTTAAAATGTAGTACATCTTTCTAAGGGGTTTTTTATTGCCTCTATAAAGTCAACCTCAATTCCTCAAAATAATGTGATCATATCTGAAAAAATGCCATTCTGGTCAAATCCTTGATAAAATAATGAGCGTCTCCAATTGTGTCCTATTACAAAAGAAGACAACTCACTGTGGTTGGAGCTCAGCAAAAAGATGAGCAAGAGACACTATTAGGTAATGAGGTTGGGAAGCAGGTAGTGATCATATCACGTAGGATTTTATAGGCCATGAGAGGAATACTGAATTTTACTTTCAGTATGCTGGGATACCCAAGAGGTTCCATTGTAGGTCGTTAAATGTATGACTAACCAAACCATAGCAAATATGTCTTTACCATGTTCTCTGATTTCTACTCCACTGCCTTAATTCAAATACTTACTGTACCTTGCCTGGACTATTGCAATAGCCTGTATACTGGTCTCCAGAATATTCCTACATTACCCCATATTATTATCAGAGTTTCTTTTTTAATAAAAAAAAATTAAATTTTAAAAGAAGACATCTTATTGAACTTATGCAAATTACCCTATTGATATTAATTAAGAATACTCACAGTTTCCAAATTCTGGATAAGTCAGGTAGACAGAAAAATTCTCCAAATTTTGCTCACAAACATTTATACTACTCAATTATTTCTTTTTCTTTCTTTTTTTTTTTTTTTTTTTGAGTTGGAATCTCACTCCATCACCCAGCCTGGAGTGGAGTGGATGCTCACAGCACCCTAGTGCCAACCTGCTGGGCTCCAGTGATCCTTCTGCCTCAGCCTTTGAAGAAGCTGGAACTACAGGCACGGGCTACTGTGCTAATTTTTGATTTATTGTAGAGATGAGTTCTTGCCAAGCTGCCCAGACTGGTCTCAAACCCGCAATCTCAGACACTCCACTCACCTCGGTTTCCCAAAATGCTGGGATTACAGGCTGAGCCACCAAGCCCAGCCCTCAATTATTAAAAGCGATGCATATCTCAAAAGAAAACATTCTTCTGCAAAGCCAAAGAAACCATCAAGAGAGCAGGGAGACAGCCCACAGACTGGGAAAAAGTATTTGCCAACTCCATGTCTGACAAAGGCCTAACATCTAGGATCTACAAGGAACTCAAACGTGCTGAAATGAAAAAAACAAACAACCCCATTACAAAGTGGGCAAAAGACATAAACAGACACTTCTCAAAAGAAGACATATGAGCGGCCAACAGATACATGAAGAAATGTTCAACCTCACTAGTCATCAAGGAAATGGAAATTAAAACTACACTGAGATACCACCTAACTCCAGTCAGAATGGCCATAGTCAGTAACAAAAAATAACAGATGCTGGAGAGGATGTGGTGAAAAGGGAACACTTCTACACTGTTGGTGGGAGTGTAAACTAGTGCAGCCTCTGTGGAAATCAATGTGGCAATTCCTAAAAGCTCTAAAAATCGACCTCCCATATACTGGGACTATACCCTGAAGAACACAAATCACTCTAAAAAGGATACCTGCACATGTATGTTTATTGCAGCATTGTTCACAATAGCAAGATCATGGAACCAATCATGCTGTCCATCAAAAGAGGACTGGATTCAAAAAATGTGGTACATATACACAATGGAATATTGTGAAGCCATAAAAAAGAACAAAATCATGAATTTCACAGCAACCTGGATGGAATTAGAGTCTATAATACTGAGTGATCTCTCACAGAAACAAAGGTCTGAGTATCACATGTTCTCATTCATAAGTGGACCTTGAACAACTATCGTAATACTATGAGAAAAGGATTGACAGTGATGGGAAACTATGGGGGGGGCAGGGAAGGTAAGGAAGGTGGGATTAACAATAGTCAATATCTTTATGGGGATGGAGATCACACCTCATCAACAAGGGTAACTGCACAATGCATATTTGTATACCTAATCCTTAACTGTACCCCACAATTTTAAAATAAAAAAAGTATAAAAAAAAAGAAATTGATCTTCAAAAAAAAAACCAAAAAAACATTTTCTTGACTCTGAAAAACAGAACAAAAAGAATCAGCAATGTTGTGTAAACAAAAAGTAAAAAAAAAAATTATTTCAGTCCTCTATTAATTTGGTCCCATGTAATTAATTCTTGTTCTGCTTGATGCTGAACTAGCAGAACTCATAAAGATATCAGCTTTTTAATTAGTCCTGGAAGGAATTTTTGTTTGTTTGTTTGTTTGTTTTTGTACAATTGTACAATCTCCAAGGTTATCAGAAACCTGTATTCAAGAATATTTTTCAGAGCCCTTTCTTTTTAAATAAGTAAAGTTTGGATTGTAGCTGATTATAAAACCATTTTTTGAGAAAAATAAAATAATTTATTATTATATAATAAAACATAAATTATAATAATTGTTTGTGGATGACAAAAGTCTTAGAGCAGCCATAGCTAAAGACACAATTGACAAGGAAGTCTGGTTATTTGTGGCATACAACAACTTAACATAATAATTATTATTGATAACATATGCTAAGACACATCAGAATTACAGGAATCTCGTACAATTTTGGGACACATATTAATAACACACTTAGATAAACATAACCCAAAGAAAATTAAATACCATTTCACATTGACAATGGTTTCTGTATGGTTTTCACATACTAAATAAGTCTAACTAAATAAGTTAACTTCAGGTCAAAAAATACTAAATTTAGAATTTGAAAATTGATTTTGGGAAGCATGTTGAATATCAAAAGTTTAAAACACCTGGCATCACAAAATAGGATCACAGGTCACTATACAATAAGTCATTCATTAATAATTTAAACATTTCAAACAGCAAAACCTTTCATCTTTTTTTTTTTTTTTTTTTTTTTTTTGAGGTGGAGTCTCACTCCGTGGCCCAGACTGGAGTGCAGTGGCCGCTCCCAACCACCGCAGCCTCGACCTGCTGGGCTCTGGCGATCCTTCCGCCTCAGCCTTCCAAGTAGCCGGAATTACAGGCACGCGCTACCACGCCCGGCTGATTTTTTGATTTATTGTAGAGATGAGGTCTCGCTGCCCAGGTGGGTCTCGAACCCGCGGGCTCAGGCAATCCACTCACCTCAGCCTCCCAAAGGCGCGGGATTACAGGCTGAGCCACCGAGCCCGGCAAAACCTTTAATCTTTGATGGAAAGATTTGATTTCTCAAACAATCATAAGACATAATAAAGCCAGCATAAAGCAAACTAAATCTTTCTCTCTCCTTTTTTTTTTCCAGTTAACTCAAAAGGTAGACACAGATATTTTATTATGTCTTATTAATACTGCATAAAAATCTTGTTCAAAAGAGAAACCTAACTTTACCTTTGCATTAGTGATTATTAGCACTAAAGTCAATTTTAATAAACCCTTATAAGCAAATTCATCAATTTTAACTTCTTTGGCCACAAGATAAGATTTTTATAAACCTTTTATAACACTTTGCAATTTTTTCAATTTCTCATTTTTGAATTTTTATATTTATTTACTTTTCTAATTTTTCTTTTATTTATTATTATTATTATTATTTTAATTGGAGTCTCACTCTGTCACCCAGACTGGAGTGCAGTGGCTGCTCCCAGCCACTGCAGCTTCGACCTGCTGGGCTCCTTTGAAAAAAATACTAAATTTAGAATTTGAAAAAAGTCTTAGAGCAGCCATAGCTAAAGACACATTTGACAAGGAAGTTTGTCAATTTTTGATTTATTGTAGAAACGAGGTCTCGCCACGTTGCCCGGGCGGGTCTCGAACCCGCGGGCTCAGGCAATCCACTCACCTCAGTCTCCCAAAGCGCTGGGATTACAGGCTAAGCCACCGCGCCCGGCTTATTCTTTTATTTCTTTAAAACTATTCTTAAAACACTATTTTAAAAATTTTGTTTTAAAGATGTAGGGGGTACAATTTAGGATTAGGTACATAAACGATCATAGTACAAGTGAAGTTTGGACCTCCCTTTGGTCCCCACTTTGCCTAGTTTTGTATCAGGTACCCTTATTGATGTTTTGTGCTCCCCACTCCTGGCAGTGTCCCACTACTGCCAATCCTTTTCTTATAATATTATGGTAAATGTTCAGGGTCTGCTTATGAGTGAGAACATGTGGTACTAAGTTCTTTGTTTCTGTGATAAATCACTGAGTATGATGGACTCTAAATCCATCCAAGTTACTATAAAGTCCATAATTTTGTCCTTCTTTATGGCTACATAATATTTCATCATGTATATGTACCATGTTTTTTTAAATCCAGTTCACTTTTGATGGGCCTCTGGGTTGCTTCCATGTTTTTGCTATTGTGAATAGTGCTGCAGTAAACATGTGTGTGTTGCTATCTTTTTTGTAGAATGATTTGAGTTCCTCTGGGTATCTTACCAGAAGGGGGATTGCTGGGTCATATGGAACGTTGGTTTTCTGATCTTTTAGAAATCACCTCACTGTTTTCCATAGAGGTTGTACACTCCCACCAACAGTGTAGAAGTGTTTATTTCCCCTACATTCTCTTTAGCATCTGTTGTTTTTTTAGTTATTAAGAATGGCCATCCTGACTGGAGTTAGGTACTATCTTAGTGTGGTTTTGATTTGCATTTCTTTGATGATTAGTGAGGCTAATCTGTTGGTTGCTCATATGTCTTCTTTTGAGAAGTGCCTATTCATATCTTTTGCCCACTTTTTAATAGGACTGTTTGTTATTTTCCTTTCAGCACGTTTGAATTCCTTGTAGTTCCTGGATGTTAGGCCTTTGACAGATATACAGTTGGCAAATATTTTTTTCCCATTCTGTGGGCTGTGTCCCCATTCTCTTGATGGTTTATTTTGTTTTACAGAGGCTTTTCAGTTTGATGAGGTCCCACTTGTCTACCTTATCTTTTATGGCATGGTGTTTTGGGATTTTGATCAGGAATTAGTTGTGTATCCCAATTTCTGTAAGGCTGTCTCCTGTGTTTTCTAAGATTTTTATGGTTTGAGGTTTTACATTTAGGTCTTTGATCCATTTAGAGTTGATTTTTGTGTATGATGATAGGTAGAGGTCCTGTTTCATTCTTATGCATGTGGTCAGTCAATTTTCCCAGCACCATTTACTGAATAGATTCTCCTCTCCCCAGTGATTGTTGATGGAGATTTTGTCGAAGATGAGTTGGTTGAGAAATTGAGATTTTGCTTCTGGAATCTCCATCCTGTTCCATTGGTCTATATGCCTGTTCTTGTACCAGTACCAGGCTGTTTTGATACCTGTAGCCTTATAATAAAATTTAAAGTCTGGAAGTGTGATACATCCCTACTTTGTTCTTTTTGCTGAGGATTGTTTTGACTATTTGTGATCATCTATGTTTCCATATTAATTTCTGTATTATCATTTCCTGGTCTGAGAAGAATGATATTGGTAATTTAATGGGTATTGAGTTGAGTCTGTAGATTGCCTTGGAAAGGATATACATCTTAACAATGTTGATTATTCCAATCCATGAGCATGGAATATTTTTTCCATTTGTTTGTGTCTTCTTTGCTTTTTTTGAGCAGTGTTTTGTAGTTTTCATTGTAAAGGTCTTTCACATCTCTGGTTAAGATGATGCTGAGATATTTCTTTCTTTCTCTTTGTGGTTACTGTGAATGGGATTGTACTTTGTATTTGGTTCTCTGCCTGTTTGTTGTTGGTGTATAAGAATGCAATTGTCTTTTGCACATTGATTTTATACACTGAGACTTTGCCAAAGTCCTTTACCAGTGCAACAAGGTTTTTGACAGAATCTTTTGGGTTTTCAAGATATAGGATCATATCATCAGCAAAGAAGGATAATTTAACTTCCTCTTTTCCTATTTGGATACCCCTGATTTCCTTCTCTTGTCTGTTTTCTCTAACTAGGACTTCCAACATTATGTTGAACAGGAAGGGTGAGAGTGTCAAACTTGTCTTGTTCTGGTTTTCAGGGGAAATGCTTCCAATTTCTGTTCATTTAACAATAGGTTGGTTGTGTGTTTATTGTACATGGCTCTTACTATTTTGAGGTATGTTCCCTCTATGCCTAGGTGTTCAAGGGTTTTTATCAAGATGGGATGCTGGATTTTGTTGAAAGCTTTTCTGCATCTAATGATATAACCATGAGGTTCTTGTTTTTACATCTGTTGATGTATTTAATTACATTTATGGTCTTGTGGATGTTGAACCAACCTTGCATCCCAGGGATAATGCCTAGTTGGTCATAATTTTTGAGATGTATTGCTGGATCTGATTTTCTAGAATCTTGCTGAGAATTTTTGCATCTATATTCATCAGGAATATTGACCTATAGTTCACTTTCTTTTTTGGATCTTTACCGGGTTTGAGTATCAGTGTGATGTTCCTTTAAACTAGGCAAAATTACTTTCCCTTTAACGAAAACCACATTCCTATGCTTTCTTATAGTTTTTAAATAAAAGATCATGTCTTCATTTCCTTATACACTTTGTATATAGATTTGTTTCTCTTACATCTAGTAGTTTTAATTATATGTATTTTATATATATATGTATATATATTACAGTGTTAATTTTCAGTAATCCCTACTTTAGTGAAAAAACCCTAGGAAATAAGTAATTTGAATTATGTATCAGATGCAGTGCCCAGGGCAAGGGACAATGCCTAGAGCTAGGTCTCAACATGGCCTAAAGTTTTAAAGCCAAAGACCTAAGCTCACAGACAACTTAAGCAAGCACGAAAAGTACTACAGAAGTAGCAATTTTGTGACCTTAAAACATCTAGCAGAGATAGTATCTGACAGCAGATCACTAGATACAGGCAAAAAGTCTAAATTAAATTTTGAAGGCCATTTTATTTTGTTTTACCAACAATTTTTAAAACAATATCTATTTACCAAAGATTAGTAAAGTCATGTGAACTTGAAAAGTATTTTGGCTAGTTGTTTAATTTATGAGTGTCCTTTTATTTTTAAGTAAATCTGGTACCATGTGTAGACAATGTATAAACATATGTATGGATATATACATATATGCAGACATAACATACAGTATTCACATGTACACTATGTGTGTGTGTTTCTAAAAGTCAAAGAAATCAAGGAGCTTAATGCAAAAAGGGAGTAGATCTTTAGACTTGAGAGGAATCTGTCCACTTACAACTCTTGGATTCTGTGAGGAAAAATAGAAGTTTCTCCCAAAAAGAGGTGTCATGGTACCTTTTCTGTTTCTCTTAAGGGATCCCAGGCTGTTAGAATTTTGTTTTGTTTTTTGTTATTGTTGTTGTTGTTTTTGAGTTGGAGTCTCACTCTGTTGCGCAGACCGGAGTGCAGTGGCCACTCCCGGCCTGCTGGGCTCTGGCGATCCTTCCGCCTCAGCCTTCCAAGTAGCCGGAACTACAGGCATGCACTACCACGCCCGGCTGATTTTATTGTAGAGATGAGGTCTCGCTGCCCAAGCGGGTCTCGAACCCGCGGGTTCAGGCAATCCACTCACCTCAGCCTCCCAAAGGCGCGGGATTACAGGCTGAGCCACCGAGCCCGGCTAGAATTTTGTTTTTAGTTCCCTCGTGTGGCATTGAGGGTGGTAAAAGGAAGGAGGGACAGACAGAAGGAAATGGAGAAACAAACAGAGGGATCCCATACAGTAAGTAGGGGATTAAGAAGAGAGGAATTTAGTTGACTGAGAACAGAGGCCTTAAAACTACACACACACGTGTGCGTGCGCATACAGACAAAATATTAGTTTCAATTATGTCAACTTTTGTCTGTAAAGCTCTTTTAAAAGATCTCTTTAAACCTCTTATTATTATATTTTAGACGAGACAAACAGCTGATATTTCTGGCTTTTAAATTTTTTTTAAAAACTGAAAGTACTCTATAAGTTAAGCAACACCAAGGATACAACTTAACCAAGGGCACACAAAGTGTTGCTAAAAAGGTAGACCACAAGATCCAGAACTACCCCAAAGACAGCTTAAAGAAGATAAAATTTCACTAGCCATAAATAGAGTATGACCCACATTTCTGTCTGGTCATATTGTCATGGTTTCTCAGCTGACCATCTTTATGTCCAAAGTCCCAAAAGCCTTGTGTGTCCCCTACTGATGAAGAAGACAAGAAATCAAAAGCTGTCCAAGGTAGAGAAGATAACCAATATTAAATAGGTACCTCAAAACTCACACAAATAAGAAGCCAAGAGGAGCTGGTTCCTTGACCAAAAATTGAACCCATGTCACGGTGGTGAAAGTATAGAATTTTAAATATTAGATCACAAGGTTGAGTGACCCTTGTTATTATTCCCACAGGGGCAGTTCCACATACAAAGAACTTTAACTTTGCTTTTGGTATTATTTCACTCCTTTAATTTTGTCAAGATAATTTTAAAGGCTAGCCATGACACTATTAGGTGTCTTTTCAGAAAATTTGACCTTCCCATTAGCTGTTTAGAATAAGAGCTCTCTAAAACCTTTCTTTTTTTAATTTAAGAATTTTAGTCTAATTTGAAGGATCAACTTTTGGCCATTGACAATTAGAATTTTCAGTGGTGCACTTAATTCCAATAGCAGCCCAATCCAATAGCCTCTTCAGAAAAGAAGCAATCCCAAAGTTCGCCCCATTTTCTCCAAAATAGGCTAAGATGGCAAAAGATTCTTGTTGCCACAGACAGCTAAGGATGTGTTTGCCTCGCATAACCCACAAATTTGTAGTGGGGGCCACCAGTCACAGACCGGTTAATCTGTGACAGCAGGTAGGCCCTTCTGGGGATCAAACTTTCCCAGGATTTACCAGGCAACAAAGGTTGAGATGACAAAAATCTCTTGTGCATGGAACTTCTTAGGACAAACCCTCCCAACAGCCTGGTACATTCAGAACTAAAAAAGAAATTTGGGATTCCCAGCCATTTTCCAGCTGGCCACCTGCCATGACTTGAAAATCACATCCCCTAGATAGTGGAGACCAAGAGAGAGGGTGCTTTCACTTGGTCATAAATCAAGCTCTCAAGGACGTGAAACAAAATGAGAGAAAACTATCCAGTTGCCCTCTTTATGAATAACACAGAAAGACAAAGACAACGGAAAGGACTATTTCTGGGAAGAAAGGGGTCAAATAGTATAAATATCCATACCACAAAGTACCAAAAAGTACACTAGAGTCTCTACACCAAGACTAGTCACACATACTAGGCAGGACCCCCCAAAACCCAGAATTTGTTTATTAAAAATTCTGTATTTATTTTTACATATTTAAACTTTGGTCACCTTCAAAATACTCTCCATTTGATGCAATACAACTATCTAGATGCTTTTTCCACTGCTCAAAACAGTTTTTGAACTCGTCAATTTTGATGCCTTTTAAGGGCTTTTGTCATTTTTTTGTTTCACCTCTTCCACATTGATAAAACATTTCCTTTGAGGACATTTTTCATCCAGGGAAGCAAAAAAAAAAAAAAAAAAAAACACCACCAAAATCATTTGGGGTGAGATTGGGTGAATAGGGAGGTTGGGGCACAGGGATCATGCTTTTTTTGGCCAAAAACTGCTGAACACTCAGCACGGTGGGGCAGGTGTGCTTGTAAATCACCCATCATGAAATGGACAAACAAGTTGAAAGAATCTCCAAACAAAACTAACTGAAGCAGAACACAGCCTCACAACTACGTTAGCCGGTACACTGATGCCAATGGGTTTCTAGAACATTTACCTAGCAGGGGAAGCCTTGTACTACCAGGGGCCCACCCTCCAAAATATAATTCTTGGTTTTTTGAGGTCCCCGCTCACACATCTTTTCTCCCATTAAATAAAACCTTGCAGAGGAGAAGACAGTGATTTTTACTGCTTGCTCAACTGAATTGGGCAGAGAGAGAGAGAGAGAGAGACTGGGAGGCTGACTGGCAAGAAAGTCTTACTCTTTTGACACCTTGTCAGGTTCTGGATTCTCTTTACTGTGGCTTCCAGGAGAGCAGAGCAACTTTGGTGACCCTGGGCGCTGTACCGTAACTGTTGGGGCCGAGGGCCTTCTGAAGGTTTGCTGCAAACTCAACTCACAAAAGGCAGATTAATAGAAGAAAAGGCATATAAAGTCAATTAACATGTATACACAGGAGTCTTCAGAACAAAGGCCCAAAGACAGAGGGGAAATTGTCCGTTTTTATGCTTAAGTTAGACAAAGTTCCGACAGCTGTGTAGCGATAGGATTGGACTAAAAGGGTGTGAGCTAATGTTAATAGACTGAGTGAAGAAACCCAACAAGGCCTGAGTGTCTAGATTCTTCTTGGTCTCTCTGAGCATGCCTTCCTTCAGGGTATAGGGCAGGACCCTTTCTGGAACTGGGGTCTTATGGCCTACAGTCGAATAGGGCAGGTCAGGTAATTTATTGACGGCCAGTTTTTACATAGATAGGGCAGAGGGAAAATCAGAGTCCTATGTTTAGGTTTTGTGGCTGGCTTTGGGGGAAACGTGGCTCTGGTTTCTATGGCCAGCCTCAGGGGAAAATGGGATGGGGTTGGGAGGGCAGGAGGTCAGAGAAAAACATTTGCCTTTGGGGTCTTCATTTGGGGACTTTTTTTCCCCTGAACTGTAATAAAGGACTATAGAAAGAGCTGTAGAAATTCACATCCCTTCTAATGTGCTTACAGTGTACCTGTCACTATAGTAGGCACTTTCTGTGTTAGCTCATCTGAAGGACTTGGGTATTTTGAGTGGTAGAAATGGGTATTTTATACGGAGACAGGTGGATGCTTTGGCATTCATTACCATGCCTGACACAGGAGCACAATAGTTATTAACACTAGTAACTGTCATTATTGAATACTTCCTGTGTACCAGAAGCGATGCTAAGACCCTTTGTACATGCTGTCACCTTTCAGCCCCATAGCAGCCCTGAGAGCAATGTATTCTCAGTCCTATTTTACACATGAATTCAAGAGAATGTGTGCGAGCACATCTATATATAACCACTGAGTTACAAGTGAGATTCTTGGTAAAGAAACCAGTGGTGTACTTAAAGAATTTTGAAGAGAATTTTAAAGAGAAAGGGAACTTTTTAGATGTGTGTGCAGGATAAAGAAAACCATCAAGGGACATTGAGGCAGGGACCAACCAAAACTGGAAGCCTAGGTGGAATCATGGAAGGCAACGGCATTATCGGAACCCAGTTGAGAGTGGGAACCATGGAAGAGGAACCACCGACAGAAGCTATGACTGTAGAAGGATGCAGTTGTTGCTAGAACTGTAAAAAACCAGGAAAGGAGCCAGAGAAATGAATACCCCAGTCTCTCCCCTTGTCCTCCCATTTCTTATAAGTGTATCCCATTGGCTAAATCCAACAAAAACGGGATCCCCGGTGATGCAGTCCACGGTCAATCCTTCAGAGCTTCCAGTAAGACAGGAAAAAAAAAATGGGTCTGGGACACACCAAGGTGACACAGTTGGAATGCAGGAATCAAACTCAGGTTTATCTAAATCCAAAACTCGTGCCTTATTCACTGCTTTTATGTTTTCCTCTACCACCCAAATTGTAGGTACTTAGTAAATATCTGGGTTTTTTATTTTGTTGTTGTTTTTTTTTAGTTGGGGTGAATTTCCTTTAAGTAAATATCTGTGTAATGAATGAAATCCCAATGAAAGTTGAAGAAACTGAGATGAGGTGCCTATATGCCTTGACTTTAGGAACCAGAGCCCTGATAACTCTGAAACCATCTCCTGGTCTGTAACTCACTGCCTCGCCTGTTCAAGAAAACATCACTCACTCCTTGGATGTAAAAGGCAGCCTGCAGCAGTGGGTTTCTTCTGCACTAAACCTTTTTGTAATGATTCTTAGTGTCAAATTGCAAATCCGCGGCACTTGCTTGATCCAGCATTTCTGGCACTTCGGACGAACAAGGACACCCTTGAGCCTTCCTTCACTTTTCAGATACCCACCCCCACCCTCAAATACCTAGCTCCAATGGCATTAAATCTTGAATCTGCTGAAATGACGCAATAAAAGAGGAAGGCAGGAGTACCTGTTTTAACCCTGAGATATTTTCTGTCTAAAATTGACTTCAAACATGGGTATCAGCAATATTATCAATGGA
Source organism: Cephalopachus bancanus (assembly GCA_027257055.1). NCBI lineage: Eukaryota > Metazoa > Chordata > Mammalia > Primates > Tarsiidae > Cephalopachus > Cephalopachus bancanus. The sequence goes on from JAPVLO010000047.1 coordinate 4,044,383, forward strand.
AAAGAAAGACTGCCCCTGTGCTAATCAGCACCCAGTCAGAAAAATAGAAAGAGCTCCAAGTACGTCAAATAAAGAAAATTTAAACAGGAAATTGGCTATAAAGGTCTTGAAGCACAAAAGAAGCAATTTGACCGTAAACCCTACATAATCATTCTCAATTACACTCCCAGTTCCTAGCATGGTACCTGGCAGGTAGCAAGTGTTCAATAAATATGTACTCGATCTATGATTACACGTGTGTGTGAGATTTGATCTGTCAACCTAAGAAGACCAGTAGCTCTGATAGAAAGCACTAGGATGCTTATATGACTCTGATCATTCAAGAAATGTGGATATGTGATTTGGCTTTTGGTAGGAAATCATGTTCAAAACCTTCTGTTCAAAATCTATCAATTATCAATGGATAATATTTATTGAGGACCTACTAGGCTCTAGGTACTATTTTAAGTACTTTTCTAGACAATATGCAATATTAACTTTCCATAATAACTGCATGAGAATGAGTTCATTATTTCCTATTTTACAGATGAGTTTTAAACTAAGGCAGAGAGCATTTATGTGATAGGTCTAAGATCATACAACAAGGAAACAGTAGAGCCAAGCTTTCATCACACAGTCTGAGTCCAGAACCCATGCTCTTAATTTCTGAAATTGGTGCCTATAGAAACCTAGAAGAAGCTTAGCTTATTCTTTAGTCTTTTTGCCTCAGTGTAACCATTAGAAGGCATTCAGACGTTCTACTCCAGGACAAACAGCGGCCTATCCCATCCCCCCTTGGCAAATCTCCTTCAGACACAAGATCAGGACAACCCAAAAGACCACCCCACCTTTGGTCAAGGAATTTGTGAATTGCAAATGTCTAACAAGTCTCTTACAGGAACCCCCCCCCAGGGTTGACCTAATCAGCCCTCTATGAACTATGTGACACAGATAAGCCCCGCCATGGCAGCAATCATGTGACTAACCCACCCATCTACCTGCTGTCCATCACCTGACATCATCAGTACCAGCGCTTGTCTGCTCCTTTGTGATGACGTGGAAGCAGACTACCACCCAATCACCTTAATGATCTCCCCCCATCAAGGGGAATGGTTAAAATGACTCAACCAGCTGGGCTCGGTGGCTCAGCCTGTAATCCCGCGCCTTTGGGAGGCTGAGGTGAGTGGATTGCCTGAGCCCGCGGGTTCGAGACCCGCCTGGGCAGCGAGACCTCATCTCTACAGTAAATCAAAAAATTAGCCGGGCATGGTAGCGCATGCCTGTAATTCCGGCTACTCGGAAGGCGGAGGCGGAAGGATCGCCGGAGAGGCCACTGCACTCCAGTCTGGGCGACAGAGTGAGACTCCAACTCAAAAAAAAAAAAAAAAAAAAAAGACACAACCAGCGGCCATTGCCTTGCTAGAGTCTGGTGTGGCCATGTGCTCCTTGAGCCAAGGCGGTCTCCATGCTTCCTGGCTTTGGCCCCCTCCCTCACCTTGGGGAGGTGAATCTTCTCTCTCTCTCTCTTGAATTTACTTTTAAATAAACTTTTCTTTCTTAACCTTTTTATGTGTCGCAATTCTTTGCATCTACTCAGATCTCTGGGTTCCCAGAGCGCACCTCCAGCTTGCCAGCCCGGGCAGTGCTGCGTGCCTCCCTGCGCCTTTCCACCCTCACCCTGTCCATCAGTACCCTAACACACACTGTGCATCTCTCCACTTATGTGATAAAAGCTTGGCCCACCTTCTTACTTTTGTTTCTTACTTTCCCCATTCTTTACTGGGACAGAAACCGGCTAGCTGTTTCCCCAACCTCGTTTCCTCTTCATTCTGGGCCCACTGCAGGCCATATTTTCCAGCCTTTTGTCATGGATATTGTGGGTGTGTGACAGAATTCTAGCCAGAGGAACAGGAGCAGAGGTGATACACATCTCTTCCAAGTCTGACCCATTAAGCCTCTCACACATGATATTGTATGTTTTCCCCTTGCTTTCAGCTTGAGGAAGGTGAGTATGGTGAACTCAGATACTACTTGATACTTGAAGAGTTGGATTCACAAAAGAGAAGAAGGCTAGATCCCTGCACATTGCTTGAAGAAGAATGGAGAGCCAACCAGGAACACGTTGGATAATAAGTGAACAAGAAATATACTTCTATGAGCTTTGGGCCATCATATGGGCCATGTTGGGGTTATTTTGTACAGTAGCTATAGATATGCAAATTGAGTTGATCTACTAGTATCCCTTGAACATCCTTCTGACTTTTGCACATGCTTTTCCTTAGAATTCTCATGCTTTCCCTTTTCTCACATCCTAAAATGTGTTCAAGGCCTAAATCAAGTTCAGTTGCCTTCAAGCAGCTTTCTTCCACTCCCATCAGCCACAGAGATGTCTCTTTCCCACCAGCTTTCTGAGGCACTCTGTTATCTACACATCTCAGTGCACTTATCATAGCTCCAAAACTGGAATGTCTTGGTTTTCTAGTGAGACTGTGAGCTCTTCAAGATTAAGGATCAAAGTTTATGATTCTTGTCTGACTCTGAAAGTGTATAACATAGATGATGTTTTACCTTGGGAATTTTCAATAAGTAACCATGGGGAAAATGAATGTATCAATGTATTAAGCTCAATAAAATCCATTTTCCTGAAAACAGTCCTTCATTGCAGAAGCATGAAGGCATGAAAACCATAATTTTTTTGTTTTTTTGAGTTGGAGTCTCACTCTGCTGCCCAGACTGGAGTGCAGTGGCCGCTCCTGGCCACTCCAGCCTTGACCTGCTGGGCTCTGGCGATCCTTCCACCTCAGCCTTCCAAGTAGCTGGAACTACAGGTGCGCGTTACCACGCTAATTTTTTGATTTATTGGAGAAATGAGGTCTCACCAAGTTGCCCAGGCGGGTCTCGAACCCACGGGCTCAGGCAATCCACTCACCTCAGCCTCCCAAGGCGCGGGATTCCAGGCTGAGCCACCGAGCCCGGCTCTGCAAACCATAATTTACTAGATTTGGTGTTTGTCTTATTCTTTTCACTAATATATACATGCTAACGCTTTGACAAACTGCTTAGAGGAGACAGAAGACATGCTTATCAAATTTCAGATGGCACAAACTAAAAGTAATAAATAATGCATGAGATGACACAATCAAAACTAGAGAAGTCGGAATGAAGCAAATAACATTTAATAGGACTAACTACAAAGTTAGATTTAAAGAGAAAAAAAAACGCCACTCAATTTCAGTGTAGAAAGGCATGGCTAACACCAATTTATAGGGGAAGACTTGCAGGTTTTAGTTGGCTGCTAGGCTGACACGAACCCAGAATGCTAGAGGCAGGGCTTTGTTTATAGTTAGGTTCAGGGCACTGAGTGGCAGGCAAAGTAGTGGGGCTCCAACAAGGCGCAGGCATGCATGTAGGTTGCTAGGTGGTGGCCAGCTGGAAGTGGACAGAGCCTCAATGTCTGGTGAAGTCCACAGTAAAGGGGAAGGGGAAACAAAGTCCTACTTCTTTTAACCTGGGGGTTAAATAAATAATATATAATAAGCCATGAAATAATAAGTTAAAATAAATATTATATTCAACCTGGGCAAGCTAAACACCTGGGTCCGTTCTAGCACTGGTGACAATCCCCCATCAGACACCATGAAATGATTTCTGACACTAAACTGGTGCTAACAGGACAGTCTGATCTAAGAGTGTTGCTTTAGAAGTATAAAGTAGCAGGTCCTAAGGATTTGTTATTTTTACTTCTGGTCCCACTTTTCAGTGTCAGTGTCAGAGCTGTCCCTTAAGACTCCGCGTTTTGAAAAATGTCTTTTAAAAATAATAGTTGTACCTAAGACCCCTCATTTTTGAAGCTGAGAAATATGATGGCATTTGTAAATTCAAGTCACCCTTACGGGAGAGGAGCAGATCACATCTTTTCTGGGCTCAGTCCCCACCATCTGGGTTTGTCCCAACCATCCTAGGATGCTCCAATAGACCTGCTCCTAGAAGCCCACATTTCCTAAAAACTGGCATCAGAGTTCAGGCGAGAAGGCTGCAGCCTGGGCCTTGGCATTCGACCGCCAAAAAAACGAGTACGGCTTAGGCAGCGTTCATAGAAGCCTAGCGTCTGGAACAAGGGTGCTGCTGTAGTCGGTGCTGGTCAGACCACACAGAAAAGAATTGTTTCCTTTCCGGATACCATGATTTTAAAAGGATGCGGGCAAATTGGTGCGTATCAAAAGGAAGCCGACGAGAACGCAGAAGGGGCTGCTTAGACACCAAATCACTAGTTACTTTTTGGTGGTTCGAGCTCCAGGACTGGAGGGGGTTGATGTCGAGGGGAGGGGAGTGGCGTCAGGCAGTACAGATTCCAGAACTCTTTTCAGACGTGTGAGTGTTGTTTATGTGGAAGAAAACAAGCCCTTTTAAAGGTAATGCCGGAAAAGAGAACTGCGACCCGTGGGATTCAAGCTCCAAATGAAGATTTTTTTTTTTGGAAACCATTATAGCTCTTCAAAAGTGGACTAGACTTTGCAAGGAAGCGAGGATCAACAAACCCAAGACCTCCACCTCCCTACGCCCCACCCCCCAGTCGCTCTGTCCGGACCAACGCCGGCTCTCCAAGTCCGCGCCGGGCAGCGCGCGCCGTGCACCTGCGGCAGAACACAGGTGCCAGGTCCCGGCAGGGCGCCCGCCTCCGAGTCCGCCCCGCCCCCGCGCGCCCTGCACACCCCTCGCCCGCCCCGCGCGCTCGGCCGCCGCCCCCCGCCCCCCGCCCGGGCTGGCGCAGAACCCGCGAGCGCCGGGGTGGGCGCGGGCTGCGCGCGGGCCGGCGCCCGGAGCTCTGGGCATGCTCAGTGGCGCGGGCAGGGCTCCGGGCGCGAGCCGGGCTCCTTCCGCAGCACATTCATCGGCTGCCAAGAGGAGCCGCCGGGCGCTCGCAGGCTCGGTGCGCGCTGCCCGCGGGAGCCCCCGGCCGCCGCGCCCCCCGCCGCCGCCCCGTCCCTCCCGCCGCCATGGCCGGGCTCGGCCACCCCGCCGCCTTCGGCCGGGCCACCCACGCCGTGGTGCGGGCGCCGCCCGAGTCCCTGGGCCGCCACGCGCTCCGGCGCGCCAAGGGCGAGGAGGTGGATTTCGCCCGCGTGGAGCGGCAGCACCAGCTCTACGTGGGCGTGCTGGGCAGCAAGCTGGGGCTGCAGGTGGTGGAGCTGCCGGCCGACGAGAGCCTCCCGGACTGCGTGTTCGTGGAGGACGTGGCCGTGGTGTGCGAGGAGACGGCCCTGGTCACCCGACCCGGGGCGCCCAGCCGGAGGAAGGAGGTAACCGCCCGCCCGGCCTCCGCGCGAGGGGCGCGGCCGGGGCGCGCGCAGGGCCCTCCCCCGCCGCGGGCGCCCGCGCTGCCCGGGAGCCGCGCACTTGGCTCCCGGGCGAGTTCCCAACTTCCCGCGGGGGGGGGGGGCGGGGACGCGGGCGAGTGTGGGTCGGAGGGGGTCCGAGAGGGAAGTTCACGGTTCACGCCTCCGGCCGTCGGGGGCCTCCGGCACGATCCGATTGCCTGTGGCTGTGCGGGCTCGGGCAGGTGGCGCGGCTCGGGGGTCCGAACCACAGGCATCTCCATTTGTAAAAATTAAACAGCAGCGAAGGCAATGCGCCTCTGAGCGTTTCCTGGAGCGGGGCCGGGAGGCGCGACCGTCCAGGCGGGCGGTGGCGCCCGGGTGTCCCCCCAGCGGGCAGCGCCAGGCGTGACGCCGGGGCCCCCAAGTCCGGCCCGGCGCTCGCCGCGGGGCGGGCCGGAGCGTCCCGAGCTACTTTCCGGGGGGGCGAGTGAATCCGGAAGATCGGGACGGGGGAGCGAATGAATGGCAGGAAAGCGCTTTGCGGGTGAGCCGTGCTGAACGTGCGCTCGGAGGGGCTAGGCTGGAGGAGCCGGACTCCCTGCGGGGGGCTGGGTGTGTTGCCAGCGAGCGTGTTTCGTTCGAAATGGTTGTTTCACCGATTCCATACTTTTTATTCTCTCTCTCATTTTTTTCCTTTAACTCAGAGCAATGGAGAGCTTTTCCTGTTCTCAAGGGCTATGACTACTTTAAAATATTGCGGCTTGTGAAAATGGCTGTGATTGCTTTAAACACGATGTAGGTTAGTGGGGAGAGACAAATCGAGTGAGACTGGATTTTAAAATGCCATCTGGCCTTGGATTCTTCTCATTGCCAGTGAAGAGCCCAGGCTCAAGACTCTCGGTTGCTATTGGCATTCGGTGGCGTTGCAAGAGGCTGGTGGTGCCTTTCATTTCTGGAGGTTTAAGATTCTTTTTTTTTTTTCTTTCCTGTTTTGTCTTTATTCACCTCATATTGGAAATGCCTCATAGAGCTTGCGATTAAAATATGCTTTATCCTACACTGCTCCACTAGCTGGTTAATGGAATCATACCCGGTCTGAGGGAATAAGCATATCCCATTTATTCCTCGTTGAGTTAATCAGCCTTTTTTCCACCCTCCATTGGCTGAACACCAAAAGAGCAACAGATCTCTTTCTTTTAGCACTTTGATCTCTTTTGCCACACCTCTCCATCTTTGAGTCTGTGAGATGCTCCACTCTTTTAAACTGATTAAAAATAAAAATGTAACCCTGTTTGATACTTCTCATGTGTTCTGGGCGGTATGGCAGAGCTGTGGTTTGCACTTAAAAGAGTAAAATAAGTTTCAAACACCCTTTTAAAATGGCACTCTTTTGATAAGAGGAGTCCAATTTCCTGTCAAGAGCCTGCTTCCAAATCTCTTCATCCATTTGATTTTATTCCTATAATAAAACCTTCCAAGTTTTGGGCTTCCTGGTGCCCAAGTGAGCAGTGATCTTTCTTCCCTGCCTAGATTTTGAAGCATACGTTTAAAATTGGCTTCATTCTGATATCAGCCTAGTGGCACACTGCCAGAGGTCACATACTGTAGTGGATAAGAACATTAAACTGGATCTCAGCTCCTCCACTTCCTAATTCCGTGATCTCTGGGGAAGTGTCTCTTTGCCTCAGTTTTCTCATCTGTAAGGTGGGCCTAGTAATACCTACTTCATAAAGTTGTTGCAATAATTATTAATTATTAATTCACCTGAAATTCATAGGACAGGACATTCAGTGAATGTTGACTTTTATTATTCACTTAACAATGGGTCATGGAAGATCTACTCCTTTAATGATAAGTCAGCTATACACTGATGTAGTGAGTGACGTTTCCCCTTTCTGGGAAAGGGAAATAATCTTCGTGGGATTAAGGGGAATAGTCTCATGCCGTGGGTGACATCGCAGTGTGTTCTGTGATCCTGCATCCTGGCTTGGGTCTCCTGCGAATGTGTAGTCTCTCCCAAAAGCATCCTTGTCGTTGCACGTGATCCGGGTCACTGGGGTACCAGTCGTTTTAGGCAGGGAGAGAAATACAGGCAGTCTGTGTTGGATGGAATGTTCTGGAGAGCCGGGCCATGCAGGGCGATACTCTCTGAAATCTCTTACAGCACCAGCTCTCTGACTTAGCAGGCATTAATGCTTGTTGAGTGAATGAATGAATGAATGAAATGCTGGTACAGACAGCTAGTTACTCCAAGGCTCTCTTTGAATTGTTATATACGTCTTTTTCACGTGATGTCTGCCTTCCTAACTTTGAAAATCCACAACAATTAAGAAATTTATTGGGTCGATGTATAAGTTTGTAGCATTTTTCACTTCCCAAGGAATGCAAATGTCACATGATTGACTAGTCATAGTTCATCACTTTTGCCATTTCTTTTTTTTTGAGTTGGAGTCTCACCCCATTGTACAGTCTGGAGTGCAGTGGCACACTCATGACCACTCCAGCGTTGACCTACTGGTCTCCGGCAATCCTTCCCACCTCAGCTTTCCAAGTAGCCGGAACTACAGGTGCGTGCTACCGTGCCCGGCTAATTTTTTTTGATTTATCGTAGAGATGAGGTCTCGCCAAGTTGCCCGGGCTGGTCTCAAACTTGCAATCCACTCGCCTCGGCCTCCTGAAGTGCTGGGATCAAGCCATCAAGCCCGGCCACCTTTGCCATTTCTCAGGTTGACTGACATGGATCATCACGGATTAAAGCATTTAAACGGTCTTCATCAAAGCCCATGGTCGTCCTGAATGTGGAGAATCACTCAGGTCAAAGTGGCCCTCTTTGAAACGACAAAGCCATTTTCTTGTCGTGCTTGCTCCATGGCATTCTCCCCACATGGGGCACAAATATTTCGAGCTGCCTCTGCTGCCTTTACTCAAACAGAGACTCAAACTCAAACAGAAGAATATGTCGGAAGTGTTTGTTTTTCCACTTGACACTCTATCTTCTTTAGCCCACAAATAGTACTAACTTTCTTCAAATCTGCAAAATGCAGGGTGTAGTCATAAGTACAACGTTGTCACTCTGAATGCCAAATGCCAAATGATAAACTCCCAACATGGCAGTGTGACCATGCCCCAAATGAACCCTATGATCTTATGCATCAGTTGAATATTTTAAAAGGATCCCCACTGATCTGCTTGCCTGAAGTCTCTTCATTTTCCATTCCATCCCCATACTGTAGCCAAAATGGCCTTTGAAAAGCTAAGATCTGATTCTGTCCCTCCTCTGACTAAAATTCTTGAAGGGCTTCTATGGAGGTGGGCTCTGCTTGCCTCTCCAGCTTCACCCATGACCCTACTACCCAAGCACTCCCTGATCTGTGAGTCAAGCCAGGTTCTTTCACTCAAGCCCACCCCTACTATTGCCTTTCTGAATACATGTTTTTTCCTTGTCCGAGCCTTCTTCCTCTCCTCGCTTTTACCTGGCTGTTTCTACTTATGCTTAGGTTCTCAGCTTACTGTTATCATGAATATTAGCAGCTAATATTTATTGGGTACTTGCATTTGCCACACACCGCACCAGACTTGTGACACGCATCTCGTCAATGCTCACATCGACTCTTTGAGCTCAATACTGTCATAATTCCTGTTTTAAAAGTGATGAAACGGAGGCTTGGAGAGATGAAATAAATTGACCAGGGTTGTAGAGTGGAACCAGTAAAACCAGGATTGAACACACATTTGGAGAACCCCAAAGCTCGAGCCCCAACCACCCACTGTGATACTGGACATCACCTTCCCAAGCATGGGATTGATTCTCCTTTTATGAGCTCCTAAAACCCTCCATACTTCCCTTCATATTTATCATACCATATGATAATGATCTGTTTACTGTTCTTCTACCCCCCTATTATGTAAACTGTCAGGGCGAGGATCATGTTTGCATTGGCCAACATTTTATTTCCAGGACCTTGTACACAAAGGCATGCAGCAAATATTTTGTTGAATAAATGTTCCCGTGATTTTAGGTCAACTTTAGTTCTCCTACCTTATGATGTATTTGGTGTTTTGCAAGCATTCCCAATCAATAGAGTCCCAAAAGTTTTATTATGAACGTAGGTAGGTGGTTTGTATCTCTTTCTCTCTCCCACTCTTCCTTTTCCCTGTCCCTGTCTCTGTCTCTTGTGGTTGTTGTTTTGATTGTTTTTATGAAAATCTTGAGAATTTTTTTCTCATTGTGTATTCTGTCATTTATATATATATATGCTTAACTATTAGGACCTACCTTCTTTGGTTAGGAAAAAGCATAATTATGTTGATTTCAGAAGCAAGGTGAACATCAAGATCATGTCTAATAGCAGTAGCTAACAAATGCCAAGTTTTTGAGTGTTTGTGAATCCTAAAAGATGGCATTATTATTAGCTCTATGTAACAGATAAGGAAACTAAGGTGCAGGTAACGGATTAAGTAATTTGTTCAAAGTCACACACAGCTGATCAATTGTAGAAGCAAAGTTTTTATGAAAATGTGAAGGTCATTTTTGCTTGACGTACTCATTGCCAGTTGTGGTTATCCTAGCAGAACATGAAATCAATGTAGAATCACTACCTGAATCTCATTTTACACATTAGCGATATACAGTCTAGCTTGGACATTAACCAAGTGAATCGTCTTACTTCCCTTCTCTCATAAATGAGCGTAGGTTGTGTTCGCTTCAAAATAATAATTCAATCATTTACATAACTGCCCCAATTGCCTAGGCAGTTTGTGCATCATTGTGTCTTATTTGCCAGCAGAGTGGAGTGTTGCTTTTTAAAATGCACATATTTCTTCAAACTTCTGTTTAACTTCAAGTGAGAAAACTGTCCTAAACCATCATTAGAAATCACTCTGATGCCCATAAAGACGGAAAGCGAACGTGCCGGGGGCTGTTCACATGGCAGCAGATGAACAGTTCTTGAGAAGGCATCACCTCCGACTAGTCAGAACAACTGCTCCTTTTCAGAATGTTGCTTTCTTGACTCTTCCACATGGCCTTGGCAATAACGTTTGGAAGCTGATGTGTACCAGAGACTGGGATGCATCCAATAATGTATTCTATTCTTGTACAGTTGATCTTGAAAGCCTTGAAAATAAAGAACAGGATGATGAATAGGGAGTAACGTCTATTAGATACTATTAGCTGAAAATGAGCTTTCTGCAGAGATTCTTAGAATCGTTAGAGGATCATTATAAGACTAAGAAGGCAGGGCTGGACCCTTGTAATTCAGATATGCTGGGAAATTGCTTTTGCGTGTATTTGAATTCTTATTAAGCTCAGATTTCCTCAAAATTAGTTTATATGATAGTATGGTAAGTATCCATCCATTATCATAAACTATAAACACAGAAAAATCTACTTAAGACTTTTGAACCAGCGTATTTACCTTCTACTGCTTTTGCGGCATAAGTAAATTATTCATGGCATCTTATGAATCTCAATGTAAATTAGGAGGTGCATGTTTAAAAAAATGAGTGCTGGTTATTATTTATTTGATAGGCTTTTGCTATTAAAATCTGATGACTTCAGAAAGCCTGGGTATGTAGTACTGTTCATTCCCTATTACCAAGAGTGTTTCATAATTAAAGAAAAAAATGACCAAAGCCTTAATGAGAGAAATGTACAGAACACAGTACAGTGTTTACCCCAGGTAGTCTGTAAATGTTTATTTGCCGTACCCGAATCCCCTGATGTTCCATCAAAGTATTCACCGGACCTTTGAAGCTAGCGTCCAATGCTTTCCCTAAACTGATGTTAGGTATTAAATCTGTCAGACTCCTCAGGCTCATTTCATAAACAGGCACTTTTCATCCACATGGACAAGCAGGGGTAATCTCAAACAACAAATCCCATTTAAAAAAAATGTGTGCACAGAATGCCATCCTAGTTTACTTTGTCATTATGAAATAATTTAATAATGTGCATCATCTTCCTGAAGCTGAATGCTGCAAAAGTGGTAGTTTTGCATAGAAAGGGATAAATCACCAGACTTAGGCTTCTGTGTCTAAATGTCTAGATCACCTGAGCAAGTTAGACAAGAGAAATCAGTAAGGCAGAATACAGAGCAAAGTACAGGGTATTACAAGATTGGCTAAATTGTAACCAACAAATCAATGTGGACAAGAACTTAACTTAGTTTAGGTTAGCAAATTAGAGGGAATATAATAACATTTATGCTGTTTTGGCAGCTGGATGGACTTCTAGAGGTAAGTTGTCATTCCAGTGAAGATGTAGGCATCAATATTTTTCTTGGTTTGAATATGTACAAGTAAATTTGCCTCAGTTTAAAAAGCTTCTGCCTTGTTTCTTTTGTTCTTATCTTGTTTGATTCGATCATTTTAATATTACAGTTTTCTAATTTTGTGTGTCATTGATTATGAGTGCCATGATTGCATTAAAAATGACCCAGCCCTTAAAAGTATATGGATAAGAGTTGCACCGCTCATAAATGCTTGTGCATTCAGCAACTGTCTGTTACTTGCCAGAGCCAGTGTTTGGTACAGGAAGAGGTAGATAAATTAGAACCTCTGCTTTCCTGGAGGACCTCACGGACTGGCTAGGGAGGCAGACCAATGACAAAAATTTGCAGAAAAGGGAGACAGATTTTATGACAACTCTGTCCAGTGCTGTGGTAGCTCAAGGGGGTGTGTCTGGCCCACACCAGAGCTTCCCAGAAGGAGCAATTATTGAGTGAGAACCAGAGGAAGACAAAGAAGGGCAGCCTTAGGGATGGAGCATGATGAGATAGGATGGAGGTGATAGTCTAGTGAAAATTAATTTTAGTAATGTTAGGAAAGAGGCAGTATTGAAAAAAGCCCACCTGTTCCCTCTCAGATCTCTTGAGATTTTAGATCCCTGATTCCATATTCAGCAAGGGAACCACATCCATAACCGAGTTTCTTGTTTGGGGTCTAGAGGGGTTTGTTCACCTAGCATGCCTCATTTCTTTTTCTTTTTTTTTTTTTATTTTAAGGAGGTAGGGTACAATTCAGGCCTACGTATACAAGTGGTCATTTTGCAGATAAAGTTTGGACCTCTCTTTTCCCCACTTCGCCTGGTTTGAGATCAGGTATCCTTATTGATGTTATGTGCCCCTCACCTGGCAGTGTCCTGCAAATGACTATCCCTTACTTATAGTATTTTTTTTTTTGAGTTGGAGTCTCACTCTGTCATCGCCCAGACTGGAGTGTCGTGGCACGCTCCCAGCCACCACAGCCTCAACCTGCTGGGCTTCGGCGATCCTTCAGCCTCAGCCTTCCAAGTAGCCAGAACTACAGGCATGCACAACCACACCTGGCTGATTTTTGATTTATTAGAGAGATGAGGTCTTGTGAAGTTGTCCAGGTGGGTCTCGATCCCGTGGGCTCAGGCAATCCACTCGCCTCGGCCTCTCAAAGTGCTGGGATTCCAGGCTGAGCCTCCAAGCTTGGCCCCTTATGTAGAGTATTATGATAAATGTTCAGGGTCTGTTTATGAGTGAGAATGTGTGGCGGTCAGTTCTTTGTTTCTGTGATAGATCACTGAGTATTATAGACTCTAAATCCATCAAAGTTGCAGCGAAGTCCTTTTTTATGGCTGCATAATATTCCATCATGTATATGTACCACATTTTAAAAATCCAGTCCACTTTTGAAAGCATGCCCCATTGCTAAATGTACTTCTCTCTTATCTTACCCATGTGCAACAGAAGGGTGTGGCACCTCTTCCAGAATTTCTGACTAGCACAGGTTGGGAACAATATCGCCTACTTTGGAGTGAGCTGAAGTTTATTTCAAGTTTGAGGCTCATTTCTTGAGGCTGCCATTTAGGTTCTGGAAAGGCAAGATGTGTTTTGTTTTTTTCTTATAAATGATCGGTGTATTCTTTGCTGGGCCATTTTCTCCCTTGGCCCGTAATTTGCCACATTAGGACTTATGAGAAAGCCTGGAATCTTGTAGTATACCGTTATGTGTAGATGCTCCTTGACTTACATGGAATCATGTCCTGATAAACCTATCACAGGTTGAAAATATCATAAGTCAAAAGTGCATCTAGTACATCTAGCCTACTGAATATCATAGGTCAGCCTAGCCTACCTTTTTTTTTTGAGTTGGAGTCTTACTCAGTTGCCCAGACTGGAGTGCAGTGGCCACTCTCAGCCACCGCAGCCTCGACCTGCTGGGCTCCGGCGATCCTTCCGCCTCAGCCTTCCGAGTAGCTGGAACTACAGCCGCGCACTACCACGCCCAGCTGATTTTTTGATTTATTGTAGAGATGAGGTCTCACCTGCCCAGGCAGGTCTTGAACCCGTGTGGGCTCAGGCAATCCACTCACCTCAGCCTCCCAAAGGCGCGGGATTACAGGCTGAGCCACCGAGCGCGGCTCACCTAGCCCACCTTTAAGGAGCTTACAGTTGCGCAAAGTCATCTAACACACAAAACCTGTTAGGGTCCGGACAGGGTGAGGGTGGATGGATGGATAGAGAGAGAGGAGAGGGGAGGGGAAGTGCGGCACCGGTAACCCAGAGATCCGAGTAAATGCAAAGAATTGCAACACACATAAAGGTTAAGAAAGAAAAGTTTATTTAAAAGTAAATTAGAGAAGGAAGAGAAGGGAAAGAGAAAATTCACCTCCCCAAGATGGGGGAGGGGGGACCAAAGCCAGGAAACGTGGCGACAGCCATAGCTCAAAGAGCACGTGGCCACACTGGAGTCTAGCAAGGCAGTGGCCGCTGGTTGCAAGTTGTTAAGTCCTTTTAACCATTTCCCTTGATGGGGGAAGATCATTAAGGTGATTGGGTGGTGGTCTGCTCCCCGTCATCGAAGTGGCAGGCAAGCACAGGTACTGATGTCAGGTGATGGACAGTAGGCAGATGGGTGGGTTAGTCACATGATGGCTGCCATGGTGGTGTTCATTCAGGTCACATAGGTCACAAAGGGCTGATTAGGTCAATGGGGGGCGTTTTGTGCAAGAGACTTGTTAGACGTTTGCAATTCACAAACTCAGACATTTGCAACTCACAAATTCCTTGACCAAAGGTAGAGTGGTTGTATTATTACTTTTATGACTTTGGCCAGCCAAAGGGTGGTCTTTGATCTTTGGCTTTGACAAGGAACCTAAAAGTTTACTAGAGATTATTATGCTAAACATGAATGGTTGGGTTGTCCCGGTCTTGCATCTGAAGGAGATTTGCCAAGGGGGATGGGATAGGCTGCTGCTTGTTTTGCAGTAGAATGTCTGAATGCTTTCTAATGGCTATGCTGAGGCACAATAACTAAACTAAGAATAAACTAAGTTTCTTCTAGGATTCTATAGGTACCTTTCAAAACCTATTTTATAATAAAGTGTTGACTATCTTGTGTAATTTATTAGATGACATAACGAAAGTGAAAACACAATGGTTGTGTGGGTACTCGAAGTATAGTCTCTACTGAATTTGTGTCACTTTTGCACCACTGCAAAGTCAAAAAAATAAGTTGAGCCATTATAAATTGACGATTGTGTGTACATTACTCATGTCAATGGGAAGTAGGAAAACACTGCATCCTATTTGCTGTTGGAATGTGTTTTTATTCATAAATCTCTCCATATGGATGACACTCAGCATTGACTCTCACGCTGATACCAGTCAAGTGCAGCTTAAACTGAGCATGCATCTATAATCACTTGTTGGACTTTGTCCATGCTCAGGAGGCAGCATGGTGGGGAATACCAGAAGGCAGGAGATACTGGTTTTCGTGTTTGCAGTGACATTAAGATCAAACATTCCTTCCAGCTGAAAGATGCTTTTCTTTCCTTCTGGAACCCAGGTTGTGTTGGAGTAGAAAGTGTAGGGTTGGAAAGAGATAAGGAGATGGGAGAGGGGAATGGACCAGGAGCTGATGATAACTTGAATTCATGAGGTGGGACTGAGGTTTGAGGGATACAAAATAGCGAATTTTATTCAACCTAAGACATAATACTTGTTCTGCTTAATTAACCAATCACATAAACTCATGCCTTGCTAATGATCACTCACTATGAGATGCAGTTGAATTTTCTAAATCTATTTCTAAAGCTCTGCTTACTCAAGTATTTATAGCACGTTTGGGTAAGTAATTTTTTTTTTTTCCCGTGGAAGAGTTTAAATAAAAGCCATTGACAGTAGTGGGAAACCGCCAGGGGAGGGGGGGTAGGATTGGCAGTTGAGGGAAACTGCGGGGTGGGGGAGGGGGGGAGGGGGGGGGGGGGAGGGGGGAGGGGCACACCTCCTCAACAAGGATACCTGCATAATCAACGTTTGTATGCTTGACCCTGAATTGTACCCCCCATCTTTAAAATTTAAAAATAAATAAATAAATAAATAAAAACATACACTAAAATAAAATAAAAGCCATTGAGACAGGATAAGATCCACATACTTTCTGGTACTTTCTACTGTCACACATCACTTTCCTCAGTGTCCTGTGGTAAATGTGAGCCAGTGGCCTGAAGAGAATGGAGAGCAAATGGTTAACAAGGCATGTGCTGCAAACTGTGTTTTCTGTTATAATGAAGTCTTGACTTCGCCATGGTAATTCTTTCACATAAGCTCTCCGTACATATGTACTGATTTCCACTTCTGATGCTAAACTTCTAGTTTCATTTTCCAAGTTTCAACTTTTGTCTTCCAAAACTACAGGCAGTTATTTTTCTAAAGAAAGACACAAAAGTAAGAACTATTCATTTAAATATGGCCCTTCCCTAGTTCGCTATAAACACACTTAGCTTGTTAGCCCAGTCAGAGGTCGATGTCATTATTTTTTAAAACACGGAGATACACTTGTGGTAAACCTAAACATTTTAATCTGAAATGACTCAAAAATCTGAAATTAGTGAATTAATTTCAGTGCAGTTTCAAAATAATAATAGAGGAAAACCACAGCCATTTTATTCTCTTAATTTTTTTGGATCATAAGGAAACCATTTCAGGAAGACAGATTATTATAACTATGGTTTGGCTTTGGGTAGTATTTTAGGCCATTTATGATGTAATCGTATTTTCCAATTGAAGAGTTTTGTATGGAGAAATTTAGGTCTAGTACTTTATTTTGAAGTACCCAAACCATTTTTGCTCTTGCTTTTGGTATTTTTCTAGCTTTCTGTATGCCAGACTATTCCTCCATCAAGATACCTGTCTAAAAAATATAGCTTTGGGAGGTAGAGGGGCCCTAGTCAAAAAGGTCACTGATTTCTTTCTTTATTTTTTTTCTGCTCAAACTAAACATCTCTAAGGCTTCAGGCCTCCCTAGTCTCCAAGTCTCCCCAAGCCACCCCAAATACAAACAGTCTAACTATGACTAAGAGCACAGCTTCAAGACAAGACTTTTTGTACAGTTTTTTTTAATTGCAGCTTTGCATTCACTAGTGGGTCATGAAATCAATTTAGGGAGTGGGACATGACCCGATCTTTTATTTTTATTGTCATATAAATAGTAGAAAATACATGAGCATACTGCAATATAGTAAGTCTTGTAAGGATAATTTTTGTTTCATGAAACTTGTTCTGTTTGTATACAGTTGTGTTTGTAATGTGTGCTGATTTAGCCAATAAATCTCTTAACTCTAGGTCATGGTTAAAACAAAACCAAAAAAAGGTGAAAATCCACTGGATCCCCTTTCAACCAGTTGCACTATTCAGCCTCTTTATGGAAATTCTAGAAGGCCATGGCTTTTGCCCGGTTGGACCCTGGGCATCAAGGCCAAAACCAAAGAATTGCTTTCTATCAAGTCATGTTGGATTTCCATTTATTTGTGCTGACTTTTTACGGCGATGGTTTTCTGACTGGACTTCTGTCCATTCAGCAAACTGGTGATGGGTGTGTCATTCTGTGTGGCCTGGCTAGGTGGCAGGGGAACATGAAGAGGAGGAAGACTGTCACCTTCGCCATGCACCGGAAGTTGATTCTGCCTCTCCGTCTTCGGTGACATGTTTAAAGCCAGTTAAGGGAAGGTTACGTTGATGAAGACTGGAAAGTACAGTTTACCATCTGAACTTGTATCTTTTGCATCTTTCAAAAAGCTGATTTGGAGGCAGCAGCACGCCCCAAACCCCTTACCAGGAGTTGTGGCTAGTATGAAACAGCGGCATCCAGGTGGGGGCTGAGACATGACCCTGACACCAGAAGGCCTCAGGGTCCAACGTCCCTCTTGGAATGAGGATAGACACTCAGAACATTTCTTTTAGTTCAGAGAACCCCATCTTGTGTCCAAACACAGAGAGTGCTAAAACATAATTGTCATTTTCAGTTCATTCTCAGATCACTGCCTTAAGGCCTAGACATGACCTCCAAAATCGCCAGTCTCACTGTCTTTCCTTCATACTTCTGCAACATTAGATAGGTGGAAATCCCGCCCTTATGTTAGAAGGCCAAAGGAAATTAAAATTTCTGCCCCCAGTAACTCATGTTTTTTTTTTTTTTTGAGTTGGAGTCTCACTCTGTCGCCCAGACCGGAGTGCAGTGGCCGCTCCCGGCCACCGCAGCCTCGACCTGCTGGGCTCCGGCGATCCTTCTGCCTCAGCCTTCCGAGTAGCCAGAATTACAGGCATGCGCTACCACGCCCGGCTGATTTTTTGATTTATTGTAGAGACGAGGTCTCGCTGCCCAGGCGGGTCTCGAACCCGCGGGCTCAGGCCATCCACTCACCTCAGCCTCCCAAAGGCGCGGGATTACAGGCTGAGCCACCGAGCCCGGCCCCAATAACTCATTTAAGGCACATTTTGGGGTGGTGGTGCCCAGGAAGTATGAGACATCTGGACTGACATATAGGTTGGGGTTTATTCTGACAAAGTGTACGTGGGTGTTTAAGTAATGGGTTGGTCTTTGATTGTAGAGAAACAGAGGACCCAGTTTTCAATGGTGACCCCTTTTCCCCAGCTGAGCAGCCCTAGTACACTAAGAATGGAATGTATCACCTCTCACACTTGTGCTTTTGATCCCTCCCACCCCCCAAAAAGTGCTTTGAAGATTTTGATAACAGACATTAATGATAGAGGTGAACAGTGTGTGTCTGTGACTGGAGAAATGGTGTGTTTGTAGGAAAAGGCTTGGAATTGTGCAGCTTGGAGCTGTAATTACATGAGAAAAAATGGGTAGTGCAGTTGTCATGTCTGTGTCTGCATTTTTCTTTGTGAGCACTGAACTGGATAACTCAAGCCTCTCAGTGGTTTGCAAGAAAACTGAGGATTAATATTGCTTCTAAACTATCAGATCTCAGAGAGAAACTTCTTAGTGAGGGGGTGGAGTCATAGGGATTTAAGTTAGAAGATTTTCTTGAAAGTCATTGCGAAGAAACACGCAAGATATAGCCCACTGGCCTCAGCGTAGCCGAGGGCTCAATTGTGATTCGGTCCACGCTCTCCTGAAACACTTGCCTGCCCTGAGGTCAGCCTAATGACTGGAAATTCCGCAAATGTAACAGCTACTGTCCCTTGGCCTATTTTTATAACACACACACAGAGTTTATATACATTCCAAACCAGGTTTGCATAAAATCAGTTTTTTGACAATGCCTTCTTTGTGACTAATGCTTGGTGATAATGTAGATCATCAAAAATGCTTATAGGAATTCTGGAATTACATTATTTCTCTAGCCAGGAGTTTGTTTGTTTGTTTGAATGAATTGTACCGTTTCTTTTTTTTTTTTTTTGAGTTGGAGTCTCACTCTGTCACCTAGACTGGAGTGCAGTGGCCGCTCCCGGCCACCGCAGCCTCGACCTGCTGGGCTCCAGCGATCCTTCCGCCTCATCCTTCCAAGTGGCTGGAACTACAGGCGCGCGCTACCACGCCTGGCTTATTTTGATTTATTGTAGAGATGAGGTCTCGCCAAGTTGCCCAGGCGGGTCTCTAACCCACGGGCTCAGGCAATCCACTCACCTCAGCCTCCCAAAGGCGCGGGATTACAGGCTGAGCCACCGAGCCCGGCTGAATTGTACTTTTTTATTCAACTTTTTCTGCCTGTGATCACGTCCATACAGGTCTCCTTGATTTTACCCTTGGGTTGGCTTTTCTGGTGCCATCAATGGAAGAGAAATAATGCTGCAATTCCTAGAACCTCCCTCCCTTCTCTACCTGTTTCATTATGGATTTGTTCTTTTTTTTTTTTTTTTTTTTTTTTTGAGTTGGAGTCTCACTCGATCGCCCAGACTGGAGTGCAGTGACCGCTTCCGGCCACTGCAGCCTCGACCTGCTGGGCTCCGGTGATCCTTCCGCCTCAGCCTTCCGAGTAGCCGGAATTACAGGCATGCGCTACCACACCCGGCTGATTTTTGATTTATTATAGAGATGAGGTCTCGCTGCCCAGGTGGCTCTCGAACCCGCGGGCTCAGGCAGTCTACTCACCTCAGCCTCCCAAAGGCGCAGGATTACAGGCTGAGCCACCGAGTCCGGCTGGATTTGTTCTTATACTGTAGGTCTGGGATGGTGATTTTCGAATTACAAGTTTCAATTCATAAGTGAATTTTTGGGGGTTCAGTTTTTTTATTCAGTTTTTTTTCTTGTTGTTCATTTGTAAAGGAAGTGAAATAGAGTAGAAAATACCAGAGTGCATTTATTACTCATAATACAGCAAGGTATTTTTTCACATAACCTTTGTTTCATTTATACACATTCCCTTGCGTGTTGAAGATTACAATGTGAAGAGTATTTCTTACCATGGATCATTGTCAAGAGGTTTGAAATTCACTTATTTAGGAGACTAAAGCAAAACTTAAAACAAATCCTATCATTTTAGCTTTTGTTCCCACTCTTTGTTACTGGCAATAATAGAATTTTGTCATGTGTCAAAGGCACCTGATTTCCATTGGGCAAATGGGCAGTTTGGTCCAAAGTCCCTGGGCCTTTTATTACCAAGAAGGAAGGTAAAACCGCTCAATTAAACGTAGCAAAATGCAGGAGATGGAGAGGAAGAGGAGAAAAGCAAACAGTGTAGGTGGAAAGCCTCAGGCTCTTCCCAGTGAATAGGCATTTTCAAATATCAAGAACTCCCTCCCATTAATACTACAGGGTATTTTCGTACACTCAGAAGTGATACACTCATTTGTAAACCAAATTATGGTGTTGTGATATAGCCCGGCACGGCAGGTGTTCACAAGTACACCACTTATTAAAAGGAGGCTATGAGAGCCTAGTACATTTTCTGCTTTCTTGACGTACAATCACATTCCCAGGGACTCTTCTTTCCCCGGCTCCCCACTGACCTGCCCACCTGCATCTTCACCTTGCCCCACTGCCAGCTACCTCATCACCCCAGGTACCAAATCAGATGCCACCTCACACCACCCAGGTATCTAGAGACACATGCCTCTAAGCCAATTCAGGAGGCAGATTGCTTGGTTCCTGGGGTGTTCCTTGAGCAGCGGCTTTCTCCTCCTTTCCATGTCCCCTGAGGGCTGGAAGAAGACAACTATCGCTGCTTCTTAGCTGTGTGGCCTTGAGAAAGTTGAGTTTCACTATCATCATCTATAAATGTTGAGATGGTTTCGGCCGTCCCATAGCTTTGTTACAATGATGACTTGCAATAATATGGGTAAGGTTGTGAGCAGTGCCGTGCGCTGAGTCGCTCTTCCCACAGCGATCAGTCCCTCCTTTTTCTGCTGTTATCTGCTTTTTAAATGGTTAAAGGGCTGTCATTCAAGCCCCTAAGGGTTGAGGCTATGCTTTTCTCTTGCTGTTTTTTCTCCCTGGAAACTGAAGATCTCCATCCCTTGGGTTGCAGCTATCCTGCCCATGGGCTGTCCAGAATGAGACTGTCCAGCAGTTGGGCTTCATGGCTCTTGTATTTTGGACCCTTGTGCTGACTTCACCTGAAACATGCCAGGAGGATGGTAAGATACCTGCTTGAGCCTCGACTGGCAGCTGGGCCAGTCACTAGCGCCTGTGCCACCTCATGGCAGGTCTAATGTGGGTACTGGCCTCTCCACTTCATGTTTTTAGGAGTAAATCATAACACTCAACTGACCCAGAAGGTACCACCCTTTCTATAATTCCTCTTCATCCTTCTGATCTCCAAAGTGAATGAATATTTAGAGGTATTTCTGACTTTAACCTTATCATCTGATCTTGAACTGGTCATATATGAGTGTTTAGATTTGAATTCACGTTTTCAATACCTTTACAGGTTAAATATGTTTTCTGCATTTGAGTACTTTTAACATTCTTATTACATTGTAAGGTGAAATTCCACCTGGAATTGCATCTTGATTCTACTTCTTAGTTACATCATCTTGAGCAATTCATAAGTTTCAATTACCTGTAAAATGTCTTTCTGCCTGCTTCCCAAGGATGCTGAAGGTCAAAGTGTTCTGAATACTGTGATGCCCTATACAGATGTGATTAGGGTGGTAGCATCGTTATGATGAATGATAGCTTGTCCGTAATGGTAATAGTAACATTATTACGGTTATTGAGATAACCAGCCTTTTCTTATTGATATCTCTGTTTGACTAGATTTGACCCATGTTCTTTGCATAATAACTATGGCACTAAACTCTGACTGCCCTTGGAGAGGGGTCTGGATAGAAAGATGCTACTCTTTGAAAGCTTCACTCAACTTTAAAGACTCAGATCTACCACTCTTAGCAAGGTAAACTTGGGCAAAAAGCCTTTTGGTATAATGTTGTTACCTGTAAAAAAGGCAACACTACTTTTATTCTATAGGCAATTGTTGAATGTCTACTACATGTAAAACATGAAATAAATATGATGCCTGCCCTGATGGAGTCTATAGTTTAATGGGGGAGATAAATATAAAATAAATAATCACAAACATTTGTGTACTTAAAAATATTGGTGAACGCTACAAAGGGAAAGGGCAACTTGCCACATAAAATTGTAAAACATGAATAAGAGAACTTACCTGCAAGTGGCCTGAGCATCAGCTTTTAAATGAGACCAGTGTTACCCATGTTCAAGCAAAATTAGTGGATGCTGTTGCTATTTGCAAATGCTATTGCTCCTGTTTCTACAGCTCTGATTCTGTTCTTATGACTCTTCCCTCTCCCTGCTGGAGAGGACTAGAATTCTGTCCCTGTACTCCCAGGTCTCATAGCTACCTGCCTCTGGTCAGCTCTGATTTCTGGACCCTGTGATCTGCTTCTCTCCAGTACAACCACACCGCTTCTCAACCTCCCACCATCACCTTCCTCTTGTTCCTGCTGCCATGCTTTCTGGAGTTTCAGCCCCATCTGCTTGAATTTCCCACCCACCAAATATGTGCTTCGATTCAGTTTTCAGGTTCATAGAGAAGTAGAATCAAGATGCAATTCCAGTGTGACCCACCTTTTCCCAGTTAATCCTTTCACCCACAAAAAACAACAGCAACAATATCATTTATTATGTGTGTATTGTGTATCAGTACTTTAAATCCATCATTCTCACCAGCTGTCCTGGCCTTTTTCCAAGCCTTGGGAGCCATCTGGGAATTAGCAGAAGAAATAAGGGATCCCTTGGGCAATAGGCCAATTGGTCAGCCTCATCATTTCTGCTGATGGCCGTGTCCCAACACCACCCTTACTCACTTCAGATGCTCAAGCTGTGCCTTGCTTCCATTAACTGGGTTTGCCTCTTGACCCTTTTTGCTGGTTTCCTGCCTGGATGCCCCATGAAGGTCTCCAGGGCTGACCTCTAGTCCTTGTTGGAGAGAATCCCTGAAACTCACTGTGGTGCCCTCTGGCGCCATGTTCTGCCAGCCCTTTTGTACATCTGCTCAGTAAGTTTATCAGCCCAGATACCAGCCTTCCTTACACTAGCTGTGCCCATCAGCCTGACCCGTTTTGTGTCTCTGATGCCAGCTTCCGTTCTGACTGTTCTTCCTTTTGCCCAGAGTTGGAACCGTCCCAATTCACTGGCCTTGTGCTGGTGGTCCATTCTACTGACTGGACTCAGATCCAACTTTGCGCTTTCCTATTGTAAAGTATTTATTAGGTTTTAATCTATTAGGAGGTTTGGGGAAGATGACCCTTACTCTTCCTTCTCTCTCCCCTCCTCCTCTTATAACTAGCTATCAATTAAATGCTACTTTTCTGACTCAGTTTAATAACTAAATTTATTCTTGGAATGCTCACCAAACTGACTGGCGTCTGACTGAATAAAACAGCATTTGCTGGTAGAAAAGAAATTTTACTCTGTTTAATCAAACAGATTTAAATGTAATTTTCTCAATTGTCAAAACTGTTTTTGATAGATTTCCTGTGTTTTGTATATGTGTTTTTGTGAAAGACAAATTATTCACATTATTGTCATTCCATATAGTACAGAACAAGAACAAAGGAAGTGATGAAAATCCTTTGTCAGAAAGGTCATTTGAGTCACTGGAGTGTCCTGAACCATACTGGGAACTTAGAGCCTGTTAGTACACAGCACATTTCTTCAGATGAAGACACCACTTATTTATGTGGATGTTTTTCATATGAATATTTGCACTGAAGGACAGCAATACAGGGATACTCACTGGTAAACAAAGGCAGGTGGTGTGAGGAGGAAATGACACTTCTTAGAACTGCGGAATAAGCCAGATTCTCGGAACTCTCGCTCTTAATAATAATTCCTGCCATTCTTTTTATCTTTTTGAACAGAGATGACTGGGAGAATTAAAAAGTAGTCTTTGTAATGATTAAAAAAAGTAATTCCAGTGAGTGTGCCACTGCACTCCAGCCTGGGTGACAGAGCGACAACCCCCCCAAAAGGGAATTCTGATTGGTAATCCAGGATAACAGCTTCAAAGTGATAGGTAGACCTTGATGTTCTAACGAGAAAGAATGATGAAGATTCCAGCTCCTGGCCATGATGGGTTTATATTTACTGCTGAATACACAGCACTCTACAAGATCTCCGTGTCTTCCTTGGGTTAATTAGAATAAGTCATGAATATAAAGACACAGCCAGCTCCTCTTTTTGATGATTCGATGTTAAGAAAGAGACAGAGAAGAAATTCTGTCAAGGCGTAGCTTGTGGATTCAGAGGAACCTCAGAGAGCAAAGTCCAGTGTCGCTTTTGGTTCACATTTTGCATAATTCAGACTGACTACACCTACAATTCCTGGTAACTCAATTCCTGGTAACTTCATCTGAGTCTTTGGCAAGTCTTGGAAGTAAACTGAATCCACCTCCAGGTTCAGACTGGCAGTCCTATTCCTAGGTCAATGATTTTATATTCAAGTCGGATTATTTTAGGTTGCACACAACAGAGACCTATTCATGTGTGTCGCAAGAAAAAGGAGTGTGAGGATAGACTCAGGCTGAAATCACAAAGTCATTGCAGACTTGGCATCTGTCTTCTCCCTCATATTGTCTCTTCTCTCTGGATCCACTTCATCCTATCTGCCCGATTATCTTCAGCTTCTATGTGCCCCACCCAGAATTTACCTCCTATCTCGAAAATTTAGCTGCCGTAGCAATCGAACCCAGTTTTCCAGTTTGTCAAATTAAAATGCTTAAACAAGGAGTTTCATGAACCCACACTAAATTTTTGAAGCAGGCAACCAAATCATAGGTAGCCGGCCCGCCTATGAATAGACTGAAGTTGGTTCAGGTGCCCAACCTGAGTCAGGTTTGCTTAGAGCGCGGTCTGTGGCCTGGCGGATTCCTGCATATAAATAGGCAGGCAATGGTTGGTGTTTCCTGTAGGCAGTTAGCCTCCTGCTGCTAGTAAGAGAATCTAAACACTGAGCTGTTTTGAGAGAAAAAGCGCCCTAGGAGGGAGACCACAATCTGGTCTTTTTTCCCACTGAGCCAGGCGAGGTGGCTCAAGCCTGTAATCCCAGCACTCAAGCCTGTAATCCCAGGCCGAGGCAAGAGAATTGCAGGGCGACAGAGTGAGACTCCAACTCAAAAAATAAAAATAAAAAAAGAAAAGAAAAGAAATTCAATGATGATCATCTTCCTTTCTCTCCCACTGAAAGGTAGCCCGGTAGGGCTTGGTGGCTCAGCCTGTAATCCCAGCACTTTGGGAGACCAAGGTGAGTGGATCGCCTGAGCCCACGGATTCAAGACCAGCCTGGGCAACTTGGAGAGACCTTGTCTCTACAATTAAAAAAAAAAAAAATTAGCCGGACGTGGTAGCGTTTGCCTGTAGTTCCAGCTACTTGGAAAACTGAGGCGGAAGGATTGCCTGAGCCCAACAGGTCGACACTGGAGTGGCTGTGAGTGTGCCACTGCACTCCAGCTTGGGCAACAGAGTGAGACTCCAACTCAAAAAAAAAAGAAAGAAAAAGAAAGGTAGCCCATTGGCCAGTCTCGGTGGCTCAGCCTGTAGTCTCAGCACTTTGGGAGGCCAAGGCAAGAGGATTGCCTGAGCCGGCAGGTTCGAGACCAGCCCCGGCAATTTGGCGAGACCTCATCTCTACAATAAATAAAAAATTAGCCGGGTGTAGTAGTGCACACTTGTAGTTCTGGCTACTTGGAAGGCTGAAGGGGAAAAATCACTGGAGCCCAGCAGGTCGACACTGGGGTGACCCTGAGCTACACTCCAGCCTGGGCGACAGTGAGACTCCAACTCAAAAAAAGAAAAGAAAAGAAAAGAAAAGAAAAGAAAGGTAGCCCATCCTCATATATACACAATGGAATACTATTCAGCCAAAAAATAATAAAATCCTGTCATTTGTGGTAACACTGGTGAACCTGTAAAATGAAAGAAACCAGGAACAGAAAGACCAAACCACATAATCTCATGTAGAATCTAAAAAAGTAGAACTCATAGAATTAAAAAGTAGAATATTGGTTTCCAGAGGCTGGAAAGGATGGAAGAGGGTATAGGGAGACATTGGTCATGGGTACAAAATTACAGTTAGATAGGAATGAATTCTGCTGTTCTGTGGTATAGGAGGATGACTAGGGTTGACACCGTTGCACTGTCTTTTTCAAAACAGCTAGAAGTTAGCATTTTGAATGTCCTCGCCACAGAGAAATAATAAATGTAAGAGGTAATACATATTCTAAATATCCTGATTTCATCCTTCCTCAATGTATACATGTATCAAATTGTCTCATTGTACCCTAAGTATGTGCATTTATGTGTCCATTTAAAAAAATTAGGAATAATGTTAAAATTCACATAGAAAACCAAAAAAAGAAAGCTAGCCCATCCTGTATTCCCTCTGAAGACTCTTGTCTACTACCATAGGTGTCAATTAAGACATAATGAAAAAAAATATTGCTGCAGGAAGAGTGGACATCAGTAAGAAAGGCAAATGGGAAGAAAGAAGGAGAAGAAAAGAGGAAGAACTGACTGGAAATGAAATCCTTCATTTCTAGCCAGAAACTTGATACATTTTCAGGGTGCTAAGCCATAAGGTAGGGGATTGGGGGAAGGGGAGTAGCAGGAGGATTGAGGGAGAGGGAGAGGGAGAGGAAGGGAGGTGGAGTTGAAACAAGGTAGCAAAAAACAAGAAGGAAAGGATTATGGATATTGTGCCTCAGAAGGTGGGAATTCTTTTACATGGTGTTGCCATAGGATAGGACAAAAGGTGAGCTTGAAATGGAGATTATTCAACATTCTACCATTATAACTCCCTTGCTTTAGATCAGGGATGGGCAAACCACAGCCCACTGGCCACATTCCTCCCACTTCCTGCTTTGTCAGAAAATTTTATCAGAACACAGCCACACCATTTGTTTGGTTTTTTTTTTTTGAGTTGGAGTCTCACTGTCACCCAGACTGGAGTGCAGTGGCCGCTCCCGGCCACCGCAGCCTCGACCTGCTGGGCTCCGGCGATCCTTCCGCCTCAGCCTTCCCAGTAACCGGAACGACAGGCAATTGCCACCACGCCCAGCTAATTTTTTTGATTTATTGAGAAATGAGGTCTCACCAAGTTGCCCAGGCAGGTCTTGAACCCGTGGGCTCAGGCAATCCACTCACCTCAGCCTCCCAAGGCGCGGGATTACAGGCTGAGCCACCGAGCCCAGCTTCCATTTTTTTCTTTACTGTCTATGTCTCTTCTTTCATGTTATAATAGCAGAATTAAATACGCCAGAGACCCTGAGGCCTGAAAAGCTGAAAATATTTACTGTCTGGACCTTTGCCAACCTCTGCTTTATCTTTCCATTTTTTTTTTAGCTCTATTGAGATATACTTGACAAATAAAAAATTGTATATATTAAAGGTTAAAAAAAAAAAGAAATGGAGATGATCAAGTGGGCGAGGATGACTTTCTGCTTCCCTTTTCTTGAAAGCCCACCAGTGACAAGCCCATGAGCCATCTCTGGACAATACAGCTCAGCATGATGGCTCAGCTTCTAACTTGCCCTGATCAGATGCGTCAGAAAACAAGGTCTGGGTGTTCCAGACATCTCTACTGGGCTGTAACATTTTAAGTTTGCCATTCTAACAAATGGTCAGAGTTGCAGGTGGCATTTGACTGTTGGCATAAATTCACCTGGCTTTACAATGTGACATGAGGAGCCGGGCTCGGTGGCTCAGCCTGTAATCCCGCGCCTTTGGGAGGCTGAGGTGAGTGGATTGCCTGAGTCCGCGGGTTCGAGACCTGCCTGGGCAACTTGGCGAGACCTCATCTCTACAATAAATCAAAAAATCAGCCAGGCGTGGTAGCGCGTGCCTGTAATTCCGGCTACTCGGAAGGCTGAAGCGGAAGGATCGCCGGAGCCCAGCAGGCGAGGCTGCGGTGGCCGGGAGCAGCCACTGCACTCCAGTCTGGGCGACAGAGTGGGACTCCAACTCAAAAAAAAAAAAAGTGACATGAGGCTGGGTGCGGTGGCACAGCCTGCCATCCCAGCACTGTGTGTTAGGGTGCGGACAGACAGGGTGAGAGTGGAGAGGCACAGGGAGGCGCCCAGCACTGCCGGGGCTGGCAAGCCAGAGGTGCACACTGGCAACCCAGAGATCCGAGTAAATTGCAAAGAATTGTAGCACACAGGTGAGAGAAGAAAAGATTTATTGAAGAAAAGTTCACCCCCCACAGACAGGGAGTGGGCCTTACACTCCAGGTGAGTGTGGCCTCGTAGGCCCCCAGAGTCCTGGCTTAAATCCTTTTCTTGGAGACGTTGCACGTGACTTCTGTGACTTCCTTCTTGACCACCTGTGGATGTCTTGGAGAACCTGTGACACAGAGACCCATTAACGTCCGCCCACATTATCACAGCCCCTAGAGAAGGGCGTGACAAGGATTCTAATGCTCCTGCACCTTCCCAAACGACATTCCTTAGAGCTAGTGGAGGGTGCACCTCTCCTTATCTCCTCGGCATTCCCAGTGGGTAGCTTCAGGGGATCCTTGGCCTCCCTGCAGATAGTGCCCAATTTGCTGGACGATCGAAACCCCACCTGCTCTCCCTCGAGTGGTCATAACTTTTGTAATGACAAGTTTCGTGACTTTTACAGTCTTTGTCCAATGCATGATGTCTTAGGCTTTGCAAATTCCTTTTACTCTAGGCAAGCTTGATTGACACTATGAGATACCTGGCACCAGGAAGTCTGTTCCTAAAAAGACAAAAGTCAGCAAAGTTAATTTTATTTAAAGTGTGCATTTCTCCAAAAGCATAGCTTCTACTTTCTCATCATTGTGTCAGGGTTTAAAAACAAGATGAAAAATGGCTTCCCACTCTCCGTCTGTCCTTTCACTGTGGGAGGCCGAGGTGAGAGGATTGCCTGAGCCCAGGGGTTCGAGACCATCCTGGGCAATTCAGCGAGACCTCGTCTCCATAATAAATCACAAAAAACTAGCTGGGTGTGGTGGCATGCATCTGTAGTTCCAGCTACTTGGAAGGCTGAGGCAGAAGGATCACCTGAACCCAGCAGGTCGAGGCTGCGGTGGCTATGAGCGTGCCACTGCACTCCAGCCTGGGCGACAGAGTGAGACTCTAACTCAAAAACAAAGAAAACTGTGACACGATATTTTCACTGAGCATATATATACCTTTTAGGAAGGACAGAAGGACCTCTTTATTCTTTCATGTATATTTCACTTATTTTTAACATTAGCCATCTATCCTACTTTGATGCCCCATGGCTCAGCCTACAGATTCATATATTTAGGTGCCTAAATAGATATTATGGACACTGTGCTTGCATTGCACAAATCACTAAAATTTTACCTTCCTTTCTTGACAAAAAAGAATATGCTTACTGAACTTTTGAATTATTCTACTAAGCCTACTCCGATGTTTCTTCTCCTTGAAGCTTTCACAGACTCCTAGAGTTATAATGTCCCCTCTACTTTGGTCAGCACCTGTCACGCCGTATTGTAGTTACGTATTTGCATGATGGCCTCCCTCATTTGTCTGTGAATTTCTTTCCCACAGCACCTGTGGCCTTTTCACTTCTGAGCCTCCAGAACCAAACACAGCAAGTGGTACCCAGGAGGTGCTCAATGAATGTTAGTTGAATTGAGTAGACTACATTCAATACACTTGAGCATTCACAAAATTCTCAGGACCCATCCTGTGAGGTCATTGTGTAAGTAGCGCCTTTGATCTAATGAGAAGAACACAGGACTTGGAGTCAGCATGTCCATGTTTCAGCCTAGCCTTGTTCTTTGTGAGTGTGTGTCTTTGGTCACCATCTCCCTGAGCCTCAGTTTCCTTAGATAAAATAATAGCTCAGAAACAGGAAACCGGACACCGTTGTCCTCACTCATATATAGGAGTTAAACGGTCATAAAGATGGAAATCATATACACTGGAGACACTAATCACGGGGTAAGGGGAGAGAGGAGAGAGAGGTGAGGGCTCAGAAACTACCTATGGGGCACAGTGTTCATTATCTGGGGAATGGGCCACCTGAGACCCAGTCTCCACCGTTATACAATATGTCCATGTGTGACTAATATGCATGTGTATCACCTGAATCTAAAATTTAAAAATAATAAAATAAAATAGTGATAATAATTCCTGCTGCTCAAGACTTTTGTGAAGGTGAAATGAAAAACCTATCGATGTGAAAAGTCTCGCTAATATTAAAGTGCAATTCATAAGCAAGGTATCATCCAAACCATCCTTCGAAATTTCAGAAACCAGTCTTCCTTAGACGTGATCCAAGACAGGCCTTTATTCTGCTGAATGCTTGCTCTCTGGCAAACATGGCATAGAGTTGAAGGCTGTGCTGTTGTGAGAATAATAAGTATGAAGCTTCTTGTATAGTGCCAAGCATATAGTAGGCACTCGATGAAAGATAGCTGCCATTACTGTTATTGCTGCTATTATTATTAAGATAATGTAACATTTCCTTAGCTGGCTTGGAGGAAAGCAATTGGGCGATAGTACTCTAATCTTGCCTTGCATGCTGTAAGGATGACTTTGAGCTCAGAGCAGCAGTGTTGTAAAAATCTAGGTGAGTGTTACTATCCTCTTGAACTTGCACTTTAATTCTCTTATTATCTGCGTTTGTCAGGCAGTGGAGCCTCTACTGAGGATGATAGGGCTCTAAAAATGTCTGCATTTATCTGCAGGACTGATATGCCACTTCATTTAGAAGTTGGAGTGGAGATGGATGCTTTCCAAGTACTTGATGCCATTGAGCCCTGTTAATTTGTGAAAGGGTTTTGTACTTGCCCTCTTTCTTTCTTTCTTTCTTTTTTTTAACCATTCTTAATTTTCCAATCCTACTTTTTGTTGGCTTCAAATGTGCTCACCAGAGTCCTGCCAGCTTTCGTTGGAAGAAATATATTTCCGAGCTTAGTTGGACATTAGTTTTTTTTGGGCCCTGCCCAGACTTTTGACAGAGAAGGTAGTGTTAAGGGGGGTTGATGGTGTCTAGACAGTAAAATCAGAAACTGTGTAATTTATGTTGTATTACAGACATCCACTTCCCGGATTGGAAAAAGGAAACTGGCTTTTATCTAAGGAAGTTACATTAAAAGCCAAGGCCCCTGGGTGTTTCTGACCTACGAAAAGTTGAAGCTTGAGTAGTTTTGCAAAACATTCTCCAGCCCCTTCAAAGACAAGAATTATTGAGAGCAGTACTGTGTAGGGCCAAAGATGAGAAACAAACTTCCAAGTTTCAGGAGGTAATTCATAGAACTATATAGTGGTCCTGCCCAGCTACTCACTTCTGGTAAGACCTATGTAAGCTCACAGTGCAGTTTGTGTACTGTGCATCAGTTTCCGAGGGATATTGGAAAGTTGGAGAAAAGAGAAGTTAATAGCAAAAGAGGACGGCGGTATCTGTAACTCTAAAGAAGACTGAAGATCCGACTCAGGGACAATTTTAGAAAATAAAATTAAAAGCTTCTTAGAGCTTAAAAAAATAGGAAATACTGTTTTGTGTGCAGTAGCAAAATGCATTGTTGTTGTTTTGTTTGGAATGTCCTCTGTCTTATTTCTCAAACATCATATTTTCATTGTGTTTTTGAAAGTAAAACAATGTGCAGGGTTTACAGCGTGAGAGCCAGTGACGCTGGACCTTGTTTTTTTTTTTGAGTTGGAGTCTCACTCTGTCGCCCAGACTGGAGTGCAGTGGCCGCTCCCGGCCACCGAAGCCTCGACCTGCTGGGCTCCGGCGATCCTTCCGCCTCAGCCTTCCAAGTAGCCGGAATTACAGGCGCGCGCTGCCACGCCCGGCTGATTTTTTTACTTTATTGTAGAGATGAGGTCTTGCCAAGTTGCCCAGGCGGGTCTTGAACCCGCGGGCTCAGGCAATCCACTCACCTTAGCCTCCCAAAGGCGCGGGATTACAGGTTGAGCCACCGAGCCCGGCTTGGACCTTGTTTTTAATCATCTTGTAAATTGCATAGTGGTCTATGAAGGAACCAGCTAAGTATATTTTTCTGTTTTAAAATATGGTACTTGGTGGGAGGGGGCGGGAATGGCAGTAGTGGGAATCTGCAGGGAGCAGGGCACACCTCATCAACAAGGGTACCTGCATAATGAACATTTGTATAGGTATACAAATACCCTGAATTGTACCCCACATCTTTAAAATAAAGTATTTAAAAATATACATGGCACTTGATTTGGGGAGGGCAGACATGGCCCTTAACTCCTAATTTGGAATCACCTCATCACAGGTGAGCAGTGGGCCTTCTGCTACTTAATCTTACTTTCATAAGCAGCTGTCTCCAGTGTTTGCTCTCCAGGAAGATGCAACAATCTGTACAAAGATCCTGGTGAATTACCGCAATACCAGATTATAAGGCTGGTTCAGATACAGTGACTGTGACCATTACTATAGCCAGTTAGGGAGTGCCTACTGTGTGCCAGGCACTTGAGGTGTTTTATCTCATTTAATCCCCTGAGATGTGTGTTAATAGCCACATTTACAAGCAGCAAAACCGATTTTCAGCGAGATATTTCCTTTTTTGAGCAACTGTAAATAGTATGATACTTTTAATTTTAGTGTTAGTGTGTTCATTGCCAGCATATAGAAACACAGCTTTTTTGTGTCTGTTTATCTTGTACCCTGTGACTTTGCTGAATTCATTTAGTTCTAGGGTTTTTTTGGTTTTGTTTTGCAGCTTATCAGAATTTTTTTTTCCCAAGATGCAGTGACCATCATATCATTTACAAAAAAGAACACCTTTCTTTCTTTCAAATGCTGCCTTTTATTTTCTTTTCTTGCTTTGTTGCAGTGGCTAGAGCTCTTAGTACTTCGTTGAACAAGAGTGGTGACAGTGGATATCCTTGCCTTGTTCCTGATCTTAAAAAGAAAGGATTCAGTCTTTTACCATTAAGTGTAATGTCGTCCATAGGGTTTTTATAGATGATCTTTATCAAATTGTAGAAGTTCTCCTCTGTTTTTATGTTTTTGAGAGTTTTATCATGAGTGGGTGTTGAATCCTGTAAAGAGCTTCTCTGCATCAATTAATATGGTTGTGTGGCTTTCCTTCCTTAACCTGTTAATATGGTGGGTTATGTTGACTTATCTTAAAGTATTGAACCAGCCAACTTGGTTATAGTGTATAATTGTTTTATATATTTATGAATTTCATTTGCTAGTATTATTATGAATTTTTGTGTCTATGTTTATGAGGATCTGTTTTCTGTGTGTGTTTGTGTGTATACTGTTTTTGGTTTTCAGTATTAGGATAATACTATTTTAATAAAATGAACTGTGAAATGTTTTGTCTTCTTGTATTTTCTGGAAGAGATTTTGTAAAATTGATGTTAAGTCTTCTTTAAACATTTGATAGAACTCTCCAGTGACACCATCTGAGTCAGAAGTCTTCTTTTTGGGACTTTAAAAGTTATTAATTCCATTTTCTTAGTAGGCATAGGGCTATTCACATTTCATTTTGAGTGAGTTGTGATAGTTTGTGTTTTTCAAGAAATTGATCCTTTTCAAGGAGTTGTTTGTAGTGTTCTCTTATTATTCCTTATATGTCTTCAGGGTCTGTGGTAATATTCCATTTAATTCTTGATACTGGTAATTTGTGTCTTCTCTCTTTTTTCTTTGTCAATCTTGCTAGAAGTTTGTCAATTTTATTGATCTTTACAAAGAACCAGCTTTTTTTTGCATTTATTTTCTCTGTTGTTTTTCTGTTTTTAATCTCATTGATTTCTGTTCTTATTTTGATTATTTTTTTTCTTCTGCTTGCTTTGATCTTGGGGAGCTCCTCTATTCTTTGTTCTTAAAGTGGGAGCTTAGGTTATTGATTTGAGACTTTTCTCTGTTCTAATGTAAGCCTTTAGTGCTATGAGTTTCCTTTCTGGCACTACTTTGGCTGTGTCTTATAAATTTTGATATTTTCTTTAAAAAATTTGTTTTAAAATTTTAAACATGTGGGATACAATTCAGGGTTAGGTAAACAAATGTTCATTATGTAGGTACCCTTGTTGATAAGATGTGCCTCCCCTCCGGCAGTTTCCTACAACTGCCCATCCCATTGTCCCCCTCTCCTGGCAATTTCCCATTACCCTTTGCCACTTCTTTTCTTATAGTATTACAATAATAAATTTTGATATTTTCTATTCTGATTTTCATTCATTTCAGTGTATTTTTAAATTCCAATGGGAACTTTCTTTTTGACCCACTGATTATTTAGAAACACATTGTTTAGTTTCTAAGTGTTTGAAATTTTTCCAGCTATCTTTCTCTTACTAAATTCTAGTTGGATTCCATTGTGGTCAGAGAACACAGTCTGTATAATTTCACTTCTTTTAATTCTGATGAGGTTTGTTTTATGACCCAGAATATACTAAGTTAAACATATCTTAGTATTTGTTCTGTGGGCACTTGAAGAGCATATATTCTGCTGTTGCTGGGTGGAGTTTTCTAGAAATACCAGATAGATGCTGTTGGTTGATGGTGTTGTTGAGTTCTTTTGTATCTTTGCTGATTTTTTTATCTATTTGTTCTATCAATTGCTGAGAGAAGGGTGTTCAAGTCTCCAACTATACTTGTTAAACTGTCTATTTCTTCTTTTCAGTTCTATCCTGTTTTTGCATTACGTATTTTGTACCTTTATGGTTTGGTGCATAGTTATTTAGGATTGGTATGTCTTCTAGGTAGTTTGACTCTTTTAGGATTTTGTAATGTCTTCTTTCTCTCTTTCTGGAAGTTTTCTTTCATCTAAAGTTTACTTTATCTGATTTTTTTTTTTTTTTTTTGAGTTGGAGTCTCACTGTCGCCCAGACTGGAGTGCAGTGGCCGCTTCTGGCCACCGCAGCCTCGACCTGCTGGCCTCCGGCGATCCTTCCGCCTCAGCCTTCCAAGTAACTGGAACTACAGGCGCACGCTACTACGCCTGGCTAATTTTTTTGATTTATTGTAGAGATGAGGTCTCGCCTGCCCAGGCGGGTCTCGAACCCACGGGCTCAGGCAATCCACTCACCTCAGCCTCCCAAAGGTGCGGGATTACAGGCTGAGCCACTGAGCCTGGCAATCTGATATTATTATAGCTATTTCTGTTTTCCTTTTGGCTAAGGAAGGTTTACATGATGTATCTTTTTTCACCCTTTTAATTTTAACCTACCTATATCATTATATTTGAAGTTAGGTTTTTGTGTGTATGTGAATAGCATATAGCTGTGTTAGTTTTGGAATCCACATTGTCAATCTGTCTTTGCGTTGGTATTTTAGACCATTTATAGTCAATAAATATATTGATATTTTAGGGCTCAGTCAGCCATTTTATTTTTTGTTTGTTCTTTTTTTTAAAATTTCTGGGCTCTGTTCTTCCTTCTTGTGGATTATTAGAAAGCATCTCAGAATTCCATTCTTATTTACCTATAGTGTTTTTGAGTGTATCTCTATGTATAGTTTTTTGGTGATTACTCTAGGTATTATATTACGTATACATAACATTGCGATCTACTGGTTTTGACGTTTCATCAATTTGAGTGACGTATAGAAATCTTATCTTCTTCTACTTCACTTTATCTTCCTTCATGTACAATTGTATTAAATATTTTCTCTACAGATGTTTGGAATCACATCAGATGGTATTATATATTTTGCTTCAACTTTCATTTTTTTTTTTTTTTTTGAGTTGGAGTCTCACTGTCGCCCAGACTGGAGTGCAGTGGCCACTCCCAGCCACCGCAGCCTCGACCTGCTGGGCTCCGGCGATCCTTCCGCCTCAGCCTTCCGAGTAGCTGGAACTACAGGTGCACGCTACCCCGCCCGGTTAATTTTTTGATTTATTGTAGAGATGAGGTCTCGCCTGCCCAGGCGGGTCTCGAACCCGCGGGCTCAGGCAGTCCACTCGCCTCAGCCTCCCAAAGGCACGGGATTACAGGCTGAGCCACCGAGCCCGGCTGATGATTGATTTTAAATTGAAACGTGAATATTTTAAATATTATATTATGAGACTCTGGGTCTTATTTAAACCTCCTAGTTTGGCTGGCTTCTTCTGTCACAGCTCTGACAGTGACACCTTTCACCTGCCTCATTACTGCCAGGTGAGGGATTTTGTATCTGGCTTCTTTTGCTTAGCCTAATGTTTTGAAATTTCTTCACATTGTCGATTTCTTCACCTAGTGTCAATAGGTCATTCATTTTTATTTCTGAGTAATATTCCATTGTATGAATAATATTCCTGGGTACATATAGAAAAATATTACTATTTTTTGTCATTCATCTTTTACCCATTGTGTTTATTAATTTTGTTGGCTCTATAGATCAATTTGGGAAGAAATGACATTTTAACAATATTAAGTCATATGAAAAAGACCCAAATATTTATCTAGGTCTTTCTTCATGTCTGTCTATAATATTTTGTAGCTTTCTAAAATAGTTTATGTTTCTGGTGCTATTATAAATGCTATTGCTTTTTCAAATTCACCTTATAGTGGTTTATTGCCAGGATATAAAAATACAGTTGATTAATTTTTTATAGTGAATTTGCATCTGCAAGCTTGCTGAATTCACTTACTAATTCTCATAGGGTTTTGTAGACTTTGTAATATTTTCTATGTACATGAGCGTATCATCTGAGAAAAAAGATAGTTTGTATTCTTCTTCTCTAAGTGGTATAATGGTGTGCCTTTTATTTCCCTTCTTCTTCCTTTCCTTCCTGCTTTCTTTCCTTCCCTCCCTCCTTCCCGCCCTCCTACCTTCCTTCCTTCCATTTCCTTATTGCTGTAAATAGAACCTTTAATACGATGTTGAACTCAATTATGACAGTGAACATTCTGGACTGTTTCAGATGTTAGGAGGAAAGCATTCAGTTTTCACCATTAAATATGATGTTAGCTGTAAGTTTTTCATAGATGCCTTTTACCCAGTTGCGGAAATGTCATTCTTTTCCTAATTTCCTGAGAGTTTTCATGAATGAGTATTAAATGTTTTCATATGGTTTTCCTGTCGCCATTAAGATGGTCATATGGTTTTCTTTGTTACCGTGAGGAATTTACATATAGCTTTTGAGATATGATAAATGATAACTGTTTAAATCAGTGATCAGTATAAATGATAAATCAGTGATCAGTATAAAAACCTAAACATATAACTTAAAAATTATCACGGCTGGGTGCAGTGGCTTATGCCTGTAATCTCCCCACCTTGGGTGGCTTAAGCCCAGTGAGACGTCATCTGTTAAAAAAAAAAAAAAAAAAATTAGCTGTATGTGATGGTGCACCTTTGTAGTTCCAGTTACTTGGGAGGCTGAGGAGGATGACTTGAGCCCAGGAGTTCAAGCCTGCGGTGAGTCATGATCATGCCAGTGAATGCTCTCCAGCCTGGATGACAGAGTGTGACCCCAACTCAAAAAAAAAAAATTATCACAAGCTAAGGAGACCTTTTTTCACCTTTATTTACTATTATTCTTGAATTTATGACTAATGCCCTAAAATATAACACAGAAATAAGTGGCCTAGCACAGTCAGATGTCTCTTGACTTCATTCACTCTTTGGTCCTATACTCATTTTCATCCAGCCACTACCCAGAATCCCTCCCTCCTTAGGGCTTTGGACTCCCTATCCTGTCTGCCGCAAAAACTCCTCTCTCATACATATGTATGGCTCTCTCACTTTCTTTAAGCCTTTACTCAGGGAGGTCTACATGGACCGCACTATTTAAAGTTGCAAAACTCTCCACCTCCTGTGTTCCAGTCTCCCTTACTCAGCCCTATTTTTCCATAAGACTTATCGCCTTCTTTCATACCATGTTATTATTTTAATCCCCCTACCAGCATGTAAGCTTTTTGTTTGATTACCCACACATATATTCCCATTGTCTATTACCATAGTAAATGCCCAATAAATACATTTTTGTTGTTGTTTTGTTTTTGGATCAGGATCTTACTCTGTCACCCAGGTTGGAGTACAGGGTCATGATCACGGTTTACTGCAACCTTGACCTCCTAAATCCAGGCAATCCTCCCACCTCAGCCTTCTAAGTTGGTACTACAGGTGCATACCACCACATCGAGCTAATTTTTAATTTTTTTTTTGTAGAGATGAGGTCTCACTATGTTGTCCAGGCTGGTCTCGAACTCTTGGCCTCGAGCGATCCTCCCTCCATGGCCTCCCAAACTGCTGGGATTATAGGCATGAGCACTGTACCCAGCCCAATATTTACAGTATTTACTGAATGAATGAATAACTACTGGAAAGGAAGAAACCACAATCATGATTATTTGTCTTACTAAATCATTTAATTAGAAACTTCAAGGGAATTAAATAGAAAACTATTACAACTAACAGACAGCCTGGTCTGAAGGTAGCGAGTTATCTCAGTTGATTGCTCACAGGAATCTGTTACAGATTAGTCTCCTTGTTCTACTCTTTCTCCCTTTTTTTTTTTTTTTTTTTTTGAGTTGGAGTCTCACTCTGTCGCCCAGACTGGAGTGCAGTGGCCGCTTCCGGCCACCGCAGCCTCGACCTGCTGGGCTCCGGCGATCCTTCCGCCTCAGCCTTCCGAGCAGCCGGAATTACAGGCGCGCTACCATGCCCGGCTGATTTTTTGATTTATTGTAGAGATGAGGTCTCGCTGCCCAGGCGGGTCTCAAACCCGCGGGCTCAGGCAATCCACTCACCTCAGCCTCCCAAAGGCGTGGGATTACAGGCTGAGCCACCAAGCCCGGCTAAGGCAATCATTTTTAAACACTGGGGTATTGTATGACACATCAAAATAAATTCTGATGGATCAAAATTTTAATTGCAATAACCCCAAAGTAATAAACATTAAAGGACAAGTGAAACAGGTATTGTTTTTTGTTTTGTTTTGTTTTGTTTGTCAGTTTTTCACTCTATTGCTCAGACTGGAGTGCAGTGGCACAAACACGGTTCACCGCAGCTTCAACTTCTTGGGCCCAGGTGATCCTTCTGCCTCAGCCTCCCAAAGTGCTGGAATTACAAGTGTAAGTGACCATCCCCGGCCAGAAATACATCATTTTTATGATGTGCTATTAGGATAGGGGGGTGAGGGAAACAGTGTAAGTAAACGGGAAAAGAAATCCACAATGGGAAAAATCAATCATTTTGATTATAATTTATATCCTAACATTATTTCTTAAGTATATTTTAATTTTTAACTAATAAAACATATTATGCAAAAATTTGGAATTATTATTATTATTATTTTTTGAGTTGGAGTCTTACTCTGTCGCCCAGGCTGGAGTGCAGTGG
Source organism: Cephalopachus bancanus (assembly GCA_027257055.1). Taxonomy (NCBI): domain Eukaryota; kingdom Metazoa; phylum Chordata; class Mammalia; order Primates; family Tarsiidae; genus Cephalopachus; species Cephalopachus bancanus. The sequence goes on from JAPVLO010000047.1 coordinate 4,083,661, forward strand.
AACACTCATGGCCACTGCAGCCTCGGCCTGCTGGGGGCTCAGGCGATCATTCTGCCTCAGCCTTCCAAGTTACTGGAACTACAGGCGTGTGCCCTATACCCAGCTTATTTTTTGATTTATTGTAGAGACGAGGTCTCACCAAGTTGCCCAGGCAGGTCTTGAACCCCTGAGTTCAGGCAGTCCTCTCGCCTCAGCTTCCCAAAGTGCTGGGATTACAGGCCTGAGCCACCGCGCCCAGCTGGAATTATTTTATTGAATTCTACACTTTATCTAAATAACTTAAGTAATTTCTGAGATGTATGTGTGTTTCCTTTACAGAATCAAATATCAAAAAATTTAACACCTTATACACGAATTTTGAATTATCTAAATCAGAAATAATAAAATATTTTATTTTAATCTTAAGTTTCAAGTCTCCTTAGTCTTCCTCGACATAATTAACATGGCTTGAGCTACGAATAACACATCTAGATTACATTGTATGACTGTTAACCTGTCGTTAGCATTGCTGTTTTTATGAAAGAACATGGTTGAATTGAGTGTTCTTAGGAAGGAATGGTACAAAACATGGAAACTTGAGATTTTAAAAAATTTGCTCAATTTTTTTCCAACTTAAAAATGTAATACAAGTTTTATGCATATTATTTGTTTGCCTAGGGTTTGGAGTGACGGTAGTACCCGTGACGTCCTTAAAGTTAAGCATATTAATTAGCCTTCTCCAGAAAATCCTGAGGCAGTCCTCCGGCGGTGTGCTAGATGTACATTACTGCGGTGGTCATTGTTGTTTAGCATTAAGGACAGGCATCTCTGCAGATGCCAGCCAGATACTTGATGTGTTTTCCAGAAATCACTGAAAAGAGGTAAATTTCATGCGCATGGGTGAAGAAGAGAGTTCTGTCTCCTCCCTCCAGCCAGGCTCACTGCTCGAATGCTCTCCCGCGCACCCTTCCTCCTGCACCCTTCCTTGGGTCTGTCAACTTGAGTCCCTTGCTAGGTCCTTTGATATTTTACCTGCTATTTTTAACTCTTCTTGTCACTTCAGCCTTCCCTTGAAAAATCACTGGTCACACATAGCAAACCTGAAAAACAAAAACAAAACAAAAGCAAAAAAATTGAATAATGTACACAGACGTATACACATTTTAAGAGATGTTATATATGTATTACTTTTTTGAAGCTGAATTAAATTATGGTTGCAATGTATAGTGTGATGTTCACTCAACCATGCTTCACCATTTTCTTTGACTGTCCTGCCTGTCGCTTGGTGATGCTAGCATTCATTTTATTAACAGCATCTTTTGAGAGAATGCCGTACTTAAAATGTGTATACATTTTTTTGGCACCCTTGTAAGTATATAGATAATAGAAATATAGATAGATAGATAGATAGATAGCCTGACCCAAAACAGTTTTGTTACATGGATTGGTATCACACAGTGTGAATATTATCCATGGTCTGTAGTCATATTCACTGAACTAATAATATGTTTAAGCCAAGCTAAAATGGAGAATTATAAGCTCGGGAATATTGTTTTGTTTTGTTAGTTTGGGTCTACGGGAGTCAGTCCAAGTCTTGATCAGTTCATGCCCCTAATTTGCTTTCACCATGCTATGCCTTCAAGGTGCTAAAATACCAGAATTAAAAAATGAAAAATTCTGTTGATTTTCAAGATGTTCTAAATACTAAACATTCGAAGGAACTAATGGAAGGTGGAATCGAAAGACCAAATCATCAAGTAAACTAAATTCATTTATATTTGTTTCGGGAATATGTCATGTGATATTTTCCTGGGAAGATTCACATTCTTAATTATGTTTGGTTTACAATAATGACCACATTTCCTGAGCACAATTCAATTGGGTCATTTAAGGCTGTGGTGGTTTTTCATCATTCCAGGCAGGGTGAAATTCACTGGGAACAAAGATGGATTAGACCATTCTAGGCAGGGTGGAATCCACTGGGAATAAAAATTGGCCAGAAGTAAATTCGCCCCCAAATAGATTCTATTTAGAAGCATCTAGAATGACAGTTTGCATCATCTCTGTGTTCTAGTCTCTGGGAGGAATTGGTGGGATTGATTTAGCAAGGTTAGCTGGGAGCCCGCTTACCCTGTTACCCCATGGGAAAAAAAAAATGAGGGCTGGAGGCCACCCCTTCAGGGAGTTTCCAGTGCGGCAGTGCTCAGGCTAGCTGTTGTGAGGCTTTCATCATCCCTCATGCTCCAGGACCACCAAATAGGAGGTCCCCGTCTGAGAGAGGAAGCAGAAGGATGACCAAAGTGGGAATCTGTCATCTACAGCCCTTTCGAAACTTCCTAACTTTGCAGTCCATTTCCAGAGGCTTTCTTGGAAATACTTTTTCTTGTACTTAGAAGTGAGCAAAATATTTGACTATAAAGCTCTTCGTGTTCTAGTTAACAGAGGTAGCACTGGTTGGTGGTGCTAGCATAAATCAGATGCCTGAGGTCGGGGGAAAGTACGTCATCTTCTGAGTGCATGCCCTCAGAGGATCAATTCCGAAGTAACCTCGTGTGTAACCTCAGAAGCGGAAGGGCCCTTGGAGATCATTCACCTCACCTGGCTTGACTCTTTAGAGACTGTAAATAAATATATTTAAGGAATGTTGCTATGACTCCAAGCATCAGGATGAAGGTACTGATCACCAAGTAACAGATCAAAAAGCACCCAATAGTGTCAAATTCATGAGTGCACAAATGAGGGCATATGGAAGTGTTTCTAAACAATTTTAGAGCGTTATGGAAGGACAGGAGAGAGGAAGGGAAGAAGAGAGGGAGAAAGGGAGGGAGAGAAGGTTTTCGGGTTATTAGACACAGGAGGAGAATTCTAGCTTAAGGAATAGCCTAGTCGTCTTTCGAACCCGGAACTTTTGTCTTGGCACTGTCAGACAAGGAAAGCAAAGCATTTGCTTGTGCCCTGCTGTGCACAGCTATCCTCATGGTCCTTAGCAGGACTATAAAGCCTCCTATCCCCACAGCTCTCCCCTGTTTCCTAGCCTTCTGGTCCCTCGCACTAGACTTCCAACTGTTGCTTCCTTTGCATGTTTCACTTCCCCATGCTGCTATCTCTAGCCATATGGCCACAAGTTCTCTTCTTTTATCATGCATACTCAATAGAAGACACCTTCACCAGAGAATTCTGAGTCAGCAGAGCTATGATGATCTGGAGCTAAAATGATTGATCTCCTGAATAAAGCGCTGCTTTCTTTGCTATCCAGGCAAGCAGGAGTAAACAGGCACGCTGGCTGTTTGTGCTGTCTGAAGTTACTTGTCTTGAATTTCTGCAGCAGGAAGTCGGTGGGGAACAGACCGTTTCCACTGCCTTCTCGGATAGCAGTTCACTGACCTTGGCAACAGCCGTACCCTTGTTAAATCGCGTTCGTGTCTAACCAAACCTCAGCACGTACAATCATCTCTCTCTCCTGAGCCTTGGTTCTAAGAAGGGAGGAAAGGCAGATGAATACATTGAAGGATCTTGGGTGGCACAGACTAGCTGGGTTCTTATTTAGACAGACAACTTAGTGGCAGTTGGCTGCAACTCAGCTGGTTGACATCACAGCCTCCTGTTTTCTCTATAAGACTGGGACATGGATGCCATGAATGTAAGGTTTGGGCCTCAGTAACGTGGATTATATGTCTCTCACCTGTGTTCAGCCATCAGTGTTAGAGGAGATATTTCACATTGAATGGACCAGAGCCTTTCCTATCCCCCTGTCACCTGTAATATTTGGGGTCTAGTTCATTAGGAAACATATGTGTTTGTGGTGGGAGGGACATGAAAAAAAAAACGCTCAAATATAGGGGTCCCTATGGTGATTTTTTTCTATCCCTATTCCTTTTTCTCTTCATTGTATCCTTAGAGAGGAACAAGATATTTACACTGTGCGTGTTTTCCCAGAGCAGTTGACAACAGACAGTCATGTAAACATACCCCATTTAATAACCATGTAAGAAGATAGACGACTATTCCCATCTGTCCCTTTGGGCTGGCTGTGCATGGACTGGCAAGACACAAGCATTTTGCACATGCCATTTCTATATAGAGATCTCACTGCTGTAAAAGTCTTGCTTCAAACCAAGTTACCATATGAACCAGTTGGAACAAAAATGCTAAACAAGGCTCCGTAACTAGCTTGTTCCTTCCTAAGGGGTTCTTTGACAGATATCTGAAGCTTCACATAAAAATTTTTTCAGGAAATGAATAGATTTTCAGAATATCCTCCTCTCTTGTTTGTTTTCCCTTGTCTCCTCCACTTTTTTTTTTTAAAGCTCACTTAGAAAAAACAAAAACAAAACAAAACAAAAAAACAACCACGAGAATAACAAGATCCTGGCACACCGCAAAACTGAGCAGTGTTTGAATGAGAGTCGGAGACCTGTGTTCTGTTTTATTTGTGGTGGCACCTGATACAAGCGTGTCTTGAGTTAAAGGTGAAATGGAAACTGGCATTGACACTTTGAGCCTGAGGAAGTTACTTAACTCTTCCTCTGCTGTAAAAGAACGAACTTGAACTAACACAATCCTTAAGTAACAAGGTTTAGAAGTTTTAACCCAAGTGGGTTTACCAAAAAAATGTAATTTTTTTAACACCTTTGAGATCTCAGGTAACTTATTGATAGGCGATATGAAATTAGCAGTTGTTGGAGGAAGCTGGTAGCTAGCTGTCTATGTTAGTGTCTTGGGCCTCAAGTATTTCAGTGGCTATGCAGTTGCTTCGGCAGTAAATGAATTCAATCAACGTGCATTGAGTAGCTTCTGAGTGCAAGGACTTAAGCCAAGTGCTACATAGTGAATCTGTGTAGCACTTGATAGTTTACAAAGCACTACCATATAAATGGTTTCATTTGATTCTCATACCAACACTGTGGAATGAGGTAGCAAATATTATCACTATTTTATAGATAAGAAAATTGAGGCTTAGTCATATCACATTGAACACTATTATTTTATAACTTCATCTGTTGTTTCTGGGTTCCAAGGGAAAAAGGAATGAGAAACACAAGAGGAAAATTTTAATGAAAATTAAATATCTGATAATGGCAATGATGATAATGATGGCTAGCTTTTATTGTGTGCCAGACACTGTTCTAAGTGTGTCATATGTATTCATTAATTTAACTCACAACAGCCCTATGAGGGAGGTGCTGAAATTATCTCTACTAGTAATGAACATAATCTAAGCTCCACCAAGACAGGATTTTTTAAATGTTTTGTTCACTTACATCCTCAGCAGTTAGACTAGTGCCTATTGCAAAATGAGCATTCCAGAAATGTTTTTTGAATGAATAAATGAAATTCTGTTTTTCAGAGAAAGAAACTGAGGCCCAGGATAATTAAGTAACTGTCCTTAAGCAAGATCACTCAGCTAATACAAGGTGGGCACAAGATTTGAATTCAGACAGTCTATTCCAGAATTCTTTAGGACCACAAGTCATCCTTGTATTAAAAATAAAACAAAATAACCCACCAAACAAAACTGTGTGTGTTTTAGAGGGAAACTTTAAACTATCTTGGAAAATCATAGCTTTTCCAGTTCTTGGATTAGGTTCTTGCAAAGAAAAAGTTGATGTCAAAGCTCAGGCTGGATATATAATCTTTAAGTGTTGATGGTGATAGGGCTTGGAAAACAATTTCTTAACAGTGTATTCTGCTTAAGATGCATTCTCTAGGCCAGGCACAGTAGCTCAAGGCTGTAATCCCAGCATTTTGTGAGTCTGAGGTGGGAGGATCATTTGAGGCCAGGAGTTCAAGACCAGCCTAAGCAACAAAGTGAGACCCAATCTTTACAAAAAAAGAAAAAAATAGAAAAATAAGTCAGGCATAGTCCCAGGTACTTGGGAGGCTGAGGTAGGAGGATCACTTGGGCCCAGAAGTTGAAGGCTACGGTGAGCTTAGATCATGCCACTACATGCCAGCAGTAGTGAGGCATGAGTGAGTAGTGAGTAGGCAACAGTGAGACCCTGTCTCCAAAAAAAATGCATTATCTAGATGTATTTGCTATTTTTTGTTTGTGTTGACCAAAGTGCTCCTTACAAACTAGAAAAGGCTATCTCTAATGTAGCCACCAAATAAATATAAATGTCTGAGAGTATGGCTAGCTATAAAAGCAGGGAGTAGAAGTTGGGGTGGAATGCAAATTTGGGTAAAAAAAATACTTAAGAAAAACTGAGTCATCAGAAAATTGCTAGCTTGCAGAGATGGACAAGTGAAACGCAAGAAAGACAAATAAGAAAAGAAGTGATGGACTGTCTCTGAGAAGTACAATTCTAAAGCTGCAATCCTGAAGTGAGATTTTGGTTTCAACATGAAAGAATTGCAGTGTGAACTGTAACACCTAACTTCATCTAGGAGTTAATATGACATGACAGCTCACCTGAAAATGAGCTGCAAAGAAATGCTTAATTTTAAAATGATATTTTAAGCTCTCAAATATTGAAGGCCTCTTAGCAGAGCATAAGTAAATGTTTCAGTAGAAAAAAGATACTCTCTCCTACAAACAACCCACGACAATAGACTGGATGACTGATCATTGCCATTATTGCTTAGGTTACCAATGCAATTCTTGTCTCTTGCCTGTGTGTTTATATTGCTTCTTGTCTTATATTGACACACTAGAAAGGAAAGCCAATGGTGGATTCGTCTTTATTTTTGTGACTTTTTATTATTGTAAAGCTAATAAATATATACCCATTTGGTAGAAAATCGACCAAAAAAATTAATTTACTATTTCAGTGCTTAGAAATTTCATTAAGGTGGCATATGTCCCTATGGTAAGTCCTTTAGGAACTCAAAAAATTTGGTGTTTTTGTAGTTTTACACTCCTGTGAACTAAAAAGGAAGGAAATAATGGCATCCATTTTTACATTTGAAAAAACAGAGATGCTGGCTAAGGACAAAAAAAAAAATGGATTTTTGAAAAGCTTGCTCACCAGACTATATCTGCATCACAATGATCTTTTCTGTACTTATATCATGAGTTGACAGATACCACCTTAGTTCATATTTGTGCAGGAAAACATGGGTATTTGAAGATAATCAAGTTGCATAATTTGCTGTAATTTAGTCTCACATTCTCTATACCATCTTGATCTCAATGTAATTAATAACCTTCAAAAAAAAAGTACAAGACTCGGTTTATTTTATTGGTAAATTCTATCAAACATTTACAAAAGACATGATACCAATTCTCTATAATTTCTTCCAGAAAATAGAAACACAGAGAATACTTCCTCACTGACTCTATAAGGTCAGTGTTACCTTAATATCAAAGTTAGATAAGAACATTACAAGAAAGGCCTATAGGCCAATAGTTCTCGTGGACATAGATACAAAATCCTCGACAAAATATTAGAAAACTGAATCCAATAATACATTAAAAAATTACATACCATGACCAAGTGGCATTTATGCCAGGTATGCAAGCCTGATTTAGCACTTGAAAACCAATGAAATCTACCACATCAACAAGCTAAAGAAGAAAAGTCATGTGATTATATCAATATATGCAGAAAATAATTGACATAATATAACCCCCATTCATGATGAAAACTCTTATCAAACTAAGGATAGAGAGGAACTTTCTTTACTTGATAAAGAACATCTACCAAAAATCTTATATCAACACTTACTTAATGGTAACAAACTAAATACTTGCCCTCTAAGGTTAGGAGCAAGATAAGGATGTCCTCTGTAACCTGCTGTTCAGAATTGTGTTGAAAGTCCTAACTAGTGCAATAAAACAAGAAAAGGAAATAAAAGGGAATACAGGTTGAGAAGGGAGAAATTAAACTGTCCTTTGTTCACAAATGACATGATTGTCTCCAAAGGAAAATCCCAAGAGCTTGACAAAATAGAAAACACAACTTCTAGAACTAATAAGGCAGTATAGCAAGATCTCGAGGCATTGCTTTCTTTTTGTACCAGCAGTGAACAATTGGAATTTAAAATTAAGAACCAATACCATTTACAATAGGAGGGAACAAAGGTTAGGGAGAGAGGAAGAAAAGAAGGGAGAGAGGAAGGAGAAATTCCTAGATATAAATCTAACAAAATAGGGGGGTGGGATTGGCAGTTGACTGAAACTGCTAGGGGAGGGAGGGGCATACCTCATCAGCAAGGGTACCTGCATGATCAGTGTTTATATACCCAACCCTGAAATGTACCCCACATCTTTATAATAAAAGTTTAAAATAAATAAAGGCAGCATTCTATGAAAAAAATAATCTGTATGTGGAAAACTATAAAACTCTGATGAAAGAAATCAAAGAAGAAATCACAGAGATCCTGTGTTCATGGGTTCGAAGACTCAATATTGTTAAGATGTTAATTATTCTCTAATTGACCTGTAAATTTGATTTAGTCCCAGCAAGCTGTTTTGTAGTGATCAACACTGATTCTAAAGTATATATGGCAAAGCAAGAAACCTAGCATAGCCAACGTAATACCAAAGAAGGAGAACAAGGGTGGAGGACTCACGCTACCTGATTTTAGACTTCGCATAAAGCTACAGTCATCAGTGTGACATTGGTGAGTGAATAGACACATAGATCAGTGGAACAGAATAGAAAGCCCAAAAATAGACCCATGCAAGTATAGGCAGCTCATCTTTGACAGGGATCAAAGGTCACTTATCCTAACCTGCTTACATGACTTAAACAACAGAAATTTATTTTTTCATAGGTCTGAAGGCTGGAAGTCTTAGATTAGGGTGCTAGCGTGGTTGGATTCTGGTGAGGGCTCTCTTCTTGGCTTGCAGACTGCTGCCTTCTTGCTGTCTGCACACATGGCCTTTCTTGGCTTCATGTGCATGGACAGGGAGAACAAGTCCTCTGGTATCTTTTCGTATGAGGACACTAATCCCAACATGATGGCTTCATCCTTATGACCTCATCTAAACCTTATTATCTCCCAAAGACACTATCTCTATATATCACTGTATGGGTGTTCAGGCTTCAACATGTGAATTTTAGGGTCACTCGGTTCAGTCCATTATACTGCTCAATGGAGAAAAGAGAGTGTTTTTGACAATTGGTGCTAGAGCAATAGGATGTCCAGAAGCCAGAAGTGAATCTAGACATAGACCTTATATCTTTCCCAAATATTAACTTAAAATGAATCATAGACCAACATGCGAAATGCAAAACTATAAAGCTTCTTGAAGAAAACATAGGAGAAAATGTAGGTGGCCTCGGGTTTGGCAACACATTTGTATCTACAACACCAAAAGTCTGATTCATGAAAGAAAAATGTGATAATCTGAACTTTAGTAAAATTCAAAACTTCTGCTCTGCGAAAGAAACTGGTTAAATGAATAAAAGACAAGCCACAGACGGGGAGAAAATATTTGCAAGACCTATATCTGATAAAGGACTTGAATCCAAAACATACAAATAAATCTTAAAACTCAGCAGTAAGAAAACAGCTCAGTGAAAAAGTGGGCACAAGGGGCTACTCCTTTGGGTCCCCTCCCACTGTGGGAGCTTCTCTGTCCTCTCATTAAATCCAGCTTTCTAAAAACAAAAGAAAAGAAAAGAAAAAGCAGGCAAAAGGTCTCCACCGACCTTCACCAAAGAAGATATACAGATAAAAAAATAAAAAGCGTGAAAAGATGCTTAATGTCATTTGTCATTAAGAAATTGCAGATTAGAACAAGATATCACTACCCATCTATTAGTATGGCTGAAATATTTTAAAAAACTGACAATATCTATTGCTTGGCAAAGATGCAGAACAGTAGGTACTCTATTGCTTATAGGAACAGCCATTTTGGCAGTTTTCTTTCAAAGCTAAGCATAGTCGTACCATACAACCCAGCAATCATGCTCTTTAGTTATCTACCCAAAAGAATTGAAAACTGTTCACACAAAACCTGCATGTGTATGTTTATAACAGCTGTATTCATGCTCACCCAAAACTGAAAGCAACCAAGATGCCCTTCTGTAGGTGGGTGGATACACAAACTATGGTGCATCCGTATAGGAATTGTTTTCATTAATAAGGGGAAATAAGCAATAAATCTGTAAAAGACAAGGGTGAATCTTCTTTTTTTTTTTGAGTTGGAGTCTCACTGTCGCCCAGACTGGATGCGGTGGCCGCTTCCGGTCACCGCAGCCTCGACCTGCTGGGCTCCGGCGATCCTTCTGCCTCAGCCTCCCCAAGTAGCTGGAACTACAGGCGCGCGCTACCATGCCTGGCTAATTTTTTGATTTATTGTAGAGACGAGGTCTCGTCAAGTTGCCCAGGCGGGTCTCGAACCCGCGGGCTCAGGCAATCCACTCACCTCAGCCTCCCAAAGGCGGGGGATTACAGGCTGAGCCACCGAGCCTGGCTTGACAAAGATGAATCTTAAATGCATATTGTAAAGTGAAAGAAGACAGTTTGAAAAGGCTTTATACTGTATGATTCCAACTATATGACGTTCTGGAGAAGACAAACTATAGCAACAGTGAAAAGCTCAGGGGCTCAGAGAGAAGGAGGGTGGAACAGATAAAGCACAGAGGCTTTTGTGGAGCAGTGAAACTATTGTGTATAATACTGTAATTACAGATATGTACACTATACATTTGTCAAAACCCATAGAACTTCACAGCCCAAAATATAAACCTTAATTATGCCAACTTAAAACAATCATTTAGGAGGTTGAAAGTTCTAGAATGGGAAGCAGAATATGTGATTCCCCCCCCCCAAAAAAATCTACCTGTCTTATAATGTGTGAAAAAACCTCACTGAAGAGAGTGAGGGAGAAAGCTGCTGACCTCAGTAACTTTGAAAATGAGTGTGTGTGTGTGCTGTGTGTTTTGTATGTGTGTGTCAGCTAAGAAGGTCCTGAAGTTTCACCACTCTGGTAGCAATGAGTATACCTAGCACCCAGGTCTTGTTTTCTAATACCATTCTCCCAAAGTAGGAAGCAGAACACCTTAGAAAAATGGCTGACTCTAGGCCTAAGGCGGGAAATGTACAAGGTGAGCCTGTGTACTTTGTAGTGGAAAGTAGGAGATACTCAAAAAACAAGCACAAAAACAAAAACCCACCCACAGTGATGGGGTATGTCACGTGGACACGGAAGCCAATTGGATGAACTCTCAATGGCCAAAGATGGAACAGTTAGAATAACAAAATAAATCAAATACTATTAAGTTACAACCTAAAGTATAACATAACTGTCCTTGAGTCCATACTGTTATAAGTAAATGATAGAAGAAATAAATACGTGTGGGAAAAAGATAAAGCTCTCATGCAGAAAAATTTTAAATAATTTCTTCAGATTCTCTGCCCTTAAGGAGGTAGAACAAAACTCTTACACCCTAGGTATGGGCTCCACATAATGGCTTCCTTCCAAAGGTGCAGCATAGAAAAAGGTGGGAAAAGCAACTTTACAGGGGAGATCTTTCACTGTCTTAGCCAGGTGATCAAGGTCAACATCAATCGCGGTAAGTCATGTTGATAGAATGTACCCTTGATATAATGTAATGAAAATGGCATTTTCCCTCTGTGGTTCTCTCCCTAAAACCATAAATCCAGGCTAATCATGATAAAAAACATCAGGCAAATCCAATTTGAGGGACATTCTACCCCCCCCCACAAAAAAAACCTCACCAGTTCTCAAAACTATCAGGGTCGTCAAAAACATGAGAAGTCTGAAAATTTTTATAGCCCAGAGGAGCCCAGGGAGGCATGATGACTAAATGCCATGTGGTATTCTGGATGGGATTCTGACACAGGAAAAGGCTATTAGGTTAAAACTTGACCAATATGAATATACGGTTTCATTAACAATGTACCAGCATATGGTAACAAATATACCACACTGATTAATATAAGACAGCAGTAATAGGGGACACTGGTTGCAGGCGTATATGGGAACTGCCTGTACTTATTCACCATTTTCCTGTCAATCTAAAACTCTTTTAAAAACTAAGTTTATTATTAAAATATGTTACCCAGATTTTCTTATTCCTGCTGTCCAAAGGGCCACTCCATTGCATAACTCTGGGAGACATCACTCATCTAAAATTCAGTGTGAATAGTGTCCCCTGTTCAAGGCTGCCACACTTTTCCAACTTTGTGGCTTTTTTCTAAGAAAAGTGATCATATCTGCCATGCATCAACCGTGATTTTTTTTCTCCTGTGAAATTTTGCATAAGTTGATTACAGATTCTGCCTAACTGGCTTGCTCAAGAAGGGAAGTTGGGGCTGAATATGTGACCAGCCTTTTTCAGAGAGAGGTAGGGAAGGCGCTTCTTGTAAAGCAGACATCAGCCCAACTATGTGAGCAGTGGGTGTGGGAGTCATGCTGGGGAGATGTGACTGGCATCTCTTGTCCTGGTCTGTGATCTGTACCCTAGCCTTTACTCGCTGCCGACCTCAGTTACGGGGAAGGAACCATAGCATGGCCTGGATAGCAACGGAATGCTTTAGCCTCGCGCATGGGGCACCCACTCAAATGGAACAGGACAGCCCAGCGACGTGGCCTTGTGTTGAAAGTGACAGTGGTGACATTCCTGAACACTGAGAAGTATGTTTTCAGCACCTGAAGCAATGCTACATTTTCTTCCTTTTTTTTTTTTTTTTTTTTTGAGTTGGAGTCTCACTCTGTCGCCCAGCCTGGAGTGCAGTGGCCGCTCCCGGCCACCACAGCCTCGACCTGCTGGGCTCCGGCGATCCTTCCTCCTCAGCCTTCCAAGTAGCCGGAATTACAGGCATGCGCTACCACGCCCGGCTGATTTTTTGATTTATTGTAGAGATGAGATCTCGCTGCCCAGGCGGGTCTCGAACCCGCGGGCTCAGGCAATCCTCACCTCGGCCTCCCAAAGCGCTGGGATTACAGGCTGAGCCACCGAGCCCGACTAATGCTACTTTTTCTAACCTGTTTGTGAGAGAGGCTGAAAGATAAAAGTGTGACATCTTGACATCTCTGAAAACTTGGGCATTTACCGGAAATAAGTAAATGAAATTTTAAATCCCCATGAAATGTGAGGGCTTCTCCTGGTATTTGGTCCATAAATTATGTTCCACCAGCGTTTCGATCATAAAGTTCCCCCATTCCAGACCAAAGTAATGGTCTTTCACTTTCTGTTCCTATAAATTATACACCCCAGATGTGTCAAGTTAGGTAATGAAAACCAAAAAAAAAAAAAAATTTTTTTTTAAGGAACTTAATACATTTCTTGTTTTCCTGAGATGTATTGGTCTTATTTTAATGAGACAGAAAAAAAAGTAACCTTTCATGTTTTACACTCTAGGGAGACCCTGAATTGTTGGGACAAAAGCAGAAAATGCTTTTCTTAGACCATTTTTTTTTTTTTTTAACAGAGTAGGTCCAGTTGCTGAGATAAGTCTCTCGGTGAATTAAATGTATGTTTATGTGTTTTGTCCTGGATCTTATCTGCCTGCAGCAGCAGCAAGCTTAATAGCAAATAATGTTCAAAGAGGCGAAGCTGCTATTTCAGCCTCTTACCCCAGTGTTTTCAAAGAGCTCCATAGATTTTTGTCATTATGCCCATCCTAATCAAACTCTTTGAAAGCTTATCTTCTGCCACCATTTCCTACAGCGTTTCCGCAAAGCAACCATTATTTGTAATCATTAGTAGAATGGTATGCAGTATGTAAATATACGTCATCGTTTTATTTCTAAGATTCTTTAATCCCATCTTTTACAGAATCTCAGCTTGACAATACACTGTTTATTTTAAGTTTTCAAATAGGAATATTTTGCTATTATTTTTGCAGCCGATTTCCTAAATGCACTCTTCAATTCATGAGAGTTTTTTTGGCTTTTATAGTGCAAATAAGCTAGATACCATTTGGGAAGTTTAGATGACAGAGATTTATTCTTGTTGTATTCTTTTTGTGTTAGTACTGCAGTCAGATATGTGCTTATGTTGTATCTCAGGGAGAGTTATGTATATGAAGGTTGATAAAGAGGAGTGTTTTTAAGATGTTAAGATTTCCCTAGAAGGAAACGGGATTCATGTTCCAGTCTTGGTTTTCTTAAAAAGGACCCTGTTTGCTTAAATATGATTGGACTCCTCAGTGACTAAGCAGTAAGAATGGTGAGGAACCCTGAGCTCAGGAAGGGACCTGTCAGCATTTGAAGGACTTGGGGGTGGTGATGTTGGGCGTGGAGACTGGGATGATGGAAAGATGAACCAAAATTCCTAGAACACAAGTATATCAAGCCCACTTGTCTCTTTGTGACGGGGTCTCTTGGCCACACCCAGGCCTGGCATCTGTCCACTCGGCTCCCACTCCCCCAGCAGAATAGACTGATCCAGCCCTGCCAGCCCACGGCTGTCCTGTCCTTTGCCAGAACCAGCTCCTGGCGGTACGCTGTGCTCCATGCTGGCTTCCAACGCAGCAAGCTTGGCTATGGGGGCCTTGGATTTCATCTTCAGGTGCCCAGAGTCCCTTCACTACAATCATATTTTTTCGCTTCGTAATTTGATCATTTCACAGTTGGTGGGTTTCACCCACACAAAATGTCTTCTAAAAGACTGAATAAAATCCAGTGTTATCTTTCATGATTTTCCCTGTAGGAACACTACCCAGTAAAAGCTACTGAGAGAACCTGGGTCTGAAAATACCACTCCAGATCTAACCACCCCATTCTAAATTATTTCTTTTGCAGAAACTAGAGATACCTGTTTCTAAAATAAATATTATTTGGGAATGTTAGTAATTTCATGAGCATTTCTCTGCAGATAATCTAACTAATCAAATACTATTTGTAGAAAGAAAGCAAAATGACAGTCACACAAAGACAATGACTTCTTAGAGTAAAAGATTCAAAAACGTTTATATTGTTTCTTTCATACCTAGAAGTAAATTTTATGCAAATATGTGCTAACATAACCAAACTCAAAACTGAAAAGTATGAATAGCGACATAAATAAATCAAGGGGTTACTTTATTTGCTTTTCTAAAGCTTTCATGATATAATTTATGTAAATAGATAATTCCTATGGTAGGATTCAGGAAGAATTTTATTCATTTTAAAATGTAGTTCACATATGAATTTAATTATTGAAAAGTAATGAACGCATTCAGAAGTCTATTTTAAGACATAACTGAACAATTTAAAGAAAAACAATAAAATAAACATCGTATACTTATCACACAGATTTAAAAAAATTAAAACTAAGAAGGTCCTTGTGAACCTCTCCTCAATCACAGTCCTCCTCACAGAGGTAACTACTCACCGGAATTTTATGTTAACTCATTCCCTTGTTTTCCTTTACCATGGGGAACCCCCCCAAACCCAGAATTTATTTATAAAAAATTGTGTGTATCATTCTTATATGTTTAAACTTCAGTCACCTTCAAAGTAGTGCGTTTGATGCAATACACCTATTGAGAGACTTTTACCACTGCTCAAAACAGTTCTTGAACTCATCAATCTTGATGCCTTTAGTGCTTCTGCCGTTTTTTGTTTTGCCTCTTTCATATCAGCAAAACGTTTCCCTTTGAGGCCTTTTTTCATCAGAGGAAACAAAAAAATGTCGCTGGGGTGAGATAGGGTGAGAAAGGAAGGGTGGGGCATGGAGGTCATGCCGTTCTTGGTCAAAAACTGCTGAACACTCAGTGTGGTGTGGGCAGATGCGGTCATAAATCACCCATCATGAAATAGGCAAAAGCATTGGAAGAATCTCCAAAAAAAAATTCGCTGAAGCCAAGCATAGCCTCCCACAACACTAGCTCGTACACTGATGCTGATAGATTCCTAGAACACTTATCTAGCCAGGGAAGCCAGTACTACAAGGGGCCCACCCTACAAAAAATAATTTGGGGTTTTTGGGGGTCCCCCTCACAAAAATAATCACCAGTGTATTTTTCCAAAAATAATGTAGTTTTTAGTTTTGCCTGATTTTAAACTTTGCATAAATAGAATCATACTTTACATATTTTTGTGTGACTTCTTTTACTTAACATTGCTGTGTACTATATCTCAGCATATAAGTATATCCAATTTGTTTATCCATTCTACTGCTGATTTGCATTTGGGTTGTTTCTAGATTCTGGCTATTATGAGCAATCCTGAAATTAATAGACTTAAATATGTCTCATAGACCACATGTGCAAGAGATGCTCTCAGTTAGATGTCGGGAGTAGAGCTGGGTTACAAGATGTACAAGATTTTTAGCTACATAAGTAACACCAAAACGGTTTCCAAAGAGGTTGTTCCTATGACGCTCCCACAAATGGTGAGTTCTCGAGTGCCCCTGTTGGCACATTCTGTTTGGTACTTGAAATTATTTGATCTTAGTTTTTTCCAGTGTAGTAAGTATAAATTATATTCCACTGTGGATTTCCATTTTTATTTCCCTGATTACCAATGAACTTGAGTGTGTTTTCATATGTTTAGGGAGCCGTTTGTGTTTTCATTCATTCATTGTTTGAGTACCTCCCATGTGCCAGGCACTCTGGGTCCTCCCATGTCTTTGAAATTCCTGTACCTATCGATTGCCCATCTTCCTGCTAGATTGTTTTTCATTTTTCAGAGTAGTTCTTTTTATGTTCTAGAAACATCTTCTGTTGGTTATATGTGTTACAAATATTGACTCCAAGTTTGTGGCTTGCCTTTTTACTCTGTGGCATTTTTTTGAGGGACAGAACTCTTCATTTTAATGTGGTCAAATCCTTGCCTAAATATTGTTTCCTAAAAGCTTAGAGATTTGCCTTTCACATTTAAGAGCTTACTTCCATTTGGAATCTTTTTTATATATTGTGTGAGAAGGGGATCTGTGTTCCTTCTTTTATTTTATTTTATTTTATTTTATTTATTTATTTATTTATTTATTTATTTGAGTTGGAGTCTCACTCAGTCGCCCAGACCGGAGCGCAGTGGCCGCTCCCGGCCACCGCAGCCTCGACCTGCTGGGCTCCGGCGATCCTTCCGCCTCAGCCTCCCAAGTAGCCGGAATTACAGGCATGCGCTACCACGCCCGGCTGATTTTTTGATTTATTGTAGCGATGAGGTCTCGCTGCCCAGGCGGGTCTCGAACCCGCGGGCTCAGGCAGTCCACTCACCTCAGCCTCCCAAAGGCGCGGGATTGCAGGCTGAGCCACCGAGCCCGGCTCTGTGTTCCTTCTTTCTCTTGTTTTACCTCCTTGTATGGAGAATGAATATTCCTGGCACCATTATTGAATCGTCTGTTCCGTAACCTGCAAGACTCTCTTTGTCTTATGTCCCTGTATATATTGTGGGTCTGCTTCTGGATTCTCCCTTCTATTTCATTGTTCTGTTTGCCTCTCTTTATGCTAATTCCACTATACCAAGTATCACTCATCATAAAAAGAAAAGGATAATAATAATAATTTTGAAAGTTAAATGTACCGTGCCTGACACATGTCAAACACTCAATAAATGCCATCTATTATTATTTAGTAGCAAACACATTTTAATATGTTGTTTTATTTTTTATTTTATTTATTTATTTTTTTGAGTTGGAGTCTCTGTCGCCCAGACTGGAGCGCAGTGGCCGCTCCCGGCCACCGCATCCTCGACCCGCTGGGCTCCGGCGATCCTTCCGCCTCAGCCTTCCGAGTAGCCGGAATTACAGGCACGCGCTACCACACCCGGCTGATTTTTTTTTTTTTATTGTAGAGATGAGGTCTCGCTGCCCAGGCGGGTCTCGAACCCGCGGGCTCAGGCCATCCACTCACCTCAGCCTCCCAAAGGCGCGGGATTACAGGCTGAGCCACCAAGCCCGGCTAATATGTTGTTTTAAACAATAACTAAGACCAGTGGAGAATTAATAAGCATTCAGTGGATGTAACCACTTCTTTTTGCATTTGATCTGAGCTACCATGGCTGTCCAGAGACTTGAGAAATATATACATGAAGTATATAGGAAAAGATGAAAGATGAGCACAAGAGCTTCCTTACCCATCCTCACTCTGCAGTCTTGTAGAAAGGTTAAATGAAGGCAGCCTGACTATGATAGTGTGTTTCTTCAGATTTGAGTTTCAGAAGAGAACATGATGCTGAAAGAATAAAGAAGCATATTTAGGAAAGACTTACCGTGATAAATATCTGAGGCATTCTATTTTCTTTTTTTTTTTGAGTTGGAGTCTCACTCAGTCGCCCAGACTGGAGTGCAGTGGCCGCTCCCGGCCACCGCAGCCTCGACCTGCTGGGCTCCGGCGATCCTTCCGCCTCAGCCTTCTGAGTAGCTGGAACTACAGGCTTGCGCTACCACGCCCGGCTGATTTTTTTTTTTTTGAGAGATGAGGTCTCGCTGCCCAGGCGGGTCTCGAACCCAAGGGCTCTGGCAATCCACTCACCTGAGCCTCCCAAAGGCGCGGGATTACAGGCTGAGCCACCGAGCCCGGCCGGCATCCTGCTTTCTACCTTGTTGCTATTCCATATTTTATTGATTATTAACGACCACAGGATCTTTATCAAATAAACCCATTTATTTGACGAAGGAGAGGGAAGAGCCACATTTTAACTGTTACTGAAAGACGTGTTCTTTGCTCTGCTGGTCTCAGACTTCCACAGAATACTTGATTCCAGATGTTAAATTGTTTTTTCAGAAGCCTTGTTGAAGTGCCAGAGCACTAGATTTTTGAAGGCATTTCCAAACCCCAGCTGATTATCACAACACACAGGAATCCAAACTCTCAAAGCTCAGCTTTGGCTCTGAAGTGTATCAGCAGCTGCAAAAAATATGTGCAGAGGCACAGGTTCACAGACTGGGATCCAGTGTCCTTAGATGGTAAAACTGTCAGTAGATTTCCTTTACTTCCAAATTATCAGAGATTCCATTCAGTTGCTTAAAGTGCACTCAGTTTCTCTCACTCCATTCAAAATAATTGACGCTTGATAATGGTAACAGTCATGTAGCAACCTGGTATGTAAGCTCTTTCAAGTACTATTACAGATTTTTAAAATTCTTTAATTTTATTAATTATTCTATTAAAGTACTCACAGTGATTATTTTATATTTTCCTCTAGCCATATATACCTAGAATGCATGAACAAAGTAGCCTTTCCTTAACATATTTCATGCATACTCTTTGCATTCTTCTCTTTTTTTTTGAGTTGGAGTCTCACTCTGTCGCCTAGACTGGAGTGCAGTGGCCGCTCCCGGCCGCCGCAGCCTCGACCTGCTGGGCTCCGGTGATCCTTCCGCCTCAGCCTTCCAAGTAGCTGGAACTACAGGCACACGCTACCACACCCGGCTAATTTTTTGATTTATTGTAGAGATGAGGTCTCACCAAGTTGCCCAGGTGGGTCTCGAACCTGTGGGCTCAGGCAAGCATTCTTCTTTAGAGAGCTCATCATTCTCTAGGGAGTCAACTCTATACTTTTCCTAGGATGAAGAGTAAGAAAGTCCTCTCAACAGACAACCTCAACACCATAAGGCCGGGAAGAGGTGGGTTTAGGGCAGAACAAACGGGAACTTTTGATCTATGCCACATCAATGGGTAGTATAAAAGAGGGGAAGACTTTTTAGGTGGACAAAATAACCAAGTAAAAGCACAGAGACAGTAATGACCGGAGACTTCAGTCACAGGATAACAATCCTGCCCTAAGGGAAGGGATCATTGTGGTTTGTTGGGGGGGGGGGGACTAGCTAAAAGAGCAAGTGAACAATTGGCAGAAGATCCAGAAAGATGAAATTCAGTATGTCCCGACAGCAGATGGATTATTTCTGTGTTCATCTTTATCACTTAACAAATAGCATTAGAGCATCTAGCATGACATAGAAGACTCCCCACTCGATAAATTCCGGTTGTCAGATGGAGTTAAATTATAAAGACAGTTTATAGTAAATGAGAGGCTATCCCAGGCCTTAACACAGAACCTTTCAAATGTTCTAAGTTGATTTTTAAAAATATATTCTGTTTCCTGCCATTGGCACTATGCCTGAAATTTGGTACATGTAGGAATTTAAAAATCAGTCTAATGCCTCTTTCCCTCCCAGATTCTACAGGTACAGTCTACTCTGGTAAGATGAGCAGGAAACCCTAATGATATCAATAGAAAAAATGCCACCAGGCCTGGGTTGGGTAGAGGCTCTGCTTTTATCCCTTTGTAAATCCTCTTCCAGCTATTGATTGACCTCCACAGTGCTGAACCTGAGGTGTCTGCGGATCCTTCTTTGGTTTCTTAAGATTCTTCCTTTCCAAAGCAGAAGCCAGCATGACCAGAATGCTTCTAAGGAATCTGTGGCAGCAGTCCCTGTGGGGAGCCTTAGAATGACAGTAAAACACAGCATTTATCCTCAATAGCTCAGCGGTTGTCATCATGGCAGCTATCAGGAGTTGCAGATGTCTCTGTCACTGCCTTTATATTTAGGGCCCAGTAGAATTAATCGTCTGCTATCCTGGCGTCTGTATCCAGACAGATGTACACTGAGCAGCCATTTTGCTGAGAGCTGGGCATCTAGAAATGAAAGACACAGACCTTGCCCCCACATAAGCTCATGCACTTGAGAGTAGGAGGCAAAGACAGCACCGGGTGGTAGTGAACACAGCATCGGTCCCTCATTTCGTGGTCAACATGTACTTTGTCAAGCAAATGAGTATCCTACTTAAGGCAGACTTGTTATCTCTCTCATTATTTTCCCAGTTATATGAATCCTTTTCTTTGTCACACTTGATCATAACGTTTGCAGCTTGTTTTTTAAATATTACTCTAAGTGACTTCCTGAGGTTGTTCCAGATGTAAATTATTTAATTCAGGCAATTCATAACAATTTGTTGCTGTTTCTTAGATTCCTGCCTCTCTGTCAAACTATTATCTGTCTGCTTCATGGATGACAATGGTTGAATGTTTTCACACGCTCTGCATTGTTTGTGTATGTGTGTGTGTGTGTGTGATGCTGTGATAACTTGTGGGCTAGACTGGCTGGTCTGGGTCCTTGCCAAGGTACTCAGTGGGTGGCCTGTGAAGAATATACATGGGTAGACTTGGGTCTTAAGACTTCATCTCAGCCCTATGAAAATGCCGTCTACACCCGCCTAGGTCCCATTTGATGGTTACTCTACCCTTTTATGGTATCTCCTTCCCCCTCCCACTCCCATCATCAGAGTGCCTGCTCTTTATTGGTCCGTATTCCCCAATGTTGCTACACCAGAAGCAAGGGGATATTTCTCCTTGGCTTCTCTACTTTGGTTTTCCGGCAGAGAAGCAAATAATTAATTATTTGTAAGACAAAGTTAAGTAAAATTGAGAATCAAAATATTCTCGGGACTGGATCATGCCAACTACTACAAAATTCTCTTTAAAGATATATTCCAAGCCAGGCACACTGACTCACTCCTGTAATCCTAGCACTTTAGGATGCCGAAGTGGGAGGATTGTTTGAGCCCATGAGTTTGAGACCAGCCTAGGCAACACAGCAAAACCTCATCATTACAAAAAAATTAGCTAAGCGTGGTGGCATGTGCTCGTAATCCTAGTTACTCGGGAGGCTGAGGCTGAAGGATTGCCTGAGCCCAGGAGGTCGAGGCTGATGAGCCATGATCATGCCACTGCATTCTAGCCTGGATGACAGTGAGACTTCCAACTCAAAAGAAAAAAAAAAATTTCTAAAAGGGAAAAAAATATATTCAAGTTATGCATTTTTTTTTTTTTTTTGAGTCAGAGTCTCATTCTGTCGCCCAGACTGGAGTGCAGTGGCCACAGCCTCGACCTGCTGGGCTCCAGTGATCCTTCCGCCTCAGCCTTCCAAGTAGCTGGAACTACAGGCGTGTGCTACCACGCCCGGCAGATTTTTGATTTACTGTAGAGATGAGGTCTCGCCAAGTTGTCCAGGCGGGTCTCGAACCCGCGGGCTCAGGCAGTCCACTCACCTCAGCCTCCCAAGGCACGGGATTACAGGCTGAGCCACCGAGCCTGGCTCAAGTTATGCATTTTAAACTCAATCATACTCAATCCCTAAACCTGAAAATATTAAATATTAATCTCATTCTTCCTTTCTCAAAAAGGGATAAACATTATTAAATTTTAAGGAAATGTCTGTAGATCGCTTTTCATAATCTCTGTTGATATATACATGTGAATCTTCCCAGTTGACTTTCCATTCAGCAACTCAAGGTAGGGCTGAGGACGAGTGGAGCAATGAACCATGACTGGCCCCTTTTGACAAAAAACGTTAACCTAGGCATATCACAGTTGGTTTTAACTAATACATAGAATTTCCCGTAAACAAAGATGAAAGCTCATATATGCATTACAAATAATGCTGAAACAGCACTAAATGCTATTATAGAGATGAAAGCAAACTGCTTTCTGAGCACAGAATGACTTAAATCCCTACTTTGAGAATTCAGTGGCTCTCTTCACCAGAGGCGATGTTTAAGCTAGGCCCAAATCACTGAGGAGGAGTTCCAGGTGAAGAAAGGCAAAGGCTCATTTTAGGCAGCTTGTGAAAAAGCACAGAGATGTGATGGAGCTTCTTCACAGAACAATAGAAAGTTTGATGGGACTAGAACTTAAAAGTAAAATCGGGAAGTTAGATCGTGGATGCCAGGCTGAGATGATGCTACTTTGTTCTGTATTGTAGAATTTTAGGGAAAATAATGTTTTAGGTAAAATAATGAAGATGGTTTCATTTGGGCAGGGACATGATCAGATTTTGCTCTCTGGAGATATCTCTGCTGTAGACTAGAAGTTCAAAACGCTGGGCTCAGGGAAACTGCTTAAGGGTTCCTGCAAGACTACCCCAGACATGTAAGAGTCTAGACTAATACAAGAGGGGACCCCAAATTAATGGAATTTATTTATGAAAAATTGTGTATTTATTCTTACATGTTTAAACTTGTCACCTTCAAAGTATTCTGCATTTGATGCAATACACCTATCAAGACACTTTTTCCACTGCTCACAACAGTTTTTGAGCTCATCAATTTTGATGCCTTTCAGTGCTTTTGCCCTTTTTTTGGTTGCACCTCTTCCACCTCCACAAAATGTTTCCCTTTGAGGACTTTTCTTCCCCCCAGGGAAACAAACAAACAAAAAGTCAGCTTGGGTGAGATTGGGTGTATAGAGAGGGTGGGGCATGGGGTTTCCTGCTGTTTTTGGTCAAAACTGATGAACACTTAGCGTGTTGTGGGCAGGTGCTCATAAATCCCCCTTCACGAAATGAGCAAATGCATTGAATCTTAAAAAAAAAATCACTGACCACTCATTAGTGGACCTTGAACAACTATCGTAGTACTATAAGAAAAGGATTGACAGTAGCGAGAAACTGCTGGGTGGGGGGAGTTGAGTGATGAGATTGGCAGTAGTGGAAATCTGCCTGGGTAAGGGAAGGCACACCTCATCAACAAGGGTACCTGCACAATGAATATTTGGAAACCTAACCCTGAATTGTACCCTACAATTTTTAAATAAAAAATTTTAAAGTTTAAAAAAAAAAATCACTGACTCGGAACGCAGCCTCTCACAACACTAGCTGGTACACTGATGCCATGGGTTCCTAGAATATTCGCCTAGTCGGGGAAGCCTGTACTACAAGAAGTCCACCCTCCAAAAGACAATTCTGGTTGGTTTTTTTTTTTTTTTTTTTGTCGAGAGGGGGAGATCCCACTGTAGTGACTGTGGGAATGGAGAGGCAGGGGTGAAAATGGAGGGTCTTTGGAGATAGACTGGTAGTTCCATTAGGGCAGGCACCATGTGTGCTCAGTTCGACTTTGACCCATAAAGCTCTAGCTCCTGTTGTGATCCCCAAGTGACATGTCCCTTTCTTGCAAGATTCTCATTCTCTCCATCTTCCTGCTTGGATTTCACTGTCCATCGTAAAGAGCTCATTTGTTGCTCCCGCTGCAGTCAGATACATAGACTTGTCATCAGTGAAGTAAAACCCTAAACTCAGTGTCCCCACTCATGTGCACTTTTCCATACACTGTTTCGCTCTATAAGTTCATCTATATTATGTTGGAAGAACAGCTGTGTTTTTAGTGGACGTGTATAACTTGCCCCGTTTTAGAAAGTAAGCTACATACTGTTGATATGAAATCCCTTTTAGCAATTTTTAAAATGAAACCAATTTTTATGTATAGGTATCAAAGAGATTTTCAAGAAGTGCTTTTTAAATAAATTATAGAACAACATATGACAATATGTTAAGCAGGAAAAAAAACCACACATCAAAATTATGTATTTTGTATATATTCAAGTAATCACCCAGAGAGCAGTATGTAAATACCCAGAGAACAGAAAACTCAAAATGGGTAACAGTAGTTACCTCTAGGAGAAAGACTAGGAGTAGAGGGGGATCTTTCAGTTAATACTTATTCTCTGAATATTTTAACAAAAAATAAGAGGAGGAAAAAGGAGAGAAAGGCCGGGCTCCATGACTCAGCCTGTAATCCCAGCACTTTGGGAGGCCGAGGCGAGTGGATTGCCTGAGCCCGCGGGTTCAAGACCAGTCCGGGCAACCTGGCAAGACCTCATCTCTACAGTAAAATAAAAAATAGCCGGGCATGGTAGCGCACGTCTGTAGTTCCAGCTACTCAGAAGGTTGAGGTGGAAGGATCGCTGGAGCCCAGAAGGTCACCGCTGGGGTGACCGTGAGCATGTGTGCCTCTGCACTCCAGCCTGGGCAAAGGAGTGAGACTCCAACTCAAAAAAACAAAACAAAACAAAAAAAAGGAGAAAAAGGTGAGGAGGAGGAAGTGGAGGATGCAGAAAACAGACAAAAGCAAAACTCCTTCTAGGCGGAAAAATCCCCTGTTCCATGCTTATGTTTGTCAAGGACAAAAGAAATTAGGAAGTGCATCTTTGTCCAACACTGGGAAGGAAGGATTTGGCTTCATGAATTATATTTATTATAGCTGCTGAAGTTGTGAGAAGCGAGGTGGTGCAATAGAAAATGTGTATTGTAAACCTGGCCTGCCTTTAATTTGAATAGCTGTGAGCCCAAGCCAACAATTTAAAATTCTGTGTACACAGTCTTTTAGTTCAAAAGCAGAAGAAGTCATACTTGCCCCTAAAAAAGATGTTGGAGGAGACAAGTGGTAGATGTAAGCAAAAGAGCCAAACTCTTTTGAATTTTATATATGAGCAAATGTAAGATAAGATGTCCTGGTATAATCTCTGCACATATACGAATACCGACAGACAGGGGGTCTCTGTTACATAATGTTTACCAATTTTAAACGTGCAAATTATTGTTTAGGGTAATCTTTCATAATCCTTGGGTCAATATTACAAGAAAACCAACAATCAGTCCTTTCAGTTTTAGATTTCAAAAAGCCTCCTTTCAGATTTAAGTTGAATAGGCCACCATTATTTTTAGCGCTTAAAAACACATTGGCGTCCCCTTGGAAATCTCCAATTAGTAGCAGCCATTGTCTAATTAGGTGTAAATGATAATCCAAGAAATTCTATTGATTGTTATAAAAGCAAGATAGAATTGAAGCATATTTCCAGATGCCAGTGAATTGCTGGAAAGCTGCAAGTTTAACTTTCCGCTCTGATAGAGTTTTAAAAGAGGTCAGGGTACGTTTTACCATAGTGTCTAGCAATGTGAGTTTATTCAGACCTTTTGGCAGACATTCCTGCACACTCAAGCTAAATCAATGAATCATCCATTGTTGGCCAGCTCCACTTGCAGTTGCTAAGAGATTTTTCAAGCATACTAAGGCTTTATTCTACACAGTCTGTAAAAAGGGCAAAATGTATTAAATTTTAAAATGTCTCATCTTTCCTAAATTCGTAATTAAAATGTTTGTCCAGAACTTTAATATTAGGGGGCAATGAGAAAGTCTATGTGCAGCTGGAAGACTTTCTTCTTGGGAAAATACGTGAGAAAACTTCCTGTTCATAACTGCCCAGAAATATGTGTGTGGAGGAAATGGAAATGTTTAAAAAGTGGACTCAGACACCAAAAACAAAACCCAACTAGGACGGCCCAAGCTCTTTTAAAGAAATAGAATATGTGTTTGTCCTTATATGTTTCAAACAAAGAAGGTTTTCTTTCATCTTTATTAAATATGCTTTCATTTTCCCTGTTTCTCTTTGAGTCATAAAGATCTTTGAAATTTAGCACATTATTTTAAAGCTTTAATATGACAGCTTTTTTAAAAATGGAAAAATAAAAGATGCCATAAAAGAAAAGAATGTAATTTTTTTCAACTTGCTTTTTATGAATGTCTGAAGTATTTTCTGTTTTCTGTGGTTAATGCCAATGCATTGTATGCTTGAGAATCGCTAAAAGAGTAAATTTTAAGTGTTCTCACCACAAATAAGTGATAAGTATGTGAGGTAAGGCATCTGCTTGGTTCAGCCATTCCATAATGCATACATATTTCAACGCATAATGTTGTATGCCATAAACATAGGCAATTTTTATTTGCCATTTTAAACAAATAAATGTTTATGAATAAAGTATATATTATGTTCTATATGTATTCCTGAGTATTTCAAGTTTTAAAATATGCGATAGTTTTATTTATGTTCTTTTTGGACTTGGTGATGATTTCACATTATTGAGAATCAAACAGTTTATCGTAGAGGTTAACATTTCATTATGATGAGAGGACAGGGAGAATTTGGACTGCAAATTTATAAAGAGAAAGAGACCAAGTATGATGTATCTTAATATAAAAACAAGATTTCTAAAAAATTGGGTTCGGATCTAATGATGAGGAAATCTCTCTTCTTTATTCCCTAGTTTCTCAAGATGAATCTCATAAATCTCTCATGAGGACTGTATCAAATATCCTAAAAGAAGATTCTGAGATAGAATGTGGCTTTTGGAGTTGGACGGGCCTGGCTGCTCGTTCTAGATGGTGTGACCCTGAACAAGCCACTCCCCCCCCTCCTTCGGTCCTCAGCTTCCACACCGGCAAAGTAAACATGACCAACCATACCACCCCAGGGGGTCGTGGGACTCAAATGAGGTATCCCCGACACATAGTAGGCCTGGATAAATGTCAGTTCTCGGCTTCTCTAAAACCGCTGGAGGCTAATTTCAATATGATCTCAAATACAACCAAACCAAACCCTGTTTGTTTTAAATTGGCAACATACGTGTTTGTTGTTACTTCTAATCTCAGCAGAGATGTATTCGAGCAAGGAGGTGAGAACACTCATCTCGTGAGGGCAGCTTAGAGGACGTGGAGATGAGTCCTGCCCCCTGGCTTTCTTTCCTGCAGAGAAACAGAACATTTGTGATTCTTGGGTTCTTGCCTCCCTTCTCTGTCTCTCAGGGTCTCCTTTTCTCATTAAGGACTCCACCTTCTCTCAAGATTTATATTCAAGGTGCAGTCTCCAGTTTACTATTCACTGCTATGCAGCAGGGCTTCCTTCAGGGCGTTGTGGATCCGGCCAAGGACCAAGCGTTTCCCCAGCCAAATGCAGAGCAGGGAATGAAGCGTGCCTTGTACCAGCCCTGCTGCTGTTGGTCCAGAACATTACTCTTTAAGACTTTAGACCAAGCTTACAGAAAAATAAGGAGTGACCCTGTTTACAGGCATAGGCTTCCTGACACCTGTGTGTGTTTAGAGGAAACATCTCCGGGTCTGTACTAACAACCTGATGATGGCTCATTAACCTTTAGAGAACCAAGTATGGTATTTTTACGGTAAGTGTTCGAGTAGCAGGGAAAAGCAAGACCTTTTCCCCAGGGGTGTGGCTATTCCCCTCTGTAATCTTAGATACAGTTTAGACCTTATTTCTTTTAGGTAATCTTTGTTATGCGAGATGGTAGACCCAATGGAATCAAACTCATTTGGCCTATCTATAAACCAAAGAGAATTGCTAGCATGTCTGCTCTCAGAACATAGTCGTATGAAGTGGCCGGTATGTAGAAGTGATAGGGAATTTGGTAGCCCCTGCAGGAAAAAGGGAAGACCTTATACAGCTTAACAGTGATATCAGCAAAATGACACGTCTGTCCTTGTCAAGGGGGAAGATAAAACAGGGTCGGAAATGACAGAGTGAGGATATAATACTCGGGCTCTCCTAGGGCAGATTGTAGAGTTGCCCATTTTCTGGCAAAAATGAAGCAAAACAAAACCCAAAGGAAAGCAGTTTAGATTTACTACCTAAAGAAATGGTGTTCCCTCAAAATAAAATTCACATAAGGTGACTTAAATTGCAGTGCTGGAGTTGAAGAACACAGAGCAATTCCTGTGGCTTTCTGTTAGAGTCTCACTTTGCAATTGTCCTTTTTATACAACTTAGTTTGAGAGCGAGTGTGTGTGTGTGTGTGTGTGTGTGTGTGTGTATGAGTGAGAGAGAGAGAGAGAGAGAGAGAATGAGAGAGGAAGAGAGAATTTCCCTGACTTCTCTCAGAAGTCAGGCTCAGAAGTGTGTTATAAAACACCAAGAACGGAAAAGCCATTACGTGGAATATAAAGACATACTTGAGTCTACAATATCATTGAACTCTTGGATTCCGTTTCAGCAGACATGCTCTGTATTCCCACAAGAGTCTGGAAAATGAACTCCTATTTTTTTCTGTCTGGAGTTGCAGTTAGTGTTATTATTTGCTCCATGGCTCAATCCGGGTCAGACTGTTCTTCAGGAACACAGGTGGATGTTAAAACAGGGAATCTGTTGAAAAGATTGCGGAGAAACTGCTCCCCTAAAGCAATTTTGGATGGCAATTTGATGGCAGTCAGCTATGGTAAGGACAAATGAAGCTTAGCAGTACCTTCTAAAATGTGGCCTTTCAGGGTTTGTCACCTTCAAGCCTACAGGCAAAAGTTTCACGTATAGCTGGTGGCATCCTCTGAGAAGTGAATTCTAGAAATGGGGGTCACTGAATGCTGAATGCTCAATACTTGTGAATTGTAGCGTTGATCTGCGTTTTTCTAGTTAGCTTTATTAATGAAATATAATATGTAGTTCTTAAAGGAAAACTCTATGATTTTCTTTTGTGTGGGCTTAAACATATTCTAGAAACTGTTAAAAACTAGTTATAGAAATATGTCTAATCCTATTAAATGTGGAGGAATTTAGTTATGATTTAAGGTGTAGAAATCGTTTTGTATTCATATGTTTTATTGTCAGCAATTACATTGTTAAAATGTAACAAGTAAATTTTGCCGAGAGTACAAAATGTATCCATTTTGTAGGTAATCACACAGGGGAAACTATATTTTAAATCTTCCACTCATTGAATTATTCTTCCAGTAAACAATTTGACATACAAGAGACAGAAACATCCATTTATTTTAACAACTATGTTAAATTACAGATTAATGGCCCAAAATAAAATTTGAATGGATTTAATATATAATTCAGCATTAGGGGGGAAATAGATCTTTTTCCAACTGAGGATAGGCATAATTTTTTTCTTTTGTGAATAACTGATTTTTCCTCTAATAAGTTTAGGACTTGCCTGTACCACAGCCAACTTTAAGAATCCTTTGTTCAGAAATGTTCAGTGTTATGTTGACTAAGGAGCAACTTGGGGGTTGAAAAATAGATCAGTTTTTCAGTTTCTGACTTTAGACTATTTTTAAAGTCATGAGAGTTCCAACTGAAAAAACTGCAAATGCTCCAGGACATGGTGCCTGGAAATAAGATTCCTGATCAGTAGAGCTTGGGGCCGTTTAGGCAGTCCTTACAGCAATGAGCCTTCAAGTACATTTTAAGTACAGTGCATCTCACACGTTTTGAATGGTTCTTCTCAGATGTATCTTAGATGTAACGATTCTATCTTGTCTTACATATATGTATATCAACATATAATTTATATAGATATAGAGATAGATTATATATGAAATTCTATGTGGTAATTCTAGGGGTTTGCATGTCCAAGGGAAAAATTTCTTCAAACTTGCTGTCATTATTCACCAGATCAAACACTTGTAAGCCCTAAGGGAGAGTCCCAGCCCATGGCCAACACACACATATCTCTTCTTATCACTTGGAACAGACACTTCTCCATGGGTTAAACTAATATTTTTGGAGCAAATATGGGAATTCAGAGAAGATTTTAATTAGTTGTGATGTTTTAGAAATGAAACTTTTTAGATCAGCTGTATTTACTAGAAAATCAACAAAGCCCTTTCATATTCTAATATTTGAAATTATAGATTCCCAAAGAAAAAATCAAATGAGTCTTAGGCTAAAGCAGTGTGGTAAATTTATATATACTGTGTTTAAAAATATTTTGTCTAGGCCGGGCACGGTGGCTCAAGCCTGTAATCCCAGCACTTTTTGAGAGGCTAGGTGAGAGGATTGCCTAAGCCCAAGGGTTCAAGACCTGTCTGCGCAACTTGGTGAGACCTCGTCTCTACAATAAATCAAAAAATTAGCCAGGCATGGTAGCTCTCACCTGTACTCTGGCTACTTGGGAGGCTGAAGTGGAAGGATCACCGGAGCCCAGCAGGTCGATGCTCGCGTGGCCGTGAGCGTGCCACTGCACTCCAGCCTGGACAACAAGTGAGACTCCAACTAAAGAAAAAAAAATTTTTTTTTGTCTACAAAAATAATTTAACAAGTAGTCTTATTTGTTATAGTTTCTTCTTCTGATTGAAGAAAAATAATTATACTTAGATCCTGGCTGGAAGAGAAAAACAGGAGGTAGATTTTTAAAAAGACTATACTTTCAGGGCACATTAAAAAAGAAATAAGTGCAGAACCGTTTATGAAAATGTTTTCTTGACCAGGCTCGGTGCCTCAGCCTGTTATCCCAGCACTTTGGGAGGCCGAGGCGAGTGAACTGCCTGAGCCCACAGGTTCAAGACCAGCGCCAGCAGCTTGATGAGACCTTGTCTCTACAATAAATAAGGGTATAGGAGCGCGCGCCTGTAGTTCTGACTACTTGGAAGGCTGAGGCAAAAGGATTGCCTGAGCCCAGCAGGTTGAGGCTGCGGTGGCCATGAGTGTGCCACTGCAATCCAGCCTGGGCGACAAAAAAAAAAAAAAAAAAAAAGAAAAGAAAAAAAAAGTTTTCTTCCAAGTAAGTTAGTAATAGTGCTTTTAAAAAAATTTACATACAACTGAATATCTGATTCAACAGTTGAATGATAGGAATTTTTAAATAGCTCAAAAGCTGCCTCTCTTAAAATTCAAGGTAAAATTTTATTTCCTACTTATGGCAACCTTTTTTTCCTGGAAGTAAATATAAGCCATGCTATGTGCAGTTTAAACCATTTTAATTTATCTGATTTGTTTAACTATTCACCACTGCTCCCAGAAAGTGAATAAATCCAGGTTAAAAAAAAGAAGATGTCAATAATGGAAGATTTCACTTTTCATGTATATCTAGTTTTTATTTATTTACTTATTTATTTTAAGTTTTTGAGTTGGAGTCTCACCCTGTCACCCAGGCTGGAGTGCAGTGACATGAAGACTGAGCCTTCTGGGCTCAGGCAACCTTTCTACTCAGCCTCCCAAGGAGCTATGACTGCAGTTGCACACAACCACACCTGGTTAATTTTTTTACTTTTAGTTGTAACGACGTCTCACAATGTTTCCCAGGCTCATCTTGAACTCCTGGACTTGAGCAGTCCTCTCGCCTCAGCCTCCCAAAGTGCTGAGATTACAGGCATGAGCCACCAGGCCAGACCCATTCCTACTTTCTATAGTATGCTCCCTTCACTTTGGAGCTGTAGGCTGTTGGAAAAAAAGAATAGATATCTGTAATTTTATTTGTTAGGTTGTGTCACCATAGTGTATTATTAGCTACTTTTAGGCACTTAAAGGCTGTTTCTGAGTGACACCAAAGTCATCTTTTAATGAGAAAGCAGAGTGTGGGTCTGCTATACTCAGAAGTGTTCACTTTGTAGCCCAATGCTGTGGCATTACATACATAAAGGTTTAGGAACTCCAGACATTTGCCTACCCTGTCTTTGAAGCAGGTAATCACGCTGTGGGCGTGGATCATATCTCTGCTTACATGTTTATGATTTTCATTTATGTTTCGTAATGCTGCAGAAAGGATATACGGCAGCTTAGAAGCATACATAAAATGCAAGGTAGAATCGATCAAAAGACAGGAATAAGATACAGGAATAAGACAGCTACCACTACTAGGTAGAACCAGGAATTCAGTTAATGATATGTGTGATCTTTACACTCTTATAAATGGGCCTCAAATTCCACTCTAAGCTTTCTAACTACCAGCATAAAGAGATGAATCTGGGCCTGGCGCAGTGGCTCAAGCCTGTAAACGCAGCACTTTGGGAGGCAGAGGTGAGAAGATTGCCTGAGCCCATGGGTTCGAGGCCAGCCTGGGCAACTTGGTGGACCTCATCTTTACAATAAATCAAAAAGTTAGCCGTGGTAGCGCGTGCCTGTAGTTCTGGCTGCTTGGAAGGCTGAGGTGGCAGGATTGCTGCAGCCCAGCAGGTCAACTCTGGGGTGACTGTGAGCATGCCACTGCACTTCAGCCTGGGAGATGAGTGAGATTCCGACTGAAAAAAAAAGGAGATGAATCTGGTAGGCGTTTAAGTCTATGAAGACCCAAAGATACAGTCAAGTCAGTTACTGAGAAGTGAAGATGTGCTTACCACTCAGCTCAGAGAAAAATTTCTTGCTGTGGACCCCGCGTGGACAGTGTGTGGTGATGTAAATAGCATTGTCCAGCACACGTTTTACAGGAGATACAATTCGCTTAATTCAGTATTGCAGAAGGTGAGCTCTCTTCATTCAGTGTACATTTTAGAGTTTCTGGAAGAGTAAACTATGTGTTCTTCAGGTAATCCTCCCTGGTCATGTTTGATAAATAGTGCCAGTGAGCTCAAGATTTAACACTGGACAAGTGGCTTGGATATAGCAAAATAGGGCCAAGATTTTCCAAAAGTAGGGGGAAAAGCCTTTGAGTCTACTTGGGCATGTTAAAGGACAAAATTACAACAAATTTAGCTTTAAAGATCTCAGTTGGCTTTACTGTGATTCTAGAATTTGGCAACATTTCATTCCATAAAATAGAATAGATGTGACAATGAATTGAACAGAAGGGGTTGGTTTTATAGACAGAAAGGGCTGAAGAAAGCAGAAACAAAGAACAAAAAAACAGACTGGTCGTGTCAAAGTTCCCTTCCTCATAAGGCAGGAACAGACTGGTCGTGTCAAAGTTCCCTTCCTCATAAGGCAGGAACAGGGAGACAGAACCATAAAAAGATAACTGATTAGTTAACATCAGGTTACTTTTTGTTGTAAGGATTAAAACAGAGGGAACTTCATTGTCATCCTGATTGAAGATTGAGACTGGTCTGTCTGGAAATTGACTGTTATCGCTAATAATTTCTTGGAAGGTTTAATAACAACTTAGTTTTGGTTTGGTGATGTGGAACTTCGGCAGGGTGATTTCATTTTGATTTTTAGTCTAGTCTGTTGTAGCTTAGTACAGGAGCTTGGTCCAAAACACTGGAAGTTTAATCTCATTAAACTTGCCCTGGTTATTTTATATAAGTACAACAATAACAACCACATATGTTGTTCTTTCTTAATTTTGCTTTACCAGAAATTTTGACAAGGAATCAGATTAGACTTTTAAAAACCTCTTGACACCAGGAAGCCAAATCAAGGCAGCCATCAGTCTTTGTCTGCAATAGCTAACATTTTGGGGTTCTTGAACCTTCCGAGAAGTGACCACATTTTTGTTGTTGTTTGTTTATTTGTTTGTTTTTTATCTTTATGGGAGTCATGGTCTCATTCTGTCACCCAGGCCATTTATTTATTTATTTGCTTACTTACTTTTTACAATTTTTATTTATTTATTTTTAAGAGATGAGTCTTCGCTATGTTGCCTAGGCTGGTTTTGAAATTTTGAAATCCTGGGCTCAAGCAGTTCATCTATCTTGGCCTCCCAAAATCCTGGGATTAACATGCATGAGCCACTGCGCCCGGTGACAACTTTCTGTTTACTCACTATAAGGCTGTGTGTTAGTCCATTTTGCGTTGCTGTACAGGAATACCCGAGACTGGATCATTTCTTTTAAAAAGAGGTTTATTTGGCTTATAGGTCTGCAGGCTGAACAAGAAGCATGATGCTGGCATCTCTTTGGCTTCTGGTGAGGGCCTCAGGATGCTTTTACTCGTGGTAGAAGGCAAGGAGTGCCAGTGTGTCACATGGCCAGAGAAGGAGCAAGGGAGAGAGAGGAGAATGTTCCAAGATATGTATTTTTTTGAGTTGGAGTCTCACTCTGTCGCCCAGACTGGAGTGCAGTGGCTGCTCCTGACCACCTTCCGCCTCAGCCTTCCAAGTGGCTGGAACTACAGGTGCGCGCTACCACGCCCGGCTCTGTTCCAAGATACTTTAAAAATCACTTCTTGGCCGGGCTTGGTGGCTCAGCCTGTAATCCTGCGCCTTTGGGAGGCTGAGGTGAGTGGATTGCCTGAGCCCGCGGGTTCGAGACCCGCCTGGGCAGCGAGAGCTCATCTCTACATCAAATCAAAAAATCAGCCGGGCGTGGTAGCATGCGCCTGTAATTCCGGCTACTCGGAAGGCTGAGGCGGGAGGATCGCTGGAGCCCAGCCGGTCGAGGCTGCGGTGGCCGGCAGCGGCCACTGCGTTCCAGTCTGGGTGACAGAGTGAGACTCCAACTCAAAAAAAAAAAAAATCACTTCTTGCACAAACTACCATGGGAACAGCACCAAGCCACTTATGAAACATGTACCCCTATGACCCAAACACCTAACAATCCCCCCTCCAACATTGGGTGTTAAATTTCAGCATGAGATTTAGAGGGGACAGATGTCCAAACTGTATCAGGCTGGAAACCCTTGAAGTCAGGAATTCTATGGACATTCTCAGATATGACACTTCAGTCAAAGCCTGGGTAATAGAGCCAATGTTGCCAATTATATCATGTTATAAAGAGCACATTATTTTTATTTTATTTTATATATATTTTTATTTTAAATTGTATGGGGTACAATTCAGGCTTAGGTATACAGATGTTCATTATGCAGGTACCCTTGTTGATGAGGTGTGCCCCCTGCCCCGGCAGTTTCCCACTACTGCCAATCCCTTTCTTATAGTATTATGATAGTTGTTCAAGGTCCACTTATGCGTGAGAACATGTGGTACTTGGTTCTTTGTTTCTGTGACAGATCACTCAGTATTATAGCCTCTAAGTCCATCCAAGTTGCTGCAAAGTTCATAATTTTATCCTTCTTTATGGCTGCATAATATTCTGTCATGTATATGTACCACATTTTTTTATCCAGTCCTCTTTTGATGGGCAGCATGGTTGGTTCCATGTTTTTGTTATTGTGAATAATGCTGCAATAAACATGTATGTGCAGGTATCTTTTTCATAGAGTGATTTGAGTTCCTCCGGGTATATTCCCAGTAGAGGGATTTCGGGGTTGTATGGAAGGTCAAATTTTAGATCTTTTAGGAATCTCCACACTGTTTTCCACAGAGGTAGTACTAGTTTACACTCCAGCCAACAGTGTAGAAGTGTATCCTTTTCTCCACATTCTCTCCAGCATCTGTTGTTTTTTGAGATATTGATGATGGCCATCCTGACTAGAGTTAGGTGGCATCTCAGTGTGGTTTTAATTTGCATTTCTTTGATGAAAAGAGCAAATTCTTATTGAACTTGTGAAAATAACTATATAACCATTAAAATAAGAATCCTCAGAAATAGTTTCCAAATTCTGGAGGGATTAGGTAGGGAGAAAAAGAAAATATTTCAAATCTTTACAAAAATATCCTTTGCCAGTTGTTATGAGCTAGCTTAAAAGAGAAAAAGAAGTTCTCTTAAATCTGGAAAACAAAACATTAAAAGAACCAGTAATGTTTTAAATTAAAAAGCTATAAAAACCCATAATTGTTCTTCATCAGTTCTTTCGTCTAATGGAATTAATTCTTGCTCTGTTTTATCTTGGTTAACAGTTTTACAAACCCATCAGTTTCTTCCTTAGAATTCTAGAAATTCTTTTCCAGTCCAGTGCTCTCTCAAAGTTATCATACACCAGTCCTTGTTGGAGTTTTTTTCCTTTCTTTTCCTGAACCACCATGAAGAAGACATGATGATTTAGGATTATAGTTGCTTGCAAAAACCTTTCAGGACACCATCATAATTAAGCAATTGACTGTGAACAACAAGACTCCAAACAGCCATGGTTAAAAACCTAATGAGAAGCCAGGCTCGGTGGCTCAACCTGTAATCCCGTGCCTTTGGGAGGCTGAGGTGAGTGGATTGCCTGAGCCCGCGGGTTCGAGACCCGCCTGGACAGCGAGACCTCATCTCTACAATAAATCAAAAAATCAGCAGGGCGTGGTAGTACGCGCCTGTAGTTCCAGCTACTTGGAAGGCTGAGGCGGAAGGATCGCTGGAGCCCAGCAGGTCGAGGCTGCGGTGGCCAGGAGCGGCCACTGCACTCCAGTCTGGGCGACAGAGTGAGACTCCAACTCAACAACAACAACAAAAAAAACCTAATGAGAGTCCACGATGATGCCATTGACAAAGAAATTAGGGTATTTCTGTGCCATGCAACATTTTAACACAATCACTAAAATTATAACTGATAAACACATCATATTTCATACAGTTGTGAAACACATGTTTGGTAACATATCTGTGGAATCTAACTCAAGAAGATTAGGCATTATTTCTTATTTGACAGTGTTTCTCATATAAGTTAATACAGCAAATAAACCTAATTGGTTTATTATCTCTCTTTTGGACTTCAAGGTGTGCTATAGTTTGGATGATTGTCACCCAAACCTCATGCTGAAATTTTACCCCTAATATTGAAGGTGGGGATAATAAGAGGTGTTAGGGTCATGGGAGCACATCCCTTATGAGTGGCTTGGTGCCATCCTCAGGACAGTGAGTGAGTTCTTTCTCTACTTGTTCCTATGAGAGCTGGTTGTTAAAAAGAGCCCGTCACCTCCCCTTTTCTCTCTTGCTTCCTCTCTTGCCATGCGATCTCAGCACAGCTGGCTCCCCTTAGCCTTGCACCATGAGTAGAAGCAGCCTAAGGCTCTCACCAGATGCTCAGTCTTTCAGCCAACAGATTTATAAGCCAAATAATCCTCATTTCTTTATAAATTACTCAACTGCAGGTAATTCCCTATAGCAACAGTAAATGGACAAAGATGAGGGGACTTCACTTTTTTTTTTTTTTTTTGAGGTTCTGATCTTATTTATTTGTTACTCAAAAGATTTTATTTTTGACTAGTTAGGACTTGGAAGTAGAAGCTCACAGAGAGGACGACTTCAAATTTTATTTGGAGAAGTGTGTCAAGAAGATCCAAAACACTTGATCAATAATTGGTTCACAGGTCACTGTGGAAATAATAGTCACTCATTTAACCAGAGTGGTAATGGAAAGCCTTCAAAGAAGTTACATAGCTGTAGAAAATCTTAAGGCTTTTATTGGAGAGGAGACTCCGTTTTCCTAAATAATCAGTGACCTAATAAAGAAAACATGAAGCACAGAAATTATTTTAACAAAACATAGAAACTTTGTTTTCTAGGCAAGTTACCTAAAAGGTCTCACCGTTTTTTAGTGAGAGGAGATCAATACTTAAAGAAAACTTTGCTGTTTTAACATGAAGCTGGCTTTTTAGAAAAACCTGAAAACAATTCTCTTTTAGCCAACTGGATCATTTTCTTTCATAAAATTCATCTTTCAAGCCAGGCATGGTGGCTCACACTTGTAATCCCAGCAGTGTGGGAGGCTGAGGCGGGAGTATTGCTTGAGTTCAAGACCAGCCTAGGCAATACTGTGAGCCCCTTACTTACCTCTACAAAAAATTTTTAAAAATTAGGCAGGCATTGTGGCACATGCTTATAACCTTAGCTACTTGGAAGGCTGAGGCAGTAGGATCACCTAAGCCCAGGAAGTCAAGGCTGCAGTGAGCCATGATTGTGCCACTGCCCTCCAGCGTGGGCAACAAAGTGAGACTCGAACTCAAAATATGTATGTATATATGATTAATCTTTTCTTTTTTTTTTTTTTTTTTTTTTTTGAGTTGGAGTCTCACTCTGTCGCCCAGACTGGAGTGCAGTGGCCACTCCCGGCCACCGCAGCCTCGACCTGCTGGGCTCCGGCGATCCTTCCGCCTCAGCCTTCCGAGTAGCCGGAATTACAGGCGCGCGCTACCACGCCCGGCTGATTTTTTTTTTTGATTTATTGTGGAGATGAGGTCTCACCAAGTTGCCCAGGCGGGTCTCGAACCTGCGGGCTCAGGCCATCCACTCACCTCAGCCTCCCAAAGCGCAGGATTACAGGCTGAGCCACCGAGCCCGGCCTGATTCATGTTTTCTAAATCTTCTACAACTTGCACGGACCTCTTACAACTTGCTCAAGCCTTCAGTTTTGTCCTATGCATTCTTTTTTTATGAATTGTAATCACCACTCATTCTACTGTAAGGCAAAACTTTCCTTTCCTTTCTTCCTTATTATTTTGATTACACAAAATCCTCTCTCATTCAAAAAAATTAATGTATTTTCAACTTTCTTTACCAAGAATACATTCTCATACTTATAACTTTATTCATATCTCTTTTTACTACCTATTAGTTTCTTCCTTTGTTTCTATTTTTTTCTAAATCCATATTTTGAAAAACCTTTAAAAAACCTTTGAACTAGATGAATTGTTCTTTTTTCTTTTCTTTTTTTTTTTTTTTTTTTTTTGAGTTGGAGTCTCACTCTGTCGCCCTGACTGGAGTGCAGTGGCCGCTCCCGGCCACCGCAGCCTCGACCTGCTGGGCTCCGGCGATCCTTCCGCCTCAGCCTTCCAAGTAGCTGGAACTACAGGCGCGCGCTACCACACCCGGCTCATTTTTTTGATGTATTATAGAGATGAGGGCTCACCAAGTTGCCCAGGCGGGTCTCGAACCCACGGGCTCAGGCAATCCACTCACCTCAGCCTCCCAAAGGCGCGGTATTACAGGCTGAGCCACCGAGCCCGGCTTTTTTCAACAAAAATATATCCTTATGCCTTTTTACAAAAATATGTATTGCTTTTTCTTGGTACACTTTGAGCATGGAATTACATATATTAATTAGAATTTTTAACTTGTAGTAACACTAATTCCTAGTGAAAACCTAGGAAGTAAGCAATTTTGAACTGCTGTATATCAACATTTTATAGAAATACAAGATGAAGAAACATATAAACTTTAAACATGTTCAGCATTTCATGTTTTAGTATTCTAACTTACTCAGAAATGACTCAGACATTTCATGAATATTTATTAAGTAATCATAACTTGATTTTAAGATTATGCTAGTAGAAAAGATCTTTGAAATTATGAAGAAACTCAAATCACTCTATAAAAAAGATACCTGCACATGCATGTTTATCACAGCACTATTCATAATAGCAAAAAACACGGGTCCAACCGTGCTGCCCATTGAAACTGGACTGGATAAAAAAAAGTGGTACCTGTACACAATGGAATATTACACAGCCATAAAGAAGGGCAAACATATGGGCTTTGCAGCAACTTGAATGGATCACTGTCATACTCAGTGATCTATCACAGAAACAAAGAACAGAGAACCACATGTTCTCACTCATAAGTGGACCCTGAACATTTACCATAATACTATAAGACAGGGATTGGCAGTAGCGGGATATTGCAGGGGTGAGGGTAAAGGGGACAGAACATCAATAAGGGTACCTGATCTCAAACCAGGCAAAGTGGGGACCAAACGGAGGCCCAGACTTTACCTGTATCATGATCATTTATATACATATTCCTGAATTGTACCCCACATCTTTAAAAAAATATATTATGGAGAGTTCATTTATAAGCTTTTATCCCATTTACATTCACCTAATTTACTACTTTTTTACAATTATGCTTGAATTGCTTATTAAAACTAGCCATCATCTCCAATGATTTCCCTGTTAACCATTTTTTTTTT
Source organism: Cephalopachus bancanus (assembly GCA_027257055.1). Classification (NCBI taxonomy): domain Eukaryota; kingdom Metazoa; phylum Chordata; class Mammalia; order Primates; family Tarsiidae; genus Cephalopachus; species Cephalopachus bancanus. The sequence goes on from JAPVLO010000047.1 coordinate 4,123,433, forward strand.
CTTTTTGAGTTGGTGTCTCACTCAGTCGCACAGACTGGAGTGCAGTGGCCACTCCTGGCCACCGCAGCCTCGACCTGCCGGGCTCCGGCGATCCTTCCGCCTCAGCCTTCCGAGTGGCTGGAATTACAGGCGCGCGCTACCACGCCCGGTTAATTTTTGATTTATTGTAGAGATGAGGTCTCGCTGCCCAGGCGGGTCTCGAACCCGCGGGCTCAGGCAATCCACTCACCTCAGCCTTCCAAGGCACGGGATTACAGGCTGAGCCACCGAGCCTGGCCCTGTTAACCATTTTTAACATTCAACATGTGAATGTTGGTTGCCACCCAAGCAAGAAACCCTAAAGTTAAATACAAGGGTGTTTTGTTGACCAGAAGACACAGCTGTTTTTACTAAAGCAACCATATTAAACAAGGCATATTTACCAAAGATTTACCTGTCACAGAACTAAAAGGCATTTGCGTTAGCATCTTAGCCTGTTTTCTGTTGTTATATCAGAACACCAGAGACTCGATGTCCTTTAAAGAGAAGCGGTTTACTCAGCTCATCATTCTGGAGACTGGGAAGTCTGAGAGCTGGCAGCCCATCCAGTGAGCTTCCAGTAAGGGGCTTGTGCTGTGCCGTTATATGACGAAGAAGCAGGCAGGCGAAATGAAAAAAACACGAGGTGTGACCACACTTTATAACAACCCACTCTCCTAAGAACTAATGCAGCCCCTCAGGAACGAATCCGGTTTTGTGAGAACTAACTCAGCCTCACAAGATAGACATTAATCCATCAGATCAACCTAAGTATCTCTTGAAAGCTTCACCTCCCAACACTGTAACGTTGGCAGTTAAATTTCATCGTGAGTTTTGTGGGGACAAACCACATGCAGACCATAGCAGTGAGTTCTATTTATCTGCTAAAATACTTGATTTCAGTGCTTACTTTTTATTTAAGCCAGTTAATTAGAGCTTTTCACATATTTTGGTGGAGAAATATCATATATGCATAACACGTATAGACATACAGACACACAGAAGGAGTAGATCTTACAGCTCTTTGTTCCCTAGTTTCCTTTTCTTTTTCTTTTTTTTTTTTTGAGTTGGAGTCTCACTCTGTCGCCCAGACTGGAGTGCAGTGGCCGCTCCCGGCCACCGCAGCCTCGACCTGCTGGGCTCCGGCGATCCTTCTGCCTCAGCCTTCCGAGTAGCTGGAACTACAGGCGTGCGCTACCACGTCCGGCTGATTTTTTGATTTTATTGTAGAGATGAGGTCTCACTTGCCCAGACGGGTCTCGAACCCTCAGGCTCAGGCAATCCACTCACCTCAGCCTCCCAAAGGCGCGGGATTATAGGCTGAGCCACCAAGCCCGGCTGTTCCCTAGTTTTCAAATAGATTTTTCCCCTTCTTTAGACTACCAATCTCCTGATTATCTGTTCCATTATCCTAAATAATTGTCAGCTAGAAAACTCGAAGTTTGTACTTCCAAATTTACATTTCAAAGACACAGAACTTAAATCTAAACACCATTATTTGCTGAGACAAGAAAGGCATAGGTAAAGGTCCAGCTAAAACAAGATGGGCCGGGCTCGGTGGCTCAGCCTGTCATCCCAGCACTTCGGGAGGCCCAGGAGAGTGGATTGCCTGAGCCCTCAAGGTTTGAGACCAGCCTGGGTAACTTGGCAAGATCTCCTCTCTACAATAAATTAAACATTAGCTGGGCGTGGTAGCACGCGCCTATAGTTCCAGCTACTTGGAAGGCTGGGGCGAAAGGATCACAGGAGCCCAGGAGGTCGAGACTGGTGGCCGTGAGTATGCCACTGCACTCCGGCCTGGGCAATGGAGTGAGACTTCGACTCAAAAAAAAAAACCAAACCAAAAACAGAAAACAAAACCAAGATGGCCAGGAAAAGTACCTTAAACAAAGTAAGTTTTGTTACATAAGCTTTAAGCCAATTTCTTTCCCATTGTAAACATTTCTAGTGGTTTAGCTGCAGAGAGGAAGATGCTCTTCTTACAATTAGAGGTTTCCTTTAAAGATGTAAATTTCTTGTACAGAGAGTTTTTGAATGGCAAGATAATTGTCAGGAAATTATATTTGGGAGACCAATTTAGTCTGGTGGTCCTTTTAGCTTGTTTCTTAATTGTATTACTGACTTCAGGTGAACTCCTTTAACAAACAGCAAAAAGAAGGCATTTTCTATCCCTGGATTCACGGATAGAACTGACTTGATAATCCCCACAATTGAAATATCCCTTTTTTATTCTGAGAGGTGGTCCTGTAAAAGTGAAGTTTAGGCCTGGCTCGGTGGCTCAGCCTGTAATCCCAGCACTTTGGGAGGCCAAGGTGAGTGGATTGCCTGAGCCCGCAGGTTTGAGACCCGCCCGGGCAACTTGGTGAGACCTTGTCTCTACAATAAATCAAAAAAATTAGCCGGGCATGGTAGTACGCGCCTGTAGTTCCAGCTACCTGGAAGGCTGAGGCAGAAGGATCACCAGAGCCCAGCAGGTCGAGGCTGCGGTGGCCGGGAGCAGCCACTACACTCCAGTCTGGGTGACAGAGTGAGATTCCAACTCAAAAAAAAAAAAAAAAAAAGAGTGAAGTTTAAACTGTATGACTTGTATCTCAGTCTCCTAATCTGTGCACTAGAGGTAATAATAGGCTTTCAGAGAGATGTTTTATTTTAAAGATGTGGGGTACAATTCAGGGTTAGGTATACAAATGGTCATTGTACAGTTAAAGTTTGGGCCTCACTTTGGTCCCCACTTCACCTGGTTTGAGATCAGGTACCCTTATTGATGAAGTGTGCCCCCACCCCCAGAGATATTTTAAAGAGTAAAGATGGTATATAGAGTATAAAACAACGCCTCAAGTATTTAGAAAAACGTCTCTCACTCATAATAGTAATAATACTGTTGTTATTATTGCTATTAAAGACCAACAAGAGTGTCAGTGCAGAATAAATATTTCTTTTGAGGGAATAAAACATTTGAAAGAATGGGCAACTGAACTATTGTAACAGAGCAAAGAGACTTAGGGAGATCAAAATTTAGGAATTAACCAAATATGCCAGATACTTAAAGTATCTTTGTCACAGATCTCTGGAAAGTACAGGGCTTTGACTCTTAGATCCATCCCCATGAAGTCAGGGTCTGCGAAGGACCTGGGATATCACCCTACTTGCAAGCTAACAAGTTAGCTTATTACAGAAGACTGGCGACACCTACATCAGAGGCAGAGGATCTTATCCCTCAAAGTACAGCAAGCGACAGGAATATGTTGCTGGTGTCATTTCCCCATATCCCCCGAGACTCATGGAGGTGACAAAGATGGGTATGGGCTGTGAACTCAGTGGATTTGTGTCACTTTTGAGGAACATGGAGTTAGGGAATCTGTTGCTTTTGCGAGGAGTGTGGAGAAGAAGAGGGATAGGAGCTAGCTCACCTCATTCCTCAAGGCTGTCCACTGAAACACAACCCAGTTAATGACCTCAGTAGAGAGCAGTCAGAGCCTTGCATTCTTGACCTACGCAGCAAGAAGATAAGGACAGTCAGGGTCCATTATAGACCACCCCTTTCCCCAATAACCTGGCCCTCAGCCTGATGGACCAGAGCTCTGAGAATAGCTTGGAGTTCTTCCCACCAATTTCCAAAACCAGGCTTTATATAGATGGTGCTGAGTCCAAACAGGAGCAGTAAGATTAGTAGCAGTGCCAGCTTTCAGCTTAGCTGAACCAAAGGTAAACTAGGTCTACGCATTTAGGGGGCTCTCTGTGAATCCAGGGTCCTGTTGACCCGGTATCTTTGTTTCAAGTGGCAGAGTGGGAGATAAAATTTCCCCAAAGGGGAAGATACTACTCTAAGGCAAAACTGGGATGACACTAGGCTTGGCCAGCCATACCCTCAAGCACATTATTTTTATTTGACCATCAAATGGGTCCTTTTCTTGTAGTTGTTGTGTTCTAGTCGCCCCACCCCAAAATAGGGACGTCAGGCCTGAAACTCACAAGGCCTCCATGATGTTCATTTTTACCAAGAGCTCCGCAGCATTTGTGTTATGGGTTGAATTGTGTCTTCCCCAAATTCTTATGTTTAAGTCCTAACCCTTCGTACCTCGGGATGTGATCCTATTTGGAGATGGAGTCTTCGTAGAGGCAGTTAAGTTAAAATAAGGTAATTAGAGCGGGCCTTGATTCAGTATGACTGGCAGCCTTCTAAGAAGAGGAAATCTGGACAGAGACATGTATACCAGGAGAATGCAGTGTGAATATGAAGACAACTGTCCACAAGCCAAGGAGAGAAGCCTAAACCAGACACTTCCTGTTACGAGCTGAGCCCGAATTCACTCACCCAGTGAATGAAAACACCCACTCCGAGGTTAGCAGCAAGAGAAAGGAGGGTGTTCATTTTCAGGGTGCCAAGCAAGGAAAATTGGGCAGCTAACGCTTAAGACCTGATCTCCCTGATGGCTTACGAGCAAGGGTTTCTAAAGGCAGAAGTACATTTCAGGGAAGCAGAAGGTAGAGGCATAATCATAAATCAATACCCGGGGGTTATACACTGGCCCCAAAAGGCAGGAAATCTGTTAACAGGGGGCTCACAGATCATTGGATGATTCAGAGATTCTTTGAATTGCAATTAGTTAAGGAAGTGAGGCTTTGTCTAAAAACTTGGGATCAGCAGAAAGGTTTGGCCTGTGGGCGATGATTTTTTCCAGGTCCCCAGGAAGAATTTAGAAAAAAAAACAGCAGTCAGAATTTAGTTATCAGTTTCCTCTTATCCTACCGCTATTTGTAGGATAGAGGTGGGAGTCAGGGTTTTTGAAAAACAGCTCAGAGAAAATAAGTTAAGATGTTATCTTTAGGGAACAAAACGTCTTGTGGCTCTAACTTACTCGGGTGACTATTGTTTTAAGCAGTTACTACCTTTTTGCTTATCAGGTTGCTCATTTATTAATACTTCTCAAGGCTAGCTAAGTACCTGGAATTTCCCTTGAAGGGGCTCAAGATTTTCCTTATTTCCATGAGAGGGTGTGGATGGGGGAAGCCCAGCAGGCCCCTAAGAGGGGAGGGGGTCCAGCTCTGTCTCATCCTCTCACAGCCTTAGCAAATACCGACCCTGCGGATACCTTGATTTCAGATTTCTAGCCACTAGAACTGAATCGATAAATGTCTGTTGCTTAAGCTACAAAAAACAAACAACAACAACAACAAAAGGGTGGAGTTTAAAGTAGAAAAGGTGGCTCTTGCCTCTATCAAGAGGATAACAACTGGGAGAAGTTTACAGGAACTTTCCCTGGAAGGTCTGTCAATCCTGGTAGTTATGGATTTCATCAGAGGGTAGGCAGCCTGCCTTTAGGATCTTCGAACAAAATGTTGGGGACAGTCCCTTTTCCATTGTCCCGGTTTTGTACCAATAGCAACAATTATTTGGAAACTGCTGTTTTGGGGTACTCTATTAAAGAAGCACGCTGGAACAGTCCCAGAGGCCATTCCTAGGTTGTTGGTTGCCATATTACAGAAACGCTTTGAAACTGGCTTTCAAATGTTATTTGCAGTTTTTTCAGGCTGTGCCTGGCCTCTAAGTGGACCACACGTGAAGCTTGTTGGGTAATACCATTCTACCTTTTTTACTCATTTTGAGGCTTCTCCAGTTCTCCCCAATATGTGTATTACCTGGAGAAGAGCGGATATCCCTGAGGCCAAAGTTTGAATCAAAGCTCTGGATGCTTCAGAAAAATTTTTGAAGGTCCTCCCTAGGATTCGGAAAAATTTAAACTATAGCCCTGAGCTCTGTCCAGGGAGTGTAAGTTACTCGGGGATTATTCCCTGCATTTTTTGGGTGGTTTTATCTTATTAGGCAACTGTTTAACTACTTATTCAGAGTAGAAAGGCAATTCAGGCAGAGAGTAGACCGATTACTCAAGCAATGTAGAACAGAAGGAAGCAATAGGAGTCACATCATTTTTAGTGTCCTTGGAATGGGCAATATCTTGCATTTTTAACTTTTTATTGGCGCTTCACAGTGAATTTTTTAAAAAGCAATTTTAGGATCCTATTGTCTCCTTGAGACTTCTTAATGCCAATTGGAATAAAAATCCCATTCTCCTTGCCTAATTCTAGAGACTTGTAATTCATGTGCCCTTCTTAGATGAATAGTCTTGTTCATCTGGAACATTCCATAAAACGGCCATTGTTATTCTGTATTACTTTTAGTAAGATTTTGCCACTGCTGTAAATATTTGCAGCTTCCAGGGCCATAATTCAATACATGAAAAAGGCAAGCACATTGCAAGGCAGAATACTTAGATCTTTAGGAATTAGGGAGTCTCATTTTTATGTTGAATCTTGGGTCTCTCAAAGCCAAGATGGCTTTGGCACTGAGATTTCAGTGCTTAGGAAAAGAAGAAATAAAGAGGACCCTATGTCATAACCACTTATTCCAAATGCCTTCAGTTACCTTAAAAATCGTGGCACCGTGGTATGGTGGTGGATGGGACATGTCCATGCCCTCTCTGGGCACGCCCTCCTGTCACCTCAATGAGTTCACTATCCCCAAAGCCTATCAAATTTTGTTGTTCTTATCAAGTTTAATCACCAGCACTCCCACCTCCACAACTTTTCTGGAAGTCAGCAAGTGAGGCTGAATATTCCAACCCTGCTTGGTCTTTCTCAAAGCCAGTCCCATGCTAAGGCCTATCCTGGCATCCCACTCTGTCACCCCATTAGCATAATCTCAGGTGTCATAGAAGGGGCTTGTTATAAATAACAAAAGAGCATTTCACCACTCAAGAAATTCCAAGTATTTTAGGAGCTCTGTGCCAGGAACCGAATGCAAAGACCAAATACTAGGGGTGCCAAAAATGTATGCGCTTTTTTTTTTTTTTTGAGTTGAAGTCTCTGTCGCCCAGACTGGAGTGCAGTGGCCGCTCCTGGCCACCGCAGCCTCGACCTGCTGGGCTCTGGCGATCCTTCCACCTCAGCCTTCCGAGTAGCTGGAACTACAGGCGCGCTACCACGCCCAGCTAATTTTTTGATTTATTGTAGAGATGAGGTCTCGCCAAGTTGCCCGGGCGGGTCTTGAACCCATGGGCTCAGGCAATCCACTCACCTCAGCCTCCCAAAGGTGGGGGATTACAGGCTGAGCCACCGAGCCCGGCTGTATGTGCATTTTTAGAGGTGTTATCTATGTATTACTTTTCAAAGTTGCAATGAATTACGGTAGCAATGCGTAGTATGATGTTTGCTCAAAAGATGGTGTTCATCAAATGAATGCTAGCATCACCATGCAACAGGCAGGACAGTCGAAGAAGATGGCAGGAGCATGGTTGTCATTCTAGGAGTGCAAGACCATTTTGAAGTGGTACTTGAAATTCAAGAATGTTGTGGAAGTACAACGACAATGGAGGTGTGAGTATGCACAGAACCTCCGACACGCCAACAGTGGCACGTATTTGTGATAAGTTGGAGGTGTGTGGTCCTGGGTGTGATATGCACAAGGAAAGACCTGGGAAGCCTCATACAGAAGCAAGTCTTGCTGCTTCTGCTGTGGAGTTGGAACAGTGTACACCCTCACCACAGAAATCTACTAAACAGTGTGCACCTCTTGTGATCGCAGAAGTCAAAGGTGACTTGTATTCATCTTTTGTTGAATATCAGTATATTCATCTTTTGTAATATATCAGTATATATTATTACAATTTTAACATAGTATTTTTCCTTTTTAAAGCTGTGTATACATTTTTGGCCCCCTCTGTATAATTCTTATTATACTACAGAGATGAAAGAAATCAATTCTGTTTAAAGAACACTTGGTCTTCTGCTATGTATAGCAAAAGAACAAGCATCTGTTTCATCCCAAAGCAGCATAGAACCAATAAGAGACACGCTGAAAAGAGGAACCAGAACATCCCCACGACTTCTCGTTCCTTTTGTATCCTCCCTTTCTTCTCTCTCCTAAATAAATAGTTACACGTGATTCAGGAGACAGAGACCCTTTATTTCTCTTCCTTGTGTTTCCTTAAAGAAGGAGACCATCACAGTGAACTATTCTGGACCTTGTATCCATAAAAGGAGGTGACTAATACTGTTGGTCAGCCGTACTTTTGAGTGGGTTAGAAGTTCACCTTGCCTCTAAATTAGGAAATAGATCCCATCTCTTCCTCTTGCTCAGCAGAGTGCGCCCTGCCCTTCTGTTTCCTGTTGCTCTGTGGGATGTCTTGAAACAGGTGAGTGGAGTAGAGGATGGTGCAATTGGGTTTTAAATCTGACTCCCCCAGCTTGCGATTCAGGCTGTGTTCCATTCTAACTGGAAGGTAGGAGAGACCTTGCCAGTCCAATTTGGCCATTACCAGGGGATTCTGGATAAAGCTGACATCTGACTCCCTATTTGTTATGAGTCTCTTTCTAACTAACCATAAGGTAGAGGAGAGGGGTGGTGATTGACAGCCCCAACCACCAGCAAATAAGTGGGCAGGATTGGGCTTGACCTAACTCAGAAGAATATGTGGCATCATATTCCTTTCTGTTCTTTGACTTAAGATATAAGTTTTTTGTTGCTGTTGTTCAGTTGGAGTCTCACTCTGTCGCCCAGGCTGGAGTGCAGTGGGTGCTCCCAGCCACCGCAGCCTCGTCCTGCTGGGTTCCGGCGATCCTCCCGCCTCAGCCTTCCAAGAAGCCGGAACCACAGGCGTGCGCTACCACGCCTGGCTCATTTTTGATTTATTGTAGAGACGAGGTCTCGCCAAGTTGCCCGGACGGGTCTCGAACCCGCGGGCTCAGGCAATCCACTCGCCTCGGCCTCCCAACATGCTGGGATTACAGGCTGAACCACTGAACCCGGCCAAGATATAAAATTGACTAGAGTTTCTTTTCCTGTGATAAGTAGTAATAAGATACTTCTGTTTTTTGTTAGAAGTCTTCCAGAAATGTCAAGTTTAATTACACATTCTTTTCCTATTATTGCTGAATTGTGTTAGCATAACTGCAATAGAAGTCTTTGGTGTTTTACTAATAGTGATCCCACGGCCTGAAATTTCCTCTCTTGCTTCCATTCCCTTTTTTGGAAGCTAATTCCAATGCCAGTTAGAACATGGATTCCCTGAGGTCAGGGATTTCATCTTAATCATCCTTGTGTTGTATCATTCATTCATCCCTTACTCATTCATTCGCCCCACAGGAAAAGAATTTTAGCATCTCCTGTTTGGTAGGCATCATGCCAGACTCCAAATGTCACATGGTGCCGTCATCATGAGAGTAAACTCTACCCTTACAGGGCTCATAGTCTTTAATGAAGCCAGTTACAAGAGGATTTTAACTAAGTGACTAAAGCATTGAGCCTGGGGTTCAAGACAGCATCAGCCACTTAGCACACATTTGCTCAGAGAATGGATGAGTCCGCAGTGATGGAAGTGGCACAGAGTTGGCGCTCTGAGTTTTGTGTATGGATTGTCTAGACTTCTGGACTAAAATTTAATAGATTGCAAGTAGATAATATTTAGTGAACATTTATTGAGTGAGGCATCGTCCTACGTGCTTTATAGACCTCATTTTATTCATCACAACAACTCCATGAGGTTAAAAACTACTTTCTATGTCCACTTTACAGATGAGGAAACTGACGCTCAGAGTATCAGTAACTTGCTGAATCAAGTAGCAACTATAAGAAAAAGAATTCCGACCAAGTTGTTTGGTTTCAAAGCTGTAAACGTAATCATTTAACTGCCTCCCAAGGATTGTCTATTTGAATCCCTTTAAGTGAATCCTGGGCCAGCAGGACATTAAACAGGTTATCGGTCACGACACCAAATATTCTACATTGAAAGCAGATAGAAATAGCTTCCTCGGGAGCACAGTGAAGGCGACGCTTTCTTCTTTTTTTTTTGCGTTGGAATCTCACTCTGTCGCCCAGACTGGAGTGCAGTGGCCACTCCCGGCCACCGCAGCCTCGACCTGCTGGGCTCCGGCGATCCGTCTGCTTCAGCCTTCCGAGTCGCTGGAACTACAGGCGCGCACTACCACGCCCGGCTAATTTTTGATTTATTGTAGAGTGAGGTCTCGCCAAGTTGCCTAGGCGGGTCTCAGACCCGCGGGCTCAGGCAATCCACTCACCTCAACCTCCCAAAGGCGCGTGATTACAGGCTGAACCACTGAGCCCGGCACGCTTTCTTCTTTTTGTCGTTTTTCAGAGAGCCTTTGGTTGTCCAGATGTATTATTATTGGCTAGGATTTTCCTGAGTGCTACATTCAGATTAGTTGAAGAGGGGATGCATGTGCATTGTTACAATGGCATTTTTATGTGAAATGGCATTTTATGTTAAAGGATCCTAATGATTCTGGACAACACATTTAGAAGTAGAACTGGCCGGGGGAAATAAAGCAAATTAAATATGTTGTTAACCCACATGCTTCCAGTTTTATTTCTCAGGGAAAACGGTGAACATGAGTTAAAATTTCTTTTATATGATTAGTTTTATTCAACCATTCAGATTATTTCTGTAATCTCATAGTTTAATGATAGTTACTGTCTATTTATATAACTTGTTTATTTAACTTGTTTTTTTTTGAGTTGGAGTCTCACTCTGTCGCCCAGACTGGAGTGTAGTGGCCGCTCCTGGCCACCGCAGCCTCGACCTGCTGGGCTCCAGCGATCCTTCTGCCTCAGCCTTCCAAGGAGCCAGAACTACAGGCGCGCGCTACCACGCCTGGCTAATTTTTGGTTTATTGTAGAGATGAGGGCTCTCCAAGTTGCCCAGGTGGGTCTCGAACTCACGGGCTCAGGCAATTCACTCACCTCAGCCTCCCAAAGCGCTGGGATTACAGGCTGAGCCACTGAGCCCGGCTTATTTAACTTGTTTCTAAGGCCAGTGTTCAAGTAGCAGTTTATTTTGCCTTAACAATAGTAGTGGCCAGGCACAGTGGTGGTTCATGCCTGTAATTCCAGCACTTTGGGAGTTTAAGGCAGAAGGATCACTTGAGGCCAGGAGTTTGAGACCAGCCTGGCCAACATGGCGAGACCCTATCTTTGCAAAAAAAAAAAAAAAAAAATTAGCCAGGTGTGGTGGCACACACCTGTCATCCCAGCTACTTGGGAGGCTAAGAAGGGAGGATTAATTGAGCCCAGGAGTTGGTTGCACAACTGCACTCCAACCTGGGTGACAGGGAGACCTCGTTTCAAAAAACAAAAGCAGTAACAGTAGCTAAAAGTGAGAGCTCACTGTGTGTCGGGCTTTGTACTAAGGCTTTTATGTACATGATTTTATTTAATCATCACAGCAACCCTATGAGACAGTCATGTTTATAATCTCCACCTTGCAGACAAGAAACCAGTAGTTGAATCGTAGGCCAAGGTCACACAGCTGGTAAACGGTAGACCCTATACTCAAAATGAGACCTGGCTGAATGTCAATAATCTCCATTACTGTCCTAGACCACCGCCCTACCTGCTGCCCTGACTAGAGAGTAGGCCGCCATCAGATGAGAGGCTGTGCCTTAATTAAGCCCTTCATTCAAGACATACAGATTCCCCAGTGGCAAAATTATTTGAGGAAGAGGCTGTATATTCTCTCCAACTTGATAATATTCTTTAAACATACGTGTTAAAATGAGGAAGCTCTCCTAAAAGCAAGTTATTAAGAATAATATAGTCATTAAGCCATAATTTTGGTAGCTAGTTTCTTCTAAGGTGACCCTGATTTTCTTCACCAGCCTGAAAAGGATTGTTTTTCCCCAAAACCATTCTGAATTTGTTTTGGATTCAAGTTAGAAATGCTCCCTGGCTATAGCTATGGTTCTGTGTTTCCAGCTGCTTTACTCTGTGCCAATGGCTTTGAGTTCTTCAGCAAAGGTACTCTGGCAGACTAAGGCTGTCTTATTCTGGAGCTTAAATAGATATTGCAGGAGAGAAGAGGGGAAAAAAATGAGCAGTAATTATTACTTGTGTGTATGGGTCTCTGTTAACTCTAATATGATGGTCAAATTGGCTTATTAATCACATTGCTACAAGCCCATCTTCCAAACATAGTCCAGAGACAGACTACTGTACAGTTACAGTCTCCTTAATTAGCTTCCAAGTTCTATTACAGCTAACAGCTATATCAGAGCTTAGAGTTTTAAGTCATATTTAAATAAATCCTATAGGAGTTTTATCACACTCACTGTCTGCTCCCTTTCATGCCAACATCACTAAGATCACCAGATATCACTACATTTGTTCTTAGAGAAGTAATTTCTAGATGTTTCAATTATTTGTTAAGGGGAAAAATGTTGTCCCTCTTTGTTTTAATGAGAAAAAACAGTCACTTGAGTTATGGGAAATTATGTGATGCTGCCACAGAGGTTGTCAAGGAAACAAAATAATAATGCTCGAGCGTATGGTCTTGAGCCTTCAACTTCCATGCATGAAAGATTAACTGCTACAGGAATTTCCCTTTTGCTGTACATAATCGGAAAGCTATACCAACTACGTGAAAGCAGTGCACACAGGAAGCATAGGACTGTGATCCCTGAGGGAAGGGAAACAAATGAAGTGAGAGCTACAATTTCCCCGGCTTACTGTCTGGAGACAGTTTCCCAGCCACCGCGGAGGGAGGGGGAGCAGAACCTAGTGGCCTGGAGTTGAGGGGATAATGATCAGAGTCTGGGGAAACCAAGATGGCGCAGAGCAGTGGAGATGGGAGACCGCACAAACTGAGCCTGCCAGAGATCTGCGGAATTCTAACTTGAGTCTTTGGCTGAGTGTCTGTCTGCCCGTGCAAAAGAGGAGCTAGCCAAGACTGGAGAAAGGACCACCAGAAAATAGGCCAAACAATTCCCAGAACTCACTCATGGATGAAGATAGTTCATGTTCCCACAAGCCAGAACGGAGAGGCCTCATAATACACAGAGCTTTGAGTAGGGTCTCGAAAGAGCCAGACCTTAGTAGTGAGGGGAAATCACCACTTTATACCAAAATCTGTATACATCATAATCAAAGAGAGGCATACCTCAGAGATATCGCAGGTTCCATTCCAGACCACTATAGCTCAGGTGAATCTCAATGAAAGGAAGTCACTTTTCTTTTTCCCAGTGCATATAAAAGTTATGTTTATACTATCCCGTAGTCTATTAAGTGTATAGTTGCATTATATCTTTAAAATAGTACATATCATCGGGCTGGGTGGCTCAGCCTGTAATCCCGCGCCTTTGGGAGGCTGAGGTGAGTGGATTGCCTGAGCCCGCAGGTTCGAGACCCGCCTGGGCAGCAAGACCTCATCTCTACAATAAATCAAAAAATCAGCCGGGTGTGGTAGCACGTGCCTGTAATTCCGGCTACTCGGAAGGCTGAGGCGGAAGGATCGCCGGAGCCCAGCAGGTCGAGGCTCCGGTGACTGAGAGTGGCCACTGCACTCCAGTCTGGGCGACAGAGTGAGACTCCAACTCAAAAAAAAAAAAATAGTACATATCTCAACTTAAAAATACTCTATTGCTAAAAAATGCTAAAATCATCTGAGCCTTCAGCTAGTAATCTTTTTTCTGGGGGAGGGTCTTGCCTTGACATTGATGGCTGCAGACTGATCCGGGTGTTGGTGGTTGAAGGTTGAGGTGCTGGTGGCACTTAAAAAAAATAAGACAACAATGAAGTTTGCTGCATTGATTGACTCTTCCTTTCATGAAACATTTCTCTGTGGCCTGTGATGCTGTTTAATGACGTTTTATCCACAGTAGAACTTCTTTCAAAGTTGGGGTCAGTCTTTGAAACCCTGCCTTTGCTCTTAAAGTTAGTTTATGGACTATTCTAAATACATTATTGTCATTTCAACAATGTTGACAGCATGTTCACCAGTAGTAGATTTCATCTCAAGAAATGACTTTCGTTGCTCATCCATAAGAAGCAACTGTTCACCCATTAAAGTTTTATCATAAGATTGCACCAATTCGGTCACACCTCTAGGCTCCTCTTCTAATTCTAGTTATCTGGCTATTTCTTTCATATTTGCAGTGATTTACTCCACTGAAGTCTTGAACCCCTCAAAGTCATCCATGAGTGTTGGCATCAACTTCTTCCAGATTCCTGTTAATGTTGACATTTTGATGTCCTCTGATGAATCACAAATGTTCTTAATGGCATCTAGAATGATGACTCCTTCCCAGAAGGTTTTCAATTTACTTTTCCTAGACCCATCAGAGGAATCACTGTCTACAGCAACTGTAGCCTTACAAAATTTATTTCTTCAATAATAAGACCTAAAAGTTGAAATTGCTTCTTGATCCATGGGCTGAAGGTGTTTTCAAGCATGAAAACATTAATCTCCTTACACATTTCCATCAAAACTCTTGGGTGACCAGGTACATTGTCAATGGGCTATAATATTTTGAAAGGAATCTTTTTTTTCTGAGCAGCAGTTCTCAACAGTGGGTTTAAAATATTTAGTAAACTATGGGTAGTTTCTTTCACCCATGCCAGCTCTGGCATGTCTCCTTTTCTTTTCTCTCTTCTTTCTCTAATAAACTTTGTTTTAAAACTATATATATATATATATATATATATATATATATATATAGTAAACTATATTGTAAACAGATGTGCTGTCAGCCAGCTTTTGTTGTTCCATTTATAGAGCACAGTCAGAGTAGATTTAGTATAATTCTTAAAATTCTTAAGGGCCCAAGGATTCTTGAAATGGTACATGAACATTGGTTTCAGCTTAAAGTCACTAGCTGTATTAACCTCTAACAAGGGAGTCAGCCTGTTTTTTTGAAGCTTTGAAGCCAGGCATTGACTCCTCCTGTCTAGATAGGAAAGCCCTAGATGGCATCTTCTTCCAATATAAGACTGTTTTATTCATGCTGAAAAGAAAAAAACAAACAGCCCCATTGCAAGTGGGCAAACGATAAGAGCAGGCACTTCTCCAAAGAAGACATACAAGCAGCCAATAGATACATGAAAAAAAGCTCAGCCTCAATAGTCACCAAAGAAATGCAAATTAAAACTACCCTGAGATACCACCTAACTCAGAAAACAACAGATGCTAGAGAGGATGTGGTAAAAAGGGAACACTTCTACATTGTTGGTGGAAGTGTAAACTAATACAGCCTCTGTCAAAAAGTTTGGCGATTCCTAAAAGATCTAAAAATCAACCTTCCATATGACCCCACAATCCCTCTTCTGAGAATATACCTGGAGGGACTCAAATCACTCTATGAAAAAGATGCCCTGCACATGTATGTTTATCGCAGCATTGTTCACAATAGCAAAATCATAGAACCAACCATGCTGCCCATCAAAAGTGGACTGGTAAAAAAAATGTGGTACATATGCACAATGGAATATGACACAGGCATAAAGAAGGACAAAATTATGAATTTCACAGCAACCTGGATGGACTTAGAATCTATAATACTGAGTGACCTATCACAGAAACAAAGAACTGAGTATCACATGTTCTCGCTCATAAGCAGACTTTGAATAATTATCATAATACTATAAGAAAAGTATTGACAGTAGCAGAAAGCTGCCAGTGGGTGAGGGGGGAGGCAGGATTGGCAGTAGTGGAAATCTGCCAGGGGTGGGGGGATACCTCATCAACAAGGGTACCTGCATAATGAACATTTGTATACCTAATCCTGAATTGTACCCCCACATCTTTAAATTTAAAAAAATTATGTAAAAAAAGACTTTTATCTATATTGAAAATCTTTTGTTCAGTGTGGCCACTTTCATCAACTATCATGGCTAGATCTGGATAATTTGTGTAACACTTGCCGTTTCACCCTGCACTTTCATCTTATGGAAATGGCTTCTTTCCTTAAGCCTCATGAACCAACCTCTGCTAGCTTCCAACTTTTCTTCTGCATCTTCCTCACCTCTCTCAACCTTTATAGAACTGAAGAGAGTTAGAGCTTTGCTCTGGATCAGGCTTGGCTTAAGAGAATGTTGTGGCTGGTTTGATCTTCTATCTAGACCACTAAAACTTTCTTCATATCAGCAATAAGGCTGTTTCACTTTTTTAGCATGCCTTACATGGGCATAGTAAGTTTGAAATGCTGTGAGAATTACAAAATGTGACAGAAAACAAGCACATGGAAAAATAGTACTGATAGACTTGCTCAATGCAGGGTTGACACAAGCCTTCAATTTGTAAAAAATGCCGTATCTGTAAATTGCAATAAAGCAAAGCACAATAAAATGAAGTATGCTTGTAACTGAAAAACAATAGGACAGAGAAAATCTTAAAAGTAGTTAGAGGAAAGAAACCATTGAGAGACAAAGCTTGGAATAACAGCAGAGTTCTCATGAGAAACAATGCAGACCAGATAATAATGATGATTTCTTTTTTCTTGAGTTGGAGTCTTATTCTGTCGCCTAGACTGGAGTGCAGGGGCTGCTCCCGGCCACCCCAGCGTTGACCTACTGAGCACCGACGATCCTTCTGCCTCAGCTTCCCAAGTAGCCAGAACTACAGGTACATGCTACCATGCCTGGCTAATTTTTTATTTATTGTAGAGATGAGGTCTTTGCCCAAGTGGGTCTCAAACCCATGAGCTCAGGCAATCCACCGAGCCCACCCATGACAATCTTTAAAAGTGAGCCACCGAGCCCACTCATAACAATCTTTAAAAGTGCTAAAACAAGAAAAAAAAATCCTGTCAACCTAGAATTCTATATGCAGAGAAATATCTTTCCAGTCCACAATTTCTTCTCTGAAACCCATGGGACCAGATGTGTCTCAAAATTCAGAATTTTTCAGGTTTTGAAAAGAAATAGATGCATGAACTATATTTCATAACACTCCCAAATGGGTCTGAGATAGCACCCTTTAATCAAACACATTAATATACCTGCAGCAAAACCAAGGAATGTTCATTCTAGGTGAGATAAAGTATGTAGAAATTTTCATGTCAAGTTAGGTTTTGCTACCCAGTGATTTTGGACAGTAAATTTATCTAAAAAAAAAAAAAAGACTTGTTTTTCAGAACTTTGGGATGTCAGAACTGTGACTAAGAGATCACGTGTTAGTCACTTTTCCAGATGTCGTGCCGGCATTACCTCGAAACCTTATCAACCCTTACCTTATTTGTTACCACAGTTTTATCAAAACTGAGGCTAGAATTGACAGACCCACTTTATAAGAAGAATCCCTGCTTGCTCCTTGTGGTGATTAAGGAAACTAATAGAAGAGAGAGAACTCTGGCCTTCTAGATTCCTCCTGTCAAAGATACCATCTGCTGAGATCATGGAGCTCAAGGATTCCATTTGTTGAAACCCAGGGAGACTTCAGACCTCATAGAATTCAGGGATTTACATGGGATGTCTTCAGTAGGGTAGAAATAGCCAATCCTATCCAAACTCTAGGTTGCTGCAGTGTGGCACATGTACTCTTGTGACTTCAGTGGTCATTCAACCATCCCTAGTCTACTGTCTCTACACCAACAAGTCAGGGGAAAGGGGGTGAGGGGAGAGAGAATCAGTTGTACCAAGATGTATAACAGTAGGGACCAGAATATATGGCTACAGAAGGCAGCATGGATCATGTAACCAGTGGGAGTATGACCATTTTGGCTATGACACGGGAATCTGGGAGCATGGTAGGATAATTGTACATCCTAGAAGATGCCAGCCTGAAATGCTATGTAAATGCTCGGTGTGAATGTCACCTAGAAAGAAAAAGGAAGGAGTAAGGAGAAAGACCTGGAATTAACTGAGTTACAATCCAAAATGACTGGAAAATTACTGGATTTGATTGTGTTCACCTGGATGACCCAGGTACAAGAAAATGAAGTCACATTTTTACATCACAGAACTTACGGATTTTAAAATTTTCTACTGCACATTACTAGATGTCATGGGGCCTGGTTCACCATCTGTTAAATAGGAAAAATAATACCACATTCACACAACTGTATAAAGTATTTTTTTAAGTTTCTATTTTATTTTAAAGATGTGGGGTACCATTCAGGATTTAGGTATCCAAGTGGTCATCATACAGGTAAAGTTTGGGCCTCTCTTTTTTCCCCACTTTGTCTGGTTTGAGATCAGCTACGCTTATTGATGTTGTGTCCCCCCTCCAACCCTCACCCCGGCTGTATAAAGTTTTAAGGAGAAAGTTGTAAAAAAAAAAAAGTATACATTTAAAAGAAAATTTCAGCTGAGACTATAATAAGCTTAGGTTTTGAAACCAATGACATTTCTGTTGTTTTAGGAAAATTACTCTGGCTCCAGTGTAGGTGACGAATTTGATGAAAAGGGTCAACCATTGGAAGGAGACCAGTTAGGAGGGTTTGTAATCATTCAGGCCCGATATTAGAAAGCTGCAATGCACACGGGTTCAAGAGCCTTTCCAGTGGTAGAAACATGGAGAAGGGTGAGGAATTTGGGAAGAGTCAAAGCTGACCCCTGAGGTTCAAGGTTGGTTACTGAGAGGACCACGAGTTGGAAAGTAAGGATGCCAACAGGTTTGGGGAGTAGATGAGTTCAGTTGAAAGCACATTGAATACAGGGTCAACAAACGCCCTGGAAAAGAAGGGAAACGCCACCAGGAGTGTGCTGATGGAGAGTGGGCGTGTGGTCTGGCCCTGAAGGCCAACTCTTGCAGAAGTTTCAGAAGTGCTCAGTGCCTCAGTTTCCTCTCCTGAAGAATGATGGTACAAATACTTCATAATTCATGGATTTGTTATGAAGCTTAAATATAAGGTCATCCAGGTGGAGGGTTTAGAAGGACTCCATGATTAAATGCGGCTATTGTGGCTGGTGCATGACTGATGCTGCAGTTATGCTGGAGAGAGCACTGCTCTTTGCTCTGGGAGACAGAAGACACAGCTCTGAAATATAACCACCTGGGGACTTTGAGCAAGAAATTCAACTGTTCATCTATGAAAACAAGGGGTTGGATAATTCTCTGTAACGTCTCTTACAGCTCTCTTCCTCTTATATTGTTTTCTTGAGCTTCAAAGCAAAATGTGCTTAGAATAAACCGTAGCAAAGATCATTTATTCACAGATAATGGAGCAATCAATTAAGTTTAACACATTGTTTCAGTATCCATGTGTCTGGCCTAAAATGTATTTTTGCATTTAAAGTATATTAGGAAATTTAGAATGGTAAAGGTAAAAAGCTTTTTGAAATTCACCCCGGAGATTCATTTTAATCTAGAATTTCAACTGTGCCTTGTTCTCTTTGCCTGTCACTATACATGTTCTCCAGGGTTTCACACAAATATATGGCACATTCCCCATCTCCTATTATGCTTGTCTTGATGATGTCAGAAAACAGCTTTGGATGCTTATTTCATTTGCCAGCGTAGAGTATTTCATTTGCCAGGATTTCCACTTGTTAAAAAGAATCCCAGGCTTCATAGACAGGGTATAATTTACTGTTACTTTTCCTGCATTATGTAGCAGAGTGCAATCTTCTTTCCATTACTGGAAATGTTTACTACCCAGGGCATGCTCAGCACACACATAACACTAAGATTTGCGTTTGGCACATTTGGAAACCGTGAGAAAGAGAAAAGAAGACACAAGATGACCCCCTCATAATAACTTGCACCTGCTCGATTGCTTTGTCTCTAATAGGAGCAATTCCATTCACCCTCATTAACGTCTTTTATGCCTTTATAGTTTTCAGAATTTTACACCCATCCGTATGTATTGAACAAAATTACTTTGCACTTATGTCGTTTGTCAATGGCAATATGCAAAATATGGTTGGAATAATGGAATGGAGTCCAATAGTCACCTATAAAAACCAGTCTAGGCCGGGCTCGGTGGCTCAGTCTGTAATTCCAGCACTTTGGGAGGCCGAGGCGAGTGGATTGTCTGAGCCTGCAGGTTCGAGACCAGCCTGGGCAACTTGGTGAGACCTCGTCTCTACAATAAAATCAAAAATTAGCTGGGCATGGTAGCGTGCACCTGTAGTTCCAGCTGCTCGGAAAGCTGAGGCAGAAGGATCGCCGGAGGCCAGCAAGTTGACTGTGATTGTACCACTGCACTCTAGCCTGGGTGACAGAGTGAGACTCCGACTAAAAAAAAAAATTCAGTCTAACTACTTTATTCATACTGAAAACTTAATTCACGCCACGTTTTATGCTCACTTAAGCTACATTTTTAGCATTCAGCTGTCAGAAATTAGAGATTAAATACACAAACGATGCCACTGTTTATACTATATCTTTTCCAATTCTTCATGTGGGCAGTCTTCAAATATTAATGAAGAGAAAGAGAAGTTGTCAGCTTACTTGGGAAGCTAAATATTTAATCCTCAGATAGATTATTCAGAAGAATTTCTGAGTATGTGTTTGTGTGTGTATATTGCATGTGTGTGTGTGTCTCTGTGTGCGTGAGGGGGGAAAAAAAATTAAAAGAGACCTTTGCTTCCGAAATAATCTTTTAGGGAAAATCTAGTAAACATTGTACATTGCTTTGATTTTTAAAAAATTTTTCTTATCAATAACAGTTGAGAAACACCTGGACCATGAACTCTGAATTGTGTGGAAACCTCTAAAAATGTATCTTCCTGCCTAATATCATGGAGGACCATGGTTCTCACTCTTTTTTCTTTATCTTAAAGATGTGAGGTACAATTCAGGATTAGATAGACACATGTTTATTATGCAAGTACCCTTGTTGATGAAGTGTGTCCCTCCCTCCTCTGGCAGTTTCCCACTACTGCCAATCCCTTTATTATAGTATTATGATAATTGTCCAAGGTCTGCTTATGAGTGAGAACATGTGTTATTCTGTTCTTTGTTTCTGTGATGAATCATTGAGTATGATAGACTCTAAATCCATCCAAGTTGCTGCAGAGTCCATATATTTGTCCTACTTTATGGCTGCATAATATTCCATTGTGCATATGTACACATTTTTTTAATCCAGTCCAGCTTCAATGGGCAGCATGGTTGGTTCCATGTTTTTGCTATTGTGAATAGAGCTGCAACAAACATGCGTGTGCGGGTACCTTTTTTGGTAGAATGACTTGAGTTCCTCAGATATATTCCCAATAGGGGAATTGCTGAGTCATATGGAGGGTCAATTTCTAGATCTTTCAGAAATCGCCACACTGTCTTCCAAAGAGGTTGCACTAGTTGGCATTTCCCCCAGCCGTGCAAAAATGCTCCTTGTTCGCCACATCCTCGCCAGCATCTGTTGTTGTTTGTTTTATTAATGATGTCCATTCTTATTGGGGTTAGGTGGTGTCTCAGTGTGATTTTGATTTGCATTTCTCTGATGATGAGTGAGGTTGAGCACTTTTTCATGTGTTGTCTGCCCGTATATCTCCTTTTGAGAAGTGTCTATTCACGTCTTTTGCCCACTTTGTAATAGGGCTGTTTGTTTTGTTTTTCCTTTCGGCGCATTTGAGTTCCTAGTGGATCCTAGGTGTTAGGCCTTTGTCAGATATACCATCAGCAAATGTTTTTTTCCCATCCTGTGGGTTGTCTCCCCACTCTCCTGATGCTTTCTTTGGCTTTGCAGAAGCTTATCAGTTTGGTGGGGTTCTTACTCTTGCCCTCTCATGTCAAGCCCCATTTATTCCATAACCTCTGGGTTTAGTCAGATGGCAGATGGCTTCTCATGTGATGCCATGAAAAAGTGAAATCTCAGCCAATATAAAAACTTTAAACAAAATCTGATCATTTGTGCTTTGAGTCTAGAAGAAGATAATTTAAATGCATATATATAATTAATAATAGGTTAGTTATTCTGAAACTTTCAAAGTAGAAACAACTTTTTATTAGCAGTCATAACGTGAGCTTTTCTTTTTTTTTTTTTTGAGTTGGAGTCTCACTCTGTCGCCCTGACTGGAGTGCACTGGCCGCTCCCGGCCACCGCAGCCTCGACCTGCTGGGCTCCGGCGATCCTTCCGCCTCAGCCTTCCGAGTAGCTGGAATTACAGGCATGCGCTACCATGCCCAGCTGATTTTTTGATTTATTGTAGAGATGAGGTCTCGCTGCTCAGGCGGGTCTCGAACCCGCGGGCTCAGGCAATGCATTCACCTCAGCCTCCCAAAGGCGCGGGATTACAGGCTGAGCCACCGAGCCCGGCACATGAGCTTTTAATATCAAACCCATTTCTAGCTCATCAGGAACCTTGTTATAAATAAGAGAACTTGAGTTCTAATCCTGCTTCTGCCCCTGTGACTCAGGAAAGTTACTTCAACCTAGTGGGACTTGGTCTCCTGAGCTGTATGACCATGGCGATCTCCTGGTTTTTACATTTCGTGATTCTGTGAGCTAAATATCCTGTGCTAGTTTCTTTTCACTTAATTCTCCAGTCCAGAAATGTACCACATATATATCTGCAACTAGCTTTGACATGTGTTAGGCGATCAATTAATATTTGTTAAAGGAATGGTTTGTTTTGCCATTTCTGATGGATTGTGAAATTAGTGTAATTTCACAGCTTTTTATATTGAAGCTATTACTCATTTTTATTTTTGTTGAATCATATTATTGTTGCTTTAACATTTACTTCCCCTCTACTATGGCTTAGTGCAGGATTGAGAGCTATTTTTATGTGTTCTCACTAAGGTGTTTCAGAAAAGAAGCTACAGGAAAAGCCATTTCATTTCACCTAATCTTGGTCACTCTAAAAAGACAGATACCAATATTTTCATAATCGTAAGGCAATCCAGGAAGTGAATTTTACTTTTCTTCAGCTTGATGCCGCTGGTGAAAAAACCATTTTGGGTACATGGGCAGCTTTTTCCAAGCCAGTTGGCCCATGGAAAGAAAAGCTCCTCTACTCTCCCCACTGGAAACTGCCTGGGTAGAGACTAGCATTTGGTACCCTTAGTCTGGGGAGATGTGTCCTTCCTTCTGAAACTCTAAGATGGATAGAAAAATTATGAGACTATAATCACTTCCCATTTGAGGAAAGGATCCTAAAGTTAAGACATTTGTTTTCTCATTTTTTTCATCATATATTTTGATTAAATGTTTAGGAGATAAACTAGCTCAGTCATCAGGTAGATATAAATACTGCGTTAATTATTTTTAAATACCTGATTCCATAGGGTATCTATTCAGCATCATATATTTTCAGTAGTTAACATTCTAATAGCAACGGCTTAATAAGCCATTTATAATAGAGGCAGTTAATTAGTCCTACTAGTGAAAAGCAAACGTTAAAGCATTTACTCCATTGTGTATTATTATTTGCTCTGAGAAACTCACGTAAGATTTATCAGATTCCATTTTGAGCCCCAGAATTCATGAAGGTGGTAAGGGAAGCCAAAACTTCCCCGGTGCTGAGACAAAATCCTTACTCTCTGACTTCCTATGAATAGCAGCATTGTCCACCACCATTAGTATGGGGGGACTAGGACCTGGCTATTCCATACTTGAACTTGTGTTTATTTTTAAGGAATGCTGGAAAATTGTGGAAATGAATGTTTTTTCTCTTCTTTTTTCCTTAATACCTCACGGATCCTGACCTTTTCCTTTAAACTGGTTTAGTATGTGTTTCCCTTAAAATTGGTCATTGACCCAAAAATAAGTTTGAGTTTCTTTTTCCATGATCTTCTCTAAAGAATTCTGTTAATAGCATACTAAACTGGATTACAAACTTACTGAATAAGTGCTTTGAATTCTGGACAACCTCGGACTAAAGGGCTCAGAAAGAGTAATACTGCATAGAATGAAATTGGGCAAGTTGGTATAAAGAAAAGGAATGCAACTGTATGGTTGATGCGATCAACATCTTCTAGTGGGTTTATTAGCAATTTAATGGAATATGGTTATTCAAGCACAATAATGGCTTCGGTTGAAATGTCTGTTCTGCTCTTTTTCCCATACACTTTGGAATGAGTAGAATGTGACAGTTGAGCTTTCAACAAGCTTCATGAATTTTAAATCCTTTTTAGTTACAAAATGGGGTACATGGCATGTAGTCAGTGAGGACAAGAAGTTGGCAGCCTGGTCCAGTGTTATGGGAGATCAGGTGTCTTCAAGATAATGAGGGCTCGAGTCGACCAGGTGCATTCTGGGTCTGTTCTGTATCCACAGAGAACAGAAGACCTCTCTCTGTCCAACTTTTAATAATTATTTTGCAGTTGTAAAGTTACTTTCCCAGCGTCTGGTGCAAGGCTGAAAAATGTCATATCATCACAGAAAAAAAAACTTTACTGGTATCTCAGAACAACTTCTGTTTTGGCAGCTAAATATTTCTACTTTTTTCTTTCTCTTACTGTTTTGTGTATGTTTAGAGAAAAAAGGCTCTGTGAATTGTGACGAAATTTTGTATCCTTAAATTTTAACACATATCCTAATGACTCTGAAGCATTTCTTTAAATATTTAATGTTTTATAAAGTTGTTCTCAAATTCTATTACCACCATACAAGTCTGAATCTCTGCTTTAGTTAAGCCTTGAAGTATTCTAAAATTCAATACAAGGAGCTTTACCTGTTGTATTTGCAGTCACCTAACAACAAAAGACTGTTTAGAGAAGGTAATTTTTCAGAAAATCTACTTTAAAGCAATCTAATTTATATTGTATGAATTTATTTTTAAATTGCTTTATAATGGTGCCCTGTGTTTTATTTAACTATGGAACACATGTGCGTGTAGTGTAGTTTTATAATAGTATGAGCAAAAAATTGTTCTCATAAACATAATAGGAATGTGTGGGAGTTTTGTGACAGTGTATTAACAATGAGTGGTATCTATGCATGGGTGTTGGCATTACAGAGATTTTTAATTGTTTTATTTGACTCTTCTGTACTTTCTAATTTTTCTACATTGAATGTGTAGGATGGGATGTGTTACCTTTTTCACCTCAAGTCTAGAGAGAGGGAACTTTGAATAGACCTCTCAGAGAGTTGATATCTATTCCTCACAGTTTGGAAACACCAAGGACCAGTGATCTAGAGGATGGGAAGCTAGTGACTAACCACTTAACAGGGAACTAAGAAGGTAAGACTGCGCTGGGCATAGCTGCACTGCCAGAGTTTTTAGACAAAGAATATGCAAGTATGTGCATGTACGAGAAATAGGCCATGCAGGAGAGAAAGCTGGGCTGGGGCTGTTTCAGAACTAGTCCAAGATAATGACTCAGAGAAACATGGGGACTCCTGTAGTGAGACCCTGGGCCACAGGCAACCCAGGGACAGATAACCAAGCAAAAGACTCCTGTACCACAGCCCCAAGTAGTCTAGTCTCCCATATCCAGAATCACATTAGTTTTTGGGTACTTGGAATAATAGAATGTATGCATTGACGAGTGGTGTCTTCTGTGCATATATCTGCCTTGGGAGCCAGAATGGGCAGTGCTTACTGGAGTTGTAGGTGGTGGATGAAGTTCTAGATATCAGGCTTTGGGATCCCAAGTATGAGGGGGACCAAAAACAAAACAAAACAGAATTATTTTTTGGCGGGCAGGCCCCTCCAATTACGGGCATGCCCTGCTAGGTAAATATTCTAGGAATACATCAGTATCAATGTACCAGCTAGCGTTGTGAGAGAATGTATTCGGCTTCAGTGATTTTTTTTGGAGAGTCTGTCAATTCATTTGTTTGCTCATTTCAGGTGCATGGGTTATTTACAAGCACACCTGTCCACAGCACACTAAGTGTTCAGCAGCTTTTGACCAAAAGCAGCATGACTCCCATGCCCACCCTCCCTATTCACCCAATCTCACCCAAGAGACTTGTTTTTTGTTTCCCTGAATTTAAAAAATAATAATAATAAATATCCTCAGCAACAAACATTTTGCCAGTGTGAAACAAAAAACAGCAGAAGCACTAAAGGCATCAAAATTGACGGATTCAAAAACTGTTTTGAGCAGTAGAAAAAACGCCTTGATAGGTGCATTGCATCAAATGAAAAGTACTTTGAAGGTGACTGAAGGTTTAAACATGTAAAAGTAAATACACATTTTTTTAATAAATAAATTTCAAGGTTATTGCCCCCCCCAGTATCTCTTAACTGCTTCCACTAGTGACCCATCAGCCATCATCCACCAACCAACCATAATAGCATTTGCCATTTTGTCCATTTCCTTTTGGTCTTAACTAAGTAGTTATATTTAATAGGCATACTTCAAAAAAGTTGGTGTGATCTTAGTTTTTTTGTGTAACCTTTTTTTTATTTTTTATTTTTTTATTATTTTTTTGAGTTGGAGTCTCACTCTGTCGCCCAGCCTGGAGTGCAGTGGCCGCTCCCGGCCACCACAGCCTCGACCTGCTGGGCTCCGGCGATCCTTCCGCCTCAGCCTTCTAAGTAGCTGGAACTACAGGCGCATGCTACCACGCCTGGCTAATTTTTTGAATTATTGTAGAGATGAGGTCTCGCCATGTTGCCCAGGCGGGTCTCGAACCCACGGGCACAGGCAATCCACTCACCTGAGCCTCCCAAAGCACAGGATTACAGGCTGAGCCACCAAGCCCGGCTTGTATAACCTTTTAACTGCTAAATTTATCCACATTCTCCTTGTTTTTAGAGTGATCTCATAGTTTCGCACTGGATATTTATAAGGATACTCTTGAGCTAACTGCACAGATACTAAATAACATCAATCACTACAGAGGCAGTAAGTTAAATTGTGCCCTGAGAGAGTTTATCTACTTTTCAAAGTTCCTGAGGTACTCTCCAACAGAAACTGAAGCAACAAGAAAATATGGCTCACTATATAATGTCCATAAGAAATACTTCACTTATGTATTTACATAATACCAAGATGCATTTAGCTTTGATAGTACAAACTGAATTGCGTTCACAAGGGATTTATTTCCAGATCTGAATATCAACTTCTGTGATACTAAATTTAGTTAAGATACATCAGAAAACTTTACAAAACGTATCCACTATTCAAGTAAGTGGTTTTCTGCCAAAAGATTGTGTGCTTTGTGAGGCTATAGGCTTTGTCCATTTTATAATAAGCACATTCCTGTTCTGAAATGGAATGCATCTGATCTATCATAAATCTGCTTGAGAGACAATGGATCCCAGCCAGCTCAGCCCTGGTTCAAGGAAAAAGACAATAAATAGGGCAGTGACATTTATGAGAATCTAATTTCATCATGTTCTGCCTCATAAGAAGAAAATCTAGATGGCATTAAGGTTATTGTACTTGGAGAATTACTCAAAACCAGATGTGAAATCCCCTCTGTGTGATGGCCCTAGTAGCTATTCCTCGAATAAGTGTTTACTTAAAAATTAGTTAATATTTAATGATAAATTAGAAGCAGAAACTTTAAAAATTTTTAAGGGGAAAAACTATAAGGGAAAGAAACTTACCATATTTTTCAAAAGTAATTTGGGAAAGGCAAAACTCATTAGCTAGGTAATAATTAGTTTCCCATGACAAAATATTGACTTGAACGTTTCTATTAGGAAAATATTATTGAACTGCTCCAGTCTCAGTTTGGCTGAGGGTGCCCAGATTTGATAACGGTGAAGAGAAATTATTCAATGTTTTTGTTACTACGATGTTAGAATATGGACAACTGTCAATACCAGGGATGATGTCTTAAAGCTAGCCATTCTGTACAACTATGGTTGGAAATAAGCCTTTACTTCTTATCCGTAAGCAACCAAATATCTGGCTGGTGCTTTTTCACTAACATACTTTAAATCAGTTCCAAGAGAAGCAAATGTATGAACACATGGCAAAGGGTGAATTTTTACAACATTATTTACCATGCTGTGGCCTGGAATCAGAAGGCAGCTTCTCAGAATTAACTACTGTGCATTCTGCTTATAGTGACTAGTTCCTTTCACGACCCTCTCTAATGAAGGCTTTAACAACACACACGAAAAACAAGGACTAGGAAGGAAAAAAGTAAGCACCAGCATTCCAAAAACAATCATCCCAGCAGTCCAAAAACAGTTCTGTGTTTCAACCCTGAGCAAGATGCAACACTAACTTGCACCAGTGGTGGAGAAGGCTTGTTTCAACTGGTGACAAATTAGCAAATACTATATATATATATATATATATATATATATATATATATATATATATATATATATATATATATATATATATATATATATATATAAAATTTTTTTTTGAGTTGGAGTCTCACTCTGTCACCCAGGCTGGAGTGCAGTGGCATGCTCACCGCCAACCCAGCGTCAACCTGTTGGACTCCGGCGATCCTTCCACTTCAGTCTTCCAAGTAGCCAGAACCACAGGCACATTCTACAATGCCCAGCTTAGTTTTTGATTTATGGTAGAGACGAGATCTCGAACCCCTGGGCTCAGGCAGTCCTCTCACCTCGGCCTCCCAAAGTACTGAGATTATAGACTAAGCCACCATGCCCGGCCAGCAAATACAGTATTTTTTAAAGAAATGCAGCTTTATTCATTTTTAGCACAAATAGCAGTCACTTATGACATACAATGAAGAATTTCTGGGTCAAGATCCTTAGGGGACCTACTTGAATTACGTTAGAAAGAATGTATTTTAATTGCACAGCAAACATTCATTTAGTTACATAGCACTCTATAGTGTAAATATGTTTCAGACTGACTGATCTGAAATATGTTTGAAAGTTGTTCTTCCTAAAGGATTGTCAGTAGTGGGAAATTGCTGGGGGTGGGTGGTGTGGGGTGCGGGATTGGCAGTAGTGGGAATCTGCCAGGAGGAGGGCACACCTCATCAACAAGGGTACCTGCATAATGAACATTCGTATACCTAACACTGAATTGTACCCCACATCTTTAAAATAAAAAATTTTAAAAAAAGAACTTTATTCTTCCTGTAACCTTACCTAACTCTGTCGCTTTTGCTTAAGTGATCAAAATTTCAAAAGTAATGATTTTTGAAAGAACAAAGATCTCTTGCTATTGCTATGGTAGTTTTTTTGTTGTTGGCTGAGACAGGGTGCCGCTCTATTGCCCAGGCTGGATTGCAACGGCTATTCACAAGTGTGAGCAAAACTCACTGTATTCTCAAATTCCTAGCCTCAAGCAATCTACCTGCCTCAGCCTCCAGAGCAGCAGGGACTACAGGCACACACCACCACTTCTGGCTTTACTGCTGTGATTTATAGTGTCTACAAAACTGAATTTAACCAAAAAAAACGGTACAGGCAATTGGAAAGAAGTGGTACTTGATGACTTCACTATTATCTTCAGAAAGTTCCTTCCAATCCATTTATTTGTTTTCAGATCTTTTCTCTAGAATCTCAGGGGTGCCCAACCCCTCGGGCTGCATACCCATACCAGAACGTGGCCTGTTAGGAACCAGGCCGCACAGCAGGAGGTGAGTGGCCAACCAAGAAGCAAAGCTTCACTTGTATTTACAGCTCCAGCCCCTCGCTCACACAACCACCTGAGTACCACCTCTTGTCAGATCAGCGGTGGCATGAGATTCTCATAGGAGCGCGAACCATGTTGTGTACTGCTCATGCGAAGGATCTAGAGTGCATACTCCTTATGAGACTCTAATGCCTGGTGACATCCCCTGCCCTGTCCATGGAAAAATTGTCCACGAAAATCCACAAAACCGGTGCCCGATGCCAAAAACGTTGGGGACCACTGCTCTAAATAGCATTGATGCAATGATCATGAATGTGCATTAAGTAGCCCTTCCGGCCAAAGGGGGATTTTTCTATCCATTGTTGCTAACAGCTAGCATGTCTTGCAACAGTAATTGAATGAACAATGTTTCCTGGAGTCTTTCTGTTTGAATATTATTGTTAAAAGTAATGGACAGGGCAGGGTTTCCCCCCCTCCACATCACTTCCTGCAGGCCACAGTTCAACATAGTGTGTCTAATGTCTCTTGGTTTTAAGTACCCTTTTATGTCATTGACTCCCAATTCTTATTTCCATTTCTGACTACTCCCCAGAAGTCCAAACTCATATACATTCAACCGTATTGACCTCTTCATTTGAAAATCTAAGCCGGTCTCGGTGGCTCAGCCTGTAATCCCGCGCCTTTAGGAGGCTGAGGTGAGTGGATTGTCTGAGCTCGTGGGTTCGAGACCCGCCTGGGCAGCGAGACCTCATCTCTACAATAAATCAAAACATCAGCCGGGTAGCGCATGCCTGTAATTCCGGCTACTCGGAAGGCTGGGGCGGAAGGATTGCCGGAGCCCAGCAGGTCCAGGCTGCAGTGGCCGGGAGCGGTCACTGCTCTCCAATCTGGGCGACCGAGTGAGACTCCAACTCAAAAAAACAAAACAAAACGAAAATCTAGAAGGCATTTCAAACTCGACATGGCCAAAACTGTTCTTGAATTTTCTCTCCAGACTTACTCCTCTCTTCTCCTGCCTTTTTCATATTAGAAACTGGCACCACCACCCCCCATGGACCCAGTTGCTTAGGACAAAAGTCTGAGTCACCTGAGATGTTTCTTTTCTTCACCTCCACACTCACCTGCCAACTCCTGTCAACTCTCCCTTCAAAAGACATGCCATATTCAGCCACCTTTTTTTGTTCCCACTACCACCACATGTGTGCACACACCACCATCATCTTTCACTTGGATTCCTGCAGCTACCTCTCAACTAGTGTCCCTGTTTCCATCCATGCTCTCCAATCCACTTTCTTTCTTTTTCTTTTTCTTTTTTTGAGTCGGAGTCTCACTCTGTCGCCCAGACCGGAGTGCAGTGGCCGCTCCCGGCCACCTCAGCCTCAACCTGCTGGGCTCCGGCGATCCTTCCGCCTCAGCCTTCCAAGTAGCTGGAACTACAGGCGCGCTATCACACCTGGCTAATTTTTTGATTGATTGTAGAGATGAGGTCTCACCAAGTTGCCCAGGCGGGTCTCGAACCCACGGACTCAGGCAATCCACTCACCTCAGCCTCCCAAGGCGCTGGGATTACAGGCTGAGCCACCGAGCTCGGCTTTCCAATCCACTTTCTACACCAGCTATCCAGAGTTTGCTTTTGTCAATTAAAGTGATATCATTCATCTCCTTCAAACTCTCCAGTGACTTCCTATAACACTTAAAATTCCAGCTCTGGATGCTGGTTGACTAAGTGGGAGATAATCTGGCCCTTTCCTCCATTCTCCACCTTATTAGGATACGTGCTATCTTAGTTTGTTAGGACTATCATCATAAAGACTGGGTGACTTAACAGAAATTTAGTTTCTCACAATTCTGGCGGCTAGAAGTCTGCAATCAAGGTGTTGGCGGGGTTCGTTTTTTTCGAGGCCTCTCCTTGGCCTGCAGATGACCATCTTTTCCCTATGTCTCCACATGGCCCCCATCTATGTGTCTGTGTCCTAGCCTCCTCTTCTTATAGGGACACCAGTCCTACTGGATTAGGGCTCGCCCTAAGGACCTCATTTTAACCTCATTATCTCTAGGAAGACACATTCTGAGTTACTAGGAGTTTTCAACATAGGAATTTTTTGAGGAGGAGACACAATTTAGCCTATAACGCTTGTCCTCTTCATTTTAACACCATGCTAGCTACCTTTCTGTTCCTTGAACAAGTCCATTTTGTTCCCACTTTAGGGCCTTTGCACTGGCTCTTGTTGGAACATTCTTTTTGCTGTTGGTACCAGAGTTGGTTTCTTTGGTCATTCAGTTGTCGCATCAGCACCACTTTTCATAAAAGCTGTCCTGACAACCCCATCTGTAGTAACCACCAGCTTATTTTGTATCGCATCTCCTGAGTTAAATCTCTGCATTACACCACTATCTAAGATTTTTTTGTTTATTATTTATTACCTATCTTTCCATACCCCTATCAGAATATACACAGGGTTCTTCTCTCTTCACTGATGTATTCCCAGAACCCAGAATGGTGCCACATATATTGAAAATGCTGAATAAATGTTTGATAAATAACAAGGTAAATGAATGAAATTATGGGAGAAGAGTGGCATTTAGTGATAACTGGGGACAAATGGGTCAAGGATAGTTTTTCTAGCGTGGTAGGTTTTTAGAAATAAAGAAGAATCTGTTTACCCATGAAATTTCATAGGAGCTGAGTGGAAAGGGTCACCCAACCTTGGCTAAATAAGGTGGATGTTTTTGCCTTATATGTAAGTTAGTTTATAACATTTCTAGAAATTCATCTGACTTACAAAGTTGTTCATTGGTTCATTCAGTAAACATATACAGAGGGTCTACTAGGAGCCAGATTCTTGTGTTAATAGAATGCCCGGGGGGTGGGGCATGGGAGCATATAGAGGAAATCTCTGACCCAGATGGCAGCCATGGGTGCTTGGACTGGGATTGGGGACATGCTAGAAGACTCTAGGGCAACCTACAGAGTATACATTCCATACAAAATGTTCCCTGTGCTTTCATCTGTTTGTATTAGGCAATGCACAACTCCTCTGAATTCACAGAAAATTGTGGACACTTTGAGCGCTATGTCTGGTGCTTATTTTGGATGGTGTACACAGAAAATTTGTATGCTTCTCAACTTTGGGGAAAATTAGTTTAAAATTTTAGAAACTTGTCAGCTCCCTGGTTTTTAACACACTAAATTCTGCAGGTTTTTTGGCAGCTGACACTTATTTTCATTTGGTATTTGGTGATAAATCATATTTTTATTTGTCTTTTGCAGACAGAATGTCAGTGACTTTTAGGTACTCAATACACGTATTGTGTCACGATCGTCAACAAGGAAATGGTCTGCTTGAATTAGTACGTTATATGTCAAGAGAGCTGACAAGACCAATAGAGTTCCTGCGTTGCTTTTTATTTAAGAAGCTAAATGTTGCTTCCAGCCTTCTTCTGGGAAACCGTCTTGCGGTGACATCTTTATGGAGGGGCCTTTGAATATCTGGAACTTTGTCACTGTGTCCTCCCCAGATTATGAGAGGGATCTTTTCTGGTTTTGCCCAGAGTGATTTTTATTTCTTCTGTGTTCTCTGGCCCCACTGGTTTTCTGTCCACATTTCTGTCTCACCTCCCTAAACACCACAGGTTCTCCAGATCTGAATGCTGGTTCAGAGATTGGAGTGTTGAAATGTTAACTTCCAGCTCTGACACACAGAGCTGCCACAATTTTGCTTTATCTAATATAATCCTTCCTGGGATGCTTTTAGCTTTACAAGTTATTATTTATAATCTACCACTTTCTATAAGCATGATGGTCTTAGTGTTATAAGTGGTTATAAGTGCCATTTGATCATCATTCTTGCCAGCCAACATAATAGGCATTATCAGTTAAAGCACATCTTACATATTATGTAATTTGTCATGTGGCAAGTCATGGTGTATTTTTAGAAAAAGAAAAAAAATCATCCATGAATAGTTGTTTCTACATCAGAATGTAGTGAGATTAGTAATGTGGACTGTTGTTACTGACTCTTCAGATACTACCTGTCCGCTTCATTACAAGGATAAAAGAGTTACTTTTAGCTGCAGCTAACAGAAAATTCAACTCATCTTGGTTAAGGAAATGAAAAATCAAGAACTCCAGGGCTCTGGGATTGGTAGATTCAGCAATTCAACAATGGCATCAAGGTCTCATTCCTTTCATCTCTCTATTCTGCCACACACCTGGAACCTGGTAATGGCTGTGTTTTCACCAGATATAGGTACA
This sequence comes from Cephalopachus bancanus, assembly GCA_027257055.1. Classification (NCBI taxonomy): domain Eukaryota; kingdom Metazoa; phylum Chordata; class Mammalia; order Primates; family Tarsiidae; genus Cephalopachus; species Cephalopachus bancanus. Next base: position 4,156,850 of record JAPVLO010000047.1, read on the forward strand.
ACATCTCTGTTGAATTCCCATTCCCCGGACACCATGTAGATATGCAAGGGCCTCTCACTCACAACAGACATTCAATATTTACCGTATGAGTAAAATGAGATAGTATGGGGGTTTCTACTTCTGTGTAATATCCAAAGGAAGAAGAGGGGTTCTGCTTCTTTCTATGGTTCCAAAAACTTCTCAACAGACTTCCCTTCAGTAGCCAAAATTAGGTCCCTGGCAAGAGAGATGGAGATTCTATGGCTCAGAGGTACCTAAAGCGATAGGGTGGTAATTAAGTGACCTAATCCATGCAAAACCACTTAGCACAATGCCTGGCACTTCGAAAGAGGTTAATAAATTTTATGATGGTAAGTGTCATATTGAAACAGTTAAAAAAAAAGGGCCTGAGTTGTGAGAAGTTAAGACCTTAGACCTTGATGATACCAATTCTGTCCTGAGACTATGAAGAGAGATGACAAGGGTCACATGGGGAAGCCCATCGACAGTGCTGGGTTGTAGGACCAAGGTGCAGAGTAGGGCACAGAGCAGAACCCTACTCATCGGAAGGGACTGGGATACGGTGCTCAAACAGGACTCCCAGAGAAAGAACCAAAGTAGTGCCCAAGTATATGGTTGGAAACAGGACAAAACAAAGAATGACTAGATCCTGAGACTCAGAGCATTGACCTGGAGCTCATTGTTCAATGCTCCTCTCTCAGGTTAAGGCTGATTGTGAGAATTGGGTCAGGAATGAATATGAAGTTGATGAATCTACTATGCTATATGTGTATATAAAAATGCACAGGGGCTCGCAACTAAGGAGATCCTGACAACTGTCTTCTCATAGAAAAGGCGTTATGAATGCTCTGCGTTGTAATTATTCTCACTGTAGGCAGGGAATTAGCAGACTTGGAGAACCTTTTTGTTTTTGTTGGGTTACTCCAAGCAATAAAATATTCAGTATTATAAGTTAATGTTAAGTTGACACTCACACGCCTTGTTTTCTAGATATAAATTTTCCCACTATGGCAGAATCCTTCTGTTTGCCTCTGAGGGGGTCCCATCCTTCTGGAATTTTTTAATTGACTACTAGGTTTGCCCTATCTTCCCTCCATTCATATATCTCCAACCTCTTGCCTCTAATTAGATTTGGTTGAGCACCAGAATATTTTACTCATGAACAACCATCTGGGGTGTTTTCAGTAAACTCTACGGGAGGGAAATAGGATTACAGTTAGAGTCATATTTATGATTGCCAAAAATTGCTTTGAGATTACAACTCAGAGATCTGGAACTGGAAATGACCTCATTTTTGAGCTCTGCCCCCTCAATTTACAAATATGGAAACTAGAATGTGAAATATCATGGTTAATTTTTAGCAGTTGCCACGAGAAATAAACTTATAAAAGTTAAGAAATCAATGGAGAAAAAATGCAATGGATAAGTAATGGTCTGCGGGAAATATTTCAACAGATCTTATTCATGTAAAGGTTATTATAACAAAAGTTCAATAAGAGGAAAAATGAGCTATGTGGTTATAAAACGTTTTGATCATTCTAAATACCATGATTCCCTGAATAATCTATCACTGGGCTAATGATATTTATTTGACTGATAACTTGTAAAGATTTTGATGGTTAAATAATTTCCAGTTCTACTGACCATTTTCCTGATACAGTAAGTCCTTCACTGATTTTTCAGAGCTTACGTAAGGTGAGCTATTTACATTCTAACGATATCCAGAAACCCCTCATTTCTGAAGAACTCCAGGCAATCCACCAGCAAAAGGAGATCACTATGAACATTTTGATTTTTTTAGCTTAAATATCGCTTCTTCAAAGACTCCTTCTTTGATCCCCTCCCATCTGAATTGTGTACCCCTCCTGTTTCTCAAAGCACTTGGTAGTCTTCCTTCATAGCCATTATCATAATGTATAATATATAACAATATACATTATATAGACTGTATAAAATTAGTCACGTGTACTAGCAAGTGGCCACAGCGACCAAAGATGTGCTGATTAACAAAAAGATTAAAGTGGCACAAATAAATAAAGTGCAGCCTTCTGATTGTGGCCCAGGACAACACAGTGTGACAACATGTGACTTGTGTGAATGTTTAATTTCTGTCACCCTGGGGTACTACGAGCCTCTCACTCACAACAGACCCAATATTTACTGAACGAGTGAAAATGAGATAATTACTACTGTTGCACAATAAGTTACTAAACATAACAACTTAAATGAATACAATTTTTGTAGGTCAGAAGTTTGGGCAGGGTATACATGAATTCTTTGCTCAGGGTTATACAAAGCTACAGTCATGGTGTGTTCTCATCTGAAACTTTTGTCCTCTTCCAGGTTGTTGCTGGCAGAATTCTATTCCTTGTGGTTGTAGGACTGAGGTTCCCATTTGTGTGTATATGAGAGAGAGAGAGGGAGAGAGAAAGAGAGAGAATGTGTTCTCGGGTGGTGGTAGTTGTTGTTTTTAACTGGGTGTCATCCAGGAAATACTCTCAATTCCCAGAGGCCACCCTGTGGGACCACTTCATAGGCAATTCACAACATGGGTGTTTGCTTTCTTCCGAACAGTGCATCAGAAAATCTAACTTCCTTTTGTCTTTAACCTCTTTTTAAGTGCCCCCATGATCAGGCCAGGCCCACCTTTTTGACTAACTTGGTGCAACTAGTTAGGTACCCTAATTACACCTACAGGATATCTTTACTTGTACTGTGTAGTGTAAGCCAATCACTGGAGTGATATCTCCAGCAAATTTGCAGGTCTTTCCCACACTCACAGGGCGAGGTTTACAGAGGACAGGCGCATCAAAGGACAACAATCTTGGGTACCATTTCAGAATTCCACATGCCATATTTCCCAGTGCGGCAGAACCCCTTCTCATCTTTCTGAATTTGTTGGATTTATTTGGAATGCACACAGTGTCTTGGTTTGGAGTGTATCTGCATGTGCATATGCTTTTGTAACCTCATTATTTAAAATACACTGTTGACCGTGTAAATATTTTTCTACAGATAATTCCTCATAATCTCAATGACAAAATAATGGCTCCCAAAATGTATTAGCCTTGGTTTGGGTCTGCTCAGGAAAGCAGAGCTCAGATCTTTAGAAACCAGACTACTGCAATTTGTAGCCTCTCTCCTTCTACTTCTCCTTTCCAGAAGGCCTAAGTTCACATTTTTGTTCAAATAAATACATAATAACGAACATAGTCTGTTTCTGAGAGTATTGTAGCTCCTCGCGGTCAGTCCAACCTTTGTCTTCATTTGATTTCATGGTAGATATCTGAATTTTTTGTTGATGACAATATTGAGTAGGAAAGAGCAACACAAACTTCAGAGCAAAGCCAAGTTGAAATCTCAGCTCTCACTCACTCTGAGACCTTGGAAAAACTCCCTACTCTTCTCATCTGCAAAACAGAAATCAAGCTTTCACTGGCTTTATCGGTCTGTGAGGTGAAATAAGTTTAGTGTGAGTTGTTAGCAGAGTACCTGGCCTATAGGAAGACTCCACAAATATTTGCTATTATCATTGCTAACTAAGTTCCTCCTAAGAGGTTTGTCCTAAATTAGAATATAGAAAAGAACTCCAATATGTTTTTATTTAGAAATTTTAAAAAACTAGATCATTCAGTATATTAAAGCTCTCTTTGATGCTTTGTAGTTTTGGTTAGTTTTAGTAATCTAATCAGTACATATGGAAAAACTTGAGAAAGGAACCACTGAACAAACCTCAGATATTCCAGAACCAAAGAGTGGTAATTCATTTGCAGGTCCTCCTTGGTGAACATTCTGGTGTGGTTTATGCTTTCTGTTCCCATCACTTACTTTTCTTAATCACTCTGTAAAATAGCATCCTAAAGAACTAATATAAGGAAATTTCACTCATTTCCGGTATGAAGAGATCATGGAATTCAAAGTCACCTTGGCACAGGATCTTGTAATACCCAATGAACTCAAACGTACAGATTTGGAAAGCATAAGGCGTGAGCTCCAGTTCTGATGTGACCTGCACTCTTTGATGGATCTCAGCAGAATCATAATCACACAATGGAGTGAAAATGGGGATGGGCTCAAGAGGTTTGACCCAACAAGTCAGTCAAACCTCAGTTTACTCATATGTAAAACGGGTATACTGATGTCTGCCTTTCCTGCCTTTTGGAGTTACTGTGAACCTCACAACAAATATTCCATTAATATCTCATTTTAATCTCAACACTTTGGGAGGCAGAGGCGAATGGATTGCCTGAGCCCAGGGGGGTTCGAGACCATCCTGGGCAACTTGGCAAGACCTTGTCTCTACAATAAAAAAAAAAAAATGAGCTGGACATGGTGGTGCACACCTGTGGTTCCAGCTCCTTGGAAGGCTAAGGTGGAAGGATTGCCTGAGCCCAGCAGGTCAAGGTGGCAGTGGCCGTGAGTGTGCCCCTGCAGTCCAGCCTGGGCAACAGAGTGAGACTTCAACTCAGGAAAAAAAAAAAGTACCCATTCCTGGCTGGATACAGTGACTCACACCTGTAATCCCAGCACTTTGGGGGGCTGAGGCAGGGGATCACTTGAGCCTGGGAGTTTGAGACCAGCCTTGACAACATAGTGAGACCTTATCTTTACCAAAAACAAAAACAAAAAACCCATTGTACTGTCACTATATATTCAGAAGGCATATCTGCCCCCACTCCACTGTTGACTTCACAGGGGCAAAGGTTATGACTTTTAAAAAAAATGTATACTGGTTAAAATAAAACTAAGTTGGCATTCACCAAATGTTTGTTGAACTGAGATGTTGTTCATATAGAAAATATGTGTGGACCAGGCATGATGGCTCTTGCCTGTAATCCCAGCACTTTGGGAGGCAGAGGTGAAAGGACTGCCTGAGTCCAGGGGTTCCAGACCAGCCTGGACAACTTGGCAAGACCTCATCTCTACAATAAATCAAAAAATTAGCCAGGCATAGTGGTGTGCACCTGTAGTTCCAGCTACTTGAAAGGCTGAGGCGGAAGGATCACCTGAGCCCAGCAAGTCGAGGCTGCAGTGGCCGTGAGTGTGCCACTGCACTCCAGCCTGGGCAACAGAGACTCCAACTCAAAAAGAAAAGAAAAGAAAAGAAAAAAGATGTGCAAGTGTGTTATGAAATTAAGCAATGTCATAAAATTAGCCAAGTGTACTAGCAAGGGACCATAGTGGCCAAAGATATGCTGATTAACAAAGAAGATTAAAGTAGAATAGAGAAATACAGTGTGGCCCTCTGAATGTGACCCAGGAAAACATAGTGCCACTTTGATGCATCGGCAAGTTCCAAGTCATCCGTGCGCCGACGTGCTAGAGACATTACATCAGCTTCTTGAGCAGTGTGCTCGATGCGATCTCCATATCACACTTAACATTAAAAGGCAAAACAAAGTCCGCAGCAAGTAGAGAAAATGAAGCCATCCGCTCACCACCAACAAAGCTGCGTTCCACGCTCTGGAACCAGATAAGAGTAAGGTTAGGATGACCCTTTGATTTGGATGCTCATACACTGTGGAGAGTTCCAAAGAAACTCGGACAGCTGAAGTGGGCATGGAAAACCGCGGTGGTCATGGTGACAGCACAGCTTTCAGTGCAGGGCAGAACCGTGGGTGGCTTCGCACGTTGGCCGCAGACAGGCCAACTCCCAGGGCCTCACTGGTCTTTATGACATCTGGCAGCTCATTGAACAGAAGCCGCTGAAGGATGACAGAGGCTGGTGTGCATTTTTTGTGCAGCCGCCGAGGCGTTGAGCTGCTCACCAGGCCTCTTGAGCATGTTGGCAACATCCGGGATAAAGACAGGAACCATCCAGAACGCCCATGGTTGGAAATACACAGCAAAAGTCAACTTTGGGCAGATCAACTGGAAAATATTGCCTCTAGATAAAAAGTATTAAACTAATGACAGCGCCATTGCAAGCTATTATGAATATGGCTTCCTGGTAAAACTCTATAAGGTTTTACATTTGTTTTGCTTGATATTAGGAAATGTTTGGGGGGCTTTTTTCTTGTATTGTTTGATTTTTTTTTCATAGTTTATGTTTGGGGAAGATTTTGCAAGAAGAAAAGGAGATGTTTTATTTAATACTGAAAATAGTATGTTTTTATCTTTTGTTTCTTTTTGAAAGATAGCCAAATCCAAACTGAGGACTGAGTTAATTTGGACCAAAATAATAATAATGATGATGATGATGATGATGATGATAATGCCATCAACTACTAGTTTTGAGCACAATGTGCCAGTCACTGAGCTAGAGGCTTCACACCCATTGTCTTGTCTGTTACTCACATAATTCCTTAATCCCTGCAAGAGAAAAAACATTGTCTTGTTTGCAGATCAGGAAACTGAGACTCAGAGAGGTGAATTCATCCCAAATCACAGCACTAATCAATGATGAAACCTGTATTCAAATCTTCAGTCCTTTCTCCTCACTATGAGGGTCTGAATAAAAGGAAGGAAATGAAAAGACTGGATGATGACGGAAACGTGATAGGATGAATGAGGGAACAGAAATGAGAGCCATGGAAGAAGGTCCAAAGAGTAGAACAGAAAGGTGAGAAAGAAGACCAGACATCGAGAGAAAGAATTCTTCACACAGATTGGGCCTTTGAGGTGGCAATGTCTTCAGTGACCATGATCATTCTGTGTCATCCTGGGTGATGCTATTTGAGTCCTGTGGGACATCGTACCAGACAGGCCCACTTCTCACCATGGTATCTCCAGAGGGCTACTTCAAAGCAGAGGTTTCCTACAGCTTCCAGGAGCAGAAAGAAAATTGGATTTGAATAACTTAAATTAAATGTGTCCTCTGTGTATGTACTCTAACTTTACTTTGGCTTTGTAGGAAAAAAAAATTGTACAGTAAGTCCCCTACATATGAACCTTCAAGTTGCAAACTTTCAAAGATGCAAACATATGTTTGCATGTCCAATCATGTAAGCTAGTTCATGTGTTTGGTGTACATTGTCACGTGCTATAAGATTGAAAATGTCTTCTTTATTTTTGTGTTTATTTTTGTGTTTGTTCCTTATGTATTGTGTGTATTATGTATTATTTGTTTCTTATGTATTATTTGTGTGAAAAGCATTATAAACCTATTAAACAGTACAGTACTATATAGCTGATTGTGTTAGTACCTATGCTATTTTTGTTGGACTTAGGAGCAAATTGGACTTAAAATGTACTCTCGGAATGGAACTCATTCGTATGTAGGGAACTTCCTGTAATTTTAATTCACTGGAAAGCAGATCGGATCTGTCATGGAGAGATGAAACATAAGAAACTTGTCCAAATGTAAGAAAAAGCAACAGATCTTTTCTTGTGGTCCAGTTCCATAACACAAGTATCTGTCACTGTGTGCAACATGCAGGTTGGTATACATCAAAATAATATGTCCTAGCTAATATTGATTGAGCAATGACAATGTCCTAAGTGATTTACATGTATTTAACGATCTGAAGGAGCCAAGAAGTTGGAATGATTAGGACTGAACACCCACTTTAAGAAAAAAAATGAGGCTCAAAAAGTTAAAAAAAAGCAAAAAAACAACCTAAGGTCACTTGGCTAAATAAGTAGCAGAGCTGGGATTTGAACCCCAGACCCTTGACCATACCCCATTGTACAGACATTCCTAGTAGAGTGACTGTAAATGTGTAATCCCAGTCACTCTAGATTTTTAAACATTAGTATGAGGTATTGTCTAGACATAGACTCCTCAGTACCTGGCTTCTTTCTATCCCCTCCCTCCAGGAGTGGCCTCTGGCCAAGGCTGGTCTCTGAAGGGTGTGCCTATTCCCAGGAATGAGTCATGGGATGCAGGTAACCAAGCAAAGCTGAAAGGAATGTAGTCGCCATGCTTAATCAATGTAATTATAAACACCGTATGGGAATGGGAATGCTTAGCTTGATTGCTTTGGGGCCTCCTGTAAGTTTTAATAAACCGGTGTCTTGCCGGGCATGGTGGCTCACACCCAGAATCCCAGCACTTTGGGAGGTGGAGGCGAGAGGATTGCCTGAGACCAGGGGTTCAAAATCAGCCTGGGCAACTTGGCGAGACCTGTCTCTACAATAAATCAAAAAATTAGCCGGGCATGGTGGCTCACGCCTGTAGTTCCAACTACTTGGAAGACTGAGGCAGGAGCCTGAGCCCAGCAGGTCAAGGCTGTGGTGGCCGTGAGCGTGCCACTGCGCTCCAGCACTGCAGTCACCAACAGAGTGAGACTCCGACTCAAAAAATAAAAATAAAAATAAAATAAAAAATAAACCAATGTCTTTCTCTGCTGGACCTTCTGGAATTGGTAAGCATTACACACAAAGCCCTCTCAGATTTGGGGTTACCGTATTACAATTAGTATTCCAGAAAAGAAAGGACTGGAAACAAGGGAGGTAAAAAGAATTACAGTCATCCCTCCTAAGAAGGACCGGTCCTCCAAAATCTATGAATGCTTAAGTCCCTAATATAAAATTGCATACTATCTGCATATAACTGGCACATGTTCTCTTTTATATCTTCATAAGCTAAATCATTTCTAGATCATTTATACTACCTAATACAATGTAGATACTATGTAAATAGGTGCTATGCTGCGTTGTTTTACTTCTGTTATTTTTATCATTGTATTGTTATTTTTATTTTTTATCCCTTGGATTTTTTTTTTTTTTTTTTTTTTTGAGTTGGAGTCTCACTCTGTCACCCAGGCTGGAGTGCATCGGCACACTCACGGCCACCACAGCCTCGACCTGCTGGGCTCAGGCAATCCTTCCATCTCAGCCTTCCAAGTAGCTGGAACTACAGGCATGTGTCACCACGCCCAGCTAATTTATTTATTTATTTATTGTAGAGACGAGGTCTCGCCAAGTTGCCCGGGCTGGTCTCGAACCCCTGGACTCAGGCAATCCTCTCATCTCCACTTCCCAAAGTGCTGGGATTACAGACATGAGCCACTGTGCCCGACCCTTCAAATACTTTGGATCCGTGGTTGGTTGAATCTGAGGATGCAGAACCCGTACAGAGGGCTGACAGTACCTTCAGTTGACTACATGCTTTAAAGAGCACAGAGGCGGGGAAACACCTCTTATCAACAGAGTGCTTGAATGAAACGTATTTGTGTACCTAACCCTTAACTGTACCCCACAATATCATAATAAAAAATGTTGATATAAAAAAATAAAGAGCACAAAGGGTGGGTTGAAGGGAGGGAGGTAGCAGAGGTGGTCTGAGAGAGCTGTGGCCCAGAAAGGGGGAAGGGATCTGCGCTATGGTAAACGACAGAAGGAGAAAACATGGGGCAAAAAAAATAATGTGAGTCTAACACTTCCAAAATGAAATCAAAGTGCGTCTAGTGCCGGGCGCGGTGATGGTGATTCATGCCTGCACTCCCAGCACTTTGGGAGGCAGAGGCGAGAGGATTCCCTGAGCCCAGGGATTCGAGACCAGCCTGGGCAACTTGGCAAAACCTTATCTCTACAATAAATTTTAAAAATTAGCTGGGTGTGGTGGCACACACCTGTAGTTCCAGCTACTTGGGAAGCTGCGGTGGAAGGACCACCTGAGCCCAGCAAATCGAGAGCATGGTGACTGTGATTGTGCCACTGCACTCCAACCTGGGCAACAGAGTGAGACTCCAACTCAAAAAAAAAAAAAAAAAAAAATTCATGTACATGAAAAGAGAAGGGCTTGTACACCTTGGAATAGAGAATTAAAACTACTGTATACACTCATACTCTTAAGTCTTAAGTTGAAGTTTAAATTAATCACGGTTGTTTCTCTAATTTTCCCTTTTATTTTCAATTTTGTGGGCTAAAATGACCCATTCAACTCAGCCTTTGGAATTCAAACTGTTTGTCCTGGTGGTTTCTCTGAGTAATGCTAAGTTCCACTCTGCAGGGTTGGTGTCTCAGTGAAAGGTGGGTGTGTTATTTGGTCTTCCCCCCCCCTTGAAAGTTAATTAAGTCAACATTAGCTATGGCTATGTAACCGCAGAATGGGCAGTTTCTTGAAGGCTCGGGGTTTGGATCTTTTCCTGCAAAAATTCCCACTTCTGTGTTATATTTAGTGTTCTAACTGCCTGAATAGCGGGCTTGCTATTGGCCCTGGCCAGGGCATCGCTGGACCTGTGTGCAGCTGAGCTTGTCTGTTTCACTGGGCTCTCAATGCCAAGTGTGTGCTTCTCAGTGGACAGCCTGGGGGTGCAGCCTGTCTTGTTTCTTCTCCAGAAATCTCCCTCGGGTTAGCATTGCTGATTTGATGCCACATAGCACTGCAATTATCAGAATTATTTACTTGATGCTTACCTTTTTTAAAAGAGAAAAAGAAAAAAGAAAAAAAAAGCTCATCCATGCGCTTAACTCTAAAAGTAATGTACTATCATCAACATTTGTGGTATGCACCTAGCCTGATGACTTGGTTTATGTAGATGTGATTGTGTTTTTTAAAAAGTACTGCCCCTGCACAGAAGCTAGTTTTTCAGTGCAACAGTTTTAACTTTTAAGAAACCGTAAACATTTTATCCTCTAAGACTTTAATTTTGGAAGACATAGGACTTTTAAAGAAATGCAGTGTCTCTGAAACTAGTATATAGTTGCATCTTTAATTCTGTCTCCTTTATGAGTTGAATGTCAAGTTCCTGAGTTGAGATGGTGCATAAATCACAGATAAACTTTTCAGACCGAAATCCATGTTACTGCTGAACTCCTAGACATCTTTGAAATGTTGCCTTTAATAGAAACAATAGCTTCATTTTATACTATATAATATAACTTAACATTCTATCAATTTACATTTAACATTCTATAAGACTTATAGAATGCTAAGTTGTAATAGAAACAAAAAGTAACTGTAGCTGAGCTCTCATGATCTCTCCCTAAGCTCAGTGAATTTTCCATGAGCAAAGAAGCAGAGGTGTGCCAGAGGGAAACAGTTGTGTTTTCCTGCATTCATGGTAGCCCCACAAGTCATGGTAAATGTTGCTTTATTCCTTTTTTATGTTATAGGAACGATTCCACTTCCTATTACATAGGAAAACTGATTCGGCTGTTAAAAGAGGTCACTGGATGTATTTACTACAACATTAAGACCATTTTGTCCATGGAAATAATTTTTATTGTTCTGAGTCACTCCGGTTCATGGAATTTTTACATGAGTTCCAGGACAAGGATGAGATGAGATATTTATTTTACTTTGTATCCTCTTTAATGTTTTTTGAATGCATGAATGTCAGGCTTGTTGTCAAAGTGTTTCCATATTTTTATGACTTTAGAAGTAACTCTGCTATATTTATGTTTCCTAAACTCTTCACTGACAATTCACTCTGTGTACCCAGCATGTTGTATCTTGGCAGATCTACCCGTTTTGCCCAGTACAGTGTGATCTCAATGGATGTATTTACTATGTTAAAGGTTTTACAGACCTTCAAAAATATTTAAATTGTTTGTTGAGCGCTAGAAGGACTTGAATTAAACTGTGAGCTTCAATTTGTTTTGCTTCACATTTTTTCTTGTATTAAAGTAAACCTCACTAGAAATGTTCCCTAAGTCAATCCAGAAGATCTCTGTGCTTTACACACACCCTGGAATCATAGAACTTCCCTGAAACTCATTTTCAAATATCCACTGGTTTGATTGTTATTGTTGTATTTGTTCATCTCTTGGGAACTAGGCTTTAAAAGATAGATAATCATATTAACTGTCTGAGTATGAACTGAAGTAACAGTTTAGCTTTACAGAGAAGCAGTAGGCATTCTGACTTTTAGAAAATATTTGAATAGAAAGTAATGACTGTCAGTCATTGCCTTGCTAAGCTATGGTGTGGCCATGTGCTCTTTGAACTGTGTCCTGGCTTTGGCCCCCTTCCCTGCCTTGGGGAGGTGACTCTTCTTTCTGTCTCTCTCTCTCTCTCTCTCTCTCTCTCTCTCTCTCTCTCTCTCTCTCTCTCTCTCTCTCTCTCTCTCGCTTTTAAATAAACTATGATTTCTAAGTTAAAAAAAAAGTAATGACTGTCTTATGGGTTGAGATTTCAAGTTACTAGTTATTGTCATTGAAATTTCTTCCTATATTACTCTGTGTGTATAATGCTGACTAAGTGACATAAGCTTTAAGATCAAATCTTATACTTTCTGACACGGGGAAGAGGATTGGAAGTATTGCTATACTTCCCACTTTCTTCACTCTTGTGACCTAACTAGTCAGTCTTCTATAGTGCCCGAACTAGTCAGTCTTCTACAGTGCCCTAACTAGTCGGCCTTCTAACAGTGCCCTAACTGGTCAGCCTTCTACGGTGCCTTTACTAATTAGCCTTCGACAGTGCCCTAACTGGTCAGCCTTCCAAAAGTATCCTAACTAATCAGTCTTCTCCAGTGCCATGAAAAGTCCTAACTGGTCAAAGTCCAACATTATCCTAATTGGTCGGACTCCAACAGTGTCTTAACCAATCAGCCTCTCACAGTATCCTAACTAGTCAACCTTTCTACAGAAAAAGGGCCCATAATATTGACTCATTATTGACTTTTGACTAGAAGTAATCTCTAACAGATCATTTTTTTCTCTTACAAATGATTATGACTAGTCCTACACCATACTACACGTATTCATATATTCACAAGGATAGCTGTATGTATGTGTATGCGTGTGTGCATGTAAAAGTGTGACTTAGTGTTCCAACATTTTAGTTAGCTGGTTTTCTTGTTAGGAAATGGTAGCATATTAATGAGTCATTTTATTTTCAACAGGTTGACATGATGAAAGAAGCGTTAGAAAAACTTCAGCTCAATATAGTAGAAATGAAAGATGAAAATGCAACCTTAGATGGTGGAGATGTCTTATTCACAGGTATAATTGTATTTATTTTTTTCTACCCAAAAATATTTCTAATAACTGGCTTGTATTTACTTGTTTTGTTATAGGTGTTTTTTTAGTAATAGATGCTAAATGCGGGGAATTTGGAAAATACAGAAAAACACAATAAAAAAAATGACCACTTTCCATTCTAATATAATCACTTCAATATTTGGTGTGTGTTCTTTTAGTACTTTTGCATGCATAATTTGCATAGTTTTTACAAGAATATTCTCAATATGTACAGCATCAGCATGTATCTTGCTTCTACTATATTCTTCTACAAAATGAGTTTATGGGTTGCATAGTTTTCTACTGCATGATTGTATATCTGGTTTGTATTTAAAGGATTCTTAATTCAAGATTAGTGTCATTTACAAATAATTTTCTTTCCAGATGGCAAGATGAATTTTAATAACTTTCCATGCAAATGGACTTGGCTTAATGCCAGGTGAATAATAGCAGAATGCAGCAAAATATGAACAGCTAATATTATTATTGCTCTAACTAAAATCAGTTTTTACAATGTGTATATGGCTACAAAAGAAACAGTGATTTTAGCATTTAACCTTTTGAACTCACTATGATCATATGATTAGTGTTTTATAGAATCATGTGTAAAATCTGGATTCCCTAGATTCATTCTGGTTATACTGATGAGCAAGATAATTGATAGTAAGTTTAACTTACAGTGAGAGTGTATTTTCCCATAAATATCAGAGAATAAATAACCTACTTTACCAATGTAGCCCTAATGGCAAAGGCTGGTCCTCAAGATTTGGAGATATAGCCCTGAATGACCCAATGGAAGCGTGAAGATTCCTGGAAGTCTAATATTGAACTGATACAAATTTTATACTGAACCCCATGTTTACAAGGGGGGAACCTCAAAAACCGGAATTTACTTATTAAAAAATTGTGCATTTATTCTTGCATGTGTAAACTTCAGTCACCTTCAAAGGACTCTCTATTTAATGCAATACACCTATTGCTTTTCCCACTGCTCTGAGTCAATTTTGAAGCCTTTTAGTGCTTCTGCTGTTTTTTTGTTTCACCTCTTCCACATCAGCAAAACATTTCCCTTTGAGGACTTTTTTCATCCAGGGAAACAAACAAATAAAAGGTTGCTCTGGGTGAGATTGGGTGAACGGGGAGTGGGGGGCACAGGGACCATGACGTTTTTGGTCAAAAACTACTGAACACTTAGCATGGTGTGGACAGGAACATTGCTGTGGAGGAAGAACCAGTCAGCTGTTTGCCACAACTCGGGACATTCTTCCACAAATCATGACACAACCTTTTCGAAACTTCCAGATAAAAATTTTGGTTGACTGATCCGGAAGAACAAACTCTGAATGTACTAGAAGGGACCACCCTCCAAAAGATAATTCCAAGTTTTGGGAGGTCCCCCCCTCAGACATATAGCCAAGATCTCGCCATCTTTGTTTTAATATAAAAAGACTGCTTTGAGTTACTTACATTTGGACATAGCTAATGTTCCTGAAGGAAAAATAGTGTTTACCCTGTGACATTTAGGGAGTTCCTGGCTTAGTGTCACATACTGCCCCTATGGGTGGGGCCACTGTGTCACCAGCTCCAGGGGCACCATTCTTATCAGGGGTTGTGTGGATAGTATCCCAGGGAGTTAAGCATGGTGTGACCTTGCTGCAATTGTCTGTTGGCCTCTGGGGTTGGGTTTGCATGCCCGTTGAACCCTAAAAACACCCAACGAGGAGTCAGGGAGGCTTACGCTGCATTCTCAGCTCCGGGTGTGCACAAGCAGACTCAGGCATTCTTTGAATCTGCCTAGTAAGTTCTCCTTAGAATATTCTCTGTGTCTCCCATTGATGGCACTTCCATTCTTTTTGGCCGCACAGAACAATAGCTTGTTTCTCTGTGAAAATGGGCTTTTGTGAATAGCCAGATGTATAAATGACACTTCCTTACAATATAACTCTTTTTTACCAGAACATAGCCAGCTAATAAATAACTTATTGTAAGCAGGTACTGCTAACATTTGAAATATGCTTTCCACAAGCTACGTTCACAGCCCGTTTCGTTATCTAAATAGCTGATCTGAACAGATCCCCTAAAAATCTCCTAGTGAAGGCACAACTTACACTAGGCATCTCTTCCTTTGGTCAAAGGTCTTTCCACAGCATCTCAGGCCTAATGTTTTTGACCCATCTTCTAATGAAGAAGAAAATCCTATCATCATCCCATTGAAGCAAAGTGAGTTTGTCCCACCACCTGAAATTCAGATCCAGGTGTTATCAGTACCTGCTTACAATAAGTTATTCATTATATGGCTATATTCTGGTTTTTAAAAAGTTCGATTGTAAGGAAGGGTTATTTATACATCTAGCTTTCCACCAAAGCCCATTTTCTTAGAGAAACAAGCTGTTGTTTTCTGCTGCCAAAAATACTGGGACTTGCCTTTGAGACTCTCTGTAGACTTTTTAATTTTTTATATTCTGTGCATAAATTTGTGTTTGAATGGTTACTTTGTCCAAAACTGAGATAGTGTTGATATACCTGTATCTGCTTGGCGCCTCATTTATACTTCACATTTGGTCCTGCCTTCTATTTGCTACTTTTCACTTTTCTTCTTCTTTCCTATTGTGGTTAAACATACATGATCTGAAATTTGCCATTTTAACCATCTTTAAGTGTACAATTCCAGTGGCATTCATTGCAATTACCAGGTTGTACAACCATACCTACTCAATTTTGGGATTAGGAAGACTTATGTAAGAAACAAAATGTGTAGCACTTTCTATGTGCTCTGCGTCCTCTTTCTTCTGTAACTCAGAGATTCATTAATAATTTATCAGGAAATAGACAGAAGGAAAGCTACTTTCCAACTCTACTTTCTGCTGGGAAATCTGTCAATCAGGCGAGCAACCACTGGCAAAAACTGTTACAATCTCATTTCTCTTCAATAGGCAGCATCAGCTTATCTCTACTTTTACTTATTTTCCTGAAATATAGAGTACATGAAAAGGAGTTATACAATGTTTATGTACAGTTTAAAGACCAATACTAAAGTGAACACTTGGGTGTCCACCACCTGGCTTAAGAAATAGAACAGTGACAGAATCATAGAAGTCTCTAGGTCCCCAACCCCGACCCATTTCTCTTCCCAGTCTCTGAATTGTGTATTAATCATTGCTTTGTCTTATTTGAGTTTTACTTTAATATATATATTCCTAAGTTACACATTGTTCAGTTTTGCTTGTCTTATAGACTTATATTATTAGAGTCACACTACATAAACTCCTAAGTGATTTTTCTACTCTTGATCTAAGTTGATATGTGTAGCTATAGTTCATTTTCAACATTCCGCAGTGCTCTGTGGTAAGAATACACCACAATGTATTCGTTCATTTTACTGCTGATGTATATTTGGATGTTTTCCAGTTTTTGTCTATTATCGGCAATGCTGCGGTATACATTCTTAGAGTTTCGCTAAGTTAAGCACTTGGAACTGAATTTCAGGTGATGGGATAAACTCTTTTTGCTTCAATGAGATGATAGGATTTTCTTCTTTAATCTGTTAATGTAGTTAATTATATTCACTGACTTTTCTGATTATCTGACCAGTCTCCCATTCCTGGGGTGAAATCAAATTTGATCATGATTTATTCTCTTTTTAATACAGTGTTGTAGTTAGTTTGCCAATATTTTGTTATGACCATTATTTTATAGCCTATAATTTTTCTTTCTTCTTGTCCTTATCTGGATTTGGTAAAAGATTTAGGTTAACCTTACGTATTGGGGAATATTTCCTATTTTTCTGTTGTCCAAAATCAATACTATTTGAACTGTGTATTCCTTGAACTTTAGTGGAACTTACATATAGATAGGCCCTGCTGACTATAGCTGTATTCTCCTTTTAATAGTAATGTTTTGTGTGTGTGTGTAATGTTTTTAATTTCTTTTTTATTTTAAAGATGTGGGATACGAGTCAGGGTTGGATACATAAGTGACTACGTGCAGATGAAGTTTAGGCCTCCCATTGGACCTCACTTCACCTGGACTGGGATCGTGCACCTTACTGATGTCTCACATCTGCCAATCTCTTTCTTGTAGGATTATGATAGGTGTTCGGGGTTCATTTATGAATGAGAACATGTGGTATTCAGTTATTTGTTTGTGTGATACATCACTGAGTATGATCGACTCTAAATCCATCCAAGTTGCTGCAAAGTCCATAATTCTGTCCTTCTTTATGGCTGTGTAGGATTCCATCATGTTTAGGTACCACATTTTTTTTTATCCAATCCACTTTCAATGGCCAGCATGTTTGGTTCCATATTTTTGCTATTGTGGATAGTGCTGCAATAAACATGCGTGCACAGGTATCTTTTTGTAGAATGATTTGAGTTCCTCCAGGTATATTCCCAGAAGGTGGATTGCTGGGTCAGATGAAAGGTCGATTTTTAGATCTTTTTTTGAGTTGGAGTCTCACTCTGTTGCCCAGACTGGAGTGCAGTGGCCACTCCCAGCCACCGCAACCTCGACCCTCTGGGCTCCGGCGATCCTTCTGCCTCAGCCTTCCGAGTAGCTGGAATTACAGGCATGCACTACCATGCCCAGCTGATTTTTTGATTTATTGTAGAGATGAGGTCTCGCCAAGTTGCCCAGGTGGGTCTCGAACCCGCGGGCTCAGGCAGTCCACTGTAGAGATGAGGTCTCGCCAAGTTGCCCAGGCGGGTCTCGAACCACTCACCTCAGGCTCAGGTGGTCCACTCACCTCAGCCTCCCAAAGGCGTGGGATTACAGGCTGAGGATTTTTAGATATTTTAGAAACCACCACACTGTTTTCCATAGAGCTTGAACTGGTTTGCATTCCCACCAACAGTGTAGAAGCATTCCCTTTCCTTCTCATCCTCACCAGCATCTGTTGTTTTTTGTTTTCTTAATGATGGCCATTCAAATCTGGAGTTAAGTGGTATCTCAGTGTGATTTTGACTTGCATTTCTCTGATGCTTAGTGTATTGGTAATGTTAATTTGTGGCTTCTTTCTTTTCTTTTCTTTTTTCTTTTTTTGCCAGAGGTTTGCCAACTTTATTAGCCTTTCCAAAAGACCAACTATTGGCTTTGTTGAATCCTCTCTCTTGAATGTTTCCTTTCTGTTTCTACCTTTTTCTTCCTTCAAATTCTTTTCATTCTGTTCTTTTTTTCCTGCGTCTTAGGTTGGAATTTGATCTCATGAATTTGAGCCTTTCATTTTCTATAATGTCACTGTTTAAGACTATATAGCTTTCCCTCCATGTACTGCCTCAGCAGAATCCTTCTTTTGATATGAATATTTGTGTTAGCATTTAATTCTGAATGTCTTCTGACTTCCATTATGATTTAATCTTTGACTTATTATGTAGATAATGATGTTTTTAAAACTTACTGTCTCTAAGTTGCTGGACATACATAATTGATACATAAAGGAAAGACTCAAGCATTTATCCTATCTTTCTTTTATGAATTCTATTTCAAGTAGGCCAAATATTTGACTGAGGAAAGTTTCCTTTTTTTTTTTTTTTGACTTTTTTGTAGAGACAAGGTCTGGGGATGTTGCTCAGGCTGATCTAAAACTCCTAGACTCAAGCAATCCTCCTGCCTCAGCCTCCCAAAGTGCTGTGATTTCAGGTGTGAACCACCACACCCAGCCAGGTTTTTCTTTTATAATTCCAGCCAGTAAATGCAGATTCCTTAAAAAAAAAAAAAGGATGTGTGTAATGATTATTGAAGGATGTTAAAACTATTATGTGAAAGCTTGATGGGAAACTTCATGGTGGAGGAATCAGGAGGCCACATGAACCTACTGATCATTCTAGATCACTGAAAATGGGACAGTCTTGTGGCTTATGCTACGATACAGTAGAAGTACAGCCCACCTCTGAATAGTATCAAAATCATTGAGTTACCCCCCAAAATGGAAGGAGAATCTAATTAACCATCTATTATACATAAAACTATCAGTTTACTAAAAACACAATGGGTGAAGGAATAGTTTAACTGCTAAGTGATATTAGGAAGCAATGAATTAAAACCAGAATATAGGATTGTCACTAGGACAAACAGCCTGGTGTTTCCTGTAAATGACTGAAGTAGAGAAAGAAATTTTTAAAAACACACAAAAACACATTAATTGGTATAAAAGAAAATGACATAAAAGACAGACATAAAAACCAAAAAAAAAAAATTTTTTAAATACATCAATTCCAACATTTTACTTGTTCCCTTCAGGAAGGTCATTTAGGGGATATCATCCAATAAGCTGCCAGAAATAGAAGTCTGACTTACTTTAAGCGTGGACTTTTCTTCATACTTTCCTACCATTCCTTTAAAAAATCATCATCGTTTAAAATGGAAATGGTTTGCATGCTACCCTATAACTGTGTTAAAAGTTGCAATGCATTAAATGTTTTTTCTCAAAGCTGTGTTTCAATCAAATTGACAAACCTATTTTTATCTTGAACAAGTTAAGGAAACTTGATATTTTTTCATGGTAGCTGACTTTTTAATAAAGCGAATAATAGTTTTGTCAAGTAAAATAACTCCCCCTAACTTAAACTGTGATCTTTATGTAGTGAGTTTTCGTAAAGGACAACCCAATCATACCATTACTAAAGTAACTGTCAACGTGCCACAAAATGCCTATGTCTGCCAACAATATAAGTTCTTGGAATGTGTCATAATATCACCTGACCTGTGACATTTACCCCTTGTATGAGGACATTATGAAGATTAAAGTTATAGTATTTGTAAAATCTATCAAACAATTCCTTTTTTGTGGCAACTCTTCTTATATTTTACCATAATCCCCTAGGGCAAAAAAAAATTACTGATTTTTCTTTGAATATTTTTTCCACATTTCATGTGGAATTATTTTTCAAGAAATAAAGGAAGGATGAGAAGTCCCCCATTGGTGTAGTGCCTAATTGTTTGTCTATGCTCATATGCCATTTTCATCACGTTTTGCAAAGTTTCAGAAAAGTCAAGTAAAAACAGTCCATCCTCTGAAACTTTCACACTTTGTAGATAGGTTTCTTTTGGTGTTTCTTTTAGGATTTGAAAAAATGAAATTATAATTTTAAAGACAGAGCTGGGCAACCCCTTCGGGTCCCCTCCCACTGTGGGAGCTTTTCTGTCCTCTCAATAAATCCTGCTTTCTCACAAAAATAAAATAAAATAAATAAAGACGGAGCTTTAAGAAGTCAGCCCTGAAAACCAGTCATCAAGAATGCCTAGTATTGTTCTTTGTGGGGGAAAAAAGGTAGTACAGTAAGTTCACACTTACTATCATTGATGGGGTCTTGGAAACTGCAACTTAAACAAAATAACATATAACGAAACCAATTTTGCAGTATTCCAATTGACATAAACCAGAGTTAAGTTTCTGGGGACCAGAGGGAGGCCCAAACTTTACCTGTACGATACCCCACATCCTTAAAATTTAAAAAAAAAAATTTTTTTTTAAGAGTTATGTTTCTAAAGATATTTCTGGTCACAAAAACATCACCAAACTTCTAAGTCAAAACCCAAAATATTTTTTTTAATTTTAAAGATGCGGGGTACAATTCAGGATTAGGTATACAAGTGGACATTGTACAGGTAAAGGACCCAAAATATTTCTAACATTAAACATTTAAATAAATGTGAACTACACATACATTTAAGAAAAATTAATAAAAACAACGTAATTATCCAATTTTTGATGAATTAGTGAGTGACAATGGTTGTAGCCATGGTGGGTTAAATCGAGGAATTAACATTTGTAAAGAGAAAATTTTAAGGAGCACCTTCTCCCAAAACGCAGTGCAAACACAAACAAGAACCAAGGTGATGACTCGCTGATCATTTAATGTCATGCATCTGTATGATTCTCATATACTTTACGAGTTTTTTGTTTTACAGTAATTTTTATTGATTCATTCATTCCTTTTTCAACCTGCTTATTCCAGTGCAGGGTCACGGGTGGCCAGAGCCTCTCCCAGCAATTCAGGGCTCCAGGCGGGAACCCACCCAGGACAGAATGCCATCCCATGGCAGGGCACATTCACAGCCCCCCACACTCATTCAAACTGGGACCCTTGAGACTCCCCAGTTCACCCAGTGTGCGCATCTTCAGGATGTGGCAGGAAACTGGGGTACCCAGAGAAAACCCCCACAGACCTGGGGGAATACGCAAACTCCATACGGAGAGTGGCCCGGCCAGGAACTGATTGTTTTTGTCTCCTCGACATGGACATGGCCTTGAATGAAAGACGCTATTCGAGGACCTGTTGTACCTCTTACTTGTCATTACTATTCATTTGTGGTTACATAATATTAATGTGTTTGACTGTATGATTGTCTAAATAAAAAGCTTCCTCTTTAGGACAGCTGTTATCACCATGCCAGAACTTTTTTGTCTTCCCAAACTAAAACTTCGTACCCATTAAACAATAACTCCCCCCTTGACCCCTCTCTACAACTCCTGGACATCACCATTCTACTTTCTGTCTCAATAAATTTGAAACAGTTTGTTTTTAGGAGCAATAGTTTGTAATCAGTTTTCTGTAAAGAAAACAAGGGTCTCTTTAGTGAAGCTGTCCTCTGTGGTAAAAGACAACTGTGTGATATTTTAAGATCATGATTTATAGAGAAAAGAAATCGAATGCAGTCACTAGTGCCATCCGCTCACTATGTTCCATGACGTCTGTTATAGGCAGAGAATTTTTTGTGGGCCTTTCCAAAAGGACAAATCAACGAGGTGCTGAAATCTTGGCTGATACTTTTAAGGTAGGTAAAGGATAATTTATGCCCGGCACAAAGTAATAACTTCATAAATATTCATAGACTCATTGAATCGATGTCATGAATAATGGTGTTTACATTTCACTGGCTTTGTGAAATAATTTCTAATATTTGTACATTTGCAAGAAGTATTACAAGCTATCAAATTCAAATTTCTCAATAAACTGGCTTCATTGGGCTAACACAGGAGCAACAAAGTTAGCATGGACATGGGTATCTTTCGTTTTCTCCCAGTGAATAATTATAAAACCACCTGGCAGATGTTCCTGACACAGTCCGCACTTAAAAAAAAAAAATCTGGAGACCCAGTGGACTCTGTAATGAAACATAGATGTTTCAGATTGGAATCAGGGGGTTGATATGGGGTCAGAGCATTTGATTCACGGAGCCGACACACAATTTACCAAGAGAGAGGTTTATTAACCAGGTTCGACTGGCCAGGGCCACTCACCAGACTTACAAGTCTCTAGGCGAGGGCCCCATACGGTGACTGGGGCCTTTCTTAATTAAGCAAAAGCCCGCTTAATCCGCAAGGCCGTTATAATTCAAATTCAAACAACACGAAGCCCGCCAGAAGAGGGGCTTGCCCACCACAATTAAAACAGAGCAAAGCCTGCCGGAATTTGAAAGGGGCTTATCGCACAACACTCGCACACTACCAGCGGGGGGGTTACAGAAGCAAGAAAAAAACTGGTTAGCTTATCTAACACAGCCAGTTGGGCGTTCTTTCCAGGGTTTCCAAGAATTATAAGTTTTAGGGGAGAGGTCACAGCACACGGTTTCAGCATACTTAATCTATGAGGTTATAGTTTCATTACATTTCACATAATTCATCACACAATATATAAGGCTTCACACAGGTTCCAAACAATTCATCACCTCTTACAGGGTCCCCCATGCTTGAGTGGCTACTCTGTGCTGGAAACCATGCTTGGTATTGCACCTGCATCCACTTCCGGTCCCTTTATTGATTATGGAGAGATGGACTCTCCGCACTGCTTAGGAAGGGACACGACCCTCAGAAAGCTCCGTTCCCCCAAGAGGATGGGCAGCCCCCACTGAGCCACAGTTCGCATGGGCTATTCAAACACACCCTCCCCAAGCAGCCCACTCCATGGATCAAACAGCCCTCAAGAATGTTGCTGCAGTGACACCTCTGGAAGGAAGCTCCGTGCTGCCTTCTTAGATGCAGCCTTCATTTGAACAATGCCCAAACCTGTGGGTCCCAGTTTTTCTTCCAAGTATTTAGGGCCCCTAGCAGCCTTTGGAGGAATCGGTAGGGTCCAGACAGATTTTTTAATCCATTTTAGAGTTATCCTGCCCTCCTAAACTGCTGGTTTTTCTATTGTCTATGTAGGACTATGCTGTCTCCACAGTCCCTGTGGCCGACGCTTTGCATTTGAAGAGCTTCTGCAGCATGGCTGGGCCTAACCTGATCGCAATTGGGTCTAGTGAACCTGCCCAGAAGGCCCTCAAGGTAAGCACAAAATTGCTCCTTCCAAATGCAGCGGGCAGTGCCCGCCACTGGGTTTTTTCTAATTGTCTGCTGGGTAAGCCGCAAGCAGGGTGGTCAGGAAGAAAACGGGCTGGTCCTGGAGTTTCTGTGATGTGCGCTATTGTGACCTCGTATTCATTAGCAACCAGGAACTCCTAAGCGTAGGATGAACTCTTCCCTGGTGAGTCATTTTTAGTTATACACCAGATTTTCTGGAAAGACTGTGATTCAGAATAATAAACATGAAACTCATCACAGTAATTCCCT
Organism: Cephalopachus bancanus; assembly: GCA_027257055.1. Taxonomy (NCBI): domain Eukaryota; kingdom Metazoa; phylum Chordata; class Mammalia; order Primates; family Tarsiidae; genus Cephalopachus; species Cephalopachus bancanus. The sequence continues at coordinate 4,180,254 of JAPVLO010000047.1, forward strand.
CAGGGGAAAAGAGAGCATGCCACCAGATCGAGATCCTTGTCCTGTTTTCTCTCTGAAATTGGGGAGTTGGACCACAAGGGTTTGTTATATTATTTTTATGCTTTTGTTGTGCCTGGGCCATTCCATAATAGTCTTTCAGAAAGTCATGATTCAGAAGTATTTCAAAGGCTTGACTTCTTCATTTGCATTTGGGATATTTACTTCTTAGGGCAGGAAATCACCTCGTTTCGGAGATGCTTATAGGAACACCTAGAAAAATTAGACTTCCCAGGTTACGCAACTTGATCGAGAGTGGAAATCATTGACAATGAAGATCTTCTCTTATTATGGTGCTTTCTGGTTCAAAGGCATTTTCCTTTTCTTTTTTTTTTTTTTTTTTTGGTTGGAGTCTCACTCCGTCGCCCAGACTGGAGTGCAGTGGCCGCTTCCGGCCACCGCAGCCTCGACCCGCTGGGCTCTGGTGATCCTTCCGCCTCAGTCTTCCGAGTAGCTGGAACTACAGGCGCACGCTACCACGCCCGGCTGATTTTTTGATTTATTGTAGAGATGAGGTCTCGCTGCCCAGGCGGGTCTCGAACCCGCGGGCTCAGGCAATCCACTCACCTCAGCCTCCCAAAGGCGCGGGATTACAGGCTGAGCCACCGAGCCCGGCTTCTTCTTTTTTTTAATGTTTTATTTTAAAGATGTGGAGTATAAGTCAGAGTTGGGTACATAAGTGGTGGCATACAGGTGACATTTGGGTCTCCCATTGGTCCTCCCTTCACCTGGTTTAGAATCAGGCGTCCTTGGTGATGTTATGTGCACCCCCCACAGCACCCACCAGCAGTGTCCCTCTACTGCCAATCCCTTTCTTGTAGTGTCATGATAAATGTGGTCCACTTATGAGTGAGAACATGTGGCACTCAGTTCTTTGTTTCTGTGATAGATCACTGAGTATGATAGACTTTAAATCCATTCAAGCCAGGCACAGTGGCTCATGCCTGTGATCCCAGCACTTTGGGAGGTGGAGGCAGGAGGATTGCCTGAACCCAGGGGTTCAAGACTGACCTGAGCAACTTGGTGAGACCTCATCTCTACAATAAATCAAAAAATTAGCCAGGCATGGTGGTGCTGCATGCCTGTGGTTCCAGCTACTCGGAAGGCTAAGGTGGAAGGATCACCTGAGCCCAGCAGGTTGAGGCTGCGGTGGTCTTGAGTGTGCCACTGCACTTCAGCCTGGGCAACAGAGTGAGGCTTCGACTCAAGAAAAGATAAATAGACAAAATTCCAGTCCTCACAGGACTTAGCTGGATGTGGTGTTTCACACCTGTAGTCCCAACCCTTTGGGAGGTGGAGGCAAGAGGATTGCCTAAGCCCGGGGGTTCAAGACCAGCCTGAGCAAAATGGTGAGACCTCATCGCTACAATAAATCAAAAAATTAGCCAGGCGCGGTGGTGCATGTCTGTGTTTCCAGCTACTTGAAAGGCTGAGGTGGAAGGATCACCTGAGCCCGGATGGTTGAGGCTCCAGTGGCCATGAGCGTGCCACTGCACTCCAGCCTGGGCGACAGAGTAAGACTCCAACTCAAAAATAAAATAAGATAAAATAAAAACAAATCCATCCAAGTTGCTGTGAAGCCCATAATATTGTCCTTCTTTGTGGCTGCATAATATTCCGTCCTCTTCTGTAACTTCGACCTGGTGAGATGGTCTGGATATCTTGTAAAGACAAAGACTATGTCTGTGTTGCTCATCATTGTGCTTCTTCGTGCTTGGCCCATAGAAGTCCCTAATAAATATCTGGTGAAGGGATGAGTACATGAACGGGGGAGGTGGCATGACTTTCATTTTGCAGATGAGAAAGCTAGTTCAAGTGACTCGCCCTCCAGGTCGCAAGGCTAATACTAAACGGTGGACTGGTACTGCAGCCCCTTTCTCTCTGCTGGCCCTGAACATCAGCACGCATGACTTATTTAAGGGCTGAAACCAGGAATTCCTCTTAGCAGGAGACTGCACAGCTGTGGGCCTCAAGGCATACAGCATTCAGGTCTTTTCTCTTCAGCCTCAGTGCGGAACTTGGTGCGGTTTGGCTAGGAAGCCGTCATGGCCTTCAGCTGAACTGCCCACTGTGCTGTCTGCAGTTCCTTCAGCTAGCTCACCTGGCCTCTCTTCTCCTTTCCCACACTGTACCTCTGACTATTTCTAGGGCATTTATTAATTGTTGATGAACAATCTGTCTCAGAATTTTATTTGTATCACGGTGGCTTTGTTTTTGCTCGTTTCCTTTAGAAAGTATCTTTTGTTCTGCTCTGTCTGGAAGGCTGTGTCAACTTGCTGCTTATTAAAAAAGATGGTGTCAGCCAGGTGCAGTGGCAGGAGCCTGTAATCCCAGCACTTTGGGAGGCTGAGGTGGGGGGATTGCCTGAGCCCACGGGTTCAAGAATGGCCTGGGCAACTTAGCGAGACCTCATCTCTACAATAAATAAAAAAATTAGCTGGGTGTGGTAGCGCACGCCTTAGTTACTTGGAAGGCTGAGGCAGAAGGACTGCCGGAGCACAGCAGGTCGACGCTGGGGTAGCCATGAGTGTGCCACTGCACTCCAGCCTGAGTGATGGAGTAAGACTCCAACTCAAAGAAAAAAAAAAATGATGGTGTCTTGAAAGAAAGCATTTGATGAATGGTGAAACTCAGGGCATCTAGGAAGATGATTTTTCTCCTTAGCAACTAACTGTGATATCTATCCATGACAGCTAGGTCGTTCTACACATGCCTGAAATCAATTACAAGGGTCTGAGAGGGTTTAAACTAGTCTGCACAGTGCCTTTGTGTGAATTAGCAGAAAGAACCCCTTCTGGGTGGGCAGATTAGAAAACGTAGCCCCTTCTGCCATTCTGGGTAGACTAGGTCCCTAACTCACATAGCTTGGTCCCAACTTCAATAGGTCTCTAACTCAGAGAGTCCAAAGAAACTGACACATAATTAAATAAGAGGTAACATGATATGGTTAATTAGCAGTATGTTCTATGAAATGGAGCCTGAGTGGTATTCAAAGTTCAGAGGAGAGGGAGGTGCTCCCTGTGGCCTAAATATCAGAGCATGCTTTGCAGAAAAAAATGGGACAAGATGGGGGTCTTGAAAAATGGGTGGCATCTAGTAGGGTGGGATTCAGTGAGCTCATTCCAAGTGGACACATGCATAACCATAGCCTGAGCCAAATACATTCATGAAATGTGAGCAAACCAGCCCAACTCAAAGAATTTTCTTTTTCTTTTTCTTTTTTTTGAATTGGAGTCTCACTACGTCACCCAGGCTGATGTGCAGTGGCACACTCATGGACACCCCAGCGTTGACCAGCTGGGCTCCGGCGATCCTTTTGCCTCAGCCTCCTGAGTAGCTGGAACTATAGGCACGCGCTACCACGCCCAGCTAATATTTGATTTATTGTAGAGACGAGTTCTCACCAAGTTGCCCGGGCTGGTCTCGAACCCGTGGGTCCAGGCAATCCACATGCCTCGGCCTCCCAAAGTGCTGGGATGACAGGCTGAGCCATCAAGCCTGGCCATGACGAATTTTCTTATGGGCTTCTGGCAATACAGTTGGATGAGACAGGTGAGAGCTGAGGAGGTAGGAACTTAAGACAAGACTTTCACCATGAGGCAGGCATCTGGGCATCTACAGGTCTTAGAACTGAAGGCTGTGCATCGCTTCGTAGGTATCAGAGCAACATTGGAAGGGGACGACCCTGCAGTCAGAAAAAAAGGACCACTAATGACCTAGAAAAAGAAAGCCAAGCCCAAGTCCTATTGCGTGCCTGAACGACTCACCCGCATTTCTCCATTCCTTCCCTTCCTCATGGTCAAGTTCTCTCGGACCACATCTCTGAAGGCATCCTATGAGGATTTCATGGTCCTCCTTCCTGTAGAGTTCATTGGAGTTAGTGGTAATAATGATGTTCATTTTCTACTTGAAACCTTCTGTGTCAGAAGCTATAAATAATCCTCACTAGCTAGAAAGTCATTCTTTGGAGAGAAGATCTTATTTCCCATCAGCAAGTTTACTGCCTAAACCATGGGCCTGTGGTGTTGGCGGAGGCCCACCTGCCATGTTCCTGGCATCCAAAAGGCCCTCTTACCTTGTAGAGAGAGGAGGAGGAGGAACTGAAATGGAGAATACTGGAAGCTCCCTGAGGGAACGGTCTCAGTTTGGAAACAGGTAGGCTGGTGAAGCTAAGGTCACCTGAGTGGCTTGCAGATGGGAGAATGTTTTGGGCCCGTTTTAGAGCCATTAAGGACATCAGTAATGGGGTGAGTCCCACTACTAGCATGGAGACATAAATACTCCATGTTATCACAGACAGGAAGACAAATAGCAGCAGATACATCATTTACAAGTGATAAAGGTGTTCTTGGTTTTACAGTTCCAAATATTGAGATCTAATGAAATACACATTTTGCGTCGGCTCTCATGGCTCCGGGATCGGGTTTCCTGGGCCCTGATTCTCCCTTCGCCCAGTTGCTCACCCCACCCCTTGCCCATTATTTTTCTGTTGGAAAACTTTTTCTAATGACTTTACCACGGACTGGTTTGAGCTAAGCTCCCTCCTGCCATCTCTCTCCACTGTTCTCTGCTTCCCATCTGTTGCTAGTATCCAGGATTGGACTGGTCTCAGGAAGGCGTGAGTTGGGTGCCAGATGTGTTTATCTTCCCCCTTACAAACCTTCCTGTTTCAGTTCTCATGTCTGTAGAGAAGCCCCTGGCCATGTGGGCATTTCTTTCTTTCTTTTTCTTTCTTTTTTTTTTTAAGTCGGAGTCTCACTCTGTGACCCAGGCTGGAGTACAGTGGCGTGATCGTGGTTCACTTCAGTCTCAACTTCCTGGGCTCAGGTAATCCTTCTGCCACAGCCTCCAGAGTAGCTGGGACTACAGGCGTGCACCACCATGCCCGGCTAATTTTATTTTATTTTTTTTAAGAGACAAGAGCTCCCTACGTTGCCTAGGCCAGTCTTGAACTCCTGGCCTAAAGCAATCTTCCCGCCTCGGCCTCCCAAAGTACTGGGACTGCAGGCTTGAGCCGCCGTGCCTGACCCATGGGCGTTTCTTTAAAGGGCATAATATTTAAATGGAGGCGAGTTGTACCTTCCTTTGCTACACACTGAAAGCTTGATTACTTTCCGAATCTGTCACTGCTGAGTACTTGATTCTTTCAGAGTCTAAAAGCTACTTCTTACATATTCATATAAAAAAAAAGTTGAGAGCCCAAGGGTTTCTGGATAGTTTTATTGCATTTGAAGCACTTGGTAATGCGTTGCAGTCTATTCTTGGTTAATGAAGTGGGTTCTTATGAAGATAGTCATCATATCTGTCGAGGTTACAGTGGATTTAGTAGTGCATGCATTGCAAATTTAAATGAAATCATCCATCTAGGAAGACTCTAGCAACTTGCTGCTGAAAAACCCAGAATCCATTTAATACAAGGTACCAACCTAAGGAAGGAAGACATATTATTACTGCATTCTACCATCAATAGGACCAAGTTACCGGAGGTTAGGTTGATTTGTTCAAATTCCTAAAGATAGTTAACATCAAGTCTGATCCTACAAATATGAATATTTAATCAAAATTAGTCTTTAGAGCAATCTACGCTTTTTATAGTTTCTTTTTCCCATGTTCCGTCATTGCCTTCATGTCCCTGGACATCTACCACCTTCATCCTGCCCCTTTACCTATAAAAGGAAACAATGTACGGTAAATTGATTCACACACAGGCACTAGGCCTGCTTGTCCTCTTCCAGAAGAAAGGTTTGCCTTCTCAAAGGTAAGAACTCCAGTTTCTCCACCGCTGGAACTGCTGCTCAAAAATATAATTTGAGGAAAAGGAACAAACCTCCAAAGAATATATATTCTGATCTTTCGGGCATATAAAGTTAAACAGAAGACAAAACTATTATGTACAATCAGCAGTAAGAATGATGGTTAGTTTCGGCTAGGCTCAGTGGCTCTTGCCTTAAATCCCAGCAGTTTAGGAGGCCAACGCAAGAGGATTGCTTGAGCCAGGGGGTTTGAGACCTGCTTAGGCAAGCCCTCTTCTCTATACAAACATTTTTTTTAAAGTGGTTATTTTAAGAAGGAGGGAAGCCGTCATGTCATATGTGTTACAATATGTGTGTTACACTTTGTATGTTTATACTTTAATTTTTCAATGCTTAGGAAAAATACATATATTACATTGTTGGAAGTGGGTCATGATTGATTTACAGAAGTAGTTTGGCAATAGAGAATTATCTGGCTGGGTGTGGTGGCTTACACCTGTAATCCCAGCACTTTGGGAGGCAGAGGCGAGAGGATTGCCTGAGCTCAGGGACCCAAGACAGAGCAATTTGGCGAGACTTTGTCTCTACAATAAACCAAAAAGTCAACTGGGCATGGTGGTATGTGCCTGTGGTTCCAGCTGCTTGGAAGGCTGAGACCAAAAGATCACCTGAGCCCAGCAGGTCCAAGCTATGGTGGCCATGAGCGTGCCACTGCACTCTAGCCTGGGTGACAGAGTGTGACTCTGACTTAAAAACAAAAGAAAATAAAGATAATTATCTAGCTCCCAAACCTCTGCTTGGCCGCTCCCGGCCACCACAGCCTCGACCTGCTGGGCTCCGGCGATCCTTCCGCCTCAGCCTCCCAAGTAGCTGGAATTACAGGCATGTGCTACCACGCCCGGCTGATTTTTTGATTTATTGTAGAGATGAGGTCTCGCTGCACAGGCGGGTCTCGAACCCACGAGACTGGGAGGAAAGACATCATAAAGAGCAAACTTGTACTGCACCTCCCCTTGTTCTTTTTTCTAGATCTATTTCAAAATCACTTTCCTTCCCAAGAACCTGGGTTAATTACACACTATCTGTCACAGGAGGACAGATTGTAATATCTGCCCTCAGGAGAGAGACTCACAGTAATTCTCAGTAATGGTGGATGTTTAACTCGATCTCCTTGGTAGCACTCACTCTTCCAGTCAATTGGAGGGAAGGAAAAAAAAAAAGGAGAAAGGAAAGATGAAAAAAGGGAGGGGAGGAAGGAAGGAAGGGGAGGCGTAACCTTTAGCTAAAACTTTCCTGAAACGAATCAGAGGACGATGCCGCGGACCCAGCCAGGACCCGCCAGGGGGCCGTGCCATCTGCTGGCTGGCCAGCAAGAGGAGACTTCCACAGTTTGTGGTTGTTTTGTTTTTGTTTCTGCTTTTAATTTTGTTTTTGATCTGTCCTACTTGTACCTATGTATGGGGTGTGTCTTCCGTTTTGTTTAGTGGTCTTGCTTTCATTAATAATTCTGTTCCTTTCTCTTGAAATAAATGATTATCTAAAAATACTCTTAATAAAAATACTACAAGGATGTGGTGAGAAAAGAATTATGAGATCACCACTCCATTTTCTCGTGTCTTTGGCATGTAAATGGAGCTGAAACCGACTTGTAATTTTAAATGAAAATGTTCACAATGTCTTTTAGGTTTCTTATCTACTTCCCGAAATAACTAACTGAAGTGGTAAGATTCCTTGAATGAGGACAAGGGCTGCTGCCTAGCATCCAGCCTGTTTTTCTTCGGAGTGACTAACTGTACAACAGAGATCAGTCACAGTATTTCCTCTTGTTTTGACTCAGCTTCAGCATCGATTTTATGTCCAAAAATGTTCATGGTATTTTATAGATGGTCATATAAAAAACAAAGATGGAAAAATCCTTAATGTGCTTGGATTTTGTGTGTGCATGCTTTTATCGCCTGGAATTTCCTTTAATGACAATTAGCAAAACCCAAAAGCCGGAATGAGAACTAACTAGTATCAACAGGGCGATTGAAATGGAAAAATAAAGACTTTGTATTTTAGTTGTTGTTGACACGGGGAATTACAGTGTGTAGCCACAAGATTTTCCACTTTGGATCTCTGCTACGAAAAGCATATTGACAATTCCATTGTGGGTTTAATTTATTTCTATTATTTGATCATCCTTTCTGGTTATATTCACCAGATCCACGAAACAATGATTTTTTTAAAATCTGCCCATGCCTATATTAAGGAAATACAAAACCAAATAGCCTCTGAATTTGTAACAACTGTTTGTGCCCCTTTGCCTGGCAGCAGTTGTCTTATCTGACAGTATTCCTAGAGCTGCATGCCAACAAGGCCGGGGTGGCCAAAATAAAATACTTTGGCATGATAAGGCAATACATAATTTGAAGCTGTGAAATCAAAACAGCCATGCTGAATTTTATAGCACTAACCCCAAGGCAGGAAGAAGGCAAAACTGGCCAAGTAGACGAACAAGAATAATGTGTTCTCTCTCTCTCTCTCTCTCTCCTGGGCTTTCAAGAAAATGTCAAAGAAAAAAAGAAGATGAAATTATATTTAAGCAGCTATTCATTCTATTATATTCTAGAACATCCACAAAGTGTTAAACTGACTCTATGAGATACTGTAGAAGTAATCCAAGCATCTGTTGGGTTGACCGGCACATGGCCTTTTAAAAGGCCTTTCAACCCAAGATTCTTGTTTGCAAAAGAAAAAGCCTGTAAGTGACCTTAAAAGAGTGCTTCTAGTGAGGGCTGTGGTTTAAAATCATCTGAGGACGGCTGGGCATGGTAGCCCAAGCCTATAATCCCAGCACTTTGGGAGGCTGAGGTAGGAGTTCAGGAATCTGAGACCAGCCTGGGCAACATAGTGAGAAATTATCTCTACAAAAAAATCGAAAAATTAGCTGGTCTTGGTGGCACATGCCCATAGTCCTGGCTCCTCAGGAGGCTGAGGCAAGAGGACCTCTTGAGCCCAGGAGTTTAAGACTGTGGTGAATTGTGACTGTGCCACTGCACTCCAGTCTGAGCAACAAAGTGAGACCCTGACTCAAAAAAATAAAAAACCATCTGAGGAGCTTTTTCAAAACATACTATCCTAGGTCTATCTTAGAAAATTCTAGTGTTCTGGATCTGGTATAAAACCTAGACATCTACGTGTTTTTAAAGCTCCATAGATGAGGCTAATACAGACCAAGTTGAAAGCCACTGCCTTCAAGGATGCCTGCAACTTCTTAAAGTACCTAACGTAGAATCCCAGATAATAGGCCCCTGAAAAAGCCCACCCTTGTGAAACGTGGGTGCAAAATAACGTATTCCAATGAGCATAGCAGCACAATGAAGAAAGCATCCAAATTAGTGCCATAGAAAGCTAAAACTCTTTACCTTTTTGCTGCCTAGAATTCAACATTGTGTATACTTGAAATATAAGACCTAACTGGGTAATAATTTGGATGCCATCATTCAATCCATTTGACATGCTAAAATTCCTCATTAAAATATTCCCAGTTACCAAAGATCACTAATGTTATCGTTTCCTGAGAACAGGAAACGTACGTTTGACTCGTTTCCACCTCTCCTCCCCTAACACACACACACAGAAAAACCTGAAAACAGGACCTGACCTTGATGTGTGAAGATTTGTGCCAAAAGAAAAAAAGAAGTTAGACTTCACACCATTACTGATGTTAGAGAAGATCTTACTTCTAAAAATAATCATATGTTGATTGTATTTAAGAAGGATGGTTGTCTGCAGCGCTAACATGTCTGTGAGGGCCAAGAGAGGACTTCGAACCAATTCATGGATTGCCATTCTGGCTCTGTCTCCAACTCTCCCTGCTTGACCCCTGTCTCCTGTACTCAATCTCTTCTTGAGAAAAACAAAATTGAATCAGCCTCACTAGGAAATGAGAGTGTCGTTGATTCCCACTGGAAATTTCATGGTGGCCAGTTAAGGTGAGGGACCATATCTTTAGACATAGGATGAGGTGAGCAACCATATAATTATAAGGCAGTGGTGGTAAGAATTATTTCCAAGTGGCTCCACAGTAGAAGTCCTGTTACTGCGATACTCTCCTTTCAGGGCTTGTGAGTGACGGAGCGTCCTTAAACCTCTCTGTGCTTAACCACATTTTCATGCCTGTTTGAGGAAGAGACTCCAACCTCATTCCATTTTCTTAGAGGAAGTTTCAGTTACATATATAACTACTAAGTTGGATATCTAACAAAGGACGTCATTTTCTAAACTTATACATAAAAACCTGGTGGGAAGAAAAGCTAAAAAAAAAGATCAACACTTTGACAGATACTTCCAGAACTTGCTCCATGCCAAGGCACCATAGTAGGTCCTGCGGGACAGCGATGAACAAAATGACTTCAGAAGCAACTGCCAGAATGGAGTGCCTTTGGTAGAATTTTAGGGAAAGAGTTCTAACTCTTCTTGTCACCATGAACCCAGTTCTCCTCATCTACAGAGGAACACACCATTGAAAACTGGTGGGCAAAAAGCGTGTTGCTGGATTTCACTGACCTGAATTCGCATTTCGGGAACTGAGTGATACTCACACATGCCCAGTGACAGCAGCCCTGGTAGGCATCTGATGTCTAAGCTTTTAAGACACAAATGGGGTTGGCTTTCATTTCGGTTTCCACTGGCAGCAGTGGAGTCGGTGCTCACTGGAGTTTGGAGTCTCTCTCGTTTGCCCTTTTCCATTTGTTTTTATCTGTCACTCACTCTCAAGGCCCACCAAAATGATCACTTTAAAAACATGTGCATGGTCTCCATCGCTAGCACCGTTCTTTTGTTTCTTGACTGAACTGATTTGGCAAAAGACTGCAAAAACACAAAAGTGCGGGATGTTTTCTGTTTCATTGGCTGAAATTGTACATCACAGCGTGATCTCTGTGATACCCTGGGCCATGCCAACACTGGTACCTTTAGTGTTGAAGGGATTAGCAAACGTGTCAGTTGAGCTGGAAGGAGGATAGTTTTGAGTTTTGGGTTACTGTTTCTCTGTGGAAATCACATGTATTAAATGCCCTAGGTGTTGATGAGTATCCTGTTGCTTGGCTGAAAGTTCATAAAGCATACGGTAAAACATAGACACTGAATTAGAAGTGACATTTGACCATGAATTATTCCCCAGCCTCTGGGGAAAACCTCCCTATTACCTGACACAATCCTAGGATTTGGGCCTTCCTTAGAAATAATGACATGCAAGAGAAACAAATTAAAAGTAACTTTGCCACCAAGCTCGTGCAAATCCATGCTGCAGCACTGCCCTTCTCTTGTTTTTGTTTTTGTTTTTTTTGAGTTGGAGTCTCACTCTGTCGCCCAGACTGGAGTGCAGTGGCCGCTCCTGGCCACCGCAGCCTCGCCCGCTGGGCTCTGGTGATCCTTCCGCCTCAGCCTTCCAAGTAGCCGGAATTACAGGCATGCGCTACCACGCCCGGCTGATTTTTTGATTTATTGTAGAGATGAGGTCTTGCTGCCCAGGCGGGTCTCGAACCCGTGGGCTCAGGCAATCCACTCACCTCAGCCTCCCAAAGGCGCGGGATTACAGGCTGAGCCACCGAGCCCGGCTTGCCCTTCTCTTAATAATCACTAATTATTTGTCCTTGCTTTCGTCTTCCAAAGTGCTGTATTTATCCAATAATCTTTAAGAATGTGTCTAAATCTCATTTTTCAATTATGGCCACTGGATGCTTCTGTTGTAGCTGTTGGGTTTCCATGTTACTCATCACACCATCTGCCTTCAAATATAAAAGATAGCTTGGAGATAGATAACAACAGCTATTCCCTCTTATCTCTTCCTGAATTGGGACCAAGTTCAAAGCTGTGACCACATACCCAGAGATGATTCAAGTTGCAGAGTTGAAGGAGGGAAGGAAGGAAGGAAGGGAGGGAGGGAAAGAAAGAAAGAGAGAGAGAGAGAAATAAAGAAAGAAAGAAAACCCAGTTAGACACTAAACGAAAGGTACTGAACCTATTACATTTTGTGTATTTTTTGTTGTTGTTGTTTTGAGTCAAATCACTGTCACCCAGGCTGGAATCCAGTGGCATGCTCATGGCCACCTCAGCCTCAACCTACTGAGCTAAGGGAATCCTTCCACTTCAGTCTTCCAAGTTACTAGAACCACAGGTGTGCACCACCACATCCAGCTAATTGTTTTATTTATTGTAGAGATGAGGTCTCACCAAGTTGCCCACGCTGGTCTTGAACCCCTGGGCTCAGGCAATCCTCTCACCTCTGCCTCCCAAAGTGCTGAAATTACAGGCATGAGCCACCGCACCCAGCCTGTGTATGTCTTTTGATTTATTTCTTTTTTATCCACATCCTGGCAAATGATAAGAACTCAATATAGGCCAACTCTTAGCAGTTGTATTAGCAATAGCAATACTAATACATGTTAGATAGGAAGATCATATTAATTTGAGTACTGTAAGTTAGTGGTTCTCAAACTTTAGTGCACCCAGGAATCACATAGAGTACACATTTAAAATACACATCCCATTCCTGGGGGTCTCCACGCAGAATTCTGATTCAGCAAGACTGGGATGGAGCCCACATAATCCAGATGTAGGTAATCCCTAGACCACTCTGTGAGAAACACAGACTTTGTCTAGGGCTCACCAGACATCAGTTCCAACATTAGCCCTCAAATAGGGCAGGGAGAACAGATTCATTCCTAAAGTAAACTGCTATGTCCTGGGACAGAAAAATGCTGCCTAAAATCATTCAGAATAATATATGAGTAAAATAACTAGCACTTTAGAGAAATAGCTCTCATGTGAAGAAGAACCAAACATTACTTCCCTATATTACTGAAATACAAATGCTTATGAAATACTAGCTTTACTTTTAAAATGCTGTGTCTTTTTAGGAAGAAATGCTTACAGAACAAAAAGATTTTGGCTCATGCCTATAATCTCAGCACTCTGGGAGACCAAGGCAGAAGAATTGCTTGAGCCCAGGAGTTCAAGACCAGCCTGGCAACATAATGAGACCCTGTTTCTAAAAAAGGGAGGGAGAGAAAAGAAGGAAGGGGAGAAAGAAAGGGGGAAAAAATAAAGATATTTAGCATGTTTATCACATTTTCTACACAGTGCTTTTCTCTCTGAAGGCTCGTTGAAGGTTAATCCCCAAAGACTGACTGCCCATGAGAATACAAGAGCTCCATGAGCCAGATTTTAAAGTTAAAGTTATCTATGGCATTGACACGGAACAGTTTAGAGTTTATGCTGGAGCCCAGGAAGTCTCATAAAACTGCAGGATCTTATGAATTGGGCAGTGCTTTGCTGGAGCTCACAAGAGCTGATTTTAAATTTTCAGGACTCTTGCAAGCTGGTTGTTAAACAGCCATTATGAAAAATTAAATCATGTACAAATACAATTAAATAAATTATGTTAAAAGCTAAGGTAACAAGTATTTCAAACTCATCGCTTCCTAATTACATTATCGCATTTTGCCATTAGCTGTGCTCTTGAGTTATTTACAGCTACCATGTCGGTACAGTGGTGATGTTATATAACGGCATGCCACTGCACACCCTTTCCGAGCTCCGCACTCAGTCATGTCACGTGGGGGGTTCAAAATTGGCCACGGTGGGAGTATTTATACCACTGGGATCAGCAGATCAGGATTTGACTTATTTTATTGATTTTCTAGACATAAGTGATAGAGAAAATTTAATCATGCAGGTTAAACTTTTTTATTATCTATTGTATGGTTGTAGGGTTACATGTGAGAATTGGCTACATAAGTAAATTGCGTGCAGGTGAGGTTTGCACCTCTCCTGAGCAGTTTAAACTGCAAGGCGTGTCATGTGTAGCCATTACATTGAGGGACCAATGAGAAAATATTTTTCCAGGATTCAAAAACGATTATGCAGCCAGGCTCGGTGGCTCAGCCTGCAATCCCGCGCCTTTGGGAGGCTGAGGTGAGTGGATTGCTTGAGCCCGCGGGTTGGAGACCCGCCGGGGCAGCGAGACCTCATCTCTACAATAAATCAAAAAAACCAGCCGGGCATGGTAGCGCATGCCTGTAATTCCGGCTACTCGGAAGGCTGAGGCGGAAGGATCGCCGGAGCCCAGCAGGTCGAGGCTGCGTGGCCGGGAGCAGCCACTGCACTCCAGTCTGGGCGACAGAGTGAGACTCCCAACTCAAAAAACAAAACAAAACAAAACAAAAGATTATGCAACTCAGCAAAGAAGTCATTCACATCATTGCCAAACAAACGAAGTTCTAATCCATGTTGGAATTACCCTGATTTGTCAATTGCAACTACAGAGAGTGCTACAAAAAAACTGTATGACATTTTAAGCACAATAATCTTGGGATGAAAACTTTCCATTGTGCTGTTTTTAAGAACGTGTCATATGCCTGTTCTGCTAACTCCCATCTCGCATGCACTTTGTTGGGTAGACTTCTGTGGTGAGTGTGTAAACTGTTCTGACACCACAGCAGAAGAAGCAGGACCTGCTGCTGTATGAGGCTTTCTGGGTCTTCCCTTGTGTACATCACACAGGACCACACACCTCAAAGTTACCACAAATGCATGCCTTCGTTAGGCATGTTGGAGGTCCTGTTGCACACTCGCACCTCCATTGTGGTTGTACTTTCAGTGTTCTCGAATATCAAATTCCACTTCAAAATGGTCTTGTGCTCCTCGAAGAACAGCCATGCTTCCGCCATTTTCTTTGATTGCCCTGCCTGTTGCATGGTGACGCTAGCATTCATTTGATGAACGCCATCTTTTGAGCAAACGTCATTCTACACATTCTTACCATAATTCATTTCAACTTTGCAAAGTAATACATAAATAAAAACTCTCAAAATGTGTATACAAACCGGGTGCGGTGGCTCACGCCTGTAATCCCAGCACTTTGGGAGGCAGAGGCGAGAGGATTGCCTGAGCCTAGGGAATCGTGACTAGCCGGGGAACATTGGCGAGACCTCATCTCTATAATAAATCAAAAAATAAGCTGGGTGTGGTGGCGCATGCCTGTGGCTCCAGCTACTTGGAAGGCTGAGGAGGAAGGATTGCCTGAGCCCAGCAGGCCGAGGCAGCAGTGGCTGTGAGCATGCCACTGCACTCCAGCCTGGGCGACAGAGTGAGACTCTGACTCAAAAAAAAAAATGTGTATACATTTGTTGGGTACCCTCGGCATAGTTTGACCTCAAGTACGTGAGCGCTACAAAAATCAGCAAATGCCTTCTGGGAGAATCAATTGGCAAAATAAAATTTCCAATAAAAAGTACTGAGCATCGTTTTATTTTTTGTATTTTATCCTCATTTATAAATTGTGTGCTACCCAGTCTTTATGATTGTTTGTTCATTTGTTTGTTTTTTAAAACTGAGTTTTGCTCTGTCGCCCAGGCCTGAGTACAACAGTGCTATCATAGTTCATTGCAGCCTCAAACTCCTAGGCTCAAACAATTCTCTGACCTCAGCCTTTCAAGTAGCTGGGACTACAGGCACACACCTCCACACCTAGCTTTTTTTTCAATGTTTTTGTAGCGATAAGGTCTTACTTTGTGGTTCCAACTGGTCGTGAACTCCTAGCCTTAAACGATCCTCCTGCTTTGGCCTCCGAAAATGCTGGGATTATAGGCAGGAGACAATATCCTCTGCCTCCCATTCCTTATATCAGTAAAATTTATAATACACGTATGTGGGTATATTATGTATTATATATTATATATTATATAATATATTATATAATATTATATATTATATTCGCTACTGTGTGAAGCTGAAGATCTCAGGGCACTGAAAAAATATTAAAGCCCTTTTTCTTAGCCACTGAGGCCAAGCGTGCAGTTAGATAGAGTGATAAAATTGCAAGTCCCGGTGATTATTTTCTTCACCTTTCCAGAAAAAGGACTTCTTATGTAGGTCCCCAGGGACTCCTTTCACAAATGGCCAAGCAGAAGATTTTTAATAACTCACAGAAAAGTGATTACAATTAAATCATGTAGTCCAGTAGCAAATTCAGATGGCTTCAGGGGCCAGACATTCTCTGTCTAAAATGCATTCAAATGCAAACTTTTAAGAATATATGCATGTCCAACAAATTCTAGCTACAGGAAAAATTAGCCTGCAGGCTGCCAGTGAATGAACTCTGAGTCTTGTCTTTCAAGGTGGCAGGGTGGTAGTTTGGTGTGACAGGAAAAATTGGGGCATTTGAAGGCTGGTATGCCTGGGCCTGAATCCTAGATTAACTGTCTTCATGTGTGTTGTCAAATTACTGAATCTCTTTGCACCTTAGTTTTCTCATCTGTAACAATGGGATTACACTTCCCAATGCACATGCTGTGACACATGTATAAGGAAGAGATGAAGACATCTGTACATAGAAGAGGACTCAATAAGTGCTCCAGGCGTTTCTTGCCATCAAATGGCCCCAGGGAACTTTAAAGATCAGACACTCCCAACAGGCACGGGAATCAATCTTGGGTGGTGGGATTTTGGGTTCCAAGGGGCCTGGTGGTGCAGATGTCCAGGGAAGCACAGCCAGGGTGTGGCCTCCATAGCCAAGCAGGCAGCTTTCTACTGTACTTACATGTGAGATAAAAGAAGTTCATGGGAGATCTGCTTCTGCTCCAGAAACGATCTTAAAGTATGCATTGGTGGGGAAAGGAAGGCAGGGTAGGATCCCAGAATTTGCATTTTGGAAGGGATCCTGGGGTCTGAATATCTTTCCTTTCTACTCCTGAAAAAAAAAAAATAGCCAGGCATGGTGGCTTACGCCTGTCATCCCAGCACTTTGGGAGGTGAAGGCGAGAGGATTGCCTGAGCCCAAAGGTTGGGGACCAGCCTGGGCAACTTGGTGAGACTTCGCCTCTACAATGAAT
Source organism: Cephalopachus bancanus (assembly GCA_027257055.1). Classification (NCBI taxonomy): domain Eukaryota; kingdom Metazoa; phylum Chordata; class Mammalia; order Primates; family Tarsiidae; genus Cephalopachus; species Cephalopachus bancanus. The sequence goes on from JAPVLO010000047.1 coordinate 4,196,923, forward strand.
CAAAAAATGAGGCGGACATGGTCGCGCACATCTGTAGTTCCAGCTACTTAGAAGGCTGAGGCGAAAGGATCGCCTAAACCCACCAGCTGGAGGCTGCAGTGGCCGTGAGCGTGCCACTGCACTCCAGCCTGGGTGACTCCAATTCAAAAAATAATAGTAATAATAGAAAGCTAGTCAAGGCTGTCACTGACCCAGAGACCCCTCCCCTTGTTCCTCCTCTGCCCATTCTCTGCTTCCCAGCCCTCCACAAGACTCAGACAAGTCCCCTCATAGTATGGGAAGTTTGCCCAGCTTTCCACAGAGGCTACTGTTTTGAGGTCTCCTCCCAGAAACGGTTCATGTGACTTGTGGTTGTGGTTTGAGCTAGAGAAGAAGACTTTCCTCCACATATTCATTAGGAGCCATATGATCTGAGCAAAGCAGCAGCCTGAATATGAAAGACAATTTGTAGAGAAAATAGCGAATATTGAAAGGAATATTTGGCATTGAAAATTCATCCAGACTTAACTAAAAATAGTCATATGATCTCATTCTTAAAATTTGTACAGAATCAACAGGGGTACCTGCATAATGAACATTTGTATACCTAATCCTGAATTGTACCCCACATTTTTAAAATAATATGAATAATTTTTTAAAAAAATTTGTACATTCCATCAATTCAGAGAGCTGGTTTTTTTTTTTTTTTTTTGAGTCAGGGCCTCACTGGAAGACTGTAGTAGAACCACAGCCTCCACCTTCTGGGCTCAGGTGATCCTTCTGCCTCAGCCTCCCAAGTAGCTGGGACTACAGGCATGCACCTCCACGCCCAGCTAATCTTTTGATTTTAGTAGAGACGAGGTCTCACTATATTGCCAAGGCTGGCAGAGAGGGTGCTTAAAAGACAATGTTGCTCAGGCCGTGTTCATTTTTTAAATTAGCACATAATATTTGTAGATATTTATGGGGTACATGTGATATTTTGCTACATGCGTAGAATGTGTAATGATCAAGCCAGGTTATTTATTCTAGCCATCACCTTGCCCACTGATCATTTTCTTCTGTTGAGAACAAAGTCTTCACTTCTACCTATGTTGAAATAGGTAATACATGGTTGCTAACTATACTCGCCCTACTCTACTATAGAACATTGGTACTTAACTCCTATCCAGTCGTAGTACCCGTTAACAACCTTTCTTTGTCCCTGCCCCCCCCGACATCCACAACCCTCCCAGCGTCTGGTGACTATCTTTCCACTCTCTACCGCCATGAGATCAACTTTTCAGTTCCCACATATGAGTAAGTACATGTGACAGTTGTCTTTCTGTACCTGGCTTATTCCACTTAATATAATGACCTCCAATTCCATCCATGTTGCCGCAAAGGACATATTTTCATTCTTTTTATGGCCAAATAATATTCCATTGTATAAATGTAACACATTTTCTTTATCCATTGGCCCACTGATACACACTGAGGTTGATCTCATATTTTGGCAATTGTGATTAATGCTACAACTTTGATCTATGCTGATTTCCTTTCCTTTGGATAAATACCTTGTATCCAGTCCCCATGGGATTGGTGGATCATATGGTAGTTCTATTTTTAGGGGGTTTTTTGTTTTTGTTTTTGAGAAATCTCCATATCTTCATTTTTTCCCACAATGGCTGTACTAATTTACAGTCCCACCAACGGTGTGTAAGAGTTTCCTTTTCTTGCCGGGCACAGTGGCTCATGCCTGTAATACCAGCACTTTGGGAGGTGGAGGTGAGAGGATTGCTTGAGTTCAGGGGTTCAAGAACCAGCCTGGGCATTTTGGCAAGACCTCATCTCTACCATAAATCAAGAAATCAGCCGGACTTGGTGGCTCATGCCTGTTCTGGAAGGCTGAGGCAGAAGGATTGCCTGAGCCCAGCAGGTCAAGACTGTGGTGGCCATGAGCAGCGTGCCACTGCACTCCAGCCTGGGTGACAGAGTGAAACTCTGACTCAAAAAAAAGAAAAGGAGTTCTCTTTTCTCCACATCCTCACCATCATCCATTATTTGTTGTCTTTCTGATAATAGCTATTCTAACTGGGCTACGATGGTGTCTCATTGTGGTTTTGATTTACATTTCCCTGATAATTAGTAATGTTGAGCATTTTTTAATATACCTGTTGGCCCTTTGTATATCTTTCTTTCAAGTAAGGGTCTCACTCTGTCACCCAGACTGCAGTGCACCACAGCCTTGACCACCTGAGCTCAGACAATTCTTCCACCTCAATCTCCTGAGTAGCTGGGACTACAGGCATGCGTCACCATCCTGCTTATTTTTTATTTTTTGTAGAGATGAGTCTCGCTATGGGTTGCCTAGGTGGTTTCAAACTCCTCAAACTCCTGGACTCAGCCAATCCTCCCACCCTGGCCTCTGAAAGTGCTGGGATGACAGACGTGAGCCACCACACCCAGTCTATATGTCCTCTTTTTTTTTTGAGTTGGAGTCTCACTCTGTCGCCCAGACTGGAGTGCAGTGGCCGCTTCCGGCCACCGCAGCCTCGACCTGCTGGGCTCCGGCGATCCTTCCGCCTCAGCCTTCCAAGTAGCTGGAATTACAGGCGCGCTACCACGCCCGGCTGATTTTTTGATTTATTGTAGAGATGAGGTCTCGCTGCCCAGGCGGGTCTCGAACCCGCGGGCTCAGGCAATTCACTCACCTCAGCCTCCCAAAGGCGCGGGATTACAGGCTGAGCCACCGAGCCCGGCTTATATGTCCTCTTTTGAGAAAAGACTATCCATGCTATTTAATGCAATTTGGGGGTTTTGTTTTTGTTTCTTCTTACTGTTGAGTTTTTTAGCTCCTTGTATATTCTGGGTCTCAGTTCTTTGTTGGAAGAATAGTTTTAAAATATTTTCTTCTATTCAACAGGTTGTCTCTTCACCTTGTTGATTGTTTCGTGTGCTGTGCTGAAGTTTTTTAGCTTAATATAGTCCCATTTGTCTATTTTTGCTTTTGTTGTCTGTGCTTTTGGGGTCTTAGATATAAAACATTTAAATACACCAATGTTCTGGAGTGTTTCCCCTACGTTTTCTTCTAGTATTTCAGGTCTTATGTTTAAGTCTTTAATCCATTTTCAGTTGATTGTTGTCTATGGTGAGAAATGGGGATCTAGTTTCACTATTCTGCATATGGTTCCTCATTTTCCCAACACTATTCATTGAAAAGGGTATCCTTTCTTGAATGTATATTATTGGCGTCTTGTTGAAAATCAGTTTACTGTAAATACCTGGGTTTATTTCTGGGTTCTGTATTCAGTTTCATTGGTCTACGTGTCTGCTTTTATACCAGTACCATGCTGTTTGGGTTACCATAGCCTTGTAATATAGTTTTTCTTTTCTTTTTTTTCCAATTTTAAAAGAAGTTCTAGTAAAATATTTTGAAGTCAGGTAGTGTGATGCCTCCAGCTTTCTTCTTTTTGCTTAGAATTGCTTTGTCTATTCTGGCTCTTTTTTGGTTCCATATGAATTTTAGGATTTTTTTTTTTCTATTTCTGTGAAAAATGCCATTGATTGAATCTGTAGATTGCTTTGGGCAGTATGGTCATTGTAATGGTATTAATCCATGAGCATGGGATGTCTTTCCATTTGTTTGTGTCTTATTTAATTTATTTCATGAGTGTTTTGTACTTTTCTAATATTTTGTAGCTATTGTAAATGGGATTAACCTCATGATTTATTTATTTTTTCTTTATAGATTGGAAAACATAGCGTATTTAGAAAGTAACTTAGAAAGAAAGAGAGCAAGAGAGGAGATTCACCTCTTCAAGGCAGAAGAGGGAACCAAATCTTAGAAAACATGGTGGCGGCCATAGCTCAAAGAGTACATGGCCACACCAGAGTTTAGTAAAGCAATGACTTTATTAAAAGTGATTTCCTTTTCAACTAGTTTGTTATTGGTGCATAGAAATGCTACTGATTTTTTTTTTTTTCTTGAGTTGGAGTCTCACTCAGTTGCCCAGACTGGAGTGCAGTGGCCGCTTCCGGCCACCGCAGCCTCGCCTGCTGGGCTCCAGCGATCCTTCCGCCTCAGCCTTCCGAGTAGCCGGAATTACAGGCATGCGCTACCACGCCCGGCTGATTTTTTGATTTATTGTAGAGATGAGGTCTCGCTGCCCAGTCGGGTCTTGAACCCGCGGGCTCAGGCAATCCACTCACCTCAGCCTCCCAAAGGCGTGGGATTACAGGCTGAGCCACTGAGCCTGGCTGCTACTGATTTTTGTATGTTGATTTTATATCCTGCAGCTTTCCTGAACTTGTTTATCAAGCCTAAGATTTTTTTGGTGGAATATTTAGATTTTTCTAAATATAAGATCATGTCATCTACCAAGAGAGACAATTTGATTTCCTCTTTTCCAATTTATATGCCTTTTATTTATTTTTACTCTCACCTCATTGTACTGGTTAGGACTTCCAGTGTATGTTGAATAGGAGTGGTGAAAATGGGCATGCATCTTTGTCCATTTTAGTTTTTAGAGGAAAGACTTTTAGCTTTTTCCCATTTGATATGATGTTATCTGTGAATTTGTCATAAATAGGCTTTATTACAGTGATGCATGTTTTATCTATACCTGGTTTGTTCAGAGTTTTTATTGAAATGAATGTTAGATGTTATCAAATGCTTTTTCTGCATCTATTGAGATGATCGTATATTTTTGTCCTCATTCTGTTGGTGTGATATAATGAGCTTATTGACTTATGTATATTGGACCATCCTTGTACCCCTGGGATAAATTCTACTTGATTATGTTGTATTACCTTTTTGGTGTGCTCTTGGATTCAGTTTGCTAGTATTTTGTTAAGGAGTTTTGCATCTATGTTCATCAGGGATATTAGCCTGCAGTCTTTTTTTTATTTTCCTTGTTTGGTTTTGGTATCAGGGTAATCCTGGCCTCAGAAAATGAGCTAGGAAGAATACCCTTCTCGTCTACTTTTTGAAATAATTTAGGAGAATTGGTGTTAACTCTTGTATGGTAGAATTCTGCAGTGAAACCATCAGGTCCTGGGTTTTTCTTTGTCTGGAGATGTTTCATTACTGATTTAATCTCATCACTCATTGGTATGTTCAAGTTTTCTATTTCTTTCTGATGCAATCTTGGTAGGTTGTATGTGTCTAGGAATGCTTCCATTGCCTCTAGGTTTCTCAGTTTATTAGCGTGTAGTTTTTCTTAGTAGTCTCTGGTGATCTTTTGTATTTCTGTGGTCTCATCTGCAATGTTTCTTTTTTCCATTTCTGATTTTGTTTATTTGGATCATCCTGGTTAATGTAGATAGCGGTTCATTGGTTTTGTTTATCTTTTCAAAAAAACATCTTTTTGTTTCATTAATATTTTCTATTGTTTTATATGTCTCTATTTTGCTTAATTCTATTTTGATCTTTATTACTGCTTTCTTTCTACTAATTTTGGGTTTGGATTGTTCTTGCTTTTCTAGGTCCTTGAGGTACACATTAGGGTTGTTAACTTGAAATCTTTCTATTTTTTGGATGTAGGCATTTATTGCTATAAAATTCCCTTGTAACATTACTTTTGTTATATTCCACAAGTTCTGGTATGTTGCGCTTCCATTTTCATTTATTTCTACAAATTTATTTCCTTCTTAATTTTTTTTCATTGACCCAGTGGTCGTTTGGGAGCATGTTGTTTAATTTCTATGTATTTGTACAAATTCCAAAGTTTATCTTGTTATTGATTTCTAGTTGTATTCTATTGTGGTATAAGAAAATAGTTTATATGATTTTGATTTTTTATATTTGTTGAGACTTGCTTTTGGCCCAATATATGGTCTACCTGGAGACTGTCTCATGTGCTGATGATAAGAAAAATGTGTAATCTGCAGTTATTGAATGAAATGTTCTGTAAATATCTGTTAGGTCCATTTGGCCTGAAGTGCTTTTTTTTTTTTTTTTTTTTTGAGTTGGAGTCTCACTCTGTCACCCAGTCTGGAGTGCAGTGGCCGCTCCCGGCCACTGCAGCCTCAACCTGCTGGGCTCTGGCGAACCTTCCGCCTCAGCCTTCCAAGTAGCTGGAACTACAGGTGTGCACTACCAGGCCCGGCTAATTTTTGATTTATTGTAGAGATGAGGTCTCGCCAAGTTGCCCAGGCGGGTCTCGAACCCGCAGGCTCAGGAAATCCACTCACCTCAGCCTCCCAAGGCGCGGGATTACAGGCTGAGCCACTGAGCCCGGCTTGAAGCGCAGTTTAAATTCAATATTTCTTTGTTAATTTTCTGTCTAGATGATCTGTCTATTGCTCAAAATAGGTTGTTGAAGTCCCCAACCATTATTGTATTGAAGCCTCTCTCTCCCTTTAGACCAAATAATATTTGCTTTGGTTTTGGGTGCATATATATTGAGAATTGTTGTATTTTCTCACTAAGTTGATCCCTTTATCATTATATCATGATATGTCTTTGTCTCATTTTACTATTTTGGTTTTTTTTTTGAGTTAGAGTCTCACTCTGTCGCCCAGATTGGAGTGCAGTGGCCACTCCCGGCCACCGCAGCCTCGACCTGCTGGGTTCCGGCGATCCTTCCGCCTCAGCCTTCCAAGTAGCCGGAATTACAGGCGTGCACTACCACGCCCGGCTGATTTTTTTGATTTATTGTAGAGATGAGGTCTCACTGCCCATGCGGGTCTCGAACCCACGGGCTCAGGCAATCCACTCACCTCAGTCTCCCAAAGGCGCAGGATTACAGGCTGAGCCACCAAGCCCGGCTTCGTTTTACTGTTTTTGACTTAAGGTCTGTTTTATCTGATATAGCTGTTTCTGCTTGCCTTTGTTTCTGTTTACGTAGAATATTTCTGCTATACCCTTACTTTAAATCTATATGTATTTTTATAGGTGAAATGAGTTTTCTGTAGGCAGCATATAGTTGAGTCTTTGTTCTTAAATCTATTCAGCTAGTATGTATCTTTTCAGTAGAAAATTTAATCTGTTTGCATTTAGGGTCATTACTGATATGAGGACTTATTTTTGTCCTTTAATTGTTTCCTGGGAGTTTTGTATATCTTTGTCTCTTTCTCTCATATTGTCTAACATTGTGGTTTGGTAGTTTTCTGAGGTGGTAATACTTGAGTCCTTTCTCTTCCTCATTTGTATGTTTGCATTACCAATAGATTTTGTGTGTGTTTTCATGATGGCAGATATTGTTATTTCACTTCCTTGTATAGAACTCCCTTTAGCTTTTCTTGTAGAGCTGGTCTCTTGGTGATAAATTCCCTTAGTTTTTCTTTATCTGTAAAAGTCTTAATTTATTCTTCACTTATGTAGGACATATTATTTTTGGTTGGCAGATTTTATTTCCTTCATCACTTCGAATATATTATTCCATTCTCTCCTAGCCTGTAATCTGAAATCTGCTGTTAATCTGATAAGGGCTTTCTGTATGTGACTAGATACTTTTCTCTTGCCATTTTTAGAATTCTCTCTTTGTCTTTGACTTTTGACAGTTTGACAATAATATGTTTGGGAGAAGAACTTTGTGGATTGTGTCTATTTGGGAATCTCTGAGGTTCCAGTATTTATATGTCTAAATATCTTGCTAGTCTTGGGAAGTTTTCAGCTATTGTTTTGTTAAGCAGTTTCTTTATGTTATTGTGCTTCTCCTCACCTTTTGGAACACTCAAAATTAGAATATTTTATTGTTTTGTGGTGTCCCATATTCATATGTTATATAGGCTTTTTTCTTTTTTTTTTTGTCTGAGTTATTTCCAGACACCTTCAAGTTCTCAAATTCTTTCTTCTGCTTGAACTAGTCTATTGTTGAAGTTCTCAATCATAGTTTATTTCATTCATTGAATTTCATTTTCAGGATTTCTGTTTGTTTCTTTTTTATGATATCTGTCTCCTTGGTGAATTTCCAGTTCATGTCCTGAATTGTTTTTCTGATGTCTTTGTATTGTCTCTCTGTGTTCTCTTTTATCTCACTGAGCTTTGTTAAAATTATTCCGTTGAATTTTTTTTCAGACATCCTATAAATTTCTTTATCATTGGAATCTGTTACTGGAGAATTATTGTGTTCCTTTGGAGGTGTCATATTTCCTTGCTTTTTAAATGTTTCTTGTGTCCTTTCATTGATAATCTGTGTATCTGGTATAATAGTTGCTTGGAAGAAGCAACTAGAAGAGTTTTTTGAATTGGCTTCTATAAGGAAAACTTGTTCCTGTAGCTATATCTATGATATTGGTTAAGTAGGGCTCTTTAGCTTTGATTCTGGATGTGTGCAGTGGTGTAGTCCCCATATGATTTCTTTGGTTATAAACGCCATCAGTAGTGTCTGTGATTTCCTCAGTGGCTTAAGCTGCAGTTGTTAGTGGAAGCTTTGGTGAAGTTTTCCTGGGGCTGGGATACCAGGTGAGCAAGTCCTCAGATTCTACTGGTGGCAGCAATGGGCCAAGAGTGCCTGTTCAAGTGGCATATGCAAACACCAGTGACAGCAGTCCAATTCTTGTGCCTCCAATTCTTGTGCTGGGATTGGCAGCAGCAGGCCAGGGAGGTGGATGAGTCCTGGAGCCTGGTGTTAGCAGTGGTTGTGATGGGTTGGATAGGCCCGTCCCCAAACTCCCAGCTGGTGGATGCAGATGGTTGCCAGTGGTGGTGGTGGTGGCAGCCTGGGTATGCCCATTGTCAGGTCCCTGGAAGGAGTGCCCAGATGCCAGTGGTGGTGGACAGGGCAGGTCATCCCCAGACCTTTAAATAGTAAAGAAAGTCTGTCCACAGTGTTAAGTGGCCCTTCTGTTTGCGGGGGGCGGGGGTGGTTCTTGAGGCCCCAGGCAGGCAGGTTTCAAGCTCTGGATAGCACTCGTTTCAACATCTTTTGTGCTGGGGACAGCCTCCCCGGTGTGCAGGACACTCTGTGGGCCAGAATGCTGGGCACCCTGCCACTCTACTGGGTCCCATCTGCATTGTGCCACTGCAGCCCTCTGGGCAGATGCAGCAGGAGGTCAGTGGGGATCCAGGGATGTGGAGATGCAGGGGTTGTCATGTCCCAGGGAAGAATGCAGTCTGGTGGGAACTAGACTTTCTAAATGGCATCATTCTGCAGCTGTTCAGGACCAGGTGGGTGCGTGGGACCCTTCTCTGAAGCGATGCTGTCACACAGACTTCAGGGAACTCCCTACACCAGTCACAGGGTCCACGGGAGTTGACTCTTCTGTGACTAGGATTGCAGTCGTCCATGGTGGGAATGTGGACCACTAGGAATCTCTCACTTTTCCTTTCCCCTCACTGGGGAAACTCTTCAGGCTCTTGGTCAATCCCAGCCAGGCTATCTGCCTTGCCTCCTGCTTCTTCAGTATTTCAGGTGTTTCTTGTCACTTCTCTTCTGAATTCCAGGGTTCTCTCTTAAATCTCTATTCAAAGCGATGATCTGCTCGCTATTTTGCTCCTTCTTTGTGAGGGGGACAGGTGTCCAGTGCCTCACGACAGCCATCTTGAAGCCCCTCCCAGGCTGTGTTCAGTCTGATCTGATCTGTGAAAGACTATAAAACAATGTAAATATGATAGCAGTTCCAGAATGTTTTATCCATTGTCGTCTCAGCCTTTAAAAGACTTGATGCCTGTAGATTGTCAGATTCTCAATAAACTCTTAAAGGATGGATAAATAAATGAATGATTTTAGATATCCAGTAGCAATGAAAAGTGTGCTTGAGTGTCATATATTATATATCCCCATAGACTTCATAGCCAGTTGCTTTTAATATCAGCTTGGTTTTGATATGCTTAGATGGGTATATATATGCATACGTCATAGGAAGATGAATTGTGAGTGACCCCAAAAATGTGCTTTGTATATTTCCTAAACATCTCTAAATACCTTGTATATGTCTTTGCTTCAGTATTTGACCAATAAGTTATTTTGTTTTGTTTTGTTTTGTTTTGAGTTGGAGTCTCACTCTGTCGCCCAGACTGGAGTGCAGTGGCCGCTCCCGGCCACCGCAGCCTGGACCTGCTGGGCTCCGGCGATCCTTCCGCCTCAGTCTTCCAGGTAGCTGGAATTACAGGCGCGCGCTACCACACACGGCTAATTTTTTGATTTATTGTAGAGATGAGGTCTCACCCAGTTACCCAGGCAGGTCTCGAACCCGCGGGCTCAGCCAGTCCACTCACCTCAGCCTCCCAAGGCGCGGGATTCCAGGCTGAGCCACCGAGCCCAGTTTGACCAATAAGTTTTAAATGATTCTGTGAAACAACACAACCCAGGATTTTTTTTGAACCTAATTACCGTAACACAAAGAAAGCATGAGTAGGAAGCAGGAGAATGGAGCTGGCTTTCAGTCCTTTGGATGAGAGAATTCCCAGAAATGCTGGGAACCGCCGGAAATGCCTGGCTGTTAATACAACTCGCCATGCAGATTCTTTGGGCAGAAGGCCAGACAATTCCCACTGTTTTGTGACAGCTCTACTCTGGGGAGCAAAGCCAGCTCCTCCAAACCAGCAGCTGTGTAACAGACCATGACAACGTGGCAGAGATGATTCTCAGAGCCATTTCCTCTCCGTGGGTGCATGCCTTCTTCATGAAGGAGGTACCTATGATAAAAGCAGGGGTGAATTTCTTTTTACTGCTATCATATCCTTCCTGTGCTTGTCCTACCTTCCACGCGGATTTTCATGTCCTGAAGGCAGAGCCTGTGACTGAGTTATCTTTGCCCCACCTCACACCGCCATCACGTTTAGCTCACAATCTGTAAAAAACCGTTGAATCGAACCGAACACCAATTGTGTCCATCCCAATAATAATCCCTTGGATTCGTTTCCACAAAGTGGAAGCATTCCTCTGGGAAAAGTCAGAAAAGGCATTTGGAGTTGCCACTTGGCTTCTCAAACCTTCCCCCCAGATCCTGTGGAGCTCCTGTGTGTTATTCAGAGTTGAGTCTGGGGCCTCTCAGGACGTAGAGTAATCTGCTCTTAGGGAAAGGAATGTGCAGTGACGTGTAGAGGGTTGAGGTGCTTTCTCCTTTCCGTTCTGGCTTGAGGCACAGCGAGAAGCAGGAAGTACAGTCCCCAGGGTCAAAAGAACACTTTACACAGAGCTCTGGAGCAATACCACCTCCTCCGTGCTTTTTTCGGACAAAATGTTGGAACATAGAACTAAACAGCCCAACAGCTGCATTCTCGGGATATTTGAAATGATGCTCATCTTTTAACAAAGACTCTGTGCATCCACAAAGGGGGAACAAAGCCTGTTCCTTGGCCTCACAGTGGCTCAGTCCTCAGGAGCCCGAGTTCTTTGTGGTAATGGCCTGCCAGGTGAGACGGGTGAGCGTATCCTCACATGCCCATTAGGATGGAGCAAGAGGAAGACGTGAAAAAGCGATCCATGCTCTGGCCATTTCCCCTCTGAATGGCCAGAGCCCTGCGTTGTTTATATACATGTATCTCCTGAGCCCAGCTACAAATAAATGGAAAGCTGTCTTATTCAGACAATAACAGCATCTGAGAGAGAGGAAAATGATCACTCTGACAGGAAGAGAGAAAGAAACCTGTTCTTTGTCCCAAAAGACAGAAGCGCTTTGTGTTTAGAGTAAGCACTTTTAGCTTTTTCATGGGGGAAAAAATGCATTTCTTGCTTATTATCTACAGTTACCACTCATAAATCCTTTTTCATTTAGAAAGGCAATGCCTGACATACCTTTTGTATTTTTTCCTTTTCACGGTTAAGCAGAACAACTCAGTGCTCCAAATGGGGTCTGTTCATTATTAAAAGTCATTTCTTTCGGCATATTTTTGACTCTGTCTTAAAATGATAACCATGGGGTCTTGACAAATTAATTGAAAAGCTTCTCCAAAGGTGGCTTCGGTGGTTTTCTTAAGACATTTGTTTTAAGAGTAACTCCTAGGAGAATTTATCAGCAAATTACTTCTTATATTCCCAGCATTAAATTATTTCCTCACTAAGGATATTATCATTCCTTTCCTCCCAGTCATGAAAAAAATGAAACAATCCTCAAACAATTCTAAGGGTACTGGCTCTTATGTTAGTAATTTTAGGAATGCCCCCACCAGAAGCTATAAATTGTAAGTTTAAGACTCAGAAAAGGGAGACGCGTTAAAGAATGAAGCAAAACAGTGATTAGAATTTCAAATAAATGGCAGTAATTAAAGAACAACAAATCAAGCAGGAACCAAGGGGGAGGGGTGGCGGGATTACTCCTTCAAGGAGGTGAAATTGGGGGGTGGGATGGACGGAACACTAGGAGAAGTGGAGCCATCCGGAAAAGATATCTACAGTCCCCGTTAAGCCGGTGACACCTGGCACTTGCTGAGGTAGGCACAACCTTGGAGATTTTAGTTTGTTTCCTCACTGATAAACAAGAAGTCGGCACTGATAACAATCCTTGAGAACACTTCCTCTGGAATGCACGACAGGCCATGTTTCTGCCTCATAGTCACCACCGGACATGCATGAGTCAGGCTTGAGAGGTGGGGAATTTGCCCAGACTGTGATGGATCCGGTGAGTAGAGTCAGGCCCGGGAGGCATGGCCTCGCCATGCCTCTTTCTCTTTCAACTCATTTGGCACCAAGAGACATGGCTAATTGTTTTTACCTATGGATAAAGAGTGCAATCATGAATGAAACTGGAAAATCAACTGGCAACTATCTGGTACTTATGAGTGATGGGAGTACCAAGTTGGAGTGCACTGGGCAAAAATTTGCTACCCACAGTTCTCCCAAAAGTTTGGAAAATTAAGCCAGTGGGAATAGGAGGTTTTGTAGATTTTGTTTTATGTGTGTCTAGGTTTGACCAGGGAACAGCAGCTGTACGGACCATATTGTAAGAACCTCTCTGGGGTCCTTAAATCACTGGGGTCCTATTTATTATGTAATAGTAAACCTCGGCCAGATGCAGTGGCGCAAGCCTGTAATCCCTGCACTTTGGGAGGCTGAGGCGAGAGGATTACCTGAGCCCAGGGATTCGAGACCAGCCTGGGCAACTTGGTGAGACCTCGTCTCTACAATACATCAGAAAAATTAGCCAGGCATGGTAGCTCACACCTGTAGTTCCAGCTAATTGGAAGGCTGAGGTGGAAGGATCACGGGAAGCCAGCAGGTTGAGGTTGCAGTGGCCGTAAGTGTGCCACTGCACTCTAGCCTGGGCGACAGAGTGAGACTCTGACTTGAAAAAAAAAAAAATAGTAAGCCTCTGGCTCAGGACACTGCCTCTCAGTGGTCTGGACGAAATCCTGAACTTTTCAGGTAGACTCGATTCTGCAGACATGAACAGACTGACCAACTGGTCTACCTTCGACAGCACACAAGTAGCAGAGATTCAGACGGAGTGCAGTCCTGTGTCTGCACCTGGAAAGCAGCATGCTGGCCAGACTGAGCAAGAACGAGTGCTGAGAAGCTTCACAAATCCCAGCTGTGTGCAGAGACAGCCTCACTTATACCCAGGGAGAAGTCAGTCTGCCTACTGGGTTTCTGGACTCTTTTACTAAATGATAACCCTGGGGTCTTGATAAATTAATTGAAAAGCTTCTCCAGAGGTGGCTTTGGTAGTTTTGTTAAGACATTTATTTTAAGCGTAAGTCCCATTAGAATTTATCAGCAAATTATTCCTTATAGCCCCAGCATTACATTATTTCCCCACTAAGGATATTATCATTCCTTTCCTCCCAGTAATAAAACTATCCTCAAACGATTCTAAGTTGGATACTAGCCCTTATGTCAGTTATTTTAGGAATGCCCCCACCAGAAGCTAGAAAGGTCACAAATTGACGGAGGCTTATGTGTTCTGTTTGAAAATATGAGGGGGGGACCCAAAACAACACAGAATTTATTTATAAAAATTTGTGTATATATTCTTCTGTGTTTAAACTTCAGCGACCTTCAAAGTACTTTTTGTTTGAGGCAGTACACCTATCAAGACACTTTTTCCACTGCTCAAAACAGTTTTGAACTTGTCAGTTTTGATGCCTTTTAGTGCTTCTGCCATTTCTTGTTTCACCTCTTCCACATCAGCAAAACATTTTCCTTTGAGGGCTTTTTTCACCCAGGGAAACAAAAGTCACTAAGGGAGAGATCAAGTCAATCGGGAGGTTGGGGCCCAGGGGTCATGTCGTTTTGGGTCAAAAACTGCTGAACACTCAGCATGGTCTGGGCAGGTGTACTCATAAATCAACGATCATGAAATGAGCAAACACGTTGAAAGAATCTCCCCCAAAAATTGACTGAAGTTGAGCACAGCCTCTCACGACAATGCTAGTGAGTACACTGATGCCGATGGGTTCCTAGAATATTTATCTACTGGGGGACACCTGTACTAGAAGGAGCCCACCCTCCAAAAGATAATTCCAGTTTTTGGGGGGTCCCCTTTTGTATACAAAATTTTTTCTTTTCTTTCTTTAGTGTCTTTTGTTGCTACATACTCTCTAGTGAACCCCAGCTCCACCACTCCTGTTGTCTTACTTTGTCATTCAAAGTCATTTGCATTGGGACCACAGAAGACAGTGCCCTTCTGCATGGCTTTAAGAAAAAGATAAAGCTTGGACTCACTGATTTGTAGCCAGGCGTCATGTTAAGTAACGAAATATATTTCTGTTTTTCTGGACATAGGTCACATCTTGTTTTTCTGAGGAAATCCAATTGTTTACGTATGTGATTAATCACATAGTTCATCACAGTATCCTCCCGAGGTTCTCTATATTCTTGGAAATGGCAGAAGGAATGAAAAAATGATTCATTAATCAATTAGATGCAAACATGTTAGTCGCCTGCTATATGCCAAGTGCCTTGCAAGAAACAAAGAAGAAAGGGAACTCATATTTATTACAAGTTTAATATGTGCTAGGAACCTGTGCTAAGTTCCTTAATACATCATCTGTTTTGTTTTTTTAAATAATCTTCAGAGTTACTCTAGGGGTAATAGTATAGCATAGCCAGCCCATCTTACAGCTGGGGAAATCAAGGCTCAGAGAGCTTGAGTGACTTTCCCAAAAACACACAATGAGTGTGTGGCTGAGCTAAGGCTGCAGACCCAGACCTTTCTGACTCTAAAGCCCAGGCTTTGTCCATCCCACTTGGCCTGGACCTACATTCAATGAGCCAGCAGTCTGAAAGAAGGGAGAGGGAGACTGCACAAAAACTTTCGTATTAAGATATGTCCTCGGCTGGGCTCAGTGGCTCAGCCTGTCATCCCAGCACTTTGGAAGGCCGAAGCAAGGGGATTGCCTGAGTCCGCGGGTTCAAGACCCGCCCGGGCAACTTGGCGAGACCTCATCTCTACAATAAATCAAAAATTAGCCAGGAGTGGTAGCACACGCCTGTAGTTCCAGCTACTTGAAAGGCGACGTGGAAGGATCGCCAGAGCCCCGCAGGTCAAGTCTGCGGTGGCCGGGAGCATGCCACTGCACTCCAGTCTCGGCAACAGTGAGACTCCAGCTCAAAAAAAATTAAAAAATTAAAAATAATAATAAAAAATAAAAGATATGTCCTCGTTTTTAGGGAACTTTATAGCAGTTCTCTCTAGGGAACCTAGGTAGAAGAATATTAAGCCTGCAAGATACTGAATTATGTGTTAAACAGTGTAGGTCTCAGAAAGAAGGAGACTGAAGAAACCACCAAAGAAGCCGGGTGCAGTGGCTCACGCCTGTAATCCTAGCACTTTTGGGAGGTGGAGGCAAGAGGTCTCCAGGGGTTCGAGACCTGCATAGGCAATGTGGCGAGACCTCATATCTGCAATAAATCAAAATATTGGCCAGGCATGGTGGCGCACGCCTGTGGTTCCAGCTACTTGGAAAGCTGAGGCGGAAGGATCACCTGAGCCTAGCAGGTTGAGGCTGCGGTGGCCGTGAGCGTGCCACTGCACTCCAGTCTGGGTGACAGAGTGAGACTCTGACTCAAAGAAAATAAAAAGCCACCATAGGAATATGGTAGGTACAGTGTTATGTGGTTTTAAGAATGAGGATTGACTGCCAAAACAGGTTATCTTAAGAATGAGGTTAAAGGTCAAAATTTGCCAGAAAAATCAATGGGTAACAGGAAACATGAACGTAGTTTGTCTGCTCATGCTGTCATAAAATAGTAGTATCTTATTAAGGCCTTATTACTGTATCTTATTGTATACCTTATCTTCATTTAACTTTCATAATAATTATATGAAAGACTGTTATGATCCCAATCTTACAAGTGAGGAAACCAAGAAGTAAAAAAAAAAAGAAAGAAAGCTTACATTCAAAGGCTAGTAGCACTCACACTCAAATCCAGATCTGGCTCCAGAGCTCAGGGTTTTATTGTGTGTCCCTCTCAGACAATAATACATCAAAGCTACTATTCTTGTGTTTTGGAAGCAAAAAAGAAAGTCTGTGTAAGGATTAATTAAATAGCAACTCATCACAGAAGAGAGCTACTGGGGTCTGGATTTTTTTTTCTCTTAAGCTTCTTCATATTATTTCTGGGCATATTCATTTTCTACAGAGGGCTAAGTCGAATATGTTGTTCGTTTGCTTAGGAAAGATAATCCTGCCAGGCGCGGTGGCTCACACCTGTAATCCCAGCTCTTTGGGAGGTGGTGGCGAGAGGATTGCCTGAGCCCAGGGGTTTGAGACCAGCATGGGCAACTTGGCAAGCCCTCATCTCTTCAATAAACCAAAAAATTAGCCAGGGATGCACATCTGTGGTTCCAGCTACTTGAAAGGCTGAGGCATAAGGATCGCCTAAGCCCAGCAGGTGGAGGCTGCGGTGGCCATGAGTGTGCCACTGCATCAAGCCTGGCGGACAAGAGTGAGACTCCAACTCATAAAAATAAAAAGAGATGTCCAGTCAAGTCTGCATCATGTCATAATAGGATTACATATGAAAAAAATTATAGTACAGCCAGAGAAAAAACAATAAGCACCAAATGAGTGCAGAAAAGCCGGTGTTATGGTAGTTTGTGGGAGGAAGAGATCAGCCGCCACCACGAAGGTCAAGAAAGACAAAGAGAGATGATTAAGAAAGGTTGTCAGTTGTACAGATCTGGATTCGAATCCATCTGGATGACCTTGAACAAGTTATTTGATTTCTCTCAGTCCAGTTTCTTCGTCTATGAAATGAGAATTTTGAGATTAAATAATAAATGTACCAGGGAGACCCAAAAAACACTGGAATTGTCTTGGGGGGGGCCCTTATAATACACTTGGGTTTTGTTCCTCCAGGTCAAATGGTTAACCAAAGTTTTTATCTGGAAGTATAGTGAAGGTTATGTCATGATTTGCAGAAGAAACGCCCCAAGTTGTGGCAAAAAGGTGACTAGTTCTTCCACCATCCCAATGCCCCTGCCTGTATTGTGCTGTGTGTTCAGCAGTTTTTGACCCAAAACATCATGATCCCTATTCACGCTATCTCGCCCAAGAGCGACTGTTTTTTGTTTCCTGGATGAAAAAACATCCTCAAGGGGAAACATCTTGCCAATGTGGAAGAGATGAAACAAAAAATGGCAGAAGTACTAGAAGGCATCCAAATGGACAAGTTTAAAAATGTCTTTTGAGCAGTGGAAGAAGCATCTTGATAGATGTGTTGCATCAAACGGAGAGTACTTTGAGGGAGACTGAAGTTTAAGCATGTAAGAATAAATATGCAATTTTTTATAAATAAATTCTGGGTTTGGGGGGGTTCCCCTCATAAAATGTGTAGCGTGGTGCCACGTTTTTTCTTATTGTGATGTAATTGTCTATCTGTCTGTCGGTTTCCTCCATTAGACTGTAATCGCTTGGAAAACTGGGTCTATGTCCTGTTCTTCTTGGTATTCCTCCACCTTTCATATAGTGCTTGAGGTTATTCCCATTTCCGACGTTTCCTTCTTTCTTCTCTCCAACTTTGACATAATCCACACTAGAAGTGAATGATTTGCCTGATGGGTGAGTCAGGAAGGGTTTACTGCGTGCCACGCGTTACTTTCTCTCAGGAATGGATTTCCCACAGGAAGCATGCCATCTCCATACCGTAAGTCTGCTGTCCAATGCCACCAAGACTGTGAGTGGGCAAGTCTGCCTAGTAATATAGAGCACATGCCCACACAAATACTGAAGAATAAAAGGAAACCTGGCTGGAAAGGAAGGTTAGAACAAGATTGTGGAAAAGATCATGTTCTATCTACCTTGCTGGCTTAACAGTTCAGCAGATTCTTTAAAAACGTGTGGGTATTGATAAAGAATGGAAAGCGTGTACACATGGCTCAGCCCACGATAATATTTGCTTTTGTTTTTAGTGTTTGGATGTTTTGTTGTTTGGAGGAAGAAGATGTTGTTTTTTAAGGATTTTGCTTTGGTTGTGTTGAGGCAGCAAGGATGAGGTATCAATAGTTTAAATTTGGTACAGTGTTCGTTTCTGTATTATTTTTAAGTTATTTTATATTAAGGTACTAATCAGCTCATCATTTGAAGAATAGACCTGCTAAGTAAGTTTTTCTCCAGTTGTGGTCTGGGGACTCTCTGCCTCAGAATTATCAGGAGGTCGGTCTTTCAAAATACAAGTTCCTATGCCTCACCCCAAATCGACTAAACCAGCATCCCAAGGGGTGATGTGATTTTATCATTCTCCCCAGGTGACTTTTATGGCTGTTGTATTTAGGGGCATCACCTGGCAACAAACAGGTGAATTCAGTTTCAATATACATGGAAGAGCACAGTGTGTGTGTGTGTGTGTGTGTGTGTGTGTGTGTGTGTGTGTGTGTGTGTGTGTGTTTATTGCTAAGTCACATTATTGACCATTCTGATGACGGCTATGGTCCTTTCCTATAGTCCAAGGCAGCCCTTCTTCCTCAGCCAAAAACATCATCAAAACCTCTGCTGGGTCTTTTATATATGTGGCCATTTTACATCTTACTGATAGGTCTTATGAACAAAAACCAGAAAATTAATAGCTTTAGAACCTTAAAAAGAAAAATAGAGAGAGACTAAGTGTGGTGGCTCAAGCCTATAATCCCAGCACTTTGGGAGACCGAGGCGAGAGGATTGCTTGAGCCCACGGGTTCGAGACCAGCCAGGGCAACTTGGCGAGACCCCATCTCTACAATAAAAAAAAAAAAAAAAAAATTAGCCGGGTGTGGTAGTGCATGCCTGTAGTTCCGGCTACTTAGAAAGCTGAGGTGGAAGGTTCGCCTGAGCCCAGAGGGTCAATGGTGGGATGGCCATGAGCGTGCCCTGCACTCCAGCCCAGGCGACGGGGTGTGACTCCAATTCAAAAAAAAAAGAGAGAGAGAGACAAGCTCATACTTTAAATCAAGAAGAACCCTTGCAATTCTTCGAAGGACTCATTGCTGAATCAGGTTTCCCTCTTCTGCTTCTAAGTAACCGGAGGTAGTAGACAGGATCTAGAAACAGAAGAATGGTCTAAAGAACCGGTGGCAAGTTTGTATCCCACCACGCTGTCTTCCCTGCTAGAAAGTGCTGGAGACACTCTACTTAGGCTTGCTTTGTTTCTCTTTATAGATCATGCAACAGATGAGTGACCACCGCTATGACAAACTCACCGTACCTGATGACACAGCAGCAAACTGTATATACCTAAATATCCCCAGCAAAGGTCACGTCTTACTGCATCGAACCCTAGAAGAGTATCCAGAAAGTGCAAAGGTAAAAAAAAAAAACCATCCCTCCTGGCCACTGCAGCTAGGCAGGCCTCCCTGGGGATTCATTTGTGGCAGAGTGACTAATAGGAGCTTCCTTTTCCTCTGTACGTGTCACATCATGAAGAAAGCAGAAAGAATCATATCATTCAGGGCACAAGGAAAATTTCTTTAACTCATTCTTCTCATTCATGTCATTGGTCACTAATGCATGCACGGTAATTGAGACAATCGTGCCTGGTCTTCAAAGCTTTTCAAATAAGTACTCTGATCACTCAACTCTGTGCCCCAGCTCTGATTAGATGTACCTTCCCACACTCAGAGACTCATTAAGCATAAAGACCTACAGTTAGATGGTCAACTGTGTCCTTGTTTTCGACAGATCTGAGCTGCCCCTCAGAAAAGGTCGTTTGTTTCTTGAGGCAGAGAAGAATGAATGACCCAGAGTGGGGGGTGCTCATTGTCGGGGCTGCAAAAAGAGGGGCCGCACATCACCGGGAGCAAAAAGCTCTTTGTTGAAAAGATAGCGTAGGAAGAAATACCTCTTGGAGTCAGCCAATGGATCCCTCCAGCAGTCTCTGCATTTGGGTTCCAATAAGGCAGTTGCCCTTGGAGCCGGAATTCTTTCCCGGTCGAAGGAAGTCTCCCTTGTCCTCGGAGCTGTCTCATCTGAATACTTCAATCATTTCCATTTTTCCCTACCAAGCAGATATAACAGAACTCATCCATAGACTCGTCAAGTATCCATGACTTGTAGGCCCTTCATCTAGCATCTTCATTTCTGCCCAGAAGAACATGATACGGATACTAACCATTACAGAAGAGACTTTATTTTTCATCTTAAGCTTTGCAAATATTAGAAAGTATTTTGTGCCACCTTTAAAATATGTAATACTATGTAATTACTAGGTTTGCCCTCTAATCACAGCCTACTTCTAAGCAGATAAAAAGAAAAGGGTGGGGGGGAATAATAGAAAAATGTCTCTATTTCCACAGCTGAAAGTATGAACCTGAGGAAAATAGGGATTCTGAGGTCAGTGTAGGGCTCGACCAGTTCTCAGTTGAATAGTGGATCTCATACTTTAATGTGAATCAAAGTTGTTTTATATATATATATATGGGTTCCTGGACCCCCACCTTAGAACCTGCAATGTCAACAAGCACCCGGGTCACAGAACCCACTTTGAGAAATCCAGGTTTGGATTGTTCATGTGCTCTTCAGCCACACGGATCAGCTGCTCACCCTAGGCTCATTTACTGCTTCCCAATTCAGCCCTGCACCTGTCACCAATAATGATACCATTAATAACATCCCTGACTACTGAGGACTTCCCCTGTGCCAGGCATTGCGCTGAGCATGCTGGGTGTTTTATCTTATTTAATCCTTATAACAGTCCTACAGGGGCGGTATTACCATGACAGTCTTACAGAGAAGGAAACTGAGGCTCAGAGAGAATGTCACTTGACTGAAATAGTACTTTAATAGCAGCTTGACAGAATTGGGTTTGGGACCTTACCGTCTCTGGTTCCAGAACTTTTAATTAACCGCTGTGCTGCATTTTAAGGAACACAGTGCTTCCTTAAAAAAAAAAAAAAAAAGCACAGAATATTTTTAAGCAGTGCATATTCTCATGATTTTGTTTTTTAAAACGTGCTTTGTTTGATCATCAGAGAAAAATCTATGGACTGTTCATTTGAAGTTTTGACACATGCTTTCTATTCGTGTCGAAACATGCTAATAAAATGCATACCTGGACTTTAAAAGCAGTTGGACCTGAAATACTGTACTTAAATTATATTTTGTCAGATTTTTCCAGTGGTGTTGGTAAGGAAGGAAACATTAGAGTTGAGAGGGTTTTAAAACAAAGAGAGAATAATATTCAGACTGGACACACAGCCACTGACATTCATGTGATGCTCCTCTGGCAATGACAGTGGCCGAGTAAAGACATCTCTAGCCACAACTACATTTCGGACATGTCGTTGGCCTTGAGGTTAAAGCATTAGAGCTAGTGATTAACCTATGGCTACCAGCTCCGTGGGAATGAGTGTGGGCATGTGTGTGGCCGAGATTGCCCCTTGGGAGTCAAAGTGAAAAGCCTAGATGCACAAACTAAATTGATTCTCTCCACCTGGGGCCGGTAAACCAGGCAGAAACGTAACCCTTCTCCTCTTCCTTTCCCTCGCTTCTCGCTGCAGGTTTATGAGAAACTGAAGGACCATATGCTGATCCCTGTGAGCAATTCCGAACTGGAAAAGGTGGACGGACTGCTCACCTGCTGCTCGGTTTTAATTAACAAGAAGATAGACTCCTGAGCTGCAGAGTCCTCCCCCTGGCAGCCGGCAAGATGGCACAGGCGAGGCCGATGACTCTGTCCCCTCCCCATTGTTTTCCTTGACAATCTACTGTGCCACTGTGCTACTAACTCTTGTTTACAAAAATTGAATTCTAAGTTTAATGGCTTCATTCTGCACCCCCTCTCCCTCCCTCGCTCCCTCCCCCCACGGTGGTACCTAAGCTGTGGATTTGCTAAATGAATTAAGCAATCTAGAAAATATAGAGACTAATGAATTATTGAAATGTGATTAATAATAGTACGGAAACACTTGTTTTGGTGTCTGTATCCTCGGTGTGAAAATCGCTTAGTTGCCAATATATTCCGAAGAATGTCTTCTTGATCAGTCAGATAAGCTTGGTTTTCTTTTTTTCTCTATATCATGAATCATGTTTGGTTCTTGTGAAATTCCCCGATCCGGGGAATCTCCCCTTTCCTCTCATTTTTATTCTGAACTCTGAAAGCGTTTTACCTAGTTACTTTCTTGTATCTTCCCCACTTCTATCCAGCCACCTTGACCTTGGGTAAAAATCCAAGGTCTTGCCTTCCAGATACCTTCCTGTAGGTCCAGCCTCTCTGCCATTGGTCTCCTCTGCCCCAGGCTACACCTGTCACTACCAGCCCTCCCCTTAACCCCCACCAGGGGCAGAATCGTGACAAAATCAGAGCTGCTGTTTGGGGAAGTGTGAACCACACAGAGGCACATCCTGACGGGCTTTGCCCCAGAGATCTAAATTCCAGAAGAAGTAGGGCACCACACCTTGGAAGGCAAATTTAGCGCCCGAAGGTTGCTAAGAGATCATAGATCAAGAAGCTTGGAAACACCCCATGGGTACAACGTCTTAGAAAGTCTTGAAGTCACATTCCATGAATTCTTGCTTCATTGCTGGCCATATATGACCTTGGAGGACCTTTTGTTTTGAATCCTTCGGTTCGTTTATGTTTCCTCTTTTCTGACTCGCCCTATTTCCTATGTATCCTGGTCTAGCAAAGTCAATTCTTTCAAAAGAGGCATTGGATCTAAAAACAATTACTGGTAGTCTGGTGTGAACGAGAGGGAACAGCTCCTTATGGTCAAGGATCAAGTTCAGGAAGTGTTCGACTTGATGCTTGAAACCAACCTTAGACAATGGACAATTCTACCGTGAAATATCCGTGAATATTCACTGTGGAATTTAGTGAAAAATTCTCTCTTCTCTAGCCTTCAAATTACACAACTTCCAACTGGTATAGGTCTCTTACAAAGAACAATGCCACACTGAAGGAAGAGAGAGTTCTTTTACCTAACCCCGGAAGAGTCTATCTATGAGCAGGCCAGGAAGACGGTACTTTCCAAGGAATGGTAACTGTTGCAGGCCTGTCATCAGCTTCCTAGTCATCCTCACCTGTCCTGCATCGCCTGTGGCTTGTTGTTTAAGATTAGGAATCTGGGACATTAAGGAATTTAGCTTCAGGTCTTGCTCTGATCATCTTTATATTTACAAGCAAACATTTTGTATGTTGGTGACCAAGAGAGAATTGCTTTATTCATTCCCCCCGCCCAGACATGGAAGTGAGGAAGCTCTGAGAAAATCAAGGCCTCTTTAACCACCATCTGTCTTTCTCATTTATTGGACAATTTTATACCAGAAATTTGAAAAAGTTCCTTCTCCTTCTCTTCCTCGTTGCTTAACTTTCAAACATCTATCACATGCAAATATCTAATCACGTGCATCCCGTGAATGAACCACGTCTTGGTCACTGTCATATTTCGAACCACCTCACCGTGGATGAATCAAATCTCCTTGCCAGAGAGAGAATGAGTGTTAGCCACATGCTCAGGTTAACAAAGACAAATTGTTCTTGGCAGCCATGGCTGCCCTTTTGGATTAAATCTGGCCCTGCACTGACAAAAGCAGAAATTCCCCCTGTGAGAGCTCAACATCTCAAAAACAACCAGAGGGGAAATGGCCCAATCAGCCGGTTTAGGTTTCCTGGCATATGCTTTTTAATATCTTTACTTTTAACATCCCAAATCAAAGAACTGTTCTCTGTTATGTTTAGTCTACTGCAAATGGATAGATTTTTTTCTTTGTAATAATTGGTCCTGCACAAGCCTGTTGTTAACATTCCCTTTCCTTTGCTTCTTTCTGTCTTTTCTTCTCTTTGTCTTGAGAAATCACTTGGATTCCGATTCCATGTGCCTCTTCTGCATTTTATTCTGCACTGCTCCTTTACCTACCAGGCTGGCTTCTTTGAACTCCCTATGTGATAGGATGGTGTGAAAACCCAAATTACATGCAGCATGGTAGTATCACCTCTTTGATGTTCTCATTAGCATAATGTTATCTTTGAAAAGGAAAGCTACCTTTCCATAGGCCTGTCTCTTGTCCATTGTGACTTATAAGGATAGATAAACTAACAGAAGCTGCTTTTTGACATTATAAAGTCATGAGGAATTCTATTTTAAGCAAGTCAAAGTTAAGTAAGCCAGAATTATTGCTTGACATGATTCACTTTAATGAAAAGATGATATAGAGAAAATACATTATTTAGCGTTATTTCTTCAACTAGAATGAACTGCTATAGAAGCCAGCAGGCAGATCTTGCGAATGTATATTGATTGTTCTTTTAAGCTACTGTGAACAGATTACTAAGGTCATCTCTTCATCTCCAAGGAGGGAAACTAGTGTGTAGATGAATAATGTGAGATAAAGAGTTGCATGTTAGTCTCTGTAATTATTTACTCTTCAACATTCTACAGAACTCAGACATGATTTCAACATGGTGTTAGATGTATGCGTTTTATTTTCCTGACCACCTCGTTCCAGCCAATGTATAGTTCTCTGCTGTGTGTGCCAAAACCAGTCATGCCTTTCGCGGCCTTTTAGTCCAGAGGAGTTCTGCACAGATTTTTAGTCTCTTGCTGTCCCAAGCCTCTATGTACGCCAATCACGATGGAATAAAGTTTGAGTTGTACTGTGGTCAACAGTGTATGTCTCTTTTTTGCAATAGAAACTGCCATGGGGAATGAAGTCATCGTTTCTTTATTATCAGGCATGGGATGTTTTCCCTCTTGCCCAAGAAGCTATGAAAATAGAAATGTGGTAGCTGTAAATCAACTGCCATCAAAGCTTGGGTGAAAATGATATTGACATGAGATTGCATACTTCAAACACTTAAGAAGAATGCATATCGGCCAGGCATGATGGCTCATACTTATAATCCCATCACTTTGGGAGGTTGAGGCAAGATTATCACTTGAGGCCAGAAGTTCGAGACCAACCTGGGCAACATAGTGAGACTCCGTCTCTACAAAAGATTTTTTTAAAAATAGCCAGGTACAGCCAGGCTCCGTGGCTCAACCTGTAATCCCGCGCCTTTGGGAGGCTGAGGTGAGTGGATTGCCTGAGCCTGCAGGTTCGAGACCCACCTGGGCAACTTGGCGAGACCTCATCTCTACAATAAATCAAAAATTAGCCAGGTGTGGTAGCTCATGCCTGTAGTTCCAGCTACTTGGAAGGCTGAGATGGAAGGATCGCCGGAGCCCCCAGCAGGTCGACGCTGCGGTGGCCAGGAGCAGCCACTGCACTCCAATCTGGGCGACAGAGTGAGACTCCAACTCAAAAAAAATAGCCAGGTACAGTGGTGTGTGCCTGTAGTCCCAGCTACTCAGGAGGCTGAGGTGGGAGGATTGCTTGAGTCCAGGAGTTCAAGGCTGCATTGAGCTTTGATTGCACCTCTGTCCTCCAGCCTGGGCAACAGAGCAAGATCTCATCTCTACAAAAAAAAGAAGTATGCTAATTATGCACGCTAGGTCAGAAGAGCTTGCTGTCACCTGTATTTCATACCCAGCACCCCTGCATCCCTTCAGCTGTTCACTGTTATCAGCCCAGTACACAGTTCAGTTATGGGGCAGGCGAAGGGTATTTCATCTCCACGTATGCAAGAGTTTGATTTTTATTTATCTGTTTTATGATAAGCATCCTTAAAGAAATTTGGAAGTTTTCTTTTTTTTTTTTTTTTTTGAGTTGGAGTCTCACTCTGTTGCCCAGACTGGAGTGCAGTGGCCGCTCCTGGCCACCGCAGCCTCGGCCTACTGGGCTCCGGCGATCCTTCCGCCTCAGCCTTCCAAGTAGCCGGAATTACAGGCATGCGCTACCACGCCCAGCTGATTTTTTGATTTATTGTAGAGATGAGGTCTCGCTGCCCAGGCGGGTCTCGAACCCGCGGGCTCAGGCAATCCACTCACCTCAGCCTCCCAAAGGCGCGGGATTACAGGCTGAGCCACCGAGCCCGGCTTGGAAGTTTTCTTAATGAGGCTTTTTTATTTCCAACTATTTTTTTCAAGCTGAAAGAGCTGAATTGTTTCCTTTTTCTGCTTGTAAAAATAATAACTGCTCACTGTAAAATAAAATTTAAACAACACAAAAAACTATAAAAACAACAGTTAAAAAAACAGTAAAGAAAAAGTATACCCAAAATTTCATCGCCCACAGATAACTACTATTAACATTTCAAAGAATATCCACAGATCTATAAATACATCAAAATATGGAATAATTTTTCATAATCGCACTGTTCTGTCGTCTGCTTCCTTCACTTAGCAATATATTCTGGACATCTTTCCATCTCAATAAATATAGACCCTCATCATCAATTTCAACAATCCTGAATATTCCACAACACGGTTGTTGATTGGCTTTTGCTACATCACTCGGAATGTTATATCACAGATGGTCAGTGTGCTCACATTGCTGTTAGCTCGGGGTCTTCAATCTATCAAAATTGTGCTGCATAGAAGAGATAGTTCAGGCTGGTGTATTCTTATCACAACTGAAAGGTATGTCTGAATGTTCACCAGATGCACAGACCAGTACTAAAATTCCTTGGGGGTGGTCATTGATTTACTCGCCCCTTCTCGGTGGACGTTACGTTGATCAGTTCTGCATTATTTAGGTTGGCATTGGCATCGGCAGTGAAGCTAAAACATGCCAGATGCCACCTGCTTTGTGTCCCTGTGGGAAATGGAACCATCCGTCCACCCAAGTGGCACAGTACAATGCTCCTGATAGAAGACGAAGGGAGATACTTCTTGAAGGAAAAGGGGCAGGGCTTCCCTGACGGATCTTCCTCCCAGCCTCCAGAGGAAGGAGGGAGAGTATAATAAAACCAAGAAAAATACCCACTCGACAAGCTGCAGATTCTGGAAGTGGGAGCTTTGCTGACTGAAGAGTGCTGGTCAAAAACCATGTTGGACAAGTGAGCATATATTTAGCAAGTGCCGACCGGGCTCGGTGGCTCAGCCTGTAATCCCAGCACTTTGGAGGCTAAGGCGAGTAGACTGCCTGAGCCCATGGGTTCAAGACCCACCTGGGCAGCTTGGTGAGATCTCATCTCTACAATAAATCAAAAATTAGTCGGGCGTGGGAGCGTACACCTGTAGTTCCAGCTATTTGAAAGGCTGAGGCATAAGGATCACCAGAGCCCAGCAGGTCGAGGCTGTGGTGGCCGGGAGCCTGCCACTGCACTTCACTCTGGGCAACAGAGTGAGGCTCCAATTTAAACAAAAACAAAAAAGCAAGTGCCCACATTCTGCCAGGCTCTGGAGTGCAGATCCTGTCTTTCGGGAGCTGATGGCTTGGGAGGGACAGGGAAGGATGATGACACAAGCACACAAGGGATTACAATAGAACAGAAAGGAAGAACTATCCAAGAACAATGCTATGGCTGTGCCCAAATCGGGGAGACCAGACAGAGGAGTCAGAGCTGGATCTGGGCTTGGAAGGAGGGCTCTGACTTCAGTGGGTCGAGAAGGGGGTGCAGGCCATCCAGGCTGGGGCAAAAACAGGAGCAAAGTTATGGAGGTGGGAGAGCATAGACTGCACACCAGAATCTAGTATTTGCTGAGCACCTACTGTGTGCCAGTTAACTCCGCTAGGCCCTGGGGATACAACGGCACAGTAAGTCCCCTACCTACGAACACGTTCCATTTCGAGTGCATCCGTAAGTTCAATTTGTTCACAAGTCCAACAAAGTTAGCCTAAATACCCAACTAATACAGGGAAGCTCTGCCCCTTTTCCTTCAAGAATACTAATACTAATACAATACCCAACTAATACAATACAATTCTAAGTAGTACAGAATTGTAATAGGTTTATAATACTTTTCACACAAATAATACATAAAAACAACAGTACTTGTATACAACAACAACAGTAGAGCACACAAAAGCACAACTACTTGCAGAGAATGCACACATGCAGCAATGTACACCAGACACGGGAACTAACTTACGTGATTGGACTCTGAATGCACGTTTGCATCTTTGAAAGTTCACAACTTGAAGGTTCGTATGTAAGAGACTTACTGTAACAGACCCTGCTTTCCTGGAATTTATATGCAACAAGAAAGACAGACATTAAACAAGTTATGGGAAATGCAATGAACATTATGAAAGGAGAATGGGGTGCTCGGTGCAGACAGAAGGAGCAAACAAGTGGATTTATCTAGCTGAGACACGGGATAAACATAAGAGCATAGTGAGACAATGTAGGTTGGAATGTCAAGGGCCTTGCCTGCTGACTTAGGGTATTTGGGACTGAATTTGGCAGTCTGTGAGGATCCCCCGAAGACTTGGGTCAAGGAGTGGTATTATTGGAGCTTGATCTGGCAGCATTATACAGGATTACTGGGAACTGAAAAAGACGGGTGTTTCTCTAAGTTTAATTTCCCCAGGTTTAATTTGTTATTTAAACATCTCTTCTTACCACCAAAATGGAGCCTGAAAGTCAGGCCATTAACTCTCTCTCTGTTTTCTTTCCTGAAGAACAGATTAATAACACCTTCCCCTCCCAACTCCAAAGGGACATTTTCAAGGCAAATGAGATTAAAAGAACTGGAGGGTTCTTTGGAAGAAAGGTATAATGTAAATATCATTATCATCATCATTATCCTTATTAACTCCTATCATAGCAAGCTTGGCTCCCGTCAAAATGTCACCTTCTATTTGAAACATCAATCACCTGTTCCAGAAATAACTCAGAATTTTCATCATTGATGTCTCTGAGCCGGCCTGACAGCCTCTGTCGTGAATTCGCAGGTTTCCTTGGTAGCGGACACGGCTGCTCCACAGACGTACTTACGTTAAGAAACTGTTGGCAAATCAGAATGTTCCCCCTGCACCTTCCCCCTCCAAACTCTCCAAACACTCATTTCTAACTCAGTGAAAGCTGAGCCACTTACAGCACAAGATAACTGGGGTTATCAGGCTTTTAGGAGAATGTGTAAGTGCCAAATATGTAGCTGGCACTATAAATAAATAAGAGATTCAAACAAGTATGAACTGCTTGGTAAATATTGTCTGGGCTGACTTGTGACATGAATGCTTCGAAGCAACAATGGGTCTTCAGGTCTTGGGAGGCCCCTTCTGTTTATAAATAGAAAGTTGTGTCATTTAGCTGTGGCCATGGAGAAAAAACCTGGGTAAATTAACACAGACCTAAGAAGGTAGCTTGCTTTTTCCTATGTCTAAGCATTCTCCTCCCAGTTTTACTGAGGTATAACTGAAAAATAAAAATGGTATAGATTTAAGGTGGACAATTTGATATACATATACATCGTGAAATAATCATCTCAATCAAGTTAATTATCATATCCATCACCTAACATAGTCTGCTTTTTCTCCTTTTTTTTTCTTTTGATGAGAGCATGTAAGATCTTTTCACTTAGCAAATTTTTTCCTAGCAAATTTCAAGTATCTAACACAATATTGTAAACTATAATCATATTGCCATACATTAGAGCTTCAGAACTTACTCATCTTGTGTAACTAACTCAAACTTTGTACCCTTTGACTGGCATCTCCCTATCTCCCCCTTTAAAAGTTAGTTTTAAGTTCCTATTCACGGACAAAAATGCTTATGGATTAGCTAGTACTTTGGGAAAAGAATTCAGAAGACAACTGTTCAAAATGAAACTAGAGCCCAGCATGGTGGCTCATCCTTGTGATGCTAGCACTTTGGGAGGCCTAGGTGTGAGGATTGCTTGAGCCCAGGAGTTCAAGACCAGCCTGGGCAGCATAGCAAGAGCTTGTCTCTATAAGAAATAAATTAGTCAGGCATGGTGGCACATGCCTGTACTCCTAGCTACTCAGGAGGCTGAGGCAGAAAGTTCGCCTGAGCCCAAGAGGTCGAGGCTGCAGTGAGCCAAGATTATGCCACTGCACTCCAGCCTGGGCCACAGAGTGAGACCCTGACTCAAAATAAATAAATAAATAAACAAATAAACTAGGATTCTATATGTCATGTGCTGAAAGTTCCCTCTATCCTATAAGGGTACAAACACTCTGCATATTTCACAGTCATGCAAAAAAAATTTCAGGAACCAAGCAAGTCCTGATTCCAAGCAACAATCTAGCTTTGTAGAAACATTGGCTCTTCTACCTCTGGAAGCATCTTGTGGAATAAGCATTGATTCACAGATCCACAGACGCTTAAAATTCCAGGGTGGATGTGAGCAGAGTCATCATTTTGTTTTCAGGGACTAGATGAGTGTATGCTGTGCCCTAAAGTGAATGCTAGGACAGCGACATGGGGCTTGCTCGCTTTCTTGTCTTCATAACTGAGGGAGACAGAAGGAGCATTGTTACCAGGGCAAGATCGTAGCAAGGGGTCTAGTAGGAAATAGAATTCATTCCCATTTGGTTCAAATGGTCTGTCTCAGAGGTATGAGTTTTGAGGGTACAAACAAGGGGTGGTAAGACTCCCAGAACACAGTTGTCAAAAGCACTCCCAGGCCTAGCAGGTCAAGGACAGGAAATGTTGCTGCAGTATGTGGGACAGAGAAGACAGTCCCACAGCCCAGCCTGAGACCAGGGTTCAGAGCAGAGAAGACGAACCTTATCCCCCTCTCTCTTCTCCCTCACTCTCATCTTGTGGATGCTCCCACTGGCTGAAAACACTGCAAGACGCAGGAGGGGCCAAGGTGATCCCTCCAGCAGGAATGAGCCTCCCAAGGCACAGAGCTGGCAGAGATGGACAAGGAAGGATCTGCAGAGGTCAGAGGATGTCAGCACAACGCCACCATAACAACAAGCTCTTAGCCTGTCACTGGTCATCACCAACTCTGTCTCACAAGATAGTTGTGTAAGTCATCATTCTTGGCAAATTCCTCAGGCACATGCCAGTTCTGTGGTCTGGTCCTCCCTCCCTCAATATCAGGAAATGATTAGAACATAATCAACAATATCAAATGAATATGCACAGCCTGAGGGTGACAGAACGCTGCATTCCAGACCCATGAGTCCTGGACCTCTTTAGTAAACACTATGTTAATTCTAAAATTAGAGCAGTCTCCTGGGCACCTGGTATCCAAAAACAGCTAATCGCCTTTTGCAGCATTGCCCATGACCTTCTGATGACACAAAGTGGTTTGGGATTCTGCAGAACCTGTGTTCTATTTCTCCTTTTGTTGGTACATCCAGCCCACGTTGGCAGACATAGCAGCTTTGGTTTTACTTGGCCATGTTGCTCATGGGGCTAATAGTTCATCTAAATTAATAGTAGGGAGTTCCCCTTTCCTGAGGGCATTCAAGTAGAGACTGGAGTGCCATACACAAGAGTGGTTGCTCTATCCGGTAATGTTTGACACAGATAACATCTACCCCAGGCTATTCCTTTACCACCCTGGAATTCTACCATTAGGAGTTCATACTATTCTGATTCTGGGTGACTTTCCTTTCCCCCTCTGCAACTCTCCATCTCCCAAATAGATGAATATTGTCCTCATCTCATGTTTTAATCCATTTTCTGCTGCTGTAGCACAAGATCACACACACCTGGTTAATTGTAACCAATGGGATTTATTCAGCTCACAGTTCCGGAGACTGAGAAGTCCAAGAGCAGGGCAGTGGATCTGCCATGGTGGAGGGCAGAAGGCAGAAGCAGCATGAGACAGAGAGGAGCCAGGGGCCAGATTTGCTTGATCTCTCCCTGGCGCATGATAACAAACCCACTCCCATGATAGTGACATGAATCCATTCAAGAGCTCTCATGACCTGTTGCTTCTTTTTAACCCTCGCCTCTTAATATTGTTGCATGGAGGATTACATTCCCAATGCTTGAATTGTGAGGACACATTCAAATCATAGCACCTCATAAATGACAGTAATAAGAGTTCCACTCCCAGCATGGCGGCATGAGGGTCTCTGTGGATCCACTCCCGAGTGAAACTAGGGAAAATTATTTTTAAAAAATAAACAAAGTCTCTGGAGGCTGGGCATGGTGGCACATGCCTGTAATCTTTAAGATTTAGGAACGCAGACAGGGAGATTGGTTGAGGCCAGGAGTCTAAGACCAGCCTAGGCAACAGAACAAGACCCCATCTCTACAAAAAAAATTTTTTTTTTATTGGAGTCTCAATCTGTGCCCAGGCTGGAATGCAGTGGCATGATCATAGCCATCCCAATGTCAACCTGCTGGGCTCAGGTGATCTAGAAGCACCAGGTGGGAGGGATCACCGGAGCCCAGCAAGTCGACACTGGGGTGGCTGTGAGCATCCCACTGCCTGGGCGACAGAGTGAGACTCTGACCCCCCCAAAAAAATTACATATCTTGTTGAAAGTTAAAGATCTAAGTAAATGGAAAAACTGCTCACATAGAAGACTTAATATTGCCAGCCTAATAATGGCAATACTCCTCAAATCAATATGCAGATTCAATGCAATCTTTATTAGAATCACAGCTGGCTTCTTTGTAGAAATCGACAAGCTGATTCTAAAATTCATATGGGATTCAAGAGGTCCCAATAGCCAAAACAATATTGAAAAGAACAAGGTTGGAGGACTCACACATCCCAATTTCAAAAACTCAAAACAATAATCAAGACAGTGTGGTACTGGCATAAGGACAGACATACAGATTAATGGAATAGAATTGAGAGTCCGGAAATAAATCCATGTGTCTGTGGTCAACTGATTTTCAATAAAGGTACCAAGACTATTCAGGGGGGAAAGAAATAATCAGCCATCTCAACAAATGGTGCTGAGGCATTTGGACACTTACATGCAAGAGAATTAAGTTGCACCCTTCCCTCATACCATATACAAAAAATAACTGAAAATGGATCAAAGACCTAAATATAAGCACTAAAACAGAAATCTCTTAGAAGGAAACCTAGTGGTGAATCTTCATAATCTTGGATTCAGCACTGGATTCTTAGGCAAGCACAAGAAACAAGAGAAAAACTAAATGGAACTTACTCAAAATTAAAAACTTTTGTGCTTCAAAGACACCAGCAAGAAAGTGAAAGCCAGGCATGGTGGCAAATGCCCGTAGTCCCAACTACTCGGGAGGCTGACATGGGAGGATCACTTGAGCTCAGGAGTCAAAGTGAGCTATGCTTGTGCCTCTGCAATCCAGCCTGAGTGACAGAGGAGACTTCATCTCTAAAAAAAAAAAAAGAGAGAGAGAGAGAGAGAGAGAGACAACCCACTGAACCAAAGAGAATATTTGCAAATCATACATCTGATAAGGGACCTTTTTTTCTTTTTTTAGTTGGAGTCTCACTCTGGCTGGAGTGCAGTGGCATGCTCATGGCCACTGCAGCTGCGACCTGCTGGGTTCAGGAAATCCTTCCGCCTCAGCTTTCCAAGCTGCTGGAACTACAGGCACGTGCCACCATGCCCAGTTAATTTTGTTTATTTATTTGTTTATTTATTTATTGTAGAGATGAGGTCTCGCCAAGTTGCTCAGGCTGGTCTCAAACCCGTGGATTCAGGCAATCTTCATACCTTGGCCTCCCAAAGTGCTGAGATTATAGGCATGAGCCACCACACCTGGCCAGGGACTTCTATCGAAAATATATTTTAAAACTCTTACAACTTAATAATAAAGAAGAACATTTGAAAATAGGCAAAGGATGTTAAGAGACATTCCTCCAAACAAGATATATGAATGGCCAATGACCACATGAAAAGATGTTTGACGTCTTTAGTTAACAGGGATATGGAAATCGAAATCACAATGAGATATCATTGCATACTCACTAAAATGGCTACAATCAAAAAGTCAGCCTGTAATCCTAGTGCTTTGGGAAGCCGAGGCGAGAGGACTGCCTGAGTCCACGGGTTCGAGACCGGCCCAGGCAACTTGGCGAGACCTTGTCTCTACAATAAATCAAAAATTAACCAGGGTTGTAGCACACTCCTGTAGTTCTGGCTACTTGGAAGTCAGAGGCGGAAGGATCACCAGGGCCCAGCAGGTCGAGGCTGCTGTGGCCTTGAGTGTGCCACTGCACTCCAGCCTGGACGACAGAGTGACACGCCAACTCAAAAATAAAAATAAAAATGACAGTAATAATACTCCTTGTTCTTCTCACAGCTCAAAGGATGGCTGGGAACATTAAATGAGAGGATTTATGTAAGAGTGCTTGGTACCGATGCGGTGCTATACAAATGTAGCCTGTTTTAGGACTGAATGGGATTAATCAGCTTTTCACCAGCACCTGTCAGTATAAAACCCAGAAACTGCCATTCCTAGAGCTACCTTAGTCGCCAATTAGAATTCCTTTTCTTTCGCAGTTAAGACTCATTGAGAGTCCAACCCTTGAGGTAGTGCTGTATAGTAATTACTTATGGAATGCATCTCACCATCATAGCCTTTTGAAACAAGAAAATAACGTTTCTTTTATATGTTTGCCTAAGACACAACTCAAGTGTGTGTCATTACCACACATACTGAGTCCCTCATTATGTCAGCCGCGGAGCCCACACGCCACTTAGAATACTTCACTAACTGGTCGTTTTTCCTTTCGTCTTGCGTTCCCAAGCCCAGTGTCACATTCTGGCCATCACTAGGCCCCTCTGAGCTGGGGTGAACAGCAGTCCGAATACGCAAAAGAAGATGCGAATAAAATCTGCTCCAATCATCAGAGAAATGCAAGTCAAAACCACATTGAGATACCACCTAACCCCAGCAAGAATGGCCATCATTAATAAAGCAGCCAACAACAGATGCTGGCGAGGATGCGGAGAAAAAGGAACACTTCCACATTGCTGGTAAGAATGCAAACTAGTGCAACCTCTTTAGAAAACAGTGTGGCAATTTCTAAGAGAACTAGACATTGACCTTTCATATGTCCCAGCAATTCAACAGATGCTGGTAAGGTTGCAGAGAAAAAGGAATGCTTCTACACTGCTGGTGGGAATGCAAACTAGTGCAACTTCTTTGGAAGACAGTGTGTCGGTATCTGAAAGAACTAGAAATTGACCTTCCAGATGACCCAGCAATCCCTCCACTGGGAATATACCCAGAGGAACTCAAGTCACTCTACAAAAAAGATACCTGCACACACATATTTGCTGCAGCTCTATTCACAATGCAGTATTTTCACATAGGACAAGGAGGGGCAGACCAGGTGAACCTTTCTGGAGGCACTTTGCTTAGCCTGACATGGCCAATCCCACTTTCCAAAATGCACCTCACACACCCCTTTTCGTTTTCAAGCATTTACACAACTCTGAACTCCAGTCGCCCCTCCCCCTTTATTTGGTTTACAAACAGATGATGCCATGCTGACCCCTCTCTCTCTTTTTTTTAAATCTTGTAAACAGGCCGGGGGGGGGGGGTGGCTCACGCCTGTAATCCAAGCACTCTGGGAAGCCAAGGAGGGAAGATTGCTTGAGCCCAGGAGTTTGAGACCAGCCAGGGTAACATAGCGAGACCTCATGTCTACAAAAAATACAGAAGTCAGCTGGGAGTGGTGGGGTGTGCCTGCAGTCCCAGCTACTCAGGAGACTGAGGCGGAAGGATCGCCTGAGCCCAGGAGGTTGAGGCTGCAGTGGGCCACGATCATGCCACTGCCCTCCAGCCTGGGCGACAGAGTGAGACTCAGACTCAAAAATAAATAAAAATTTTGTGAACAGTGTTTTGTAATAACCGCCCTCTCCCTTTTTATAAAGCTCTGAGTACCAGGCATGGTGCCAGGACCTATGTGTTAGGGGTCACTTTCTCTTAACCTTCCCAAGTGCCCTATGCAAGACAGAGGCCCAGAGATACTGGGTCGCTGAGCCAAGTCACACAACAAGTGGGTGGGTGTGGTGCTAGGGTCTCGAATCCTCGTGGCATTTGGCAGAATGGCTCCTGCCTCTCAGCATCGTTCTATGCTATGCCTCAAAAACAGGTGCCAGGCTGGGCGTGGTGGCTCACACCTATAATCTCAGCACTTTGGGAGGCTGAGGTGAGCCCACAGGTTCGAGACCAGCCTGGGTAACCTGATGCGACCTCATCTCTACAATAAATCAAGAAAAATTAGCCAGGCGTGATGGCTCATGCCTGTAGTTCCAGCTACTTGGAAGGCAGAGGCCAAAGAATCGCCTGAGTCCAGCAGGTTGAGGCTGTGGTGGCTCTAAATGTGCCACTGCACTCCAGCTTGGGTAACAGAATGAGACTTTGGCTCAAAAGAAAAGAAAAGAAAAGAAAACAGGTGCCCTAGCCCGGTGGGGTGGCTCACACCTGTAATCCCAGCACTTTGGGAGGTGGAGGCGAGAGGATTGCCTGAGCCCATGGGTTCAAGACCAGCCTGGGGAACATGGCAAGACCTCATCTCTACAATAAAAAATCAAAAAAATTAGCTGGGCATGGTGGCTCATGACTGTGGTTCCAGCTACTCGGGAGACTGAGGCAGAAGGATCGCTTGAGCCCAGCAGGTCGAGGCTGCGGTGGCCGTTAGAGTGCCACTGCCCTCCAGCTTGGGCGACAGAGTAAGACTCCTACTCAAAAAATAATTTAAAAAAAGAAAGAAAGAAAACAGGTGCCCTAATAATAACGTGGCAAAATGATTGCAATCAAGGCATTTTCCGAGTAAAATGTTTTCCTACCTCTGCTTTCCCATACTCCTGTGGCTCTGAGAGTGTGGCGCGGTCCCCTTCTCCGGAGACACCCCTTGGTTCAGCCTCAGAAACAAAGACCATCCAGACATCCGTGTTTGCCCACCTCCGTTTTTGCCGAAAATGTGTGGAGTAAGCGCGCCCTCCGGTGGTCATTGTCGTTTTCTCAGCCGGGCTTTTGGCTGAGAAGTGGGGGTAAGAACCGGCCACGGCCAGGGGTTGGGTTTGTGGACACGTGGGACCGTCCACGCTCTGAGTCAACCGAGCCTTCCTACGACCTGTCTGTGAACCAGCCGAGTCACCCCAGGGACCCATTCCCATCCCTGGCCTGGGCAGATCCCGAGGTCTGGCTTCTTCCACCTCGGCTGCGGCCAGAAGTGGAGTCAAAGTCCTGGAAGGGGAGGTTTAAGATCACACACACTGGGATCTGGGAGGCTCTGAGGATTTGGTGACCAGAAACTCCCCGCCGCCATCATCTCTTCCACGCCTGCGTTTTCTCCCATGGAGCACCTGT
This sequence comes from Cephalopachus bancanus, assembly GCA_027257055.1. Lineage (NCBI taxonomy): Eukaryota > Metazoa > Chordata > Mammalia > Primates > Tarsiidae > Cephalopachus > Cephalopachus bancanus. The sequence goes on from JAPVLO010000047.1 coordinate 4,234,200, forward strand.
TTTTCAGCTAAGGGGGTGTTTGCTCCCTTTTAGAGGGGACAAAACCAAGCCTGAGTAGGGGTGGGGATACCAACACTTTAATTAATTATTTCTATCTTTGTTTGACTCAAAAAAAAAAAAAAAGAACAAGAAAAAAGAAATATGTTCATCTGACCCTTACCTGATAACCTGGTAGATAATTTTTTTTTTCTTTTTGAAAGCAGGCTCAGTCTGTCATCCCAGCACTTTGGGAGGCTGAGGCGAATGGATTGCCTGAGCCCACGGGTTCCAGGCCAGCCCGGGCAACTTGGTGAGACCTCATCTCTACAATAAATCAGAAATTAGCCGGGCGTGGTAGAGTGCCCCTGTAGTTCCTACTACTTGGAAGGCTGAGGCGGAAGGATGGCAGAGCCCAGCAGGCTGACGCTGGAGTGGCTGTGAGCATGCCACTGCACTCCAGCCTGAGTGACAGAGTAAGACCCTAACTCAAAAAAAAAAAAAAAAAAAAGCATGAAGAACTTGCATGTGCATTTTTGTTCAACTTATGAGACGTTTCGGGGCTCCCACTGGACTCCCGTCATTGCTTCATGTTTTGATCTGAACTCTCCAGAGAAACAGCATCAGAACCAATAGAAAATATCCATAGATTTGATTTACTAGCAGGAACTGGCTCATGGGATTCGAGAGGTTGAGAAGTCCAAGATCTGCCGTCAGCAAGCTAAGAATCCAGGAGAACTGAGCTGATGGTGTGGGTTCGTGTCCAGGTCCAAGGGCAGACAGAGGAAGACCAGTTCTCAACTCAAAGGCAAAAGAAATCACCATCCCTACTCAGCCTTTCAGTATACTCAGTATTCAGGCCTTCAACAGATTGGATAAAGTCCACCCACATGGAGGTGGGGGAGAATCATCTTTTTTCTTCTGTCTACTGATTCAAATGTAGTCTTATCCAGAAACACCCTCACAGACATTCCAGAAATAATGTTTAACCAAATATCTGGGCACACCGTGGCCCAGTCACATGGACACATTCAAATCCCCTCATGTTGGCAGTAGCAGCTGTTGGCCACGTTACTTTCTGGTTGCTGTGCCCAGGCTGCTCTCACCCTAGACGGTAAAGGCTGAGAGCTGAAACAGACTTTTTTTTTCTTTTGAATTGGAGTCTCACTCCATCACCAAGGCTGGAGTGCAGTGACACACTCACGGCCACCCCAGCATCAACCTGCTGGACTCGAGTGATCCTTCCGCTTCTGCCTCAGCCTTCCAAGTAGCCAGAACTACAGGTGCACACTGCCATGCCTGGCTAATTTTTTGATTTATTATAGAGACGAGGTCTTGCCAAGTTGCCCGGGCTGGTCTCGAACCCATGGGCTCAGACAATCCACTCACCTCAGCCTCCCAAAGTGCTGGAATGACAGGCTGAGTCATCGAGCGGCCCAAAACAGATTTTTCTGGCACCAGACTCCAGTATTTAGCACAAGACCTAACAAAATAAGTAATAAGTACTCAGGATGTTTGAAAAGTGCAAAAATAACAAATGGGCAAACTTACATATTGAGCCAAATATAAAGAAAATATACTGTAATCTCAGCACTTTGGGAGGTCAAGGTGTGAGGACTGCCTGAGCCCAGGGGTTTGAGACCAGCCTGGGCAAACTGGTGAGACCTCATCTCTACAATAAATCAAAAAAATTAGCCGGGCATGGTAGCGTGTGCCTGTAGTTGCAACTACTTGGAAGGCTGAGGCGGAAGGATCGCCGGAGCCCAGCAGGTTGACGCTGGGGTGGCCGTGAGTGTGCCACTGCACTCCAGCCTGGGCGACAGAGTGAGACTCCTACTCAAAAAAAGAAAAGAAAAGAAAATATGGTAGTTATCTCATTATATACATATGAGGTCCCACAATTAGCTTCACAAACCATCCTAGAAAAAGTACTTCATACCTCATTGCTGAATATCACTACAGCCACCTTCGAAGTACTCCCCTTGAGAAGCTATGGCCCAACGCCAGCAACTAATCCACCCATCAAAGTAGTTTGGAAACTCTTTTTCTGGAATAGCCATCAGAGCTGTCATCCTTATTTGTTGAGGCCTGGCAATTAAGTTTGCGAACTTGCCACAATGCGCTTACCTTGGCAGCACTGCACAAATAACTGTGTTGGAACACCCTCCCTACTCACCTGGTCTGGCCCCTGTGACTTTTTTCTTTACACGAAGATAAAATATTAGCCAGGCACAGTGGCTCAAGCCTGTAGTCCCAGCACTTTGGGAGGCGGAGGCAAAAGGATTGCCTGAGCTCAGGGGTTCTAGACCAGCCTGGGCAACATAGCGAGACCTCGTCTCTACAGTAAATCAAAAAATTAGCTGGGTGTGTTGGCACATGCCTGTGGTTCCAGCTACCTGGAAGACTGAGGAGAAAAGATCGCCTGAGCCCAGCAGGTCGAAGCTGCGGTGATCGTGAGCAGTGTGCCACGGCACTGGGTGACAGAGTGAGACTCCGACTCAAAAAAAAAGAAAAAAAAAAAAAAAAAAAATATATATATATATATATATATATATATATATATATATATATATATGGGGGAGAGAGAGAGAGAGGAAGACATTTGATGACATTTAAGACATCAAGGGTAATATGACAACAGCTCTGATGGCCATTCCAGAAAAAGAGTTCCAAAATTGCTTTGATGGGTGGACTAGGCGCTGGCATCAGTGCATAGCTTTCCAAAGGGAGTATCTCGAAGGTGACCGTAGTAATATTCATCAACAAGGTAGGGAGCACTTTTTCTAAGATGAGTTCACAAACTTAATTGCCGGACCCTGTATGTCCCTTATAAAGGACAGTGAGCTCCCTGAGTTAAGGGCTAACAGGTCACTGCATTCCAGTGCTAGGCAAGGTGTTTGACAGAGTCGTGCCCAATAAATGTTTTGGGACAAAGGGGTGAATGGATCAACGAGTGAGTGAATAAGCCCAGCTGCCCATCTCCCCAGGGGTGGGCAGTCTCTCATTTTCACTTGGGTCCAGCTGAAAAATCACTCTTACCTCTGGTCGGGATCTGAGACAGGCTCTTACAAACTGGCATTCTGATATTCTCTTCAAAGAGATTTGAGCAGCCTTTGTAAAATCCTAACCCTCCCTGCTGTCACCACAGTTATCCAGAAACTGTCAAAACCAATAGGACCCCTTAGGGGAAGCCAAGAAGGTTGCACAATTACTGCTGTCTGTAAGGAGTCTGTGACAGCTCCTTGGGCCCTTCCAGGGGAGAATGAAAGGTCTGATTAAATGGACACTGTCACACCTAGTAAGCCTGCTGGGCTGATAGGAGATTTGCCCTAATGCTGTGAGACAGGTTTCTAGAACAATCTGGAGAAGAGTGAAGGGGCCCAGTTTGAGTTTGTCATACTTTCCTGCTAAAAGTCTCTGCTGTTCAAGAAATGCAAGAAAGATAAATCTACCTCTTGGGTTTCTGTGGCTCAGTCTTGCTTGTGAAAATAAAATGGTAATGGTGGCCCCAGAGAGGGTCGCAAGTGAGGGAAGGGAAGCCGTCCGGTAGGTGCAGAGCTTTCACCAAAAAATGGGGAGCCTAGCAACCCCCGACTCTTCGGATGGAAGGCCGGGTTCAGGGAGAACCAAACCTCGAGTTAGCCACGTCTTCTTGCCCACTCACAGGGACGGTAGGGGAGGTAATGAAGACATGGATTCCAGAATCAGAGCTGATCTCACACCCGGACCCTGTCGTTTATCAGCTTGGGCCGTTACCGTGGCTATCACCCAAGGGAAGCTTGGAGGGGTATCAGCCACCCGTGATCTTCACGACACCCCAAGTTACCCCAAATGATGATGATAACCATCATTGACATGGACAGTTGAAATGTCCTCAATCTTATGTAAAGTATGAGTATAGTCATATTAGAAAAGTTTGAGACTTTTTAATACACAATCTAAGTTAACAGAATATGCTTTTTATGTAAACACGGCCTCAAGACAAGTCTGACCAGGCACGGTGGCTCATGCCTGTAATCCCAGCACTTTGGAAGGCCAAGTTGGGAGGATTGCTTGAGGTCTGGATTTTGAGACCATCCTGGGCAACACAGCAAGACCTTGTCTCTACAAAAAATAAAATAAAAAAATTAATCAAGCATGGTGGCGTGCCTGTAGTCCCAGCTACTCAGGATACTGAGGCAGAAGGACCACCTGAGCTCAGGAGGTTGGGGCTGCAGCGAGCTGTGATCATGCCACAGCATTCCAGCCTGGATGACAGAGTGAGACTCTGACTCAAAAATAAAATAAAATAAATAAAAAGAAGAGGCCTTCAAAAATCTGTCAAAGAGGCAGGTCTGGCATTGGATGGCCTTAGCCTTGACTGTCAACATCTTGTTTCTCTCTTGGTGACACCCTCTTCCATCATAAGGGCCCCTTCCTGCAAATTGCTTACAGGGAGTTAGAGGGAGAGGGGGATTAAAAAAAAACAACAGTCTGGCAGTCTGGAGTAGGCCAACTCCGGGAATTCAGAGAGGGCCACAAGGTTAGGGAACATGGGAATGAGGCATGAGGTCTGATGGTCAATCACATACGGACTCAAGGACAATTTGGGCAAAGGGGAAAATAACTAAAGAGTGTGTGACCAAAACATAGCAGCCAGGTGCGGTGGCTCATGCCTGTAATTCTAGCACTTTAGGAGGCCAAGGTGGGAGGATTGCTTAAGCCCAGGCATTTGAGACCAGCCTGGGCAACATAGTGAGAACTTGTCTCTACAGAAAAAAACAAAAACATAAAAACTGGTAGCTGCCCAGCTAGATCCAGTCTCCCCTTCCTCCTTTGAGTAACAGACCCATGAAATTTTACTTAGCACACGGCCACTGGGTAGGAGACTATGTTTCCCATCCTCCCTTGCAGCTAATATGGCCATGGTGTAAGTTCTGGCCAGTGGGATGTGAGCGGAAGTGATGTGGACCGTTTACAAAACACATCCTTAAAATAAGAGCCAGATGACCTCCTCTCCCTTCCTATTTTCCAATATGCTGAAACCCAGACCTGATGCAGTTTCAGCCATGAAGACAAACGTAACCCCATAATGTTGGCAAAGCAACAAGCTAGGAGCCTGAACCACTAGCTCATCTCTGGCTTTTTCCTTGAGACTTTTATAAACATTGATCTTAATTGTTCGATCTCCTCATTAAAGCAGTATAGTCCACACTTATTTGTCAGTTGTCTGAAATGAGTCCAATATCCAGGAATACTCTGGCTGGAATTCCAAACACAAAGAAGTCACCAAATACAAAGAAATCTTGAGAGTTTCTTCAGGATCCTCTAAGGGTTACGTGGGATGGGTTTTCAGGGTTTCCGGGGAAAGAGCATGAGTTTCTAGAGCTCAAGGTGAAAATGACTGGGATACAGGTGGGGGTGAGCTACTCCCAGCAGATGGAGCAGAGGGAGTCTCCCACCACCGCCCTCGCCACATTTCTGAGATCAAGTTCAGGCCAACCCAGAGGGTGTTTCCCAAAGACCCAGTGTGGCAGCTGTGGGACAGTTCATTCCTGGGGAGAAACAAGACCCAGCTTCCTCACCATTATATCCCGGCTTGCTCACTGTTGTGTGGCCTGGAACACAGAAGGAGGCCGAGGCGGGAACACTGCTTAAGCCCAGGAGTTCAAGACCCACCTGGGCAACATAGCGAGACCCCATTTCTATAAAAAAAATAAGAAGAGGTTAGGCTGGCATGGTGGTATGTGCCTAGAGTCCCAACTACTTGTGAGGCTGAGAGAGCAGAGTCACCTGAGCCCAGGAGGTCAAAGCTGTGGTGAGCTGTGATCCTGCCACTGCACTCCAGCCTGGGTGACAGAGTAAGACATTGACCAAAAAAAAAAAAAAAAAAATTCCATTCTCAGCATCTGGGTGGTTGCTTTGCTTTGGGCTCCCAGACTGGGTAACACTCCCCAGTCACTGGTTTTTTTTTTTCCTGGGGACAGTTCCTTTGGAGCAACTTTCTTCTCAAGCAGACTTGTCACGGAATTTTTGGAAACTCAATAGATTGTTGGCATGTACTCACATAACTTTTTTCCAGATATTTCCAAGTACAACATCACCTCTTTCATCCCTGTCTTCAGCATGAATTCTCCTTTCTTGTGGCTCCTTTTATTAGCTTTTAAGTTTGTCCAGTTCCTCCCAGAGATTTCAGAGGCTGTTTGACCCCAGAATTGGATTGGGTAAGTCAGGTGGCCGCTTTGAGGCTCAAGGTCTTCGTTCGTATTCCAAGATGAGGACCGCCTATACCTACCTACCACACAGGTCGTCAAGAGAACGTCAGAGGATAATACACGTGATCCTATTCTGTGCATTTGTGGTACACTGGCGGTGCTCAGGAAATAGAATGTTCTTCCACCCTAGTCACGCTTGCCCCAGAGAGCCCCAGGAGAAGCCCCAGCACTGGTACAAGAGGCTCAGGGCACAGGACGTGGACGTGAGACCTGGACAATGTGATTTCTTGAGTGGCAGAGTCGTTGTCCCCTTGGGCAGCATAAGTTGACCTTGGAATCTGATGTGGTTACAGACATAGAAGGCAATAATCTTGCCATTCTGTGCTCTTTACGGCCTAGCAGATACCTCCAAGACCACCGTAGATGACTGTGCAATACACGGCCACACATAGCTGCACTTGGTGGTCCCACACGCTTGTCCCTGCGGACCTAACTCAATTCCCGCTTCCCTCTCTCCGCCCCCCTCTTTTTTCATTCTTTATGTAAATGGAAATTGTAGCCATATGATGAGGCTGTGATATGGGTCAGCAAAGACGTGTCCAGTGTGCTTTGTTCACTGCAGAGCACCATATAGAACTTCTGTTTTATTGTTTTCTTTTTTGGAACAGGAACTATTCTAATATGTGTTCCATACTTTCAGTTAAAGCGCTGGGTTTATTTATTTGGGGATTTTTGTGGGGTTGGTTGGGTGGTTCTGGTTGCTGTGCACACTCCAATCCATAGTGAAATCGGTAGTTTTAAGAACCTCACTGAAGCCGGGCTCGGTGGCTCAGCCTGTAATCCCGCGCCTTTGGGAGGCTGAGGTGAGTGAATTGCCTGAGCCCACGGGTTCAAGACCCGCCTGGGCAACTTGGCGAGACCTCATCTCTACAATAAATCAAAAAGGAGCCGGGCGTGGTAGCGCGCCTGTAGTTCCAGCTACTTGGAAGGCTGAGGCGGAAGGATCACCAGAGCCCAGCAGGTGGAGGCTGCGGTGGCCGGGAGCGGCCACTGCACTCCAGTCTGGGCGACAGAGTGAGACTCCAACTGAAACAAAAACAAAAACAAAACAAGAACCTCACTGGCCTCCCCGTAGGTTGGAGACAGAGACGTAACTCTCCTGAGAGATGATTCTCACCCTGGAGCATGCCACCCAGATATGCTTGGGTGAGAACTGGCTCACCTACAAATCCATGCCTGGCACTCAATGTGTCTGCCCTTGTGATTTTTGGCTCGGGGATTGTATCAGAAACCACATCGTGTTTCCTTTGTCCTGACATACGACTCATCTTTCTAGATTGACAGGTGCCTCTGACTGAACGTTAATTTTTTTTTTTTTTGAGCCGGAGTCTCACTCTGTCACCCAGCATGATCACGGCCACCACAGCCTCAACCTGCTAGGCTCAGGCCATCCTTTCACCTCAGCCTTCCAAGTACCTGGAACTACCAGTACACACCACCATGCCTGGCTAATTTTTTAACTTATTGTAGAGACGAGGTCTTGCCAAGTTGCCCAGACTGGTCTGGAACTCCTAGGCTCAGGCAATTCTCTCACCTTGGCCTCCCAAAGTGCTGGGATTTCAGGTATGAGCCACCATGCCCAGCCCTGAACTTTAATGTTGACAGCTCTGGACAACTCTTTGAGGCGCTCCCCAGGATCCTTAGAGGGTTTCAGTCATGGGGTTGCACTTCTCACCCTGATTTTTAAATCTATTGAGAAATAAGACAAAAGACCAAATAAAGCCCAAAGTATCCCATTCATTATGGATAAAATTTAGACTGGAAACCCTACTTTGTATCTACTGGCAATTGGAACCCCAGATTTAGGCGCAAGCCTTTCAAAGCAGTGCTGAGCCAGAGTCAGTCTTCCCTTCCAGGGCCAGCACCTGCCTTGGAGTTGCTGAGTTGAACATGGAAATGAACCTGTTCCCCAAAGAAGAAAGCAGCCCTGAGCCTAGCTCCCAGTTTTTCTTCCCAAATTCACCAAGTAGAGAAGAAACTCTGCCATGGACCCATCCCAGTCAAGAATGGTCCTTTTTCCTCAAATTCTTGGGGCAATTGTGACACCTTCCCTCAACAGGGACATCTGGTCACCCTCTAAGTGATTTTATTCTGGCAGAGTAACTAACTAAAACACCTCTCTCCCCTGCCCTGTCTGGTGTTTACCACAAACCGAAGCCGTGTTCTGGCATTCACACCTCCCACCACCGAAGTCACTGCTTCCGCTTATCGGGCATTCAACACCTACTCGCCACCCGTTGTGGTCTGAGGGCTCACAGGGCAGAAGAGCTGGAGTCTAGCATTTTCTTTTAAACAGTTTAAAGGATCCAACCTGTCCTTACATAGACACATTCTCTTGGTAGCATCCATGTGCTCGGACTCATATCATTAAGTGTCACAAGGCCACACAGCAACGAGAAATGGAAAACCTAATCCTTATGTGTGTGGTTTTAAAAGTCTGTTCCATTTAAATGAGTCATACCATAAAGTCAATACACAGTTTCGCTTTAAACCCTAAATCAGTCCCATAAATACCAAGGGGTTCACTGTGACCCTGTGTAAGTCTTTTTCCTTGTTCTGGAAAACTTTCGTTCTTAGATTACAGTTACACATTTCCAGGACCGACTGCCAGCACTTCCCTCTGCCTTCAGTCTTTCTCTGGGTAGGGTGAGTTTTATGTCAGCATCCTGGTCCTGCAAATAAGAGTCAACTTTCCTGTTTTCGCAGCTACTTGAATCAATTTCCACTTTCCGCTAGTTTTTCCTGCTAGTGTTTGGTGCGTGTGCTCTGCTGGATTGGTCAAAGAAGCTTCTTGTTCTGGAGGATTTTCTAAGGCATCTAAGGAAAAGAGCATCACAGTGGAAAGAAATGGAACTTCCTGATTCTTCAGCGACTCAGCCTCCTCCTTCAAGGATGCAGCTGCTGATCAGGTGTTTAAGGGGACCTGAGCAGGGTGCTGTGGCTCAACCTGTAATCCCAGCACTTTGGGAGGCCAAAGTGAGAGGATTGCCTGAGCCCAGGGGTTCAAGACTAGCCTGAGCAACTTGATGAGACCTCATCTCTACAATAAAGCACACACAAAAAATTAGCCGGGCTTGGTGGTGTGCATTTGTAGTTCCAGCTACTTGGAAGACTGAGTGAGGCGGAGGGATTACCTAAGCACAGCAGGTCGAGGCTGTGGTGGTGGTGAGTGTGCCATTGCACTCCAGCCTGTGCAACCACTCAAAAAAAAAAAAAAGCACCTGGCAGATAGTCTATACTCCCATGATCTTCCCAATAACACCTTATACTTCCTTCTACCGACCACATATTACTTATATATTTTTTGTTTTTAGTGGATGTCTCACTCTGTTGCCCAGGCTGGAATGCAGTGGCAGGATCACAGCTCACCACAGCCTCAACACCCTGGGTTCAGGCGATCCTGTCTTGGCCCCACAAAGTGCTGAGATTACAGGTGTGAGCCACTATGCCTGGCCACATATTTGAATGACTTGTTTCTCTTTCTTCTTCCCTGCTTTGTTCATTCCTCCAAGGCAGAAACTCTGTCCTAGCCAGGTACAATAATGGACACTTGAGGTTCCAGTTACTCGGAAGGCTAAGGCAGGGAGGTCACTTGAGCCCTAGAGTTTGAGACCAGTCGGAGCAACATAGCAAGACACCCATCTCTAAACAAATAAACAAAACCTCCGTCCTATTCTTCCTTTGATCTGCTCCAGCCAGCAAATGACTCTTAGTGGACACTCAGTTAATATCTGAGGAAAAGGAAAGAAGGGGGGTGGTCCCAGCCTTCTTGAATACACTGACACCATTCTCTAGAAAGCTGTTCTCACACATTTCCCAATGGCTTTCTTCTCTCTCTCTCTCTCATTCCCACATCTGTTTAATGTCAAACCACTCAGAACATCCTTTCCTGACATCCCTTCTAAAGGAGCCACCATGCAGGCACATGGGGTACACACAATCTGTTTTTCTGTTTTATCTGCTTCATTGTTGTTCATGATATGAGATTATTTAACTGCATGTTTATCTATTGCCTGACTCCCCCAACCATAATAACCCTACAAGGTACGGTACCTTCAGGATCTTAAATATAAGGGAGGGAGACACACAAAAATAGAGGAATCATTTTTTGGAGGGTGGGTCCCTTATAGTACAGGTAAGTGTTTTAGGAACCCATCAGCATCAGTGGACCAGGTAGCATTGTTGTGAGAGGCTGCGTTCAGCTTCAGTTAATTTTTTTTTAAAGATTCTTTCAACACTTTTGCCTATTTCATGATGGGTGATTGATGAGCATACCTGCCCACACCGTGCTGAGCGTTCAGCAGTCTTTGACCAAAAGTGACATGACCCCCGTGACTGTGGATTAAACACTTGTTTTTCCATGTCCTACCCTCCCTATTCACTAGATCTCACCCTAACTGACTTTTTTTTGCTGTTTCTCTGGATGAAAATGTCCTCAAAAAGAAACATTTTGCCTGTGTGAAAGAGGTGAAACACACACACACACAAAACATCAGAAGCACTAAGAGGTATCAAAATGGATGAGTTCAAAAATTGTTTTGAGCAGTGGAGAAAGCATCTCGATAGGTGTATTGCATCCAACAGAGAGAGCTTTGAAGGTGACTGAGATTTAAACAAGTAAGAATAAATGCACAATTTTTTGCTAAGAAATTCCATTTTTTGAAGGGCTTCCCCTCATAGTGCCTGGCACACAATAAGTGCCTATCAAGCATCAACCGAATGAATAAATGGAGAAGGAGAGGGAGGAAAGCCGGCTCCCCTCTCCTCCTTTGCCCTATTTCACTGACATTTTAGCATGTAGAGCCACGGGAACCTCCACAGAGAAAAAGGAAGCTGTCCTTCTGCCCTGTGCTGACATGTCCATCTCTTGAACATGGACCACAGGGTCTAGAAGACATCCTCAGCGGGAGAACAGTTCAAGGTGCACAGGAAGAGCACAGGACTGTGATCCTAAGACACAGAGCCTTTCTGGAGATGAGTTCAGCTATGTCAGTCAAGCCCAGCCTGAACTTCTGAAAGGACGATGGGGAACATGGTTTGCAGAGACACCCACTGGCACTGAAGCAGAGTTGGCGGCTTACTGTTGGTACGCCCTGGCACCCATGAACACGTGGCCTAAAGGGACCTCGGGAGGGCCTGGGTCAGGCCTGGAAAGGCGGGGGCCAGGGCTGCACCACTACTGTTCTTCCAGCCACGGGTCTTCCTCCCTCCTCTGCTCTGTGCACCTCTGCTTCCTCCTCTCTTGCTCGGGCCTGTGCACAGGCATCAGGCGTGACTTCCCGAGAATCTCAGAGGCCTAGTTCCCCATTCCATGGAGGAGAACCCAATGGGTCCAGCTTGGGTACGGGATCTACATCTTGTCCACTCAGTGACGAGGGGAGGAGGAAACCATTGAATAGTGGTGGCAGCTGGTGCAGGGTTCGGAGCAGGGGACGTGTGACTGGGGCTCACCCCAAGAGGCATTTACCATCTTCACCTTCATTGACAGATGGTGTGCTCAGCCTCCAGTATTTGAGAAGCAGTTTATGGTCATTGCCTTTCAAATGTCCAGATGTTTTCCATTCGTCTTCTCTGCCATTAGCCCACAATCACCTGGCACTGGAAGTGTAAAATATAAGAGGCTGCCCTCTGAAATATTTGCTGGGTCACAAAGGGCATTAAACACTTGTTTCCAGTGTTAGTGAAGCCAAAGCAGAGGTCATGGGTCGATGACAGAGAAATGTTTTGTGTCTAAATTGGTTAAAGGAAGCCAAATGCTACAGAAATCCTGCGGCCAGCTTTCCGCCTGCCTCTTCAATCAATTTCTGGGCATGAGAAAACAACTCTTAGAATGTGCCCATTTGAGTCCAACCGCCTCCACAAAACAAGATGGAGTATATTCTAATGCACCCAAAACATACCTCTCTGTGGGTAATTATGAGGCCAGCTCACACAGCCTTATGCCTTTCTCAGTGACTGTTTCTGATTCATTCATTTGGGTTTCTGGCTTTTTAGCCCAGGTGTATATGTTATAATGTGACACTAAGTGAGATCATATCCTGGGATTTTTTGGTTTTGTTTTTGAGTTGGAGTTTCACTCTGTCGCCCACCTCAGCCTTCCAAGTAGCTGGAACCACACGCATGTGCCACCACACCCGGCTCATTTTTTTGATTTATTGTAAAGACAAGTTCTTGCCAAGTTGCCCAGGCTGGTCTCGAACCCCTGGACTCAGGTCATCCTCTCGCCTCCACCTCCCAATGTGCTGTGATTATAGGCGTGAGCCACTGCACCTGACTTGGTATTTTTAAATTGCATTTATCTTTAAGCAAACTCCATTGAGGGAAGACTATTTACTAGACTGGTGGTGAGGGGGTGGGGAACAAGAAGGTTTCAAAGGGAGATGCTATTCCATTAACATAAGAAGTTGTCCCAATTGACAGAGACACATTTCCAAAGATGATGCTTCCTTTGAATAAATATTCCTAGCCTAGGAAGTGTAACTCAATGTGTCTACCACTATCTTGACTTGTTGGGGTCAGTTCTGTCTGGGGCCATTTTAGCTAGGTATTATTTCACGAATATTCTCTAAGTGACTTACTCCATGAAGACCCTCAAGGTGACCAAGTCTTCAATCCTGGGGCTTGTAAGTGCCCTGAACTGTTAGAAGGGGAGTTTCTCTCTTGGGAATAGGGCTGAACAAAGTTTTGGGGCACAGGTTCTTATCTCTGGGCTTAGCTAGTCATCACTGTAGCCCACAAGCCATTCTCACCACAGTTAAATGAGCCATCTAATCTTGGTCCTCAGGACAGGTTAGGTTCTCCAAGGGTAGGGAACTAATGGGCTATGGTCCATGTTTCATGGAGGACAATTATCTCTCCTTCTCCATCTCCATCCCACAGCCTGTAGAATCATTAGTTTGGAAGGCAGAGCTTTCTTTGCAGTTATGCAGTTGTGTATCGGGCTCTTTCTGTCTTACATCTGCACCAGTAACTTTTGAACTTAAACACTACAAATTGCCAAAAAGAACAACTGATGAACTTTGCAGCAACTTGGATGGACTTAGAGGCTATAATACTGAGTGATCTATCACAGAAACAAAGACCCAAGTATCACATGTTCTCACTCATAAGCGGACCTTGAACAACTATCATAATACTATAAGAAAGCGATCGGCAGTAGTGGGAAACTGCCAGGAGGGGCACACCTCATCAACAAGGGTACCTGCATCATAACCATTTGTATACCTAAACCTGAATTGTACCCCACATCTTTAAAATTTAAAAAAAGAAAAAAACACTATAAATTTGCCTCTTTTATTCTTTGCTTCATGAATAGAACTTCCCTTACCTAAAATATGATAACCACTAGCCACAAGTGACCCCTGAGCACTTGAAATGTAGCTAGCAAGAATGGAGTTGTGGGCCGGGCACTGTGGCTCAAGCCTGTGATCCCAGCACTTTGGGAGGCCGAGGTGAAGGGATTGCCTGAGCCCAGGTTCGGCAGTTGCTTCCCCTGCAGCAATGGATGACTCATAACTTGTTTTTTGGGCTGGGAGGAAAATCGTTAGGTTGCAAGAGAAGAAAATCAGAGATCACACAGCTGGAAGAGGTGTGAGGGTTGGGGACAGGTAAGAACACAGAGTTGATTCTTTAAAATATGATCCCACTTCATATATAGGATTGGGCATTGTGCCTATATAAAAGGCTTGTTATTGTGGAATTGTGTGTTTTTGTTCACATGGTGTCTTCCAGGATTGCAGGACAGACATGTGACCAAAAACACACAATTCCACAATAACAACCTGGAGGAGAAAGCAGGAAAAGTGACTGGACGTAGCTTGGTTCAGCATAATCTGGGCTGAACTGTGGATGTTCTGCTGCAAAGTTGACTGAGGAAATGGATCCCGGGATATTTACTAGGGTGGCAGAATTCTGAGGCATGTTCTACACCTCCAATGGAAATACAGGGTGAGTCACAAATTTACATTTTCTAGTGGTCACATTTTTTAAGAAGTAAAATGAAACAGGTGAAGTTAATTTTAATGCATTAGTTTAATGTCATCTGTCTAAAATATGATTATATCCACATGTAACCAAAATTAAAAAAATTATCAATGAGATGTTTTGCATTCTATACTGAGTTTTATACATCCAATGTGTATTTTACTTGTGGAGCACAGCTCAATTCTTTCTTTCTTTCTTTTTTTTTTTTTTTTGAGTTGGAGTCTCACTCCATCACCCAGGCTGGAGTGCAGTGGCACGCATTCTCACGGTCACCCCAGCATTGACCTGCTAGGCTCCAGCCATCCTTCTGCCTCAGCCTTCCAAGTAGTCGGAACTACAGGTGCGTGCTACCATGCCCAGCTAATTTTTTGCTGTTGTTGTTGTTGAGGTGAGGTCTCACCAAGTTGCCCAGGTTGTTCTCAAACCCATGGGCTCAGGCAATCCTCTCACCTGGGCCTCCCGAAGTGCTGAGATTACAGGCTTCAGCCACTGCCCCTGGTCCACAACTCAATTCTTACTAGTTACATTTCGAGTGCTCAAGGGTCACATGTGGCTAGTGGTTATCATATTTTAGGTAAGGGAGGTTCTAGATTATTTCTCAAAGGTTCACAATGGGAGTGAGTCCCAGTTGCCCACAGTGAAAACCTTCCAGCTGATGCATCCCAGCTAGATATTTTTTGTTTCTGTGAATGTCTCCACTCTCTTTCCAATGCTTCCAGGATCACCTACCAAATGAACTACTTGTTCTCAAACCCTTGCCTTCAAGTTGCGTTCTGGGGAACTTGATTGAAGACATGATAGCTCTAAGTGTATAAGCCCTAAGAGTAGCCACATTCTCTATTAGTTGTTAAGTTATTCTCAATGTTGTACTTTTTTTTTCTTTTGAGTTGGAGTCTCATTCTGTTGCCCAGGCTAGAGTGCAGTGGCACACTCACTGCTACCCCAGCGTCAACCTGCTGGGCTCCAGTGATCCTTCTGTCTCAGCTTTCCAAGTAGCCGGAACCACAGGCACGTGCTACAATGCCCAGTTAATGTTTTATTTTATTGTAGAGACGAGTTCTCTCCAAGTTGCTCAGGCTGGTCTCGAACCCATGGACTCAGGCAATCTACTCATCTCAGCCTCCCAAAGTGCTGGGATTACAGGCTGAGCCACCGAGACCAGCCTGTTACTTTTACATGGAGTAAATACTTGGTAAAAGTTACAGCAAGATATATCCCATGCTATGACCACCTAGGGGAAGGGTCTGTCCATTCTTGAGCCTGAATAGCAAAGAAAAGAACAGTGTCCCCTTCCCTGAGGCCAAAGTGGTGGCAGCAATAGCCATACTCACAGAAATAGCTGTGCTCAGCAAAAGGGCAATCTTTTGAATGCTTCTATCAACAACGTAGCTGGGTGAAAAGGAGGCTGAAACAGAAGAGCACAAGGTACATCTTGCTTTCTCACAAAACTATTTTCACACAAGAAATCCAGAGGACAGTTTCTAATCAAACTGAGGGGACAGTATACCAGCTGAAGCCATGCTCACAGAGTTAGCAAGAATTCTCAACAGAAATATAGTTATAATTGAGCATTAATCAGTCTGCACTTTGACCTACTTCCTTATAACCAAAAGTCACATAGCACTGGACACTAGATCATTCGCATCCAATGTTCCTATAGATAAGATTTCCCATCTAGGCATGGTGGCTCAGCCTGTAATCCGGGCACTTTAGGAGGGTGAAGTGAGAGGATTGCCCGAGCCTGGGGGTTTGAGACCAGCCTGGCAACTTGGTGATACCTCGTCTCTACAATAAATCACAAAAATAAAAAAATTAACAAAAAAGATTTCCCGTGTTATAGTCAAAAGACCTTTGTTTAAGATAGATAGGATCTCTTACATTAGAATCATAAAACTTTTGTTTAGGAATTCTTTAAGATGATTTCCAGATCTCAAATTCTAGCAAAACAGCTGACACCAACCAGTTGGAAGGCCCCGGCAGAAGAGTGGGATCAGCATGAGAATTTGGTTTCTTCATCAACCTGTTCTTTGAATTCACCCTGCACTCATTGACCAATCGACAATTTCTACATCTTGGCCCACTCCAAAACAGTTAAAAACCCTACCCCACATTTGGATTTGAGGTAACTTCAAGGAGACAGATTTGAGGCTTCCCCCATCTCCTCATTTGACTGCCCTATGAGCAAATCTCCTTCTCTACTGCAACCTAGTGTCTCATACTGACTTACCATGTGCATTAAGCAACAAACTGTTATGGTTACAAAGCTACTAAAATTTTATATTTAAAAGGCCACATGGGTGGTAAGGTCAGGACACCTAGGTCACCCTGAACTAAGTCTTGATCTGCAGTTTCAGCCAGGATGACTTCAGAGAATCCTTCACCTGTGCCTCTGAGAAGAACAAAGAAAAACAATGACCAGTTGAGATGGAGATCAGGTCTGCCACTGTTCATAAATTCTCCTAGAGAAGTGCTTTCTAAGGAGTTGGAGCATGATTACAGTGATGCCAAATAACACTTGACACATAAAACAGCCCTATGGGGGTGGAAGCAAAGATGAAAGAGCAATTTTATGTCAGCGAGCCCTAAAATATCCCTAGAAGAAACCTGACCCCAAAATGTCTATATATATTAACAAAATCTTTTGTTGTTTATTTATCCAATGAAAATAGAAATTTCCTTTCTGTTTATTTATATTCTCTCTCCAATTCTCTTAATGCAAGATGGAACAGTCTTTTAAGAACCTGTTGCTGGCTGGGCTCGGTGGCTCAGCCTGTAATCCCAGCACTTTGGGAGGCTGAGGCAAGTGGACTGTCTGAGCCCGCGAGTTCAAAACCCACCTGGGTAACTTGGCAAGACCTCATCTCTACAGTAAATCAAAACTATTAGCCGGGTGTGGTAGCGCACACCTGTAGTTCCAGCTACTTGGAAGGCTGAGGCGGAAGGATCGCCGGAGCCCAGCGGGTCGAGGATGCGGTGGCCGGGAGCGTGCCACTGCACTCCAGTCTGGGTGACAAAGTGAGACTCCAACTCAAAAAAAAAAAAAAAAGAACCTGTTGCGAATGTCAGGGGGGTTTGGCCAAGGTCTGGTTGCTTGCTGCACAGTCAATCACTGAGACCACCAGTATTGCCAGGGAGGAAGGGCTTTTTAATGTGGTTGACATCAGTCGGAAGATGGGAGATAAAGCTCAACCTTATCTCCCCAACCAACTAAAATTAGGGATTTATATGGCAGGGAAGACATGTAGTTACTTGGAAAAATAGGAATTAAGGAGGGGTAAGGAAGAGGAGTTGGTCAACAAGCAGCAGATGGTTGGTTCTGATGGATGAGGAGGTCTGGTGTCTCTTTGTCTGGATGCAATGATCTCGTAAATTTCAGTTCCTTCTGGGAAGCCTGACGATCAGTTTCCTGAGAAAGGAACTCAGATAGGAAAAATATCAGTTTCTCAAGTTTTAAGACCAGGAGGGTCAACTTCTATGTTTATTCACAAGCCATAAGCATGTCTTTTGGGGAAAATTAGGCTGGTTTCAGACCTAGCTGAATATTTCCAGGCACATTTTTTTCTCAACTCATCATCTCACTAAATAAAGGCCAATATATTTCACCCTCCGTGAGCCATAACTAATACATGAACAAGATATCATACAGAAGACTACTCTAATTTTGTGACTCTTTTTCTTACCTCCCAAAACCACATGCCTTCATTATCTTTTCCAAAAAGTGAACTTAAAATCACAACAATAATAACATTTCCTTTTGGCTTTCACAACACAATCCACTGAAATTATTCTCTCTAAAGCCACAAATGACCCCTTATCCCTTATCCTAAAACTAGGAGTCATCTTCCTGTCTGAATTTTCTGCGGCATTCAACATACTGAACAAACTTTTCTTTGTTCATTCCATTTCAACAAATACTTATTAGTACCTACTATAAACCAAGCACCATTGTAAACATCTTGAGTACATCAGAAAATAAAACGAAGACCTCTACCCTTATAGAGCTTCATAAGCATAACTCTGGCAAGTTCCTCACATCCACCCCTCCTCTCTCACTCACTCCTGCTGCCACGTTGCGTTCAGAAGCTGGAGTTTCCCTGGATGATGCCTCAACTGCTTCAAGCTGTGCTCCCTCGTGGTGCTCCAGCTTACTCTCTTCTACCTCTTCCCCATATTGCTGCCTGGGAGATCATCCCCTAAGATACAAATCAAATCTTGGTGCTATCTTTTTTCTGAAATAGACATCCTAAATTGGTAATATGCTTTCCGAAGATCCCCTGAGAACATGTCTGTGAGAATAGATGCACAGACCCATCTATTGTTAGAATCATACCTAGAAAAAGCACAATGAAATCATTTTTTTTCTCTTTAAACAAGAGCAAGCCGGATACACTGGCTTATGCCTGTAACCCCAGCACTTTGGGAGGCAGAGGCGAGAGGATTGCCTGACGTCAGGGGTTTGAGACCAGCCTGGGCAATATGGCGAGAACTCGTCTCTACAGTAAATCAGAAAATTAACCAGATGTGGTGGCGTGTGCCTGTGATTCCAGCTACTTAGAAGGCCAAGGCGGAAGAATCGCCTGAGCCTAGCAGGTCACAGCGGTGGTGGTTGTGAGCATGCCACTGCACTCCAGCCTGAGTGATAGAGTGAGACTGTCACTCAAAAACAGAAGGAGAAGAAGGAAGAAGAAGAAGAGGAAGAGGAAGAGGAGGAAGAGGAAGAAGGAGGAGGAGGAGGAGGAGGAAGAGGAGGAGGAGGAGGAGGAGGAGGAACAAGAGCAGGCCATTGCTTTGCTATTCTATGGTCTGGCTACGTGGTTCCTTGAGCTAGACCACCATGTTCCCTTTGGTCTCCTCCCCTACCTTGGGAGGTGAATCGCCTTGCTCTCTCTAATTTACTAACTTTACTTTTCTTTTTTTCTTGAGTTGGAGTCTCTCTCTGTTACCCAGGCTAGAGTGCAGTGACACACATGGCCACCACAGCCTTGGCCTGCTGGGCTCAGACGATCCTTCTGGCTCAGCCTTCCAAGTAGCTGGAACTACAGGCGCATGCCGCCATGCTCGGCTAATTTTTTGATTTATTGTAGAGACAAAGTCTCACCAAGTTGCCCAGGCTGGTCTCGAACCCCTGGACTCAGACAATCTTCTTGCCTCGGCCTCCCAAAGTGCTAGGATTACAGGCTTGAGCCACCACACCTGGCCTCTAATTTACTTTCTAAAGAAACTACATTTTCCAATCTAAAAATAAATAAATAAACAAACTAAAGCAAAATGTTATTCCTTTTAAAGAGGTTTGGCATGCTTTCATTGCCTTAAGAATTACCCATAGTTGAAATAAACAGCAAAGATTCTAAGAAAATACAAGTGGTTGACAGAGTTAAACCAATTTTAACAGCAACCCAGGCCGGGCTCGGTGGCTCAGCCTGTAATCCCAGTGCTTTGGGAGGCCGAGGTGAGTGGATAGCCTGAGCCCGTGGGTTCGAGACCCGCCTGGGCAACTTGGCAAGACCTCATCTCTACAATAAATCAAAAATTAAGCCAGGCTCGGTGGCTCAGTCGGTAATCCCAGGCCTTTGGGAGGCTGAGGTGAGTGGATTGCCTGAGCCCGCAGGTTCGAGACTCGCCTGGGCAGCGAGAGCTCATCTCTACAATATACCAAATAATCAGCCGGGCGTGGTAGCACATGCCTGTAATTCTGGCTAGTTGGAAGGCTGAGGTGGAAGGATCGCTGGAGCCCAGCAGGTCAAGGCTGCGGTGACCAGGAGCGGCCACTGCACTCCAGTCTGGGCGACAGAGTGAGAATCCAACTCAAAAAAAAAAAAAAAAAATCAAAAATTAACCGAGCGTGGTAGTGCGCACCTGTAGTTCCAGCTACTTGGAAGGCTGAGGCGGAAGGATCGCTGGAGCCCAGCGGGTTGAGGCTGCGGTGGCCGGGAGCGGCCACTGCACTCCAGTCTGGGTGACAGAGTGAGACTCCAACTCAAAACGAAAAACAAAAAATCCCAGCAACCCAGATAATCAAAAGTGGTTGGTTTGGGGGTTTGGGTGTTGGCACCAAACTCACTGCCTGGAAGAGCTGCAAATTTAATCCTTACATTGAGCAGTGTGGCATGAATAAAAGCAAATCAGGTGCATGATTGCCCAGTCAGAGACAGAATCAACTGCTATTTCTTAGCAATAGCTAGTTTTGTTTCTGCTCTGAAGACAGGTCAACAGAGTGTGGGCACTGCCCAGAGGAAGCTGGCACCCAGGGAGGTTGTCTGGGGGCTAGATTTCCTCAAGGCAGCATAGTCAAGGGAAGAAACTGCACTGTGGATGAGAGGAATCAAGGTCATCATCAAGGAGATGATGCTGGCAAGAATCAGATCTGAAAGGTGAGTTAATAACGATAGTAAGTCTCAGGAATAGTGAGATAGTGATCATTGCTAACATCTACTGCCTGTGTGGCATATGCAGAAACTAACCACTCTACATGTTTACATCAATCCATCTATGAGATATAATATTACTATTTCTTTTTCTTTGAATGTCAGTGTTCCTTTGCTCCTCTCCACTTATTTAAACTTTTTCCTGGGTGGAGGAGAAACCTGGGGCTTAGAACATTTAGGTAGCTTGCCTAAACATGAACATTTAATGGTAAAGGAATGACTCAAGCCCAAGTAAAGTAAGACTGAAAACCAGAGAATGAGGTGTGAGTCAGAAACCACAAAGACTGTGATCAGGCTGAAGGATAGGGCAAGGAATGGGGTGATGCAAGTGGATTACAACTAAGGCCAGGAAGAGTTACAGATCACCAGATACGCCTTTCACTGCTTCCTGGTGTATCACAGAAGTAAGAATGGCTGTTGAGAAGAACCATGAGTGTCATGGAAGAAGTATATTAACATAAAGGGGTTAAGAAAGACCTGTGGATGAGAAAAACAAACTCTATAAAATATTTAGCCAGGCATGATGGCTCGTGCCTATAATCCCGGCACTTTGGGAGGTGGAAACAAAAGGATTGCCTTAGCCCAGGGGTTCAAGACCAGCCTGGGCAATATTGTGAGACCTCGTCTGTACAATAAATCAAGAAAATTCACCAGGCGTGGTGGCTCACACCTGTGATTCCAGTTACTTGGAAGGCTGAAGCGGAAGGATTGCCTGAGCTCAGCAATTTGAGGTTGTGGTGGTCGTGAGTGTGTCATTGCACTCCAGCCTGGGTGACAGAGTGAGACTCCAACTCAAAAAAAAAAAGAAAATGTAAAGAGGTTTATTCTGAGCCAAATAGGAGTGACCAAGGTCCAAGTCACAGTTCCAAGAGGTCCTGAGAACACGTGCCCAAAGTGGATGGATGACAGTTTGGTTAAATACATTTCAGGGAAACAAGTTACAAGCAAAAATATAAATCAATATATGTGAAGTTTACATTGGTTGGGGTCAGAAAGGTGGGACATCTCAAAGTGGGAGCTTATAGTTCATAAATGGATTCAAACACTTTCTGATTGGCAACTCTTGGAAAGAGTTCGGCTCTGTCTAAAGCCGAAAATTTGAATTCAGTAAAACAGGGCAACCCCTCAGTTTCCCTCCCACTGTGGGAGCTTTTCTGTCCTCTCTATAAATCTTGCTTCCTAACAAAACAAAACAAAAATCAGTAAAACAAACATGTCTTAAAAGATGTCAGACTCTTCCTAGGAAAGGAGATTTTCTACAGATGCAAATTTCCCCAAGAAGAGGCTTTGTAGGGTCACTTCAAAATACGCCAACGAAACATATTTCGGGGTAAAATATTTTTACTTCTTTTAGGGACTGCTCTCTAGCATGTAATGCTATACCAGAATCAGGCTGAAACTTGATATCTTATTGCTACAGAGTTTTGTCACTCTTACGATCTTTATTTTAATGCTAATGCTAGTCAGTTGTGCCAAAAACTCCACCAGGGAGGGGGTATAACAAGGTGTGTCCAATTTCCTTTTCCATCCTAGCCTAAAATTTAGTTTTTCAGGTTTCCCTTAGCCCAGAGGGGGCCCATTCAGTTGGGTGGGGGGCTTAAAATTTTGTTTTGGGTTTACAGATTTTCTAGACAGTCATTTAACACATATTTATTAAACACTTACGACATGTCAGGCACTTCTTCAGGAACAACATAGAATCAGTAGACAAGGCTGGGCTCAGTGGCTCAGCCTGTAATCCCAGCACTTTGGGAGGCTGAGGTGAGTGGATTGCCTGAGCCCTCAGGTTCGACACCTGCCCAGGCAACTTGGCGAGACCTCGTCTCTACAATAAATCAAAAATGAGCCAGGCGTGGTAGCATGCACCTGTAGTTCCAGCTACTCGGAAAGCTGAGGCGGAAGGATCGCCGGAGCCCAGCAGGTCAAGGTTGCGGTGGCTGGGAGCATGCCACTGCACTCCAGTCTGGGCGACAGAGTGAGACTCCAACTCAGAAAAAAAAAGAAAGAAACAGTACATAAAATGCAGGCCTTACTGAAGTTAGAGTTTTATTGAATGATAAATTATTAAATAATAATAAAGTATTAAATAATAAAATAAATAAAATATAAATAAAAATAAAGTATTAAATAATAAAAGCAATAGCTCATGCATGTACTGTTCTCAGCCAGTTCTTTTTGCACTTCTTTTTTTTTTTTTTTTTTGAGTTGGAGTCTGTGGCACACTCACAGCCACCACAGCCTCAATTAGCTGGGCTCAGGCAATCAGTCCTCCCCAGCTTTCCAAGTAGCTGGAACTACAGGTGCGTGCTACCACACCTAGATTTTTTTTTTTTTAATTGTAGAGATGAGGTCTCACCAAGTTGCCCAGGCAGGTCTCGAACCCCTGGGCTCAGGCAATCCTCTTGCCTCTGTCTCCCAAAGTGCTGGGATTACAGGCATGAGCCACAGCGCCTGGCCGCCAGCTCTTCAATGAGGGACTCCAGTAGCACAAGATTAGGAAAATTAGGACAAGGAGAAGGGAGAAAATTAAAAACTTCCCCTATCTAGCAGAGATGCTCAAAGTACAAGTGGCTCTGGCAGTGTGAATACAGATGCTGAGAGGTGGGACCACTCAACATCACTAGGCCAACCACCCCACCTTCAGGTTTTTATTTTGTATTTATTTTTTATTTTTCTTTTTTGAATTGGAGTCTCACTCTGTCGCCCAGACTGGAGTGCAGTGGCCGCTCCCAGCCACCGCAACCTTGACCTGCTGGGCTCCGGCGATCCTTCCGCCTCAGCCTTCCGAGTAGCTGGAACTATAGGTGCATGCTACCACGCCTGGCCAATTTTTGATTTATTGTAGAGATGAGGTCTCGCCAAGTTGCCTAGGCGGGTCTCAAACCCGCGGGCTCAGGGAATCCACTCACCTCAGCCTCCCAAAGGTGCGGGATTATAGGCTGAGCCACCGAGCCTGGCTACCTTCAGGTTTTTAAATTAGCTTCTATGACTCCCTCACCAAAAACTGAAATTAATGGTCTAGGCTGTGTGTGAATACCTTGCAGGAAAGAAAACGAATTGTTTCCCAATGAAACCCACTCCAAATAAGTTTAGTTTCTGTTTATCTTATCTTGATCCCTGTTAGAGTTCATCGTGCTCCTAACTCTGTCATTAATATTCTTTTATATTCTCAGTTTGGGGTTATGTATAATACAAATTAATAAAAATATCTTCTGGGTTGGTGGTTTTCAAATAATGCTCTATAAAGCCCTGGGTGGTTTTTTGTTTTTAGTTGGAGTCTCACTCTTGTCACCCAGGCTGGCGTGCAGTGGCATGCTCATGGCCACCGCAGCGTCAACCTACTAGTTTAGGCGATCCTTCCACCTCAGCTTTCCAAGTAGCTGGAGCTACAGATGCATGCCACCACACCCGGCTAGTTTTTGTGATTTATTGTAGAGAGTAAGTCTCACCAAGTGGCCCAGGCTGGTCTCAAACCCCCGGGCTCAGGCAATTCTCTGGTCTCGGCCTCCCAAAGTGCTGGGATTACAGGCTGAGCCACCAGGCCTGGTCACTCTGGATGTTTTGAGGAAAGGCTCAGAGGTAGTGGGCAAGAGAAGAAACATCTGCAGGTCCAGTAACAGGGCCTTGAGAAATTGGGCCTCTTTTCAGTGGCACCGGGCGCTGTCCCGCCTTTATTTATTTTGTCTTTTAAACTGCCACAGAGAATTTTATTAGAAGAGGGGCTTGCACGATTAGAAAAAGTTTCAAATTAGCTGGGCATGGTGGCAAACGCTGTAGTTCCAGCTACTTGTAAGGCTGAAGTGAGATCATTGAGCCCAAGAGTTCGAGGCTGCAGCAAGCTATGATTGCACCACTGCACTGCAGCCTGGGCAACAAAGCACAGCCCTGTCTCTAAAAAATTTTTGTAGGCCGGGTGCAGTGACTCAAGCCTGTAATTCCAGCACGTTTGGAGACCGAGGTGAGGGGATTGCCTGAGCCCATGGGTTTGAGACCAGCTTGGACAACTTAGGAGTCCTCATCTCTACCATAAATCAAAAAATTAGCCAGGCATGGTCGGGTGCACCTGTAGTTCCGGTTACATGGAAGGCTGAGGCAGAAGGATCGCTGGAGTTCAGCAGGTCGATGCAGGGGTGGCCATGGACACGTGCCACTGCACGCCAGTCTGGGCGACAGAGTAAGATTCCAGTCAAAAAAAAAATGTTTGTAAACAGTAAAGCCTGGGCATGGTGGCTTGATCTGTAATCCTAGCACTTTAGGAGGCTGTTAGGGAACCCCCAAAATGTTAGGTTACAATATCCCAGCAGGGCCTCCAAAAGGTTAAGTCAGACCTGTGGGGGTAGGGAGAGATACCTGGTGTGCAATCTGGTGATGTGCAAAAGATGCAAAAAATTGTACATAATTTAGATTGGAGAATATAGTTTATTTAGAAAGTAAATTAGAGAGCGAAGAGATTCACCTCCCTGAGGTAGGTGAGGGGAATAAAACTAAGAAAACATGGCTGTCATAGCTCAAAGAACACATGGCCTGGCCAGTGCTTAACAAAAAAATAGCAAATGGATAGAGAAAAAGACAAAGGGAGGAGATTTACCTTTCCAAGGTAGGGAAGGGGATCAAAGCTTAGGGAGACATGGCCTGGTCATAACTCAAAGAGCACATGGCCAGACCATAGCTTAGCAAGGCACTGGCGAATGGCTGCTCAAAGTCGAATCCATTTTTTTTCCTCCCAAGTTGGAGTCTCACTCCATCGCCCTGGCTGGAGTGCAGCGGCACCTCCACCCCAGCCTTCCAAGTAGCCAGAACTACAGGCACACACTACTATGCCTGGCTAATTTTTGTTTTTTATTGTAGAGATGAAGTCTCACCAAGTTGGCCAGGGTGGTCTTGAACCCATGGCCTCAGGCAATCCATTGGCCTAGGCCTCCCAAAGCGCTGGGATTACAGGCTGAGCCACCGAGCCCAGCCATCGAATCCTTTTAAACCTTCCCTTTGATAGAGGAAGGTCATTAAGATGATTGGATGGTGGTCTACTCCACGTCATCAAGGGCAAGTAAGCACAGGCACTAACGTCAGGTGATAGACAGCAGGCAGATGGGTGGGTTAGTCACATGACTGCTTCTGTGTTATGGGGTCTGTGTCATGAAGAGCTGATTAGGTTAACTTGTTTACAAAACAAGCTGGGGAGGAAGGGTGTAAAGCGATTATTAATAGCTACCTCTGAGAAACCAGTTCTGTCCTTGGCTAAATTAAGGGATAAACTAAAGTGAACTGCTGGAAAAACATGACAGATCTAGGTCATGTTAAAAATGACTGCTCATTGGCTATATCGACTCCATGTTATGTCCTTTCAGAGGCCAAGGTGGGAGGATTACTTGAGCCCAGCAGTTTGAAATCAGTTTGAAACCAGCCTACACAACATAGCAAGATGACCTTGTCTCTATAAAAAATTGGTCGGGCATGATGGCTCGAGCCTGTAGTCCCAGCTACTCAAGAGGCTGCGATGGAAGAACTGCCTGAGACCAGGAGGTTGAGGCTGCAGTGAGCTGTGATCATACCACCACACCCCAGGCTGGGTGGCAGAGTGAGACCCCTGACTCAAAAAACAAAAAATAAAGAAGTTTGAAAAACCCTGTTTCAGCCCCTAAGTCATTAGTATAAACTTTGAATCAAGTAGCATTGAGAGCAGGATGCCAAGCACATTTCCCAGGAAAACCAATTGTAAACCAACCTCACTGCTACACGTGGCTCTCCAAGGCTTACAAAAGACCCAGCAAATTGTTGGTATCACTGGTCCTCAGCCCTGGCTCCACATTAGAATCAACTGGGAAGTTTTAAAACTACCACTGCGTGGTTACCATGTGACCTAGCAATTACACTCCCAAGTATATACCCAAGAGAAATGAAAACACATGTTCACATGTTTGAAGGCCATATTTCCATATACCAGCCAGAGGATACTGGAGGAAGGAACAGAGTTCCCAATTTGTACAGAGTTTTATCATAACATCATTATACGTAATAGCCAAAAATATGTGGAAATAATTCAAATGTCCACCAGCTGATGATCACATTAACAATATGTGGCATATTCATACAATGGGATATTATTCAGCCATAAAAAGGAATGAAGTTATGATGCGTAGTACAGCATGAATG
Source organism: Cephalopachus bancanus (assembly GCA_027257055.1). Taxonomy (NCBI): domain Eukaryota; kingdom Metazoa; phylum Chordata; class Mammalia; order Primates; family Tarsiidae; genus Cephalopachus; species Cephalopachus bancanus. The sequence continues at coordinate 4,260,991 of JAPVLO010000047.1, forward strand.
GACCTTGAAAACACTGTGTTAACTGAAAGAAGCTAGACACAAAAGGTTACATAGTATATCATTCTATTTGCATTCAATGTTTGCTATAGTCAGGCGTCGTGGCTCACACCTGTAATCCCAGCACTTTGAGAGGCGAAGGCGAGAGGATTGCCTGAGTCCAGGGGTTCGAGACCAGTCTGGGTAACTTGGCGAGACTGTCTCTACAATAAATCAAAAAAGTTAGCCCGACATGGTGGCATGCACCTGTGGTTCTAGCTACTTGGAAGGCTGAGGTGGAAAGGTCACCTGAACGAAGCAGGGCAAGGCTACGGTGGCTGTGAGTGTGCCCTTGCACTCCAGCCTGGGTGACAGAGTGAGACTCCAACTCAAAAAAAAAAAAAGTTTATTATAGGCACATCTATGGAGATATAAAGTAGAGTAGTGGTTGTCTAGGGCTAGGAAAGATGAGAAGATCGGAGGTGATAGCCAAAGGTACAGGTTTCTTTTTGGAGTGATGAAACATTCTAAAACTGGCTGGGCTCAGTGACTCAGCCTGTAATCCCAGCATTTTGAGAGGCCGAGGCGAGTGGATTGCCTGATCCTGTGGGTTCAAGACCCACCCGGGCAACTTGGGGAGACCTCATCTCTACAATAAATCAAAAATTAGCCAGGTGTGGTAGCGCACGCCTATAGTTCTGGCTCCTTGGAAGGCGGAGGCGGAAGGATCGCCTGAGCCCAGCAGGTGGAGGCTGCGGTGGCTGTGAGCGTGCCACTGCACTCCCACCTGGGCAACAGAGTAAGACTCCAATTCAAAAAAAAAGAAACATTCTAAAACTGACTGTGGTGATGGTTGTACACAACTCTGTGAATGTACAAAAAGTCATTGAATTGTATACTAAATGTGTGAATTGTATGTTATGTACATTATATTTATTGTATTATATTTATATTTGTTATAGCAATTGTATGTTACATATATTATATTTCAATAAGGCTGTTACCAACTGTTACTACGTTACAACGGCCTCTGTTCAGGCTTCCAGAGGATTTAATTGTTCTGGGTGGACTCGGACATCCATTCCCAAGTGAGTCTCAGAAGTAGCCCAAACTGAGAACCACTGATTCCAGTTATGGCCGATGAGAAGGAAAATGATTTTGAGGGAAGCCTCTCTACCCTCCCACTCTAGGCTCTCAGGAGCTACTCCTTAAATATTCCTTCCTGAAATTATGCCTGCCATCAAAGCCCTCCTGGAGTTTGCAAGAAACACCTTCTTCCTCTTTTTGAGACTTGCATTAATCAACATCTCCAGTTTCAGCTCTTTTCATTCCTGCACGTGGCCCTTCGTGGATCCTCCAATAGAGGGCATACTCCCAGATTCTTCCCACACCCCGAAGGTGCCACGTGGCAGAACCATGAACTTCTCAACTCATATAATGCCTCTTTGTCACCAGCTCTTCCCTGACCAGAAGAGCATACATTTGGGCAAATTCACTACAGACTATGAAGTCCTCCTACTATATTCCTGAGTCTTCGTTTTTGCTTCATAATATTGATATGACCTCCTGGAGTCCATCAATTACAGACCTCCATGAGCAGTGGGTCCATTCCTGGCCCACTCTACCTTGGACAGCTATGGGTTGCTCTTTGCCTGCAATTCAGGGGTCCATCAAGAGCCTGAGGGGTCCCTTTTCTGCTAATCCTGGGGTGCTCACTTTTCCACTTAAGGAGTTTAAAAGTCTCAGGATTTTAGGGAGTTTAAAACTCCCAGGATTAAAACTCCTGGCTTTTCTTTTTCCTACCTCAGGCACAGAGAACAGACTTGAATTTATTATACCTTTTGCTTTTGCCCCATGGAATGCTCCAGTAACCGAGCTCCTCAGTATCATGGCATCCGGAAGCAATTAGCTCAGCCTACAGCTATTAATTAAGAACACACACACACACAAAAGAAGACTGGCCCTGTCAGCAGAGCTGAGTTGGAATCCTGATTGGGCTACTAGGTAGGAGAGTGGCCTTGGGCAGATCGTGTTTTCTAAGCCTCAGATGTCACATCTGTAAAGCGAAGATAATACAGCTATTTATTTTATTTTATTATAAAGTTGTGGGGTGCAAGTCAGGATTGCGTACATAACTGGTTTAGATACACGGGAAGCTTTGGGCCTCCTGTTGGCCCTCACTTCGCCTGGAGGTGGTGTCCTCCCTTCCCCCATAGTGTCCCGCTACTAACAATCCCTTTTTTGCAGTATGATGATAGGTATTCAGGGTCCGATTATGAGTAAGGCAGGTGGTACTCAGTTATTTGTTTCTGTGAAAAATCAGAGTACGATAGACTCCAAATCCATTCAAGTTGCTGCAAATTCCATAATTTTGTCCTTTGTGGCTGCATAATATTCCATTGTACCACCTTTTTTTTTTTTTATCCAGTCCAGTTTCAATGGGCAGCATGGTTGGTTCCATGTTTTGCTATTGCAAATAGTGTTGCAATAAACATGCATAGGCAGGTATCTTTTTTCTAGAATGACTTGAATTCCTCTGGGTCCATGCCCAGAAGGGGGATTGCTGGGTCGAATGGAAGATCAATGTCTAGTTCTTCTAGAAATCACCACAGTTTTCCATGGAGGTTAGATTAGTTTACATTCCCACCAATAGTGTAGAAGTGCTCCCTTTCCTCCTCATCCCCGCCAGCAGCTGTTGTTTTTTGAATAAAGTCTATTTCTAAGGACGGTTATCAGAATTGCAGGTGTGAAGTGCTTAGCTCAGAACAGATGTGAAATAAATTGGTAGTGATTACTTCTTTCCAGGCAGTTGTAAATCTGGGAGACCTGGCCCCTTGCCTGGCTAGTATGTGGAGGTGCCGCCTTCAAACACTCAGGACTCACACCTGCCTGTCTGCATTCTCCACACCCGTCTTCTGGGGACAAGACAAAAGGAATGATCCCTTCTCTCAGGCTCCCCCATCAGCCCCAGCAATGCCCCAGTCCTGGCATGCACTTGCAAATGTTCTCAGCGTATTTGCTCAGGTCACGCTCACCACCCTGTACCATGCTGGCCCTTCATTCCTAAATTGGGACCCATTCCTGGAGACAAGACCCTCTGGCGTCTTCACAACTTCCCTGTGCTGAAATATCTGAACTTCACCCCATATTGTCTTGCCATTAAAACCTAGGAGTGTCTGTCTCAGAGCTGACTACATTTTTCCTCCAACTGTTTTCACAAAATTTATTTCACAATCACCTGGAATGGAATTTGCTACTCAACATAGCATCTGGCAGGAAGTTCGGAATAAATCATTAAGAAGCACTTAAAGTTCCGCCAATTAAAATCTTCCCACACAGCTCAAATACTGGGCATGCTCCTCTCTCATGGTGTCTTATCAGTCAGAAATGGTTTCCTCTTCCCTCTCTCTGCACTCTTATCATAGCTATCTTTATGGAATGTTTATTAATTGTTCCAACATTACATAGTCTATGACTGGCAAGTCCACAGTCCAGCGGTATATGGCTGAAAAGCATCTCCCCAAAATTTCACATCCACTGAACTCTCAGAATGTGACCTTATTTGAAAATAGTGTCTGCGTAGATGTAATCTAGTTAAGATAAGGTCCGCTTAATTAAGGTGGGCCCTAAATTCAGTGATTGATGTCCTCATAAGAAGAAGGAAGTTTGGACTGGGCATGGTGGCTCATGCCTGTAATCCCAGCACTTTGGGAGGACTGCTTGAGCCCCGGGGTTTGAGACCAGCCTAGGCAATATAGCAAGACCTACAAAAAATCAAAAAATTAGCCAGGCATGGTGGCATGTGCCAGCAGTCCCAGCTACTTGGCATACTGAGGTGGAAGGATCACCTAAGCCCAGGAAGTCAAGGCTGTGGTAAGCTGTAATTGTGCCACTGCACTCCAGCCTGGGCAACAGAGTGAGACCCCGACACACACACGCTCACACGCATACATACATACACACACGAACAACATCCTAGTATCAAAGGGTTTAACTGAAAAGAAAAAGAACAATGGTGGGACAGTAACCTCAAAATAGCCAGATCAGAATGGGTGTGTTAAGTTGACAGCCTTCACTCACTTTGATGGGTTCTGAATCCTCTCGTTCCAGCAGAGCTGACATGATTCTGACAAAACAGTTCATTCCCACACACAGATAGACCAACACAGCCTTTCTGGACAGAACCTGTGGAAATACTTACGAAAAGCCATCAGATATTCATTTCTTTGGGCTTTGGACTCCTGGTCCTGGGAATTTATGCAAAGGGAATGATAATTCAAAAGGAAAGAGAGTGAGAATGTACAGCTTAAACACTTTGTGACACATTTTTTATAACAATGAAAACTTGGGAACAACTGAAGATGACAATGGGGAGCGCTCAGTGTCCCCACACTGGTCACACCACCCTCGTCTCTGCCCCCATGGCTGTCACAGCCTCCAGCTTGTCTCTCTGTTTCCGCCTGTGCCCTGTGGTCAACATCTACTCAGCAGCCAGGGACCCTTTCAAAATGAAATGGCATTGCCTCCTCACTTTCCTCCAAAATGTTCTCACCACCCTCTCTGCTCCATCCAGGTCTGAATCGCTGCCTCCGGGGACCTGGGTTACACCAACAGCTCCCTGACTCTTCTCCCTTCCACCTTCCTTCCCTTTAGCAGGACAGTGAAAGTGCTCCTCTTCAAATCACAAATCAGATCGTGCCACTTGTCTGCCCAGAACCCTCCAGTGGCTTCCCATCTGACTCAGAGTAAACACCTATGACTCAGAGCAAAGTCAGTCGACGATTACAGTGGCACACCGGGAGTTCGTCTTCTTTCCAGTCACACGCAACCTTTTCGTTGGCTGTTCGCTCTACACGGCATGTTCCTTCTCCATACGTCTACGTGGCTCACTCCCTCGCTTTCTTTAAGCAGCCAGTCAAATCCCTCTCCTCAATGAGTTCTTCATCCACCCCCGTTTTACATTGTACCACTCCTCTCAGCCTCATCCTACTTCCCTGTTTTATTTTTTCCACTTAGCATTTATCGTCTATCATACTAAATAACTTACTTAAAATTTTTCAAATGTCTGCCTCCATTGGCCCAAACACACACACACTGGAATATAACTTCCACAAGGAAAGGAGATTTTATGTTTTACTCATAGGTGTTTCCCCTGCACCTAGGACAGTGTCTGGCATATTGTTGACATTCAATAACTATTTGTTTAAAGAACAAATGGTGCCGAGCTCAGTGGCTCAGCCTGTAATCCCGCGCCTTTGAGAGGCTGAGGTGAGTGGATTGCCTGAGCCCACGGGTTCGAGACCCGCCTGGGCAGCGAAACCTCATCTCTACAATAAATCAAAAAAATAAAAAAATCAGCCGGGCTTGGTAGCGCATGCCTGTAATTCCGGCTACTTGGAAGGCTGAGGCGGAAAGATCGCTGGAGCCCAGCAGGTCGAGGCTGCGGTGGCCGGGAGCAGCCACTGCACTCCAGTCTGGGCGATAGAGTGAGACGCCAACTCAAAAAAAAAAAACAAAAAAGAACAAATGGTTAAATAATTCGGATGGAAGATACTGAAAGATTAAGCAACCGGAAAAAAAACTGTACTTGTACTACGTATCAATGTGGAAACAGACATAGAACACAATGTTAATGTGAAAATCAGAATCTCTATGTTGTGATCAAAGCTACATCATGGGGCTTTGGCAATACTTTTTTTTTCCTGGTTCTTTAGCAATTCCCTCTCCTTAAATGTTGGAGTTCCCAAGTGTGTCCATGGTCCCCTTGTCATTGTTATCTATTAGAAATAAACCATCTAGTTTATTTAGCACGTCGTCCCTACACCTATCGTGGGCCCAGGGCACTACCTGAAGCTTCTCATCCACATTTTCCAGGTTGCTCTGTATACACCACTCTTAGGAGTCAGAAAACAGCCTGGGTATAGTCATCTGTTCATCAGTCTCCTCCAATAAAATAGAGAACTCTTACAGCACAGGATGCTAGAACTTATCATGAAAGACTCAATAAATATTTGAGTAGTAAAAGGCAATAATAAAGCAAATAATGAATTGAATACTCCCTGTGTGCCAAGTACCTCCAAGAACTTTACACATAATCCCAGCAACCGTACAAGATAAGCATATCTCCATCATATAAACTAATGAGAAAAAAATACGTCTATAATGAAGTGACCAAAATGTACGCAAACGTTAAGTTCGATGTTAAGGTGTTGGGATTGTAGGTGGTTTCTTTTCCAAAAATTTTAAAAATATTGTAGTTAGGCTGTGTGCGTGTGTCTGTGTGTGACCACAACAGTCATTTAAAAACCTGAGCAGGCAACCACAGCAATCAGAAACTGTAGGGCAGGGTCTGGGAACAGGGGGGAACCAGAAGGTATTGACAAGCCGAGAACGACTCCACCAAAGGGAGCAGTCTCGGAAGGCCGGGAGTGCCCGCCGGCCTGGCACTGACGGGCCCCACCCACGGAAACGATTCCATACCGAGACACGAACTCGCGGTCGTCTGCCAAGGACCTGCGGAGGCGGGGCTTGCGGTGACCCGACCGTGGGCGGAGCCACCCAGAATGACTCCGGCTGGGGGGCGGGGACTGGAGCGACCCGTGAGCTGGCGCCGATTGGCTGCCGCAGAGAAGGGGCGGGATCTGCTGACGGACCCGCCCCTCCGAGAGGCGGAGCCTGCGCCTGCGCCTCTAGGACAGGGAAGGAGCCGAGCCCGAGCTCCGCGTCGCGACGCGTAGGCTTGCAGCGTCGCGGGTCCCAGAGGCGGAGCCGGAAGCGCTCGGGTTTGACCCCCAGAGCCCCTCAGTTTTCGAAGCGGCGGCCGTGTAACTCCCGACCTGCCCCGCCTCCTCCCCTTCCCTTTCACCCGGAGGTCGAAGCCCCTGGCCGAGGCGGGGCGGCGCGGCCCAAGCTCCCGGACCCGGAAGAAGCGCCATCTCCCGCCTCCACCATGGAGCCCACCGCGCCGTCCCTCACCGAGGAGGACCTGACCGAAGTGAAGAAGGATGTGAGTAGCGCCCCCTCGCTCGGGCGCCGCTGAGGGCCGGGGTAGATGGGCGGGCGGGGGCGGGCCACAGCCCGGCGGGGAGGAGAGCGGAAACCCGGAGTCCGGGTCCGAGAACTCGGCGGATCCTCCGGGTCACGGGAGCGAAAGTTCCGGGCACTGGGGTTCCGCGGCGAGCCTGGCATCCCAGGGACCTTGGTGCCAGCGACCCTTCATCGATCCGCGTTCTACGTCGCTAGACTCAGGGCTCGGGCTCTTGAATCTGTGTCCAGCGGAGCGTTCCTCGCCGTCAGCTTCTTGCCCATACCTCGCCCATCCCCTCGTAATCTCCTCCCTTCTGCGCTCTTGGAAGTGCTTCGCTATAGGGATCGCTAGGGATCAGCGATCCATCCTCGAGTCGGGCCGCCAGGGCTGCCGTCAAGCCTGGAGCAAAAGTTGGACCAGATAAACGACTCCACCAGCAGTGGAGCAAAAATGTGAAACTCTTTTGCACCGAGGGCCTGGGGGATGGAAGCTCAACAGCTGAAAGCACAACCTGGAATTCCCCTAGTAAGCAAACGCCCACATATTTAAATGGCGGGGGGCGTTGAACAAGTGTCGATGAGAATTAGTTTACAGATAAACGTTGACAATATTCAGTAGCTAAATCCTGCTCTTCTGCTTGGCTGGTGGATAACTGCACACACTTTAATGTATGGAACGTGGTTGAGGTATGACATTTCTTTTCCCTTTGCTTTTAGTTACTTGTATTGTTGGGTGAGACCTATATGAGTACCACTAAAATGCTTTACTTTAATTCATATTAAAAACAGAAACTCACCGTGAAGTGTGTTCTTACTTAACACACCAGCATTTTTCCAAAATCATCTTTGGGGGCTGGACGGGACAGCAGTTTTATAAATGTTCACCTACTTCAGAACTCTTCCTCTGGCCCTCCTCTGTAAGGTTTATCGCACTGTACTCATAGTTACAATTGGTATGACTCACCAGCAGCAGGAAACTGGATGTGACTGGAACTTGTGCCTTAGTTTCCTCATTCAGCAGAGATTTGTGAAGCACTTGCTATATGGAAAGTATATCCCTGGGCCTGGAAGGATACAAAAAAAAGATGATCAGGCCCCTGCTTTACATGTTAGTTGAGATAAGACTGGAACGTTGATTAGTGCTTTAGAAGAAATCATTGGTATCTTCAAAGTGAGTGCCAGTAAAACTGAAGTGCCCGACCTCTGGTGTACAAAGTTCCCAGTTAATCTTTACAACAATCTCTAAAGGAGATAATTGCCATTCCATTTTACAGCTGACAAAGCAGGACCTGAGAAATTACAAGTGGGAGGAAATTAGACCACTACACAAATATAGATGTGAAGAGTGGCTTCCAGGCCTTTAATTTCCTGTCAGTTCGTTGATATTAGCCATCTTCAAGATTCTGGTTTACATCTTAAGAAAAAACCATGGATGAGTTTCAGATCTGTGAAAAAATTATGTGTATACTTTTTTTCTAGATCTTTTTTCATGATATTTTTAAATGTTTTGTGACCTTAAAAAGTTTGTAAGTTACCACCCACCTATTTGGACTTCCTTCTCTCTCAACTCTAGGTCCTTATTTCCAAATGTCTAATGGAAATCTACTTTTAAATCCTGCAGATTGCTCACCTTGTCAAAAATTGGAACTTTTGTCATTCTTCCCCCAAAGTCACTTGCTGTTCCTGCTCTATCCTCTGCCTTGATGAATGGTGTACCCCCAGCCACCCTCTAGGGCACGCGTCACTTCTTCACTAGCTCCTCCTCCTCTTCCCATCCTGTCATTTACTTTAACTTTTTGGTTGAATTTAGTTCAGTTTAATAAATATGGGTTACTACATGAGACTGACAACTGTAACAGTTTAAAATTAAAAACTAAGACACTGGCTGGGCGTGGTGACTCACTCCTGTAATCCCAAAACTTTGGGAGGCTGAGGTGGGAGGGTTGCTTGAGCCCAGGAGTTCGGGACTGGTCTAGACAAATTAGCCAGGCATTATGGCACGTGCCTGTAGTCCCAGGAGGCTGAGACAGAAAGATTGCCTGAGCCCAAGAGATCAAGGCTACAGTGAGCCAAGAGTATGCCACTATACTCCATCCTGGGCAACAAAGTAAGACCCTGACTGAAAAAAATTAAAAATAAGTAAATTTTTAAAAAACGAAGACACAATTCTAATATAAGGAGAATTCAATTTCTTGGGGGAAGGGAGAAGACATAAATTATCATTTTAAATCACAAAATAAGTGCAGTGAATTTTGCATTTATCTGAAGCACTGTCTACTTGGTGCTCTGGTAAGTGAAGGATATGCAGTGTTGACCAAAACGGGCCTCGTTCCTGCCTGCTTCAAACAGAGATCTTTAGAGTTGAAAACAAATGTATAATTATAAATTATGGTAAGTGCTATGAAGGAGACAAACAGTGCTAAGACAATAGGGGAATGTGTTTGAGACGGGATGACCAAGGAAGGTTCCACTGAAACAGATTCCTGAAGAAGATGACAGAACTGGAAGAAGAACGTTCTAGGCAGAATAGAATTTGCCAAGGATCTGAAACAGGCAAGACCTCAGTAACTTGGGGAAAGTGGAAGAAGGCAGAGGATAACCTGAAGTGACATTAGGAAGGTGGGGTAGGGCCAGTTCGCTAAGGGCCTTGTATAAAGTAAGTTTGGGCCCCCCATCCTCAAGTGTAGTAGTGACTTGCTGAAGAGTTTCGTTATATTTTTAAAAGACCCCTGTGCCTGTTCTGTGGACTGAGGAGAACAAGAGTGAGAGTGGGGAAACTGGTGAGGAGAGTCTTAGAATTATATGGATGAAAGATGGTGGTGATCTGGCCCAGGGTGAAGGCCATGAGATGGGTGGAGCAGCAGAATTCAGATGTATTTTTGAAATAGAAATGATAGGACTTGGTGATGGATCGAATGTGGCAGTTGAGAAGGAGGATAGGGTCAGATTGGTAAGTGGAAATGTCACATCACCTAGTCTGAAGAACTGAGCTAGAAATGTGAGTATGGGATTGAATGAATTCACCTAAGAAGCTGAGAGCTAGAAGAGAAAAGGATTTTAAAACCTTTTAAAGCCGGGTTCGGTGACTCAGCTTGTAATCCCAGCACTTTGGGAGGCCAAGACAAGTGGACTGCCTGAGCCTGCAGGTTCGAGACCCGTCCCGGGGAATTTGGCGAGACCTCGTCTCTACAATAAATAAAAAAAATAGCTGGGCGTGGTAGCCTGCGCCTGCAATTCCAGCTACTTGGAAGGCTGAGGCGGAAGGATCACTGGAGCCCAGCAAGTTGAGGTTGCGGTGGCTGGGAGCATGCCACTGCACTCCAGTCTGGGTGACAGAGTGAAATTAAAAAAAAAAAAAAAACTTTAAAGAGAAGAGTTTGTTTATTTCTTTGTTTTTAAATAGAGATATGTTTTCCTATGTTGTCCAGACTGGTCTGGAACTCCTGGGCTCAAGCAGTCCTCCTGACTCATCCTCCCAAAGTGCTGAGATTACAGGCATGAACCATTTCACCTAGCCAGAAAAGTTTTTAAAAATGATTGAGAAGTTATAGCCACAGAGATAGAAAGGAAATCAGGAGAGTGTGGCATTCATATAGGATAAGAGCGGGAGTGGTCAAATGTGTTCCTGCTGCTAAGTCAAGTAAGATGAAGACTGAAAAGATTTAGCCATAAGGAGATCATTGGTGACTTTGAGGGGTGGAGGGGCAGAATGGAGATGTCTGGGAATGAATTGGGAGATGCAGTGAAAGAGAGTGGAGTGCTGGTACATTTAGAAAGGTGAGCTGTTTATAACAGAGGGATACAAGGGCAGAGGAGAGAGGTTCCTGACTCCTGGGCAGTGTAGGTAAAGCTCTCCAAAGATCACCGCTGATCTGAATCTTAAAGGATGAATAGAGACATTAGGGCATGAGAAGAGAAAACAAGACAAGGGTAACAACAAAGAAATGTAGGCCGGACGCGGTGACTCAAGCCTGGCATCTCAGCACTTTGAGAGGCTGAGGCGAGGATCGCCTGAGCCCGCGGGTTTGAGACCAGCCTGGGCAACATGGTGAGACATTGTCTCTACAATAAATCAAAAATTAGCCGGGTGTGGTGCACGTGCCTATAGTTCCGGCTACTTGGAAGGCTAAGGTGGAAGGGTCACTGGAGCCCAGCAGGTCGACGCTGGCGTGGCCGTGAGTGTGCCACCGCACTGTAGCCTGGGTGGCAGTGAGACTCTGATTCAAAAAAAGAAGAAAGAAATGTAGAGTGACAGAAAGCAGTTTTAGGTAGAGCATAAAGTTTCAAGACAGCAATGGTAACAGAATAAGCTAGAGAGGAAGGAGGTGGCCATATCAAGAGCCCTGTCTGCCACAATTAAAAGGTTTTTTTTGTTTTGTTTTGTTTTTTTAGCATTTACTGTGTATCAGAGACTGTGCCAAGCCTTCATCTTCACATCCCATTTAGTCCTCATAGATAACTTGTGGGTTAAGTTTTTAATCATTATTTTATCAAGAAGACACCTGAAGCTTAGAGTGCTAAAGTGACTTGCCCCAGCCTCCCAGGGGTATGTAGCAGATTCAAGATTTGAACTGAGTTCATCTAACTCTAGAACTGTTCTCTTCTCGATTATTCTGCAGTAGTTGAGGAACTTTACCCTTCAAGTCAGGGATAGAACACAGTGTTTTAATTTTTTTAAATTAACTAATGATGTTTTAATATTAGTAGAATTTTTTTTTTTTTTTGAGTGAGAGTCTCACTCTGTCACCCAGGCTAGGTTGCAGTGGCACATACACGGCTACCACATCCTCGACCTTTTGGACTCAGGTGATCCTTCTGCCTCAGTCTTCCAAGTAGCTGGAACCACAGGCATGTGCCACCATTCCCAGCTAAGTTTTTGATTTATTGTAGAGACGAAGTCTCTCCATGTTGCTTAGGCTGGTCTCGAACCCCTGGACTCTGGTAATCCTCTCGCCTCCACCTCCCAAAGTGCTGGATTACAGACATGAGCTGCCATGCCCAGCTATATTAGTAGAATTTATGTAACAGTCCAGATCTCCATTTCTCTTGAAAAATTGGAAGACCTTTACTGTTTTTGTTTTGTTTTTTGAGTTGGAGTCTCACTCTGTCGCCCAGGCTGAAGTGCAGTGGCACGCTCACAGCTACCGCAGTCTTGACCTGCTGGGCTCAGTCGCTCCTTTCCCCTCAGCCTTCCAAGTAGCTGGAACTACAGACACACGCCACCACGCCCAGCTAACATTTTAAAAAATTTATTTATTGTAAGCCGGGCTCGGTGGCTCAGCCTGTAATCCCGTGCTTTGGGAGGCTGAGGTGAGTGGATTGCCTGAGCCCACGGGTTCAAGATCCACTTGGGCAACTTGGTGAGACCTCATCTTTACAATAAATCAAAAAATTAGCCGGGTGTGGTAGTGTGCGCCTGTAGTTCCAGCTACTTGGAAGGCTGAGGCAGAAGGATCGCCGGAGCCCAGCAGGTCGAGGCTGTGGTGGTCGGGAGCGGCCACTGTCCTCCAGTCTGGGTGACAGAGTGAGACTCCAACTCAAGAAAAAAAGAAAGAAAGAAAGAAAAATGTATTTATTGTAGAGACAAGGTCTCAACAAGTTGCCCAGGCTGGTCTTGAACCCCCAGGCTCAGGCAATCCTCTCGCTTTCACCTCCCAAAGCGCTGGGATTACAGGCGTGAGCCACTGCACCAGGCTGAAAAGTTGGAAGACTTAATAGATGTGTGAAGGAGAAATTTGAGGAGAAGGAAGAAGGTAGTTAATTACAGCTAGGTTTCTGTTGTTAATATCCATATAGGATATGGTAAGGACCGAACGAGGGCATTGCTAATAGCAGAGATGAAGTGAAGGAGCATGGTGGATACAGTAGGTGGTAGATTGGCAGGACTTGGTACATTAGTGATTAGGTGTGAGGGAGAAAGAAGCATCAGGGATGAGTTCTAGGTTTATAGTTTGGTTGATTGGGCGGTAGTACTCCCAAGTCAGTTGCGAATACCACAGGAAAAGGTGAGGGAAAGATAAACTTGGTTTGGGACGTGTTACATTTGAAGTGTTTGGGGGGTGTCTAGATAGTCTTGATCACAGTTACAAGTTTGGGAATCATCGGTATGTAGGTGATAGAAATGGCAGCACCTGAGGTTTTTGCAAGGTGTTTGTCTAAAAGCCAGTCTGTCTCTACATTCAACAAAGCTCATGTGACATAATTGCAGCAACCTTCTGACTGATCTCCTTCGGCTCTCTCCAGTCCTCTGCAAAAGTTTCCTTACTGCTTCACTTTTTTTTGTTTTTGTTTTTGTTTTTTTTGAGTTAGGGTCTCACTCTGTCGACCAGGATGGAGTGCAGTAGAATGATCACAGCTCCCCACAACCTGGAACTCCTGGGCTCAAGCAAATCCTCCCACCTCAGCCTCCCAAGTAGTTGGGACTACTGGTGTACACCACCATATTCAGCTAATTTTTTTTAATTTTTTGGTAGAGATGAGGTCTCGCTACGTTGCCTAGACTGGTCTCAAACTCCTGGGCTCACAGTCCTCTCACCTCAGCCTCCCAAAGTGCTGGGATTACAGGCATGAGTCACTGTGCCCAGCCAGCTGCCTCTTACTTAGAAACATTTGCTGACTCTTCTTTTTTTTTTTTTGAGTTGGAGTCTCACTCTGTCGCCCAGACTGGAGTGCAGTGGGGCCACCGCAGCCTCGACCTGCTGGGCTCCGGCGATCCTTCCGCCTCAGCCTTCCAAGTAGCTGGAACTACAGGTGCGCGCTACCACGCCCGGCTAATTTTTTGATTTATTGTAGAGATGAGATCTCGCCAAGTTGCCCAGGCGGGTTTTGAACTTGCGGGTTTAGGCAATTCACACACCTCAGCCTCCCAAAGCGCTGGGATTGCAGGCTGAGCCACCGAGCCCGGCTGACTCTTCTTTTTGACTACAGGGAAATATACGTTCCTCAGCATGTTGTAAAAAGTCTATGATCCAGCCTTTCTTCCTGGCTTCATTTCTCAACACCTTCTCGCATGTACCCTGTGTTCCAACTACCCCAGACTTAGTATTTCTCCCCCTGCGTACTTCCATGCTTGTCAGTGAAGCATAGCCACTGCCAATGCAAATGATGTGAGAGTTCAGTGGACTGAGACCCACACATACCCTGCACCAGCCTTTCCTGCCATTGTCCACTGGGGGACTTTGTAGATCCTCTCTTGCCTTTAGCTCTGTCATCATCACTAACGTGTGGTGATCACTCACTGTGTTCTGAAAACTTTTCTAAGTACTTTGCATGTATGCATTTACTTATTCCTCTTAACAGTCAGATGAGGAGACAGGCACAGGATCATGCATCTAGTAAACAGAGATAAAATGCAATCACTGGCATCAAATTATGAAGCCGTTATTGAGACCAAAATGAATTTTCTACTAATAAGCTCCCTTAGGCACTTCTCAAGTCTAGGCTTCTTTTCTGTGGTCTTTTCTTACTTTCTTTCTTTTTTCTTTTTGCGTTGGAGTCTCTTTGCCCAGACTGGAGTGCAGTGGCACACTCACACCTACTGCAGCCTCGACCTGCTGGGCTCAGGCGATCCTTCCTATTCATCCTTCCAAGTAGCTGGAACCACAGGCATGTGTCACCCCACCCGGCTAATTTTTTTATTTATTGTAGAGATGATGTCTCGCCATATTGCCCAGACTGGTCTCAAACTCCTGGGCTCACTCACCCTCTCACCTCAGCCTCCCAAAGTGCTGGGTTACAGGCATGAGTCACCATGCCTGGCCGTTTTCTTAATTTTTTCATTTTGTTTTTCCAACACTCACTCTTCCTTTAGGTTTCTCTTCCCACTCACCCTCCCATCTCCCTTCCACCAATACAGATTCACTGAGTTAGAGTATGTGCTTTTTCTTTTTTTGTTAGTTTGGGGTTTTTTTTGAGTCAGAGTCTCACTGTTACCCAGGCTGGAGTGCAGTGGCACACTCCTGGCCACTACAGCCTCGACCTGCTAGGCTGAGACAGTCCTTCCACTTCAGCTTTCCAAGTAGCTGGAACTACAGGAGCACGCTACCATGTCCCACTAATTTTTGATTTAATGTAGAGACAAAGTCTTGCCAAGTAGCCCAGACTGTTCTCAAACCTGCGGGCTCAGACAGTCCGCTCTCCTTGGCCTCCCAAAGTGCTGGGATTACAAGCTGAGCCACCAAGCCCGGCCTGTAGTGTTTCAACCGACCTTCAAGGCATATACATTTGGAGGACCCTTTTAGTTTAGGTTTTTTTTTGTTTGGGGTTTTTTTTTTCACAGTTTTGCTCTAGGGAGACAGAATAATTAATAACAAAGAATAATTAATAACAAACATGAGAAATTTATAAACTGAGACCTCTCAATAAGTTCTCCCCCAACCCCTGAGTAATTCTAAATTCTTTGCTAAAACAGTAGCTAAAATGTACCATAGTCTTTGCTCTCATCCTTAACTCCTGAAGGTGGCCCTAAGCAGACCTCCCAGTTTCCAAGGATCCAAGCTCTCTAGATTCAAGGGACTCCTTCTCACAATCTGGTCTTGGTGTTTAGGTGTGAAGATGAGATCAGAGCAGTAAGGAACGTCTGGGACTTGTTTGTGTAACTTGGTCTTGCAACTTAATTAGCAAACATTTTATAGGGCCTGAGTCTTCTGGCTTTAGAACCTTGTCTCACACCAATTAAGGTCCCAAACTAATAATCATTCACCCATGTGATTTTCTCGGGTGTTTAAAAATAAATACCATTGAAGCATATTTTATGTCTTTTAGGCTTTAGAAAATTTGCGTGTATACCTGTGTGAGAAAATCATAGCTGAGAGACATTTTGATCATCTACGTGCAAAAAAAATACTCAGTAGAGAAGACACTGAAGAAATTTCTTGTCGAACATCAAGTAGAAAAAGAGCTGGAAAACTATTAGACTACTTGCAAGAAAACCCCAAAGGACTAGACACACTTGTTGAATCTATTCGGCGAGAAAAAACACAGAACTTCCTAATACAGAAGATTACAGATGAAGTGCTGAAACTTAGAAATATAAAACTAGAACATCTGAAAGGTAAGATATTTTAGATATCTAAAAGTTAATTTCAATGTAATAATGTTTTCAAAAACTTTAAACTTCAGGATTATATTTGATTTGCATTTCTTTTACCTTCTATGATATCATTACATTGCAAAAGTAGAATATCACTCAATATCTCTTGTATTTGTTTTTTTTGTTGTTGTTTTTTTTAGTTGGAGTCTCACTCCGTCACCCAGACTGGAGTGCAGTGGCCACTTCCGGTCACCGCAGCCTCGACCTGCTGGGTTCCAGTGATCCTTCCACCTCAGCCTTCCAAGTAGCAGGAACTACAGGCACGCGCGCTACCACGCCCGGCTAATTTTTGACTTATTGTAGAGATGAGGTCTCTCCAAGTTGCCCAGACGGGTCTCGAACCCGCGGACTCAGGCAGTCCACTCACCTCAGCCTCCCAAAGTGCTGGGATTACAGGCTGAGCCACCGAGCCTGGCTTATCTCTTGTATTTGTATTCCTCTAATAATACCATTTATAGAATACTTACTATCTTGAAATCCCTGTGTACATAGGGTTTTTTACCTAAAGTCAGCAGAATGTAAAATTAATCTATCCAAGCGTAATCTAAGTCCATCTCTGCTAATTTTTCTTCCACAGTTGATTGCAAGATGGAGTAGTTGGCATGTTTACAGGAATCATGTTGCATAGGATATTCTTGACTTTTAACACTAGAATCACACTCTCCAGCAGGATGTGAATGCATGGGAACTGAAATTAAGGGAATGGAAAATCTACCTGTCCCTTTTCACCCTCACCTTGGAGCATACACTCACTGATTGGAATGTTACATAGAACTGCCTGCACAGTTTAAGCCTGCAGCCTCCTAGGGGGCTTTTCTGTTTCTCAAGAACACATCAAGTTCTACAGCTCTTCGAGGTTGGTGACATAGAAATGAGTAATTGAGGACTCTGCCCTAAGGAACGTGTAGTCCATAAGTTCTTGTTGGGATACATTAGAAGTTTTCTCTTTTGAGCCACATAGAAGAAAGTAGTTTCTATAGTGTGGGACAGAAATGCTGAATGTATTGTGAAGATGAAAAACTAGGCCTAGGCCGGGCTCGGTGGCTCAGCCTGTAATCCCAGCGCTTTGGGAGGCTGAGGCCAGTGGATTGCCTGAGTCCGAGGGTTCGAGACCCGCCTGGGCAACTTGGCAAGACCTCATCTCTACAATAAATAAAAAATGAACCGGGCGTGGTAGCGTGTGCTTGTAGTTCCAGCTACTTGGAAGGCTGAGGTGGAAGGATCGGTGGAGCCCAGCAGGTCGAGGCTGCGATGTCCAGGAGCGTGCCACTGCGTTCCAGTCTGGGTGACAGAGTGAAACTCCAACTCAAAGAAAAAAAAAGAGAAGAAAAACTAGGCCTAGCACAGTTACTTACATCTGTAATCCCAGTACTTTGGAAGACTGAGAGGGACAATTGCTTGAGCCCAGGAGTTCAAGACCAGCCTAGGCAATGCAGTGAGACCTCATCTCAACAGAAAATTTAAAAAAAATTAGCCAGGTATGGTGGTATGCACTGTAGTCCTAGCTACTTAGGAGTTTGAGTCAGAAGGATCGTCCGAGCCCAGGATGTCAAGGCTGTACTGAGCCATGACTGTGTCACAGGACTCCTGTCTGGGCAACAGAGTGAGACCCAGACTTAAAAAAAAAGAAAAAAACCCACTGGAAAAAACTGACATGTAATATTTGCAAGATAACAGGTAAATTATATTTGTGTTTATTCTTTCAATCCTCTGGATAGTTGTTAGCTCTACCCTTTGGATATGGGAAAATTCTCTGATGGAGTCTCAGTTTGCTGCTGCTATAACAATACCAAAGACAGAGTAATTTATAAAGAAAAGAAGTTTATTTCTCGTAGCTCTGAGGCTGGTAGGTCCAAGACCATGGCACCAACTTCTGGCAAGTGTCATCCCTTGGAAGGGCAGAAAACAGAGAGGCAAAAGGAGGTGAGAATGCATGAGACAGGAGGGAAAAGGAGATCGAACTCTGAAGTAGCTCGCCCTCTCCTGATAAAGTGGCTCTGTCCTTGAGGGCCAGTCACCTACCAAAGGCCCCACCTCTTAACACGCAACAACGGCAGCCAAGTTTCCAACTTGTGAATTTTGGGGGATACATTAGCGCCATAGCTGGTGGGAGCAACTGCTGTCACTTGAGTAAACTGTTCGGTTGAAAACCGGGGGCCACTGCCTTGCTAGAGTCAGGTGTGGCCGTGTGCTCCTTGAGCCGTGGCTGCGGCCATGCTTCCTGGCTTTGGTCCCCCTCCCGCACCTCGGGAGGTGAATCTTCTTTCTTCCTTCTCTCTCTCTCGCTTTAATTTACTTTTAAATAAACTTTTCTTAACATTAAAAAAAAAAAGTAAACCGGGACATTGTCTGTTCACTTGTAGTTCTCACTTTCCCATGCTGCAGTCCTGGAGTGCTGGGCATGTTGTAACTGTTCTGTGCCTCCGTTTTCTCGGCTCTAATAATGAGAGACTATCCCAGATAACCTCTGAAATCTTTCAATTCTAACATTCTGTGATTGAAGAATCAGTAACTACTATTGAATAACTCATAGAATTTTAGCATCTTCCACATTTAAATTTTATCTTTGCTGGCTGATCATCAAAATACTAAAGAATATATATTAGTTGTGAAAGCTATTTTTTATTTTATAAAAAATTTTAGGAGCCTTTTAATTTTTTCCAGATCCTTCAGTGGTTAAAGTATATAAATATACTGTACATTAAATGTGGATTGTAGCATATATATGTGAGTTATAGCGTATAACTTCCATGAGACTATTTTTTAATCTAGAAAATGCCAATAATAGTATACTTCATGGATGTTGAGAAAAGCCAATGAGATTTGAAATGGATTATGATAGAATTTATAAGTTGCTGTTTAAATTTTGGTTTAGTAACCAGGCGCAGTGGCTTATGCCTGTAATCCCAGCACGTTGGTAGGCAAAGGCGAGAGAATTGCCCGAGCCCACGGGTTCGAGACCAGCCTGGGCTACATGGGGAAACCTCGTCTCTACAATAAATAATAACATTAGCCAGGCTTGGTGGTACACACCTATAGTTCCAGCTACTTGGAAGGCTGAAGCGGAAGGATCAGTTGAGCCCAGCAGGTCAAAGCTGTGGTGGCCTTGAGTATGCCACCGCACTCCAGCCTGGGTGACAGAGTGAGATTTGAACTCAAAATAAAAATAAAATAAATTTTGTTTTAGTGCTAACTATCTTGTAATCCTTAACAGGTTACAAAATGGGCATGGACTCAATTATTTTACTTTTTCACTTGCATTTGGTTAATTTTATTATAGGACTGAAATGCAGTAGCTGCGAGCCCTTTCCAGATGGAGCCACGAACAACCTCTCTAGATCAAATTCAGATGAGAGTAATTTTTCTGAAAAACTGAGAGCATCCACTGTCGTATACCATCCAGAAGGAGAATCCAGCACGGCCCCCTTTTTTTCTACTAATTCTTCTCTAAATTTGCCTGTTCTGGAAGTAGGCAGAACTGAAAATACCATCTTCTCTTCAACGACGCTTCCTAGACCTGGGGACCCTGGGGCTCCTCCTTTGCCACCAGAGCTGCAGTTAGAAGAAGGAGGAACTTGTGGAAACTCTAGCGAGATGTTTCTTCCTTTAAGATCACGCGCTCTTTCACCGCAGTGACAATCTCCTGCCTTCTAGATTTTTTAATAATGACAAAAATGTTTTAAAGGTTATGAGTCTTTTTATAAAACC
Source organism: Cephalopachus bancanus (assembly GCA_027257055.1). NCBI lineage: Eukaryota > Metazoa > Chordata > Mammalia > Primates > Tarsiidae > Cephalopachus > Cephalopachus bancanus. The sequence goes on from JAPVLO010000047.1 coordinate 4,280,792, forward strand.
ATTGTAATGATTTATTTACATTTGATACTTGCCTTTTAAAATACAATGTAAGCATACTTTGTAAATAGAATTTGTTAGGAAAAAGAAGCAAATTTTTAGGATTGCTAAATGCAAATCATGTCAATCATGTACTTTTCAGTATTTTCTAGTCTTTTTTTTAGGTGTTTCATTGTTTTCAAACATTATATATTTTAAGATTAATAGGGAATGTATCTCTATCTGAGAATAGACTCTTAGGCTGGAAATAATTTTTCATCTCATGCACTTGTGCTAGAAATTTTCAGAGTCTAATAGTCCTTTCCAACCATTCAGGAGCAGATTTTCAGCATTGAGCTGCTTCTGTTCAGTAATAAAGCCAGCCATTGATGGGAAAACTGCCAATATATTGAAAAAATTTTTCTTCCCCACTCCATTGGCCTTACAGGCACTTAAAAGGTCTCCTTCTGATACTAGACGAACACCTAAAGTTCTCACTTTCCCATGCTGTAGTCCTGGATTGATGGGCATGACATAACTGTTCTGTGCCTCTGTTTTCTCATCTCTAAAATGAGAGGGAATTTGAACCACCTAAGATCTCAGTTTGCCAAAATTCATTTCTAATTAACCTTGCTACCTTTTTAGGATTTTCATATACTTGGCTTAATCATTTTAATTGTTAAATAAAACTCTCTTGGCCTAAACTTTAGATATTATGTGTAATTTGGTGAGATTTTAAAACATACTTTCTGTGTACTTTGCTGTCACTTTTCATGAGGGCCACTGTACAGTTAAAATAACTAGAACAAATGGTTTTGGAGGGTGTGTGGCGGTTATGTTTTGTTTTATTTGTTTTTTTTTTGAGTCGGTGTCTCATTCTGTTGTCCAAGCTGGAATGCAGCTTGGTGGCACATTCATGGCCACCGCAGCCTCAACCTGCTGGGCTCAGGTGATCCTTCTACCTCAGCCTTCCAAGTAGCTGGAATTATAGGCCCATGCCGCCACACCCAGCTAATTTTTTTATTTATTATAGAGATGAGGTCTCACCAAGTTGCCCAAGCTGGTCTGGAACCCGTGGACTTAGACAGTCCTCTCACCTCGGCCTTCCAAAGTGCTGGATTGTAGGTGTGAGCCACCATGCCTGACCTTCAGTTGTGTTTTTAATGCTATTTGAATAATGCTATTTAACCAGATTTGTCTTTTTGTTGTATAATACAGTTTGACTTATTTTGCTCATTTATACATCTTACACTCTCATCGTTTTTTAAAAATTACAGTTCTACCTGTTTTCCTGTTTCTACTATTATTTGCAAAAAAGCAGAAATGAAAATTTGCTATTACCAATAAAAGTTTTTTTAATGTAGTGCTATTTTGGAGTTTCAAAACTTTCAGGAGGAAATATCTAAAATACTTTTTTGAAATATACATACTAGTATTTATAGAAAACAAAGTTGTGAGATTGAGTTTCACTTCTGGATGGGCTGATGAAAAAGATTGGCGTGTTTGCTTTAAAATTTTTTAATGGATGATTTTTTTCATATAAACATTTTCTAAAAAATTACGGAGAAATGTGCTTCACATCCAGTGTGTAGCATGAGAAATTAGTGGCATGGCATTATTTAAAAAACGAAAGCAGGATGGGTGTGGTAGCTCTGCCTATAATCTCAGCACTTTGGGAGGCCTGGGCAGGAGGATTGCTTGAGCCCAGGAGTTTGAGAACATACTGAGACCTCAGCTCTACAAAAAAATCAAAAAATTAGTTGAGCGTGGTGGTACATGCCTGTAGTCTCAGCTACACAGAAGGCCGAGGCAGGAGGATCAACAGCCCTGGTGGTCAAGGCTGCGGTGAGTCATGGTTATGCCACTGCATGCTAGCCTAGGCAGCAAAGTGAGATTCCAACTCAAAAAAAAGTGGAAGCAGACGTTTCATTTCATTAATAAATTTCAGTACGTGGATACATTTTAAGAATTGAACCAAGGATCATAATTTAGATATGCTATGGCACCTACATATATTTATAGCTTAGTTTTGACACGGAGTTCTCATTTAGACTGTTGGCCAACAGCATAAAAAATAAAATTAAGGTTCTTGTAAGCGTAAGCTTTTGCGTTTTTGATTCCTACAAGTCATTTTTTCCCTTTAAACGCTGAAAACTAGCCATTACAAAAAGTATAAACTAGGAAGACAGAATGCAGTTGGTTAACTAAATTGATTAATGCAGCAGCGAAAAAGTTACTTTCCAGGGATACCATATTATCACAATATAAAAACCACCTTCGAGCTCACTTTTTTATTTTTGTGTGTGTGTAATTAATACTTTATTTTTTAGAGCAATTGCAAGTTTTCAGAAAATATAGAGTGCTTCTAAATACACTCTTCTTGGCCAGGCTCAGTGGCTCAGCCTGTAATCCCAGCACTTTGGGAGACCAAGGTGAGTGGATTGCCTGAGCCCGCAGGTTCGAAACCCACCCGGACAATTTGGCAAGACCTTGTCTCTCCAGTAAATCAAAAAATTAGCCAGGCGTGGTGGCACGTGCCTGTAGTTCTAGCTACTTGGAAGGTTGAGGCAGAAGGCTCGCTGGAGCCCAGCTGGTCGAGGCTGCCGTGGCCCGGAGCGTGCCACTGCACTCTAGCCTGGGTGAAAGAGTGAAACTCCAACTCAAAAAAAAAAACCACAAAATGCACTCTTCTCTCCCTCTTTCCAACATTAATATCTTACATTGGTGTAGTACATTTGTTATAATTGATGAATCAATCTTTACTATTAACCAAAGTCCAGAGTAAGGGTTTGCTCTTTGTGTTGTACACTTCTGTGGGTTTTCACTATGTATAACATCATGTATTCACCAATACAGTGTCCTACAGAGTGGTTTCACTTTTTTTGGGGGGGGAGGGTTAGAGTCTCACTCTGTCACCCAGGCTGGAGTGCCATGGCACACTCAGGCCACCACAGCCTCTACCTGCTGGGCTCCAGCAATCCTTCGGCCTCAGCCTTCCAAGGAGCCATAACTACAGGAGCACACTACCACGACTGGCTAATTTTGGACTGTAGAGAAGAGGTCTCGCCAAGTTGCCTGGGCTGATCTCGAACCCATGGGCTCAGGCAATCCACTCGCCTCAGCCTCCCAAAGTGCCGGGATTACAGGCTGAGCCACTGAGCCCAGCCTACTTCAGTTTCTATAAAAAAATCTGTGCTCCACCCATTCATCCCTTGCCCCTCTCCTCTCCCTCCCATACGAATGGTTTTGGAGATACAATATGTACCTTTTTTTAAAGACTGGCCCCTTTTATCAATATACATTAAGTTTCCTTCCAGTCTTTTTATGAATGGGTTCACTTTTATTTTTGTTTGTTTAAAGATTAGTCAAGTGCAGCAGTAAGAAGAGGTGGCAGAGTGGGACAAGGCGTTTAATCTAACCGACGGCGAAGGGTCGGCTGAGATACCAAATACCTTTGGGCTTGCTACAGTTCACTATTTTTTTTTTCTTTTGAGTCGGAGTCTCACTTTGTTGCCCAGGTTAGACTGCAATGGCATGCTCAAGGCCACCACATCCTCGACCTGCTGGGCTCAGGTGATCCTTCCACCTCAGTCTTCCAAGTAACTGGAATTACAGGCACGGGGCACCACACCCAGCTAATTTTTTGACTTATTGTAGAGCTGAGTTCTCACCAAGTTTCCCAGACTGGTCTCGAACCCGTGGGCTCAGACAATCCTCTCACCTCAGCCTCCCAAAGTGCTGGGATTATAGGCGTGAACCACTGCGCCTGGCTGACATTATCATTTTTCTTTGTCACTAAGAGTATTTGGAGGAAAAATTTATGAAACACTTACCTGGACCCACACCTTCATAAATTATTAAAATCCAGTATTTATCGATCAACTGCTCTGTGACAAGCACTGTACTGGGTACTAGGTATAAAAAAATAAAGCTCTCCTCTCTCTCTCTCTCTCTCTAATTTATAAAACTGTATTTTCTAATCTAAAACAAAGGGGGCCATTGGCTTATTAGACTGGTGTGACCATGTGCTCTTGGAGCTATGACTCCCTCCCCTGTCTTGGGAAAGAGAATCTCCTCTTTCTCTAGTTGACTTTCTAAAACAAACTATTTTCTAATCTAAAAGATAAATAAAAATAAAGCACAGTCCTGAACCTCCCCTCAAGGAGCTCGCAACATTGTCCTATAAGACTTGGGAAAAACGGAGTGCACAAGATAGACTTATTTCTGCCCTGGAGCCTACGTCCAGGGAGGAAAGGCAAGTCAGTATCATCTGAATGTGCAAACGTCCTAATTCGGACTTATTTATACTAAAGCCATGTAGGTATCACTCCCTCTCAGTTCACCAGAAGGGGTCAAAGAGTCCTGGTTTCCCTGGTGACTCGGCACACGGTTATGTCATTTATCCAGAGAAGGAACACAAATGCACAGGTAAGTTATGAGAAAAGACAAGTTGCTGTTCCAATAAGTGGGTGTTTGAGTTCCAGAGGATCATGTGCACATGGGAAATTTTAGCCAGGTAGAAGTTGGGCCTAGATTGGGATTGGAGACCCAGACTGGAGAATCACAGCAGAAAGCAGTCCGTGCCATGTTGAAAAGTATGGGCTGACTAGGAACTTTGTAAAGCCCTCGGAACATGTTAGTGAGTGTTGCTGAAAGATAGTACAGAATTTTGGGAAACACCAATATTTAGGGGCTAAATGGAGCCGGGCAGGCCTAGAAAAGAGGCTGACAGCAAGAAGCCAGAGAGTTTGGAGGGCTCCAGAATGGTGGGATACTATCCAAGAGGATTTTTAACAAAGAGAGGCTGCTCAGGGTGCCCTTAAACGAGGTCCAGCAGGAAAGGACTCTGTTTCAGAAATCCATCACCCCTGGGGGTCTCCCATGACAACCGGGGGATACCCACCGGGAGAGTTTGTATTTGGAAGAGGAAATGCAGTGGATCAGGAAAAAGTCCCTGGTGCTCTGGATAAGGACTAAAGTAGGGTGACAGTGAAAAGATACAATTCATTTTTCTTTTTTTAAATTTTATTTTATTGATTGATTTATTTTGAGTCGGAATCTCATTGTGTCGCCCAAGCTGGAGTGCAGTGGCATGCTCACGGCCACCGCAGTCTCGACCTGCTGGGCTCAGGCAGTCCTTCCGCCTTGGCCTTCCAAGTAGCTGGGACCACAGGCATGCGCCAACATGCCCGGCTAATTTTATTTTATTTTATTGTAGAGATGAGGTCTCGCCAATTTGCCCACGCTGGTCTCAAACCCCTGAGCTCAGGCAATCCTCTCGTCTCCGCCTTCCAAAGTGCTGGGATTACAGGCGTTTGCCACCGCACCTGGCTGACAACTTTCTTAGCTCTTCTATGCTTTTATTTATTTATTTATTTTGAGCCGGAATCTCATTGTCACCCAGGCTGGAGTGCAGTGGCACGTTCAAGGCCACCGCACCCTTAACCTGCTGGGCTCAGGAGATCCTTCCACCTCAGTCTTCTAAGTAACTGGAACTACAGGCACACGCCACCATGCCCGACTAATTTTTGATTTATTGTAGAAATGAGGTCTTGCCATGTTGTCTGGGCTGATCTCGAACCCCTGGACTCAGGCAATCCTCTCGCCTCTGCCTCCCAAAGTGCTGGGATTACAGGTGTGTGCCACCGCGCCGGCTGACAACTTTCTTAGCTCTTCTATGCTTTTTTTTTTTTTTTTGAGCCGGAATCTCACTGTCACAGGCTGGAGTGCAGTGGCACGCTCAAGGTCACCGCACCCTTAACCTGCCGGGCTCAGGAGATCCTTCCACCTCAGCCGTCCAAGTAGCTGAAACCAAAGGCGTGTGCTACCATGCCCTGCTAACTTTTCGATTTATTGTAGAGATGAGGTCTCGCCTAGATGCCCAAGTTGGTCTGCAACCCCTGGACTCAGGCGATCCTCTCGCCTCCGCCTCCCGGAGTGCTGGGATTACAGGCGTGGGACTATTGGGTGCAGAAAGTCTGGCTGGCACCCTTAACTCAGGACCTCATCTTTCTCAAGCACCCTCTGGAATGAGCAAAAGAAGCTCCTGCTTGGGGACCGACCGGGCCGCGCCTCCGACTTCAGCCCGGGAGCAGGAGCGGGGCGCCGCCGCCAGGGGGCGCAGACCGCTCGCCCGCGCGCAGGACTTGCGGGCGGGGCCCACCGCGGGGCGGGCCCCGGAGCCACTTCCGGCTTCCGGCGGAAACCTGGGTCGTGGCGAGCCGCCGTCATGGCCGCCGAGGAGAAGGATCCGCTGAGCTATTTCGCGGCTTACGGCAGCAGCAGCAGCTCGGGCTCCTCGGACGAGGAGGACCACGTGGAGCCGGAGGCGGCGAGCCGCAGGGCCCCGCATCCGGCGAAGTCGGCGGGCGGCTGCGGGAACCAGGCGGAGAAGCGGCTGCCGGGCCCCGACGAGCTGTTCCGGAGCGTGACGCGCCCGGCCTTCCTCTACAACCCGCTCAACAAGCAGATCGACTGGGAGCGGCACGTCGTCAAGGCGCCAGAGGAGGTGAGGCCTCCGCCCCCGTGTCCCGCGCTCGGCCCCGGCTCGGCCTGCCTCCTCCGCCCCCCGCCTCCGGAGCCCCCTCCTGGGGACCCGCGGCCCGCTCCACCCACTCGCAGTCACCCCCCCCGCCCCGCCCCCCGCGGGACGCCGCGCCACGCCCCCTCCCCTCCTGCCCTGGGAAGCCCGGGCCCCCTCCCCCGCCCGGTGGGTGTCAGACCCGACCCGCAGCCCCGCCCCCCTTGCGAGGAGCCCCGGACCTCCGCTCGGTGCCCCGACCCCGCGCGGCGAGGACTAACGGTGGTGACTCCCCCGCCCCCCCCGCTGCAGCTTCTCCCCGAGACCCCTTCCCTTTGACGCCGAAGTGTCTGCGGTGCCTCCGAGACAGTGTCTGCTGCAGCCTCCTGGAGGGGTCAGCCCTGGCGTAGTATCTCTGAGACTGGATTCTTCTTTGGTAACTAAAAGTTATTAGCTTTATTCATATAGGGAACCCTTTGGCTTGTCACTTAACGCTGTTGTGATTTTGATGGAAAAAAAAATGTGTCTTGAAACCTTAAAAAGAAAAAAAAAGTCGGCCTGAACGATAAGCGAACGGCGAGGAGATGCATGTGCTCACACAACCCGTCCCCGAAGCCCGGGATCCTCACAGTGCCGCTTCCTGTGCTTGCTTGACAGCCTCCCAAGGAGTTCAAAGTGTGGAAGTCAAACTATGTCCCACCTCCTGAGACCTACGCCACCGAGAAGAAACCGCCACCCCCAGAGCTGGACATGGCAATTAAGTGGTCTAACATATATGAGGACAATGGTGACGATGCCCCGCAGAATGCCAAGAAAGCTAGGCTTCTGCCGGACGGGGAGGAGACGCTGGCGTCAGGTAAGGAAGGTCAGACTCGGCCGCTGCGGTGGGTTTCAACGTGCGATCGTGGGACGGAGGAAGTTTAAATTGGGGGAGCTGGCAGACCAGTCATGATGGTCTCTGGACACGTTCTGCCCTGCTTCTGAGAAAGAGCGTATATACGGCCAGCCTTAAAGTGAAGTCTCTGGTATTTCAGCTGGTTGTATTTGCTGTTTTTTGTGAAGGATCGTCAGCTATTCAGGTTCAAGTGATCTCTCTGATGTCTCGTTCAGTAGTCTGTTGGATTTATGGTGCTTTGTCATTAGAACGGCACAGAATAATTCGTGGATTCTTGTGACTGCAGCTGCAAAGTGCTGAAGGCTTCGTTTTCTATTAAAGCCGTTGTGCTTTGGAGCTAAAATTAGTGTGACAGAATGAATTGAGCGCCTCATTGCTGCAGAGTAATAGGAGGATAATGACTTAGTTGTCTTGCCTTAGTTAATATACCATAATTTCACCTCTTAACTTGGTCTGTTATAGTAATCTCTACCTCCACACTGCAGCTAGTGTTGATTTTTTTTTTTTTTTTTTTTTGGTTTTTTGGGGTTTTTTTGAGTCAGTGTCTCACTGTTGCCCAGACTGTAGTGCAGTGGCACGCTCAAGGCTACAACAGCCTTAACTTGCTGGGCTCAAGCGATCCTTCCACCTCAGCCTTCCAAGTAGCTGGAACCACAGACATGCACCACCACGCCCAGCTAATTTTTTGACTTATTGTAGTGATGGGGTCTTGCCAAGTTGCCCTGGCCGGTCTCAAACCCCTGGACTTAGGCAGTCCTCTCTCCTCTGCTTCCCAAAGTGCTGGGATTACAGGCATGAGACACTGCACCCTGCTTAGTATTGAATTTCTAAAAGTCATATCTGATTATATAATTTACCTCCTTAAAACCCTTCACCAATAGAATAGAGTCAGGGCCTTTATGATAGGCCCTGCCTTCCTTTCCGGTGTTATTTGAATGACCCTGTTTCTAGCACTTTAAGATCTTAAAATCCAGAACTGAGTAGACCGTTCCATTTTATAATTCCTTGCCTTTTGATATGTGTTGCACCTTAGTCTGGAGTGTTCTTTCTTTCCTCTTTGGCTAGTAAACTCATTCTTCCTTCAAAATCGAGTTCAAAATATCTCAGGTATCCCCTCTAATTATTTGTTCCTTTGTACTCTGTATGTGTTAATGCTGTTGATTGCATTTATCACATTATGTAATTTTTTTAATGTCCTTTTTTTTTTTTTTTTTTAATGAAAATGAATTCCTCACGCCCAGCTAATTTTTCTTGATTTATTGTAGAGATCAGGAAAAAAATAATAATAAAAAATAAATAAAGAAAGAAAGAAAATGAATTCCTCAAACAGTAGGATTCAAGTCTTTATGTTGGTGTCATAGTTAATAGTACATTGTAAGTGGATAATTCAGTGAATAACTGTTGCATTGAGCTTAATGTTTTAGACTATCTGTTTAAGAACGAGTATGGCGGGGCTTGGTGGCTCACACCTGTAATCCCAGCACTTTGGGAGGTGGAGGTGAGAGTCCACTGCCCAAGTCCAGGGGTTCGAGGCCAGCCTGGGCAGCTTCACAAGACAACTTAAAAATTTTTTTTTCTTGATTTCTCTGTCTCACCCCAGTGTAACAAATTGCTACAGGATTTTACCAAAATGCTTGCAGCGGTAATTGGAAATGAGTTTGCATTACCAAAAGAATTTGATCACATTGTCACAGATCACATTTGCAATCTTGAAAGTGATATACCACTGGCCTACGTGATTAATCTTTTTTAGGTGTTCAGTATTTATACAACTACTGCCATGTCCTTACTCTGTAACTCTTCTGTCTTCTTCAACCTGGGAGAGACGTTGAATTTGAACGTGTTCTCTAATCAGTAGTGTTTTAGCTTTCTTACTATTTGTGTTTCACTCCTGTTTCCAGGGCTTTCTTTTTGCAGTATCGGAACTGTTCGGAATGTGAGGGCTTATAACACAGCAGAGGTGAAACTCCTACCTGGTCCAGCCTGAGTGGGAAGAGAAAAGGTCACTTCCCAGACACGGTGCTTGGTCTGGTACAAGTTCTCCTTGGAAGGAATGTTGTTTCAGTGACCTCTGCTAGTCTGAACACGTGGATTCTTGTCCATCTGGAAAGATTAGCGAGGAAGACTAACAGTGCGAATCTCGATAGTGTTTGAAAACGAGAGGGAGCAGCAGACTGTAATTGGGTTTGTTGGATGTGATGGACATGCTGTTAATGATGGTTGAATGGGAAAAAAGAGACAGCATAACATTTGCTTTAAGCTGTTTAAAAAAAAAGAGTATGCCATTTTTGTTAAGCAGATTTCTGATCATCCCACAATACAAGGGCTACTTATTTGGCCCCTTTACAGCCGTACAGAGTTATGTTTTGTTTTAAGAGGAGACCCTGACAGGCATTCTTGCTACAACTTTGATTCTATGTAGCTTTTCCATTTATTTTGCTGGTTTCTCAGTGTGTATTAGAAGTCACTAATTAGGGCCATCTTCCCAGTAAATGGCATCTTTTTGGAGACTTTAAATGAACATTTATAATTCCTCATATTGTACAGTATTTTATGTAATTAATAAAAATGCTCTTTGCATAAATAATCTTTAATCCTTGAGACATCTTGTGAAACCAGGTAGGGAAATGTGGAAATGAGAGTGTCTGTAACTTGTCCAAGGGCACAAAACAAGAAAATGCCAAGTTCTAAACTAGTACTTTCATACAAGTTGTCTAATTTAGTCCTTTGGGGGGGGGTGAGTTGGAATCTCACTCTGTCGCCCATGCTGGAGTGCAGTGGCATGCTCACAGCTACCGCAGCCTCGACCTGCTGGGCTCAGATGATCCTTCCACTTCAGCCTTCCAAGTAGCTTTAACTACAGGCATGCACCACCACACCTGGCTAATTTTTTTTTTGATTTATTGTAGAGACAGGGTCTTGCCATATTGCCCAGGCTAGTGTCAAACCCCTGAGCTCAGGCAAACCTCTCACTTCCACTTCCCAAAGTGCTGGGATTACAGGCGTGAGCCACCACACCCGACTCTAATTTAGTACTTTTGTCAGTGTGATACAGAAGTGGTACGTATTTCATTATTACTCTTTTACAAACAAGAAAACAATCTCAGATTAAAGAATTTATCCAAGTTCACACAACTATGAAGAGAGCTCAGGGATTCAGACTCAAGCCTTTAAATGAGTTTATGCATTGTTAAACTTGGTGTTTTTCCAAACTACAGTGTTTGAGATTGAGAAGTTGCTATCCTTCTGTAGGGAAAACAGCAGTAAGAGCACTAGAGTTGATATTCAGACAAGGTTTCCATAGGCTGGTGCTCTTGAGCTATCCTTATCCTTATGTGGAAAAGGCCAGAATTATATATCAGGGCAAGCAAGCAAAAAAGAACGATCCTTTTTCCAACTACCTTTTGAATTAAGTAGGTGGCAAGTACAACTACTGTTCCCATAGCTAATTTTTATCCATATCCTTTTGACCACAAAATGGTCCTCCATCAGAAAGCAAAAATAGGCAATATTAGACAAAAAGTAGCCAGATGCAGTGGCTCATGCCTGTAGTCCCAGCACTTTGGGAGGCCAAGGTGGAAGGATTGCCTGCGCCCAGGAGGTTGAGGCTGCTGTGAGCTGTAATGATGCCACTGCATTTCAACTTGGGTGACAGCAAAACCATGTCTAAAAAAAAAAAAAAAAAAGGCACCTGCCCACCAGACACCCCATCTTACAAGACCACCGTTAAAGTCTTGTTTGAAGACCTTTTTAGAAGCGATTTTTGCCATTTCAGACTCTCATACCATCCGTGTTTGTAAAGATAATCTGAAATCTATTTTCTTTTTTTTTTTTTGAGTTGGAGTCTCACTGTCATCCAGACTGGAGTGCAGTGGCTGCTCCCGGCCACCGCAGCCTCCACCTGCTGGGCTCCAGCGATCCTTCCGCCTCAGCCTTCCAAGTAGCCGGAATTACAGGCATGCGCTACCACACCCGGCTGATTTTTTGGTTTATTGCAGAGATGAGGTCTTGCTGCCTAGGCGGGACTCAGGCAATCCACTCACCTCAGCCTCCCAAAGGTGTGAGATTACAGGCTGAGCCACCGAGCCCAGCTGAAATCTATTTTCCTAACATTTTTTAGCCTCAGTTTTTTGATTTATGAATATCGTGTGCCAAAAACTCTACACTCCTGATTATCTAAATTTTAGATTATCAAATGACTGTGTTTTCATTTTGCCTTCCCATTCTGCCCTTTGGCCCTTTTTTTGTCAGTTAACTTTTTCCATTTACTTTATTTTTATTTTTATTTGAGTTGGAGTCCCAATCTGTTACTCAGGCTGGAGTGCAGTGGCGCTCAAGGCCGCTGCAGCCTCGACCCGCTGGGCTCCGGCGATCCTTCCGCCTCAGTTTCATTCTCTTTAGAGGAAGAGCTGAGAAAGGTTCAGAGCTCATCACTGGGTCGGGCTACTTATCAGCACTTCTTGTTTAGTGGTTGTAAAATGTACATAAGCAAGGCTTAGTGATTAGCTGTAGCTTTATTAACAATTAATTGTAAAAGCCTAGTTAATGTAGCCAGTGATTTGTATTTATTATTGTATTTTACTTTTTTTAGAATTTAGAAAGTTGTCTTTATTAATAAGTTGAACTCATTTATCTTGGATGGTTTGAGTTTCATAATAGAAAAATTATTTCCTCACCAGTACATCCTTACTATATGACACAGGGAAAAAGAGTCGTTCGGTAAAGCTGATGATTGAACATTTTTAGATTTTTTTTCCTGCACTGATTATTAAAGCAGTGCCTTGTCCTGACACTAGGTGGCGCAGCGCTTCTGCTCAAATCACTGTTAGGAAGTTATTTTTTTCAACCTCGGTAGTTTATGGTTTTGTTGTTTTTAATAAATTGTAATAAGAGGCAGATAAAAAGCAGGAGATCATCTTTTTCATGTATGCTAATAAATAGTGAATTTTGTAGTAGACTTACTAATTTCAGTTTTTATATTATCAGAACTGAAAATAGTCTCAAAAGACAAGTTTACTTTATCAAAAGATAGTTAACCTCAATTAAAAAAGCAGTGGGGTTGGCTTGTTTGAGTGGTACACTGAATCATTTGGTTTGTAGAGCGAGAATATTTGTGTGTGTATGGCATACTGATTACAACTTTGATTTGTAAATTCCTAGAGTAAGCCATTGATCTGAATTGTGTTTTATTATACTGTCTCCATAAATCCATAGTACTCTGTGAAACGTGAATAGTATCTCCAAGCTGTGTTTGAAGATAAGTGAAGACAGAAATCACCTGCTATTGATACTAATTATTGTCCATATCAATGAATAAGATATTCAGAGTATGGTAGTTAGCAGAAGGAATTGAAGGCTTAAGATTTTAAATATGTTTCCTTCAAAGAATTTATGATTCGATATCAGCAGTCCCCAGATTTTTAAATATGAAAATCCCTTTCAATGTCAGTATTTTATTTTATTTATTTTTGAGTTGAGGTTTCACTCTGTCACCCAGGCCCGAGTACCCTGGCATGATCACAATGATCACAGTTCACGGCAGCCTTGTCAGTGTCAGAATATTTTTATATATCACATGATACCTGTTGAACTTACTGAGTATTTGTTGATCAAGAAAATAAAGTCATAAGCTACAGTTCATTCAGTAATGTGCTTGTATTTTATAAATCATAACATCTGTATGTTACTTACTCTGTCTCTGTGGAACTCTTAAAGTAATGCCATACATTTATTTAGGGAGATAGGAATTAGCAGCTAGTCTGTGGCCTTGTATTTTATCGAACCATATAGTTGGATTTTTTTTAAATAAAATAAAAGGGTCCACTTTTTCAGGTTTGACGTTTTTATGAATTGGAAATTTTCTGTGGCTACAGACATTAATAATGTTTTGGAAAGGTATGAAGGACATTGTGTCAATGTAAGGCTCTTATTTAACCTCCCTCCCCTCTCCAAATTCTCCATAATATGAAGAAGGGTAGGCAAGTAGTTTTCTGTTGCCATTAGAATGTTCTGATCGTCCTAGGAATGGGAGGGGGAGTTAGAACTCACTACACAGGATAACATTGAAAATGAGATTTGGTGAAACCTATTTGTGAGTACGTTTTAACCTCAAATATACGGATTGGGGGTGGGGGTAGAGAATGAGATGGGAGAAGTTGTTTCGGGGGAGAAGAAACATTGAAAGGGAAGGGACAGCTGTAAAAAGAAAATAGAATATGCTCCATTCTTACAAAGTGTGGGTTGTATTTGAATATACACAATGTGTAGTCTGCAGAGTATTTGGGAGAAACTTTCAAAACAAATTTGTGGAATAAAATAACTTATTTAAAGCTATCTTAATATAGCACTAAAGATCACTTTGAATTTTAAGTGAAAGTAAACTCTTTGAAGTGTTCTAGGAGTTAATTTTTGGCTTTTACTGGGAAACTTAGAAAAAACTATTAGTTGATGAAGGTGATGATTTTGGTTTAAAGCCAGTGAAGTTGTAATGGCTAACTTGTTGATTTTTTTAAAATTGCTGATTGAAACTCTTCCTTTCCTATTTAAAGATGATGAAAAAGATGAGCATCCTTCTAAAAAACGCAAAGTAGAACCAGGAGAACCAGCAAAGAAGAAAAAGTAGGAAACAACAAATGACTTGACTTTCTGGAGTGCTACACTTGTTGAATTGTTTCTTTGGACAGATTAAGTTGATATTGTGGATTATGATGACACAACATCTCTGTGAAAATACATGTTAATGAACTAAATATTGCCTCAAGAACTTTCCACTATAGGATTCATTTTTTATTTAAAACTTATGTGTATTTAAAACTCAAATGGTGACTTGTGATTGTGAAATTAATAACACTTGGAAGCATTCTTGCTATCATAGAATTGGTGACTTGCTTTGAGAGTTTTGTCACATGTTGACATGCCAATACTCTATGAACCTTTTATAAAGGAATATATTTTTAAAGTAAATATATTGTAATGTACTGTGAACTTGTAGGGTGCTTTTCAACAGTGTTTGTACAGTGTAAATAGATCATGGAAATAAAATTACTTATTCAATCTTACTGTTACTGCATACCATTAACATTTGAATATTTGTCTGTGACAAGTACCCTATTTACCATGTGATGTTTTAAGTTGTAAGAATCATTACCATTTAAGGAGTGCCTCCTATGTTCCAGGTGCTTTGTGCATATGTTATCTCTGATTCTCAATGTAGTAAGGTAGATAATTAGTATTCTTTTATAATAAAGAGTGCTTGAATAACTTGTCAATGTTACAAGCTAACAAATGATTAATTTGAAGTTTAACTCAGGACACTTGAACTCCAAAATTATCAAAATTAAACCAGTTATCAATCAATGTGGTCGTCTTTCAAGAATTACGTCAGTCGCCGTCCCTTCCAGGTCCTCTTCTGCTGTAGCTAGCGGAGAGCTTTTCCTCCCCTGACTATGAGTGCACATAAGTCACATATATGCTTTATTGTCTAATTATTTGTTCATTCTCCTTTTAGATAGTAGGTTTACTGAAGATAAGGATCTTCCACAAAGGGTACCCAGATTTAGCAAATAAAAATACAGGACACTGAGTTAAGTTTGGATTTCAGGTAACTTTTAGTATACTCAATATTCAGGATATATTTACAATAAAATTTTATCTGAAATTCAGATTTAACTGAGCATCTTTTATTTATCTGGCAACCCTACTTCTCCATGTTTTCTCTACCCAGCCTCTTTTTAAAATTGTTTTATTTTTGTAGATGTAGGGGGTACACGTGCAGATTTCTTCCAGCTTCTGTTTTAATGCTTTGCAAGTCAACAGTGCTTTGTCTTTTTTTTTTTTTTATTAATCAATATTTTTTATCACGGTTTTGTGGGGTACAGGTAAGGGTTAGGTGTACAATTACATTTCATTCAGGCACCCTGTTGATAAGAGGTGTTTTCCCATCCCCAGACAGATATTTTGCTGCTGTTAATCCCATCCCCCTCTCCCCCCAGTGCTTTGTCTTGTTCAACAGAATGAACAAGAGGTAGTTGGGAAGGCGTCATCTTTTTTCTTTTTTTTTTTTTTTTGAGTTGGCGTGTCACTCCCTTGCCCAGGCTGGAATGCAGTGGCTTACTCATGGCCACCCCAGCATCAACCTGCTGGAGCCAAGTGATCCTTCCGCCTCAGCCTTCCAAGAAGCCGGAACTACAGGTGTACGCTATCATGCCCAGCTAATTTTTGATTTATCGGAGAGATGAGGTCTCGCCAAGTTGCCTGGGCTGGTCAATCCACTCACCTCTGCCTCCCAAATTACAGTATTACAGGCAGAGCC
Organism: Cephalopachus bancanus; assembly: GCA_027257055.1. NCBI lineage: Eukaryota > Metazoa > Chordata > Mammalia > Primates > Tarsiidae > Cephalopachus > Cephalopachus bancanus. Next base: position 4,296,494 of record JAPVLO010000047.1, read on the forward strand.
ACCAAGCCCAACCAGAAGATACCGTCTTTGATTGAGTCCTATAGTTCAAAATGCCATGCAATTATTGGTAGCATTTTAAATGATAAAAAGGAGAGAATACATACTACTTTGATCTTTCCATGATTCTTATGCTTTTAAGAGACAAGAGTTAATTACAGAACACTACACAATGTGTTAAGGCAAATGCATTAGTCTTGAGTTTTTCCTCCATCCTGAAAGACAAAATTTGAAAAATTATAAAATTTGTTTACTTAGGAATGTGCATCAAGTACCCTAAGATTTGTAAAAGTCATTAAAGCTGATTGTGCCAGTCACAGCACGTAGAATGAGGAAGATGTCCAACGGTGTGATGGCTTCCAGTATATCTTGAACTTGGAAAATCCAATTCCAGCTGACTGTCCTCTAGGTTTGCAAATATGGGGGGGTGCCAAAAAAAATGTATACCCATTTAAAGCGATGCTATCTATGTTTTACTTTTCAAAGTTGAATTACAGTAGCAATGTGTAGTATGACGTCCACTCAAAAGATGGCATTCATCAATTGAATGCTAGCTTCACCATGCGACAGGCAGGACAAAGAAAATGGCGGAAGCACAGTCGTCCTTCGAAGAGCACAAGACTGTTTTGAAGCATTTGAAATTCGAGAATGTTGGAGTACCACGGCGATGGGGGCGTGAGTATGCAGCAGAACCAACAACATGCCTAACGACTGCATGCATGCGTGATAAGTTGGAGACGTGTGGTCCTGTGTGTGATGTGCATGGGGGAAGATTCGGGAGGCCTCACTCAGCAAGTCCTGCAGTAGTTTGCCATCTTCCGAAGTGTCTGGATGCTAATGGTTACCACTCTGAACACCAGTAATTGCACAAGGCAAACATGTATTCGTCTTTTGTTATTGGGATGTGTTGCGTTTTACAATTTTACTAGTTTCTTCCTTTCTTAAAATGTGTATATATATTTTTGGCACCCTCAGTATATGAATTCCACACTGAAGTCATTGTTAACACCACAAATTAGTAAAGCTTGACCCCAGTGTAACACCAAACCAACCAAGTCAAGTTATAATTGTGAGGTGGTGATTCCCAAGCTCTGGCGAAATCTAAAGTTTGGATGCTTGTATTGATGGAGTAGATATCTCAGAAGTTACTGAAATATTGCAAAGTTTTAAAATGTGCTTGAAGCCAGGTGTGGTGACTCACGCCCATAATTCCAACACTTTGGGAGGCACAGGCGAGAGGATTGCCTGAGCTCAGGGTTTTGAGACCAGCCTGGGCAAGATGGCAAGACTGCGGCTCTATGATAAATCAAAAAATCAGCCATGAGTGTGCCACTGATTCCGACCCAAAAGGATAAAATAAAATGAGCTTGAAGGCAAACCTCATACACTCAAAACCCAGCAAACCACTGTGAAAATCTTAACTCAGTTGTCCCGTTCCTAGCTTAAATCAGTTTACGGCTGAGGACTAAAGTACACTAGTTCATCCCTGTTGGTGCGTTGAGCCTTCCTTCTATAAGCGAGGGAACACAAGTCACCTTTTATGGGGGGAGTGCATGCTTTAATTTTTCAGACAGGGCGTGGCTACACCCCTGGGATTATTAAGCAACTGCTGGGAGATGCGTATGCCAGGACAGGCCATGGCTAGTTTTTATTTTATGAGGGAAAAGGACTTAGGAGGAGGCTAAATATTTTAGAGCATATTTATGTCTGACTCAGCCATTTGTATCTCATTGAGTTTCTTTTCTTTTTTTTGAGTTGGAGTCTCACTCTGTTGCCCGGGCTGGAGGGTAGTGGCATGCTCCTGGCCACCACAGCCTCAACCTATTGGGCTCAGGCAATCTTTCTGCCTCAGCCTTCCAAGTAGCTGGAACTACAGGCATGTGCCAGCACGCCCAGCAGATTTTTTGTAAAGATGAGGTCTTGCCAGGTTGCCCAGGCTGGTCTTGAACCCTGGGCTCAGGCAATGCTCACCTCAGCCTCCCAAAGTGCTGGGATTATAGGCGTGAGCCACCACACTCGACTGAGTTTCTTTTCAACATATGGAAACGGAGATAAAACTTTATGGATTGCTTGATCATGGAAATACTTCTGGTTGGAAAGTGGACTTGCATGTCACTCTACATCACAATAGTGATAGGAAAATCCATTTTCCAACCAGAAATTCTATTTCTCTCTTTGAAGATGTCCTGGGAATGTGTTTGCACAAGTGTCCATATGGGTACTGAGGTAAAGTTTGGGTCCACTGGCAAAAACCCAGTGGGGAAGAACCTTACAAAAATACATATAGATAAGAAAAATCCTCTACCCCAATTTTTTTTTTTTTTTTTGGAGAATTAAGTCACTTGATATTTCTTGATTTGTTTCCTCATCGTTAATGAAGTTAAACTGTATTAGGCATGAATGACATTTTGTAAAGGGTAATTTGGGAAAAAAACTAAGCATATATGGACCATTTTTTGAAATCCAAAGTGTAAATACATTTACAGAGTTTATGGAAAGCATTCTAACTGGAATAAAAATATAGGCCAGACACGGTGGTTGACGCCTGTAATTCCAGCACTTTTAGAGGCCAAAATGAGAGGTTTGATAGTTCAAGACTAGCCTGGGACGCATGATGAGACCTCATCTCTTAAAAAAAGGAAAAACATTACTGAGAAATTGACACTGCCTTTTAGTCATGAAAATATCAAGATCTGAGCAAGGCATGGTGGCTTACACCTGTAATCCCAGCACTTTTGGAAAGTGGAGGTGAGAGGATTGCCTGAGTCCAGGAGTTTGAGGCCAGCCTGGGCAACTTGGCAAGACCGCGTCTCTACAATAAAACAAAAAATTAGTCAGGTGTGGTAATATGTGCCTGTGGTTCCAGCTACTTGGAAGGCTGAGGTGAGGGACCTCCTGAGGCCAGCAGGTCGAGGCTCCGGTAGCCATGAGCCTGTTAATGCACTCCAGCCTGGGCAACAGAGTGACCTTCTGACTCAAAAAAAAAAAAAAAAAACAAAGCCGGGCTCGGTGGCTCAGCCTGTAATCCCACGCCTTTGGGAGGCTGAGGTGAGTGGATTGCCTGAGCCCGCGGGTTCGAGACCTGCCTGGGCAGCGAGACCTCATCTCTACAATAAATCAAAAAATCAGCCGGGCATGGTAGCGCATGCCTGTAATTCTGGCTACTCGGAAGACTGAGGCGGAAGGATCACCGGAGCCCAGCAGGTCGAGGCTGCGGTGGCCGGGAGTGGCCACTGCACTCCAGTCTGGGCGACAGAGTGAGACTCCAACTCAAAAAAAACAAAAAATGAAAAAAACTAAGATCTAGACTTAAGTGCAAACTTGCAGCTTTTTATTCCTAACCTTTACAAAACCTTTATAATTCAAAACAAAATTAGCCGAGCGTGGTGGCTCTTGCCTGTAGTTCCAGCTACTTGAAAGGCTGAGGCAGAAGGATCACCTGAGCCTAGCAGGTTGAGGCTGCGGTGGCTGTGAGCATGCCACTGCACTCCAGCCTGGGCAACAGAGTGAGACTCCAAAAAAAAAAAATTATATGTATATACACACACACACACACACACACACACACACACACACACACGTATCTCACTGGTGGTATTTTGGATTTTAAAGTTTTGTATCCAAATGAATGACCTTCTATTTTACCCCCCTCCCAACTGATAATAGTACACAAGTTCCAGACATTTCTACAAAAAGTGTTAAAATTCCTAGCAAATGTTTTGCAGTTTTCAATAAATTCAAGAGCTTTTGCTTTTCATCTCCTACCACTGAATCATTTTCCTTTTTTTTTGAGTTGGAGTCTCATTCTGTCGCCCAGGCTGGAGTGCAGTGGCATGCTCACAGCCACCACAGCCTCGACTTGCTGGGCTCAGGTCTTCTGCCTCAGCCTTCCAAGTAGCTGGAACCACAGGTGTGCACCACCACGCCCAGCTAGTTTTTTATTTATTGTAGAGACGAGGTATCGCCAAGTTGCCTGGGCAGGTCTCGAACCCGCAGGCTCAAGCAATCCACTCCTTCAGCCTCCCAAAGTGCTGGGATAACAGGCTGAGCCACTGAGTCCAGCCAAAGCATGACATTTTAATGAAAAGAGGCTTGGGTCGGGGTAGGGTATACTAGGAACTATTAGCCTGTTTTCTTGTTTTCTTCATTGACTAGAACAAGGCCTGGCACACAGTAGGCATTCAATATACTGCTAAACGTGGCAGGCGAGCTGAATTCCCCACCCTTGGCTTAGGAGTGATCCTGATTTGTCTTGGTATGATGCTGCTCCCCTGTCCAGAGGCTTATGTTTTCAGTTATAAGGGTCAATAAGTTTTTTTTAAAAAACAGGGTCTTCCTCTGTCACCCAGGCTGAAGTGTAGTGATGCAGTCACTGCTCACAGCAGCCTCGAACTCATGGGCTCAAGTGATCTTCTTACCTCTATAGGCACACGCCACCATGCCTGGTTAATATTTTTTATTTATTTATTGTTTTGTTTTGTTTTGAGTCGGAGTCTCACTCTGTCACCCGGCCACTGCAGCCTCGACCTGCTGGGCTCAGACGAACCTTCCGCCTCAGCCTTCCAAGTAGCTGGAACCACAGGCGCCTGCCACCACACTCAGCTAATTTTTTGATTTATTGTAGAGGTGAGGTCTCGCCAAGTTGCCCAGGCTGGTCTCTAACCCATAGGCTCAGGCAATCCTCTCACCTCCACCTCCCAAAGTGCTGGGATGACAGGCATGAGCCACCGTGCCCAGCCTTATTTTTATTTTTTGTGGAGATGGGGTCTCACTATGTTGCCCAGGCTCAGTAAGTCTTCTGGATATCATTTTTAGCCAAAAATCTTCCTAACTGATGTAAAACTCATTTTATTTCTTTGATTTCTTCCAGAACTTCATGCTGTTCTGGTTCTTTTCTCTGCTTTCCCTGGCTCCTCCTCCTCTTCCAACTGCCCTTGAATGCCAGTGCAGACTACATTGTTCTTCTTCTCATCTTCCACACTGCTTTCTGAAGATTTCAGTCAACTACACGGCTTCCGCCTTTTGTCACACTCCGGGTTCCTGCACCATATGGCTTGCTGGAGTGCTTGCTAAAGCCCCATATTCGTGTATCCCATTGTCTATCTCCACTTGCGTCTTAAAGGCCCCTCTTATACTGAATGTCCAAACCCCCACCCATTCTGTCACAAGCCACGCCATCTCCTGTGTCTTGTTTTGTGGTTAATGTCATCACCATCCACCCTGACATCCGCCCTCCACCTCACTTCTCATCACATAGGTTTGGTTGGCAAACGCTGTGGTTTCTACTCGTTCTCACATGCTTCTCTCACCTCTCCCTCCCTCTCCCTTCTTCTCCCTCTCTCCCCCTCTCTCTGTCTCTCTTTTAATTTATTTATATTTTGAGTGGGAGTCTCACTCTATCACCCAGGCTGGAGTGCAGTGGCACGATCATGGTTCACTGCAGTCTTAACCCCCTGGACTCAGGCAATCCTTCTACAGGTGCATATCACCATGCCCGGCTAATTTTTTAATTTTGTTGTTGTTGTTGTTGTTGTTGAAAGCAGGATTTATTGAGGACAGAAAAGCTCCCACAGTGGGAGGGAGCCCAAAGGGATTGCCCCAATTTTTTGATGTTTTTTGTAGAGACAGGGTCTCACTATGTTGCCCAGGCTGGTCTCAGACTTCTAGCTCAAGCCATCCTCTTGCCTCAGCCTCCCAAAGTACTAGGATTACAGGCATGAGCCACCACTCCCAGCTTGGAATATCTCTAATTGAAAGACTTAAAATATAATAAGAGGCCTGAGAATATATCCCTTCCCTCCAAAAATGTGTTTTAGCTTTCTTCTTGTTCTTCAAAGTCTAAATTTTTTAAAGCAACATGAGATAGTTTCAAGCCACAAATTTTGCATTAAATTTCACTGGCCATTCTCTAACGTCTCGAATTATGGCTTAAGTTTAGAATCCTAGCACTCGGGCATGGGAAGGCCTCTGGGGGTCCTCCAGCTCAGCCTTCCCCAAACACAGGAATGTCTTCAGTGTGATCTTTGCCTCGCTCTTCTAGGCTTGCAGACAAGCCCACGAAATGACAGGTTTACAGCCTGGATTTGAAAAGTCATTTCCGGTGCGTCTGTAATATTTTGGTACCCAAGGTTTGAAACTCCTCTTTCTTTCCCTGTGTTTACCATTTTCTGAAAGAGAAAAAGAAACAGAGGGTTTGCTACCTATCATTGAGGTAGACGCGTAGCTCTTTTCCTGGGATAATTACCTGTCTCTTTCTAAATGGGACCCAGTTCCTAGCAACCTTCCCTGACACGCCGGGGAGTTTGCATTCACGTTTTAAATTTAGAATTCCTGAGGGAAACTGCAATAAAATAACAGAACCATCACTTCCAACTAAGGAGGTGACTCGTCTGCCCGCAAAGCTACGAGCAAGCCAACTCAGAAATAACTTCTCAGTCTTCTCCTGGGCCTGAGTCTTGAGGGATTTTTAAGCCCCAGTTGCTAGTTTTTGCTCGTTTTCAGTTTGGACAGATAGACACATCCATATACATACACATAGGTGGTCTGTAAGTCAATAGACTCTTTATAACGCCCCCTTTTTTTTTAACCAGGTTCTTCCTTGAGGCCTTCCTTTCCAACCCTGTCCTTATCTCCAAAAAGTGGCCTAAAGCCTTAGCAGTAAAAATTTCCTCCATAACATCTGGAATCCATATGACAAATCTGAAAGGCCTAAACTCATCTTTTTCTTCTAATTTAGCCTTAATTACTTGAGCTCCAAAGCCCCCACCCCTGCCTCTTTTCATACCAAGCTAATTAGGGCAATTATCTGAGCCATCCATGGCTACAGATCAGTTAAAGCCTGTTATTGAGGTTAACAAATGAGAGGGTTAATTTTTCTTGACTGCTCCATAGTTGGGGAAGGAGGATAATAAGCCCGTACATTTGTCGGGTGCTTTGGAGTTTTCAAACTCTCTTTTCTCTTCACCGGGCTGGCTGCCACCCGGGAGAAGGGCTTATTCTGGGGTTCCAGACTGTCTGGAACCCGGAGGTAAATGATTTCATTCTGAACTAAATCACTGGAATTCACTCCTATACATGAAAGAGACTCCTCCAGCCTTGCTTTTTTAAAGACACGGAATTGCCATTTCTTTATGCCTCCGGCACCAACGTGGAGATGTTAACTTAAAACCTTAAATAGTAAGTGGCTTTTTCTAGAGAACTCGACCAATGACCTGTGTATTTTTTTTTTTTTTTTTTTTTTTGAGTTGGAGTCTCACTCTGTCGCCCAGGCTGAAGTGCAGCGGCACGCTTATGGCCACCACAGTCTTGACCTGCTGGGTTCAAGTGATCCTTCCGCCTCAGTCTTCCAAGTAACTGTAACTACAGGCACATGCCACCATGCCTGACTAATTTTTTGATTTATTGTAGAAATGAGGTCTTGCCGTGTTGTCCGGGCTGATCTTGAATCCCTGGGTTCAGGCAGTCCTCTTACTTGGCCTCCCAAAGTGCTGGGATTATTGGCGTGAGCCACTGCATCTGGTCATCCTGTGTATTTTTAACTAACTTACAAGTTACTGATTTACCCAGTTGCTCTGGCTAATTATGAACTGCTTCGATTTTTATATTCTTTTTCTACTTTGTTTCCTTTGTAACAGTAAGAAGCTATCCTATGTCAGACTTGCAGGGCAGCTAAATCAGAGTCCCTAATTTCATCTTTTGCCCTGGAAGTTTATTTTAGATCACACAGCCTAGCACTGAATTTTTTCAAAGTCCAGGAGAGTAGGTGAAGGAGGTTTCAATTTTCTTGGCATTACCCTGGTTTCCACTAATTTTTCCAGTAGAGATTTGTGAAAAATTGACAAGTAGTAATGAAGAACAAGTTTTCAATTGTTTCACAGAAGTACCAAAAGAAAAAAAAATCCATATGAAAAAAATCCACAGGAATAAAAGACCCTACATGCTTTTATTACTACAAATACCGTGGGTACCAAATAAGTATATACCCATCTTAAGCGATGTTAAGAGAGATGTTTACCATCTCCAGGTGTGGTGGCTCACATCTGTAATCCCAGCATTTTGGGAGGCTGAGGCAAGAGGATTGCTTGAGCCCAGGGGTTAGAGACCAGCCTGGGCAACTTGATGAGACCTCGTCTCTACAATAAATAAAAAAATTAGCCAGGTGTGGTGGTACATGCCTGTGGTTCCAGCTACTTGGGAGGCTGAGGTGGAAGGATCGCCCATGCCCAGCAGATGGAGGCTGTGGTGGCCATGAGCATGTCACTGCACTCCAGCCTGGGTGACAGAGTGAGACTCTGACTCAAAAAAAAATAGATGTTCGCTGTGATCAGAAGTGTCTGGATACTGTAGGTAGCCACTTTGAGCACCTCTTGTAATTGCGGAAGTCAAATGTGACTTGTATTCCTCCTATTAAGTATTACAATTTTAATAGTTTTTCTGTATCTTAAAATGTGTGTACTTTTTTTGACACCCTCAGTATATTTAACCTTTTCAAGGCAGGAGCAATATTTACA